>CM021105.1:50462604-50816310 GCA_007115665.2 Sequoiadendron giganteum | reverse complement strand
TACCTTTGTTTGATTCTGTCAAAAACATTTTGGAGAAGATATGTCTTTCCTGATCCGCCCATCCCAACCACAGCAATGACTGGACTAGTTGGCTCATCTATCAAGGAGATAAGATGTTGAAATTTTGGCTCAATAGCCACAGGGTGTGAATAGCTAGGCAGGACACTATTTCCCTTCCATGCTGATCTCCCCTCTGCAATGCTTGATGGCTGTTCAGAGTGCACTAAATCACGGAAAAGCTTGAGCTGCTCTCCATCTTTCGTAATGGAATTGATTCTTTCTTTCACTTTTTCAATTCTTTTCCCCATTTTGTAGCGGAAAAGTAATTCATTCGGATTGCAAACACAAGACTGAGTTACACATCTAGTGTAAAGAGGACGAACAGAGCACTCTTCCACAATGTCCTCTGCATCCCAGGCAACGTCCCTCACGTTGTGCAGCCATTCTTTGACGTCCTCATCTTGTGTAGAAAGTGAATCCACATATTTCAGACCACCGCTTATAGTTTTGAGTCTCTTCTTCAGCCAGTCAAAGTCCCGGGTGAAGTTCCAAACCAGCGTTGACTTTCTAGAGGCCGTTTTTCATGGGCAGTTGAGAGATAATAAATGGTTGATGTGTCAGAGGAAGAATTTTTTTGTGGTATGTATAGAAAAATGTTTCTAGCTGTAGTATGTTGACTTTCTAGAGGCGATTTTAATGGGTAGTTGAGAGATAATAGTGCAGATGAGCAAAGTCAGAGGAATAATTTTTTTGTGGTTAAGTTAGAAAAAAGTTTCTAGCTATCGTTTCGTTGATGCGATTTGGCAAGGGGTAATGGGCCTGAGATGTTCAAAGATAAGTGAATTCGCGAATACAACAGTTTTAATAGATTAAAGAATGCAACAATACTATAAAAAGAAAGCTCTAAAGTGGCACCAAAGAAAACAACTACCTATAGATTATTACTCAATATGATCCTTAAGATGAAACAATCCATTATGAAATCTTGTTTTCATGTGTCAAAAAGTATGTGGACAAAATCAAACTTCATAATAACATCTAGTTTTTCCCTCAATTAGTTTCAAGGGAATGACAATGAGACTAAATTTCAACACCATGAAGACAACAATAAAATGATTAGTCAAGCCTAACAATGTCATCTTAGAATGCCTTGAAGGATGAAGAAACACTCGAATGTGTGGAGAACTTATAAAATTATATATATAAGAACTAAGCCACTCAAACAAAGGACAACAATCTAAAGAATAAGCTAGTCCAAGTATAGTCTTGTATGGGAACAACCTAAAATGATATCTACTACTATAACATGGTGAAATTAAAGATTTGTAAGCTAAAAGAAGTAGGAAACAAGGACAATGAATTGAAAAATATGCAAAAATAAATCATGGAAAAATAAGAAGCCTATATAAAGATACTCTCTATCAACCTCATAAAAGATGTCTACAA
Source organism: Sequoiadendron giganteum (assembly GCA_007115665.2). Classification (NCBI taxonomy): domain Eukaryota; kingdom Viridiplantae; phylum Streptophyta; class Pinopsida; order Cupressales; family Cupressaceae; genus Sequoiadendron; species Sequoiadendron giganteum. The sequence continues at coordinate 50,814,864 of CM021105.1, read as the reverse complement.
ATCTTTTTGGGACAAAATAGTCAATAAAATAGTAGGTGGAAGAAACATGTTATTTTAAGCCTATGGACTTGATAAATGCTCCAATCTTGCTAATGCAACTATGACGCCTAACAAACATCCATTAACTAAAATATTTCATTCAATCATTAATTAATCCACTTAACAAAATTAATTGAATGATTATTATTATTTAATCGATTTAAATATTCCATTAGTCACAACTTCTAAAAATTGATAAATAAAATTTATGTTTAAATCAATCACCCACAAATTAATTTAATAAACAATGATAACATCAAATAAAATCAAATAGTTAGTAAATTAATTGTTAAAATGGCCAATAAATATTTGAATAGGAAAAATAATATCAAATTAATTAACTATGTGAGAGAAAAATTTAAAAATAATTAAATCGTTAAATCAAATTTTGACTAATAATAGCCACCTTATTCTTATCCACTTTATTGATCCTCATCCACATGGTTGGAAATAACTATAAATTGACATCAATCCTTTATTTTTAAATCCGCTTTTTTGTTGAGTAGGTAGATGCTATAAAAATGAGCAATAAACATACCAATGAGGAGCTTATCAAGAATTTTGTATTAAAGGTTTGCATGTTTTCTTTTGAATAACTTGGTTTTAACATAGTTTTAAATCTTATTTATTTTCATTACAGTCTTCCATGCTCTATCAAAGGTTTGCATGTTTACCTTTGGATGATTTGGTTCTTCATGATGTGGTATCTAGTCTTGGCTTTCACCTAAGGTTGGGGGTATTACCAACTATCATGCTTCATCCCTTTTGGCATTAATCATATAAGACCAAATTATTCAATTAACCTTAATAATGATCTTCTAATTACTAATCAAATAATTTAAATCATTTATTTAATTAAATAAATACTTTATCCATCTTTCCTCTATAGTCTATCTTAACATTTATTTATTTAAGTTCACTCTTCTATCCCTTGTCCAAGGATTTAATAAATACAAATATCTATTTAATTCCTCATTTCTCTAGATAAAGTCATTAGCTTACAAAAATAGTTAACTAATAAATCTACTTACACAATAAGTATGCTTACGAATATGTACATAGCCCATGCTTCCCACTTCCACACAAAATTATTTTATCGATATCATCCATTAATTTGAAAACCTTCATCCTTCACATGTCTCTAAAAATGGACCTTTTCGATTTTCAAAACAGTTCTTTTGAAACCAGAACCTTCATCCTTTCCCAAGCAATTCTTAACCATCTATGTCACTTTAATATTTTCCCTCTTCAAGTGCACCAATTACAAGGTGACACTTAGAGGATTCTCCTTCTCTGAATCCTCTCAATCATCCTTGAAACTATTGATCTCTTGGATCAATCTTAATCCTTGATCAAATATTCATCCAATCTATAAATAAATTATCTTGGAAGTAATAAAAAAAAAATCTCAAGCATAAATCCATTTAAGCACAACCACACACATCTTGTGTGTATAATAAGAGTTGTGGATGATAGAACACATATTTTATTCTTCTATATATATGTTTTACTTAAATGAGGTGTAAATTATATGTAGAATAATCTATTTGAATATCATAGCTTAACTCCTCATTTTGGTTTTTAAATTTTTTATCAATCACATTTTTACATGCCCAATGGGATCTTGTGAAGATTTTATTGCAAATTTCTAGTTTGAAATCTTTACCCATGCTATTGATGTGTTTGATTTACAAATGGTGTTTCCACTTATAGAGTGGAATTTCTACTGTAAATTTGTACCTCTTTTATACATTGGGATTTATGCATGTAGATTGATGCATCTTCTTCCCTAAGTATAACTTAATGGGTAGTGTTAGTGTGAAAAATGTTCTTATCTTCCTAGTTTACTTTTACCTAGTAGTTTTATTTTCATTAGATTAAGCTTTCTTAGAGGTTTTTTGTTTTGTCACCTCACCTCATAGGAACTTTACACATCCTTGCACTCATCCCAAGTGTTCTACATGTCTCACACTTCTTGGATAGTTAATCAATATTTTACTCACACCTTCCTTCTTCCTCCTTATCCTACATATACAAAGAGTTCATTGTATACTAATGATTCACTATTATGATATATTTATGCATTATTGTGTGCATATTCATTTTTTGATATTAGATTTAGATTTATTGATATTAAGATCTATCAAATATGATGTTGAGGTATCCACAAAAGTGTACAATGAACTTTCTTATATAGACAAGGTGTGATGAAGTACCAAATACAAAACATTAAATGACTAGTGTCATTATTGAATTACATGAGCCATCATTAAATGACATAGGGCCCTAATATTTAATAAAAGCTAAAAACATAAATTCTTATCTAAACAACTTAAATATTCTGAAGACCTAAGTTGGATTAACATGGAACTACAATCCCACTAATAGCTAGTTACAAAATTTACCTATTTACACAAACACTCCCCTTTAGTGCAACATAGAGAAAATTAATTATTATGTAAATGATACAAGGATGGGTCTTGGCTATAATGCCATTTTAGGTATCCATGTAAAAATGAAAATGTAATCTCTCACAAATAGACAAAAGGAGAATGTAATGTCCCTTTTGGAGGTGAGCAAAAAACAGTATTTTACTAATTTTCATTTTGGAACTCAAGGAAGTTAAATGATATTTATTATGATTTTTCATGAAGTTAAAATATTTTTATATATTTTATTAGGGCCTAGGTTACCCATTTTTGGGAGTTATAACGAGAAAATAAATAAATAAAACTATAATTTAAATTTAAATTATGAGTTTGGCACCCAAATTGTGTGGGCCAATCTGGTGTGTTAAAGTTGATATATATACAAGTTCATTTTTGGAGGATTATCATTCAACATATTATCTTATTCTATTTGGTCTACAATTTATTTGTATCATATTCCAGGTTGGAAACCCTTGAGGATATAAGGTGAATTGGATGAAAACTTAATTCATCTTGGTGAGGCTTCATAACTGAGGTCTAATTGCACTTCATTGGCCCATCATATGAAGAAGAGGAGCGAAAATTCCAATCAAATATTTGGATCAAAATTGTTGGCATTTTTTTGGGGGTGATGTGACTAGGGTTTTATCCTAGAAGTGGTGCAACATAGTTGGGAAGAAGGGCGATTAGAATTAGAGGGAAATTTTGGGAACTTAGAGGAAGTTTGGTCTTGTATTTGCTTCATATTTGCACCAACAGTAGAGAACACCTAATTCTCCTTATTGGGAGCAAAATTTTGGCATCATTATTGTTCACTTGTGTAAGGGTTTCCAACCCTCATTTTTAGTGCCAAATTTGGAGAGATGATCCCAACATTCGGTAATCGTTTTTGCATGTTTGGTATGTAAAAAAATTAGGGTTAATTTAGTTTGTGGTTAGCAGGTGTAGACATCTAAATTTGACCACTTACGTTTAATCAAATTTATCCTTTTTGTCTAAATATCCTTCTACCTGCATTAATTAAATAATATCACCATTATTTGATTAATATATGTAAATTCCTCCAAATCTCTAAGGTATTTAGTTAAATAATTAAATACCTTACCCCTTTATCCCTTTCTTCCAAGGAATTAAATAAATAACCCACTTATTTAATTCCCTTTATGTCTCATCCACACTTAATCCTAATTCATCTACTAATCCCTTCATTAAGGATGTGCACATCCCTAATCCATGATTAGGATGTGTCACATCCTCCAAGTTTTGCAAGTTGGCTCCTAATCATCATTAGCCACCTAACCCTCTTCTAATCCTTCATCAACTAGTCTAATCAATCCCCTTTAGTCAACTCTTGTCACACCCCAATGGAATTTTTAATTCCATTTTAATTTTGCAACACTCTTCATGGAATTTTTAATTCCATTTGCAATCCCCATGTCCTTTCAAATGGAATTTGAAATTCCATTTATTCACCCAAGGTTTCCCAAAGAATATTTTATTCCTTTTGTCTTCCCCATGCATATTAAAAAGGAAATTTTAATTCCTTTTGGTCAACCTTTGATCTCCACCCTTGATCTCTTGTCCTTGTCCAAGAATGAATCTAAACCATTCATTCATCTCTCCTTGGCTAAATGGCTAACACTAAGCCATTTTGCAACCCTAACACAACCCTAACCAGACAAGCAACATTCTTGTTCACCTTCAAGCATCCAATCTCTCAAGCATTCAACTTCATCTCCAGCCATCTTCTTGCATCCAGATCAAGCATTTACAAGCCATTATGCCATCAAAATCGATCTAAGAGCACACAAATCGATTGATCAATAGGGCCAAACAACCGATCAACTTGGGTAAGGTAATATCATTCTTTTCTTGCATTTGTTCAAGTTCAATTTAAGCGTAATCATGAGGTGTTGTTTGTGTTTTCTTTATTTTCATTTCTTTCATTTTTGTATTTTAGGCTTAGATAAAACACCTGCACACATTTATGGAATGCCCAATGGGACCTGCATCATGGGTCTATTCTTTTATGTTCCCTATTGTTTGACTTTTGCAAGTTCAGATTGTAGTTACAGAAGTGAAATTTCCCGTAGGGGTGAACCTAACTGCCCCCAGGGGTGAATCTGCTTCTTTGTAGGGGTGAACCTGCTTGGAGGGGTAAATCTACTTAGAGGGGGAATCTGCTTCTCTACAAGAGCTAACTTGCTTGGAGGGGTGAATTTTCTTCTTTGTAGGGGTGAATTTTATCAAACAGGTGATTTTGCACATCTAAATAGGTGAATCTGCATCTAGCACTAGAGGGGCGAACCTACCTTGATAGAGGGGAAAACCTGCCTTGAGAAATAGGCCAACTTGCCTTTACAGAGGGGTGAACTTACCTTGGCAGAAGGGCAGACTTGCACCACGCAGAGGCGAATCTGAGGTGAATCTGAAACCCTAATCTTCCATTTTCTATGTCGTTTCACTTTTTTTTTCATACACTAATCCACCAACTCTTCTTTTTGTGAGCATCCTCCCTTTCTCCTAACAATATGTGTAGTTGTTCCTCATTCATCCAAGATCAGTGGTCTAAAACTACTAATGCATGTTTTGCAAGACGATTGGTCCAAGACTCTTAGGTAGTTTGTTTGTCATTTTTCATACTAGTTAGGCACACGTAGTTTAATTAGAGGGTCAATTTACAATTTTTTGTTGTGCTTGTGGGTGGGTTATTGATGTATCCACTCCCCTTGCATCACTTGGTGATCTTGGGTGATGAGAAATCACAATCCACTCTTGTCTAGTTGAGTCCACCTAGGAGATCCTAGTGCGTCTTAGCTCTCCCTTTGTGCTTCATGCGAGCCTGGGGACCAACTGAGACATTTAATGTCTTCTTCCCTTAGTGGGACCTACCTGAGATTTCATCACCCGGGGGAAAATCCCTACCACATGTTATTGGCGGGGTATATAAAGGGGGGAGAGAAAAATTTGTGCCTTAATCCAGTCACATCGTGTTTGCCAAAGCATCGAAGCTAGGGTGATACCTAGATAAGACATGAAGAGTTCATATGAGTTTCCAGTACCTCGTTGGGGCTCCCGACTCATGCTTGTGATGGGCTGGTTTTCATAGTTGTACCTCACTTACCGTTTTTATATCGAGGATCCTCAAGATAGCCTTGTTCAACCTAGATAGGCATCCTTATCACTAGTCCTAGGATCGTGTTGCTTGGACTATCTTCTTTGTGCTTTACCAGTTCTTTTAATTTCGATTGAGTAAGACCATCCTTTTGTCTGCTATTTGTTGTGCTTGTTGCCTGTCGCCACAGTCTGCCCCTTTTGCCTTCAAAGGCAATCTTGCTTCTTGTTCTCATCCTATTCGTCATTTGGTCCCCATAACAAGTCCCTGTTTAACTCCATTTGGGAGTTTTTTTCTCATTTTGAGTCTCTGTTTGACTCCGTTTTGGAGTCCATTTCCCATTATGAGTCTTTGTTTGGGCCCATTTAGGTGTTTGTCCCCTATTTTGAGTCTCTGTTCAGCCCCGTTTGCCATCTCGTTCTCCGTTCGGGCTTGTTTTGAAATATGTTCTTCATCCCCTTTAGAAAATTCTCCCCTCCCCTTGTTATGGGTGAAATGTTTTAGTACAGGAGTCAATATGCCTTTTCTTCTTCATCCAGGACATTGTTTGGGTCTGTTTTAGTGTTCGTTTGATCATTTTTGGCCCCGTTCTTCGTCCTCATCCCTATTTTGATCCCTTTAGGCATATCCATTTGTCCATTAGTGGTCCTATCCTCCCTTTGAGTCTCCATCTATATTTGTTTAGTCGAATCCCTTCATCCATTTTGTCATCTTGTTCCTCATTTAGGTCCTTGTTCGGGTCCGTTTTAACGTTTGTTCTTCATCCCCTTTGTAAATTAACTTGTTCCTTATACTTGGGAAAATTTTAATAGTGTAGGGGTGAACCTACCTTAACAGAGGGGTGAATCTTCCTTTCTTTCCTCATTTGGGATCCCTTTCGGGTCCGTTTTGGTGTTTGTTAGGCTATTTTCTGCCTTGTTCTTCACCCGAGTTCTCATTCCGATCCTTTTGGGCGTATCAATTTTTCCATTGGTGGTCCTACCCTCCCTCTAAGTCTCCATCTGGGGCCATTTAGTTAAATATGTCCTTTCCGTCTATTATCCCGTTCTCTGTTCGAGGCCCCGTTCAGGTCTGTTTCGGTGTTTGTTTCCTTCATTCTCCTCCCATTCTTTATCCAAGCTCCTATTTGAACCCGTTTAGGTGCAATTTTCATCCCACTAGGCAATGTTCTTCTGTCACACTTTCCCGTTCTTTAGTCACCCTTCCCATTCTTCCGTCACCTCTACTCGTTCTTTAGTGTTTGTAGTTGTTTGGATGAATTTGCCAGCTGTTTTGGGTGAATTTTATCCCAGGGGTGATCCTCCTTCTCTATTTGGGTGAATTTACTCCTAGGAGCGAATCTGCTTCTTTGATTTGGTTAACCTACCTGTCTATTTTGGCAAACCTGATCCTAGGGATGAATCTACTTTTCTGCTTGGGTGAATCTGCTTCCCTATTTGGGTGAACTTTCTCCTAGGGGTGAATCTTCTTCTCTACTTGGGAGAATTTGGCTCTCTATTTGGGTAAAATTTCTCCTAGGGGGTGAATCTGCTTCTCTGCTTGGGAAAATCTACCTCTTTGTTTGGGCGAATTTGCTTCACATAGAGGTAAATCTTCTTCCCATAGACGATCTAGAGGGTCAATCCTTCATGCCACAATTAGCGTACATCTTCCTCAGTCCAAAACCATAATCTAATCATTTTTCTTCTTCCTATTCATCCCCAAACCATCCAATTTTTAAAAAAACTAGGAATTTATTTACCCCAACTTGTTGGGGTCATAACTTTCTTATCGACGCTCAAAATTTAGAACCGTTTACACTGTTGGAATGGTCTCCAAGAGTACTAATTCAATCCCTAAAATAGCACCTTCGACAGCCCAATTTTAAGGAATGATGCAAGTTTCAACCCCAAATTCTGCTTCGAAGACCTACAAAAACATGATTTACTACAACATACAAAAGACCCAAAAAAATTAAAAATTTTAATTTTTGATTTTTCTCAATATTGTCACTCCTAGACTTTTTCGGACCATAATATAAGCTTCAATATAGTCCTAATCTGAGCTCCAATCCAATTCTAGTCTGAGCTTTAATCCCATCATGTTAATCAGAGTTTTAATCTAATCCCAATCTCAGCTTAACCTAAATCCCAATTTGAGCTTTTGTCCATCTATATCCAAGATCTTCTGATATGAAAAAAAATCTTAATATCTCTTCTTCCATCTTCTTCCAATCCATCCTATTTATCTTTTCATCATTTATTCTTTCCTTCTAATCATATATTCCCATCTTTTCCATCTATATCCATTCCATTTAACATCATGTATCCTTATCCTCATCCCATGCAACCAACAATAGTAGTTAAGGCAATCCCAACTATGTTGATGACAATAACAAAAGTCTTATTGATCAATATGAGTATAATATAAACCCCCTTGATGTTTTCATTGCTAGCAAGCTTCTTCCAACTGTCTCCCAAAATCCATCCACTCCTACAAGCTATCCCCTCATGCAATCATCCAACTCTAATAATAGCCCCTTACGCTACCCGTGACAAGGGATATCCATTATCCTCACCATCCACATATTCCTCATGTTCTCCCAATATGTCTATCTATCCTTATCATCATTAGCCATCACAATATCTCTACCTTAATCCACCATCCCAATCTTCCAATCCTAATTCTCCATCTATGTCCTCCTATGCTAATCCACCACCCACATCCTCTTATCTTAATCCCACATACACATCTTCCCACCCTAATCTAGCATCCACATCCTCCTACACAAATCGACCATCCATGTCCTCTTATCCTAATCCACCATCCCAATATTCCTACTATAATCTGCAATCCCAATATTCCTACTATAATCTACCATCCCAATCTCCCCTACCTAATCCAGAATTTTCATCCTCCTATCTTAATTCATCATTTGCATCCTCTTGCATCACTCCCCCCTTTACCACATTATATTTTAATCCTGTATCTACTCCTAGTCCTCCATCCAATCCCATCCAATCATCTAATCCTAGTCCACCAAGCCCTAATACTAGACCTCCACCCATCCATAATCCTCCATCCATTCCCATCACCCCACCTAATCCTACACCCCTTCCAAATGCCATCCAAGGACTCATGAAAGAAGAGACATCCCCAGATCCACATCTTGACATTGTGGAACCATTCCCTACCACTCTATCATGTGCGATCATTAGTGATGAGGCCCTTCCCCATCCTATTTCTATCACTCCAATTATCGCTCCTAGCACTATCCAAACCATCAAATCCATTGCATCCCCATCTTCTGCTTCTAGATCCACCCAATTCGTTGGAGACACCTAAATCCAATCTGCCCCTCCTAGCCCTTGTCTCACCGAAATCCAATCCCATGACCTTCATGAATCCTTCATCCTCCCATCTCCCCCACTTGAGGAGTCCCCCTACACTCCTCCACACAAGATGAGTCATGCCAAGAGCTTAATCCAAAGCATACAAGCATATAACCTCCTCCAAATCAAGATCCTTCCATCCTATCTACTCCATCTCAAGATCGTAGTCCCTGGTCCATTTCATCTCATGATCCTTCTCCTCAATGGGATCCTGATCCAAGCATCCCATCTACCCCATCTCAAGATCACACTAGGTCAGCCACTCCATCCCACGATCCCCTTTGCACTCAAGATCCAATCACCCCATCTCATGAGCCCTTATCACCCACTATCAAAAATCTAGATCTTGTCATACCACCTAATCCCTCTCCTGATCCCTTCTCACTTCCTCCTCTAGACCAAGATGCTTCTATCCCATCATCTCCATCTCATGATCCTTCATCGCTGCCTAGCCTTGTCACCTTGACACCACTTCTATATCACCTTGGTAACATTACACTCATCCATGGTGGTCTTCTTGTAGAATAAAAATAAATTATATGCACCACCCTTCCTCCTCCACCTACTAACAGACTTGCATCATGCTTCCAAAAGAACACGAACCCTACCATAGATCACATGGTCAAGAACATGAACTATCAAGGAAAAGGTTTAGGCCTTCATGAGCAAGGTACTTTAGAACCCATCTAGGTCAAAGAACATCCAGGCACACATGACCTTCCCAAGAACATGACAATCCAAAAATGTCGGTACAACCTCCATACATCCCAAGGGATCCTCTTCTAAAGGAACGAGAGGCACTTCCCATCATTCTACCAAACCATTTGTCGCTATTCCCCCTCCTCCATCATATTACCTCAAAACAATTGTCCATCTTTCTCCTTCATCCTTTAAGTTCATTTTGGGTCCTTATGTCCCTCCATCCACCATTGCTCATCCTCCATCTACTGCATCTATTTTGGGTCCTTACATACCTCCATCCACCATAATAAATCCTCCATATACAACATCCATTTTGGGCCCTTATATCCAAAAATCACCTCCTCCATCTTATCCTCTTCATCCTCTCATCCATCCATCAACTATCCGTAGCAAACATCATAAGAATCCTAAATTCACAATCCCTAATCAGGATCAACAAAGGCACCCCTCCAAGTATGCTATCTCACATCCTCCATCCACACATCATCATCAAAATCCTACCTCTATCACTCCATCTATGTCTTCTCCACATTATCCATCGCCTCATACCCATCCCATTGCTATTAAAAGAACTTTGGATGCCAAAGAAAAAATTCATAAATCCAAACATCCACATGAATCTAAAGCTCCTCATGTCCCCTTAAAAATACATGTTGACAAAAAGAAAAATACAATCCAAAATCTAAATCCATCCAAAAGGCCACAAAGGTCCACAAAAGAAAAAATCAAAATCATGTGGATTCCCAAGAAAAAAGATGCAATGCATTCAAATGAAAAATCCATAACAACATCCAAAGTTGCTAATCCACCAAAAACTCATTCACATCTCTCTTTCCTAAATCTACTTTGGTTCCCTATGTCCCAAAATTCACTACCCCAACTCCTCCATTATGTCCACACTCTCCATCCATTCATCCTACTATCCTTTCACATCCACCACCACATGTGCCAATGTTGGTCCTGAACACCTTCCTCCATCACACATCCACCTCATCTTTAAATCCATACACTTTCCAACATCCCATCTATTATCCCCCATATCTTCCCCATAAAATGCCTTTAATCCATTCTCTTGCATAATTCATCTATTTTAATAAGGTTGTACCAACATCTAAATAGTCGCTTCAAGCATGGGCTCTTATTACCCCGTATGGCACTTGATGCTTGAGTCCTTCATCCATATCCCTATCCACTATCTTCTAAGTCCACATATCCACATCCCTATCCTTATCACTCTCTATGGCGTAGATCATCTTTTCGGGTTCTCACATGCTTTGGGATGTTTGTGGAAGACAATTTTGCAAGATGGTTTGACCGAGTAAAGATAATTATGATGGAAATCAACTAAGTGTCAATTCTGATAATTTTGTGTAATACAGCATCCATTTTTTGGGTTTGCATTGCTCCGTGAATGAAGTTTTTCCTCTATGCTTCCAACATTACTTTGTTGGTTGATAGAAGCATCTAAGTCCATAATTTAATCTTTTTTTGGCTTTTTGTTTGAAATTTATGGATAACAAAATTTTGACCTGGAAAATTATAGTAATTTCTTGTACAGTGTAGGTGAGTTGGAGAGTCTTCACTTCTCCATGGATAAGATTTTAACTTTATAGATTTGAGGAGATGTTGATAGATTTTAGATGAGTGTAAAATTTAGTTGTCATGATGTTTTGAGGTACACATGTCTGAATATTGGTATATAGTCTAACAATTTTTGTATTAGGTCTATTATGGTGATGACCTAATAAGTTTGAAGGTATGTGAAGGTTAAGTATTTCAGAATTACGTGGGAGATATTATAGGTCCATACCAACCTATTTCAATTTTCTTTAAGGATTGAATCTTGGTGTGAGATGTGTGTGAAAAGGTTTGAGTTGACACTTGTTATATTTTGTATCATAAATCTAATTAGGTCGACCTAATTGATGTTATGCTTAGAGCGAATGTATATGCTAGATCCTTTTTGATGTGAATGTTGAGTAGAATATTATAGTGATGTGAATATAAACAAAAGCAAAGTGTTAGATCAAAATCAAATGAAGTGTGTAAAGTCAATTTACTGAGCTTCATTGGAATTGTAATTCATGCATATGCCATCTGCAATTGTAATAGTTCAATCTAGGTTCCGAGCCACAAAATTTATTTTATCTTTTCTTTCTTTCAGTGGGCAGTGAGTCCACTTGGACAATGAGTCCACCTACAGTGAGAACTTCTGTAAATATACTATAACCATTTATAATATATTGTGAGATAATCCTCACCTTAGTTTTTCCTATTTTGGATTTTTCCATGTAAAAATCCCGGTGTTCATGTGTTATGTGATGTTGTTGAATGTTTCATTCTTTCTCTCATTATTGCAATTGAATATGCTATGTGGATTGAAGGTTTAAATATTTGAATGGTTTATAAGAATACTGATTCACCCCACCTCTCATTATTTTTAGTGTTTAACAGTAAACACATCATAGACAACATAGAAATTTACACCAAAAATCTTACTTCCCTTTATCATTGACATAGATGTTTATTTGTACAAATTAACATAAAACTGAATCACATAACTACTATCACCTGTACATAAATACCTTGTTAACAGATAATATAAAATTGATTATGACAATGTTTTTTATCCTACATACTCCCCCATAGTATATATTAGGAAAAAAATTTCATTATTCCATATTTTCTCCCCCATAATGAAAATTTTGAAGAATAAAAACTCCAAAAGACATGTTGCCACTCTATCCATCTCTGAAAAGAAAGGTGAATCTCCATTCTTCAAGCATCAATGCATTTAATCTGCAATCAAGGATGATTAAACTACAATTGACCATCATGAGTCACTCTTCTAGTGTTGAATCTCTCCTTTATCGAAAAATGTCTTACAACCTCAATCTTGGGACCTATCACACAATCCAACCATAAACTTGCAACTTTCTTGATGCCTTGTGTGAACCCCTAAACCTACAAATGCACAAGAACAACAAACAAGTCAAATTGTTAGATCAAATGCATACAAGCATGAGGAATTCCCCATGAAATCCATCTACTAAACTTAAACTAGGAAGAAATGAAGAACACAACTTAAATAAATGAGAACTAATCCTAATTAAGTAAGTAAAATAGTGATCCCATGTGGGAATTGGTGCCAATTGAATGTTGAAATTGGCCTTTTCCCAACTCCTAAGTTGCAATGTGAGTGATTGTGAAATGGTCAAATCTACCAAAGAGATTTGAGCATAACCTTGCTACAATTTGTAAAAGTGATGAAAGGTTGAGTGGAAATGGGCAAAATTAGCTTTCAATGTGAAAAGAGTAACTTTGCATGAGATTGTGGATGAGAAATGAGGAGAGAAGCCTACAATTTATAGATTTGAACTTCGAAGAATGAGAAACCTTTGAGTAATGTGGGACTACCCTTCAATCCAACGATTGAATGCCACTTGTCACCATGTGAATGGTTGATGGTTGTGCACATTTTGGCCAAAGTGCCAATAAATGCAATTAGTTTGAATTTGAATTTGTGAAATGACTTGTTGAAGAGGGAAGGGAAATGAAGTTAATGTCACTTGGCTCAATGCAAAGGACATGTAGGAGGCCTTAAATGCCTTGTTTGAAGGACCAAGTCCATTTGGAATTTTTGAATTCAAATTTAGGGAATATTCCCTTTTTATGCCATGTGAGGGAAAATAGAGAATTAAATAAATCAAAGTAGTTGATTTATTGTGCAAGTTGCATTCTTTAGAGGATTTTAGTGTTTTGGATTAAATTAATCAAGGTTTGATCAATTTAAGTAGAGATTAGATGATGTGACAAATTTGATTCACATTTTATAATTTATCAAAATGAGAGGAAAGATTTAAATAAATAAATGATTTGATTTATTTAACTAAGGAGGGATATGTTAGATTAAATCAAATAAGGTTTAATTTATTTAATTTAATAAGAGGACTTTAGAGATTTTAATCAAATTAAATGATTTATTTAATTAAACATAGATGTAAGATTAATTAAATTAAATTGATTAATTTAATCACTTGGGGAGGAAAACTTAATTAAATGAATAATGATTCATTAAATTAAGAGACAAAATATGATGAAATGCTGAGAGTATGATTCCAAAGGAAATGATGTTAGTAATTAGGATCAAGTGTGCCGAACCAAAAATGTACATTTTCCATGTCTACATTTCGCCCCTCTTTGAAGCAATGTAGTTGTTGCATTGATTCAAAGATTAAACTGCTATGATCAAAAGTTCAAAATTTTCTTGATTTTTTTTTCAGATGCCCCATTGCTGCCCCAGCGGAAGGATATTGCTGGATATTGCCCCCTCGAGAGATCAAACGATTTTTTTTAATTTTTGGATGATCTCGTGAAAAAAGGTGGATAGGGTGTCAAACACTCTCAGAATGCCCCAGATCATCCAAAATACGCTTTAAAATTCCACAAACGGTGCAAAATGGCCCTCGATTGGATGAAAACGAGATCGAGGGACCAAAACCCTAGTTGGAAGGTCAAATTAGGTCCAAAAACCCTAATTTTCGGGCTTAAATAGACCTTGAGGGGTCACTTTCAATACACTTGCAACCTTAATCCTTTGCAAAATTGACACCTTGAGCTCTGAGACTTGGTCAAGATGGTACATCGACAACTTCCCAGGCACGTGTCGGAGCGAGTACGAGTGCATCAACGACCAGTCGTTGTGGGACCCGTGGTATGTACCCCTATCCAACTTTCAAATTTCTTGCTATTCATGCATTAAATAGGGTTTAGGTTTGGTTTAGGCGGTGCGACACTATATAGAGCCGTGAAAAATGCCAAGTCAGGGCCGCGTGGTCCTATATAGAACCACTTATGCAAAAGCGTCGCGTGGCGTTGTTTGGGGAATTAGGGTTTTAGCTCCAAACTCGGTCGTGCACACAAGTAGCACTGCGTGACGTAGTTTGTCAAAGGTGCACGAAAAATTCTACCACATGATGTAGTTTGGAACATTACAAACTGTGCCGCTTTTGAGAACAGTGTCACTTTTATTGTTCCAAATGCGGAATACGACACAGGTAGCAAATTTTCTTTAGGGAAACTGACGCGGTTTCTTCTCTTGTGCAGGAGAACGTTGAGGTACTTCATTCGAGGGAGCATCGGTGGCCGGTACTCAGGAGACTACAGGGTATGCACGTATATCTCTAGGAGCAGCTTGGGATTCTCGGGTTATGGTACGTTGCATATGTCCCCCCTATTCAGGCACATTTGGGTATGATGACTGCCCTAGTCGAGCGGTGGCATAGTGAGATGTCATCCTTCCATCTTCCTACTGGCAAGGCCACCATTAGACTCGAGGATGTCTGGCGCATCCTTTTACTACCCATCTATGGAGCCTGAGTGATCTATGATCTAGAGGAGGGTAGGGATGCCTACTTTAATGTTATGGGTGTTGACGAGCTTATTCTTTGTGATGGTCAGATAAACTTGGAGCAGTACCGGGGCAGGGCTCCTACTTATAGATTGATTGTGGCTGCCATTATTTTGGGTCTTGTAGCTCCTGATCAATGTGGCCAATATTTTAGTCCAGGTTGGGGATTGGCATGGAAGTGGATGTGCATTCATTGAGAGTGCTTTGCTTAGGGACCAATATTGCTAGCCTCTTTGTAAAGAGATTTGCATGAGTTTGCTTACTTGGACAACCAGGCTCTCGGGGTGGGAGTTACCCTTCTAAACATTTAGGCATGGTAGCAGATCCCAGTTCTTCACCCAGATGTGACACCAGTTGTTACAAATATTGACAATCCCGCTGTGTGGCAGTATGGTGGGGCAGAGATTCACTTTACCCATATGGGCACGGTTGGTTTGGCTTACTAGCTGCGGGTTTTAGATGAGATGATAGAGTTCATCTGGAGGCCATGGATGGGTATAGGTCCATCGTATGATGATGCACAACAACGTTTCTTTGCATGTCAGGACAAGTTTATGCAGGGCTGAGAGCACACCATGGTAGAGAGGTACCTTCCTGATAGGGTGGTCAGACAGTTCGGCGAGATGTAGGACAGGCCCGATGATCAGTACATGGCCATTTTTTCCTGTACCCCAAAGGAGACAATATGGGGGTAGCTCATTCCTGTATACGAGGCAGTGTCCTCATTTAGAAATTTAGTGGCCCGACGATGGCCATATGATTAGGGGCCAGCAGATGCAGGGGTCACTCTAGCATGCAGGGCATGGTTCCGACCTCCATTGAGATTGATAGTTCCCGGGGCAACGATCCCACGTCGGAGGGCCAGGGGGAGGGTGACAGGTAGAGGTCAAGGAGGAGGAGGTGTACCACCTCCTCAAAAATCACCTCCGAGAGACTAGCCACAACATCTAGTAGGACAAGATGGGCAGCCCCAGGTGGTCCCACAACATCAGCCAACAACACAACCAGCGAGACAACCAGATCCTCAGGATTTATTGATTCAACAACTACAGGGCTAGGTACAGGTCTTGACCACATAGAGAGATCAGGAACATCAACAGGTTATTGCAGTCACTACTGAGAGAGATCAGACACGATCTGAGAGGGATCAGGATGGTGTTGTACCCAGTGTGATGGACTTTGACTCGACAATCAGATAGGAGTATCCCTGTTCACACTTAGGATACATAACCTTATTGATGATGTAGTTCAGATATTCTAAACATCTCGGGCCAAAACATAAAAATGCAAGCCTTCTTATTTGGTGAAGAAGACACCTAGAACATCCTCCCTACAAACAAAACAAAGTACGCATGACAAATTTATTTTACAAGAATATCCAACAAGCACAACAGATAAAAAAGATAATAATCATTGCCCCATTCATTTCTCTCTAAACCTGATTTGTTTAGGCATCATCGAGAGGTCCTTGGAATGAGCACAAAATAAGATAAGTAAACAAACAAGATAATGTTCTTCATACCGCTAGCCAAGACTAACTACTGTGGGGTACTTGATGCTTATGTCCATCGCAAGAAAGCTTCATCCTAGGACATATTGTGATCAGGGTTTTGATGGGACTGATGGGACTGATATGAATGATAAGCTATTGATATTCTGAGTTGACCAACTTGCTGACTCACTGATCTAGACTTTCAAGACTCTGACAATTAGAGTGTTCAATTTTGAACCTGCTAGACTTGCTTTTGACTAATTCGCAAAAGGGTGAAGGCGACGATTGATTTTATTAGGAATAATGACCATTGCGGGTGAAAGCGAAATGATATGGATTCATCATTTTGGATTTTTTAGATATTTTGAGGCTGTTTTTTGTATTTTCAAGATTTATGACGAACAAACTAGCTTAAAGACCTATCCTAGGGGTCTCGGGAGCTGATCCATAGATTAGCCTTGCCTACGTTATACATGTAGAGACCACGTAGTTTGACTGACAAAGTACTTGATTCAATGATGAGATAGATGGGCAAAAAGATTGCCATTTTATTGCGACGAACACCTAAGGACTGACCCAAGATGTAAAATAGATGGGCAAATGGATTGCCACTGCGATAGATGCCTGAGGACTAACCCTAACTGTCTCAGGTGATGATCAAATATCAACCTTTCCTATGTTCAAGCTCAAAGACTACGTAGTTCGGACAGGTGGAAGAATGACAAGACTCAATGATGATTTTTTTTTTTAAGACTTTCCGAGATTGACATGTTTTTGGAATTTTGATGATTTGGATGTTTTTGATTTTTTTATTTTTTTTAATGTTTTTGGTTTTTCTAATGTTTAGGAAGATCACGAGAATATACACAAATCTGATCTGATGTAGGTATAGGAACATGCCCCCAACGTGCAATAGACTAGTTCGGTGAAGGCAAGACAAACTGACCTTAGGAATATACCAAGTAGTACTATGGTGGAATATGATATGGACATCAACTCAGACTATGGTATGGATGCGAGTGGATGGGTGGGTGGATGGTTAATAAATGTGATGGAATGAATGAGTGAGTCATGCAGATCTTGGTAGATGGGGAGTGCTTTATTTACACTTGGCTCCTATTTGCCAGGTTTTCACCAAGGTACTTGTCCAAAGTGCCACCGAAGTGGTCTTCACTAGAGGATGATTTTTTTTTTTACTGTTTTCAATCCTTTTTCTGATATTTTAGGATTTTTGTATTTTGGTATTTTTTTGTTGTCACCAAGATGCCTATTTGCCAAGTTTTCATCAAGGTAACCAATTTTTCAGGACTTTTTCTTACTGTTTTTGTATTTTTTGGTTCTATACCTTGCAATTTCTTAGGCATAAAACTTCTTGAGGTGAAAGCTATTCAGAGGCTCTTGTAGAGGCTCACCTTCTGGTGTTGCTAATTGATATGCTCCTGATTTATAGCTTTTGGTGATGATGAAAGGTCCCAGCCAGTTGGGTTCAAATTTTCCTTTTCTATCCGGGTTTGATACACTCTTTTGGTTCTCTTTTAGCACAAGGTCACCGACTTGGAAGGTGTGTTGCCTGATCTTCTTGTTGTAGCTTCTTTTCAGGTGATTCTAGTAGACCTATAGATGATTTAGGGAGTCCATGCATTGTTCATTTAATAACTCCAACTCATTTAGTCTTGTAACCCTATATTCCTCATCTGTGATGAGGTTATGCAATGATATCCTTAGTGACAGGAGCTCGATCTTGATAGGGAGGATGGATTCTGATCCGTAGACTAGGGAGAATGGGGTGGTGCCTGTTGGCATGCAGATTGCTAGTGCGGTAGGCCCATAAGGCGGGATTTCACTGTAGATGCTAGTCACGATCAGAGTCATTGACTGTTTTCTTGAGATCTTCAGAATGGTTTTGTTGGTGGCTTCTGCTTGTCCATTGCCTTGTGGGTAGTATGGGGTGGAAAAACGGTGTTGGATTTTAAATTTTTCACACAAGTCACGAACATCCCGATTCTTGAAAGGTGTCCTGTTATCAGAGATAATGGATTGGGGAACACTGTATCAGCAAATGATGTAGTTCAGGATGAACTTGGATATTTGCTTTCTAGTGATGTAGGTCATGGGAATTGCTTCAACCCACTTTGTGAAATATTTAGTGGTGGTGATAATGAACTTTTGGCGATTGGATGAGGTGGGTGAGATTTTACCTATGAAATCGAGCCCCCATTGGGAAAAGGGCCAAGGTGAAACAATGGGATGTAATTCCTAAGCTGGTGCATGAATGAGATCCCCATGCTGCTGGCACTATAGACACCTTCTAAAAAAGTTGTGCGCCTCTCTTTCCATTATCGTCCAGTAGTATCTAGTTTTTAACAACTTCTTAGCCAAGGTCATACCACTCGGGTGTGAACCGCAAGTGCCATTATGTACCTCAGTCAAAGCAGTCTGGGCTTCCTAAGGTTTTAAACAACGTAACAAAGTTTCATCGATGATTTTATGGAAAAGGGTTTCTTCTAGGATGGAAAATCATAAGGACATTTTGAAAAAGGTTCGCTTGAGGTTCGGGGTAATGTCGGCTATGAGGATTCCTAATCTTAGATAGGTGTAGATGTCATGATACCAACGATCACTGGGACCAACGAGTTAACATGCGTATTCCAACTCTTGTACCTCGAAAGTGGGTACTAGAAGCTACTCTACTAGGAATTCATGTTTCAAGACATTGCGAGGGATATCTAGCAAGGATCCAATCATTGCCATTGCATCAGCTGCTCTATTGTTTGCCCTCGATATCTGCTCAAAGGTGATGTCGAGAAATGATTCCTTGAGGCTTTCCACCACCTTCTTGTATGGTATAAGCTTATCATCCTTAGTTTGGTATTCAACATTGACTTTGTTGATGATAAGTTATGAGTCACCGTAAACCTTTAATGCCATGATTCGCCACTGTGCTACAATTTTGAGACCTATGGTTAAAGCCTCATACTCTGCAATATTGTTGGTACAGGGGAATGCTAACTTGTAGGATCTCGGTATACAGTCCCCCTGGGGGGTGATGAAGAACACACCGGCTCCTGATCCATGTTGTGTGTGGGAGCCATCAAAGTATAGTTTCCAATGATCAACTGCACCGAGATTGAAAAGGGATTTGTCTGGAAACTCATATATGAGCGGGTTGTCTGAATATATTGGAGCCTCCGCTAGCTGATCCGCGATAACTTGTCCCTTGATCGCTTTTCGCTCTACATACTCAATATCATGCTCAGGTAGTATCATAACCCATTTAGCCATTCTGCTTGTAAGCATTTCTTTTGACAATAGATACTTGAGGGGATCTATCTTGGCAATTAGCTTAATTTGATGAGCTAGCATGTAGTATCTAAATTTTTGGTCTGCAAACACCACTTCCAAGAAAGCTTTTTCTATTGATGTGTAATTGAGCTCATGGCCAACCATTGTTCTGCTGATATAGTAAATTGCCCACTTGGTTCCCTTTTCATCATGTTGGGCTAAAAGGGCACCAAGGGCAGTCGTTGTTGTTGAGATGTATAGAATCAATGGTTTCCCTACGATCGGTGGTATTAGCACTCGTGGCATAAATAGGTATTCCTTGATCTTTTTGAATTCTTGATCACATTTTTTGTTCCACCTATACACTACTCCCTTGTGGAGCAGATGGGAATAGGCAATCTGTTTATCTGCTAGCTATTCTATGAACCTTCAGATGGACCGGAGTCTTCCCTACAGTCCTTTGCGTTGCTTCAGTGTTATGGGTGCTTCCATATCAAGGATTGCTTTTACTTTTGTAGGAACCACTTCTATCCCTCTCGTTGATACTATGTAGCCCAAACGTTTTCTAGATTGTACCCCAAAGACACATTTCTTTGGGTTGAGCCTGACCTTGTATTTTTTCAGTCGGTCAAAAATTGCAATTAAATTTGCTATGTGGTCTTGCCTTTTCTTTGATTTAGCCAATATGTCATCCAAATAATCTTTGACTATTTTGTGGATCATGTCATGGCTCTTTGGTATGTAGCCTGTGCATTCCTTTAACCCAAATGGCATCATGTTCCAGCTATAGGTGCCCCAAGGACATGTAAAGGTCGTCTGATGTTGGTCTTCTTTTGCGATCATTATTTGATTGTACCCCAAGAATCCATCCATGAGGGATAGCATTTGATGTCCGGTTGTCATGTCCACTATCATATCAATGTTGGGTAGTGGAAAATCATCCTTAAGACATGCTTTGTTTAGGTCTCTGAAGTCTGTGCAGATGCGGATTCCCCCATTTTGTTTTGAGACTGGTACGAGGTTGGATACCCATTCTCAATAGTCAATCGGTTGTATGAAGCCAATGTCTAAGAGTTTATGCAATTCTATATTTACGAGCAAAACTATCTGTGGGTGCATCTTTCTTAACTTCTGTCTAACCGGCTTTTCTCAGGGTGAATGACCAAATGATGAACCACAACTTCAAGATCCATATCTGGCATGTCAGCATATGTCCATGCAAATTTTATGTTCCTTTCTTTCATGAATGCTGCCAGTAGTTCTTGTTCCTTTGTTAGGAGAGACTCAACATAGAAAGTGATTTGTCGTGTCGCCTCCATTTCGAAGTTAACAGGATTACACTGCTCTACCAATACTCCTGATTTCTCTTGATTTAGAGCAGTAGAGGGAAGATTGAATCCTTCATCCTCTAGTGCCTTAGAGAGGTTTTCACCATTGGATGCGTCCTTTATTTTTACTGTTATGTGGTTAGAGAGTTCCACAGTGTGGTTTTCACTCAATAACTCTGAGCTTCTTCTCAATATTTTTCTTTTGTGACTAAAGGACTCAATCGTCTCCCCATAATATTCCTGGGCATCTAATGTGATGTCAAAACCTGCCTTATGATCCCCACATAGAACTGTATCCCTTAGTCCCATGAATTATGAGAGCGCCTCATCGTTTTTGAATGAGTCTAGAATTGGTGGTCCACGTTGGTCGTGATCAATGAGTTGAGGGTGTACTAAGGTGATTTGGTGGGTTTGTTGGTTTGACTCAGCTGGTGAGGCACTAATCATTAGTAGGGTGGAATCCTCAAAGAGCCCGGGAAGGCCTGCTATAGTGTCATCATCGTCACTACTGGTGCAAACATCAGTAACATCAAAGGTGAAGTTGTCCAAAGGGATACCTAGGCAAACGGGTGGTCTAAGGGTAGTTGCTGATACTTGAGGAGAGTTCCTAACTGCCCTATTGGGAGTACCTCTATCATGCACAGTTATACTCAGAGGAGTACATCTGAGGCCAAGGTTTCGCATTCTTCTTTCCGCAATGATGGGCTCCAGGCGTCCATCACTATTCCTTCCAAGGCTTTCGTTTCTATTGTAGCCCATGCCAAGAATTATTTGTAGCCCTCTGTTGGCCTCATCTATGGGTAATGTGGGTGCAGGTTCGACATCGTGGTATATTATGCTTGAAATATCCTCTTCACCAACACTTTTCTGACTTAGGTCTCCCCAATGGCATAATCTAGAGGGGTTGGTCCTAAGGGTGTGGATGGTTATTTCGGTTGGTTGAGGTTGCCCATGCGACCTAGGAGATTTTGGTAACTCTACCACAACAATGCATTCCTTTTCATTCTATAGTCACTACATCCATTGTCGTGGATCATGTTTTTGATGTTGGATATGTCAGGGATGGTGGGTGTCTCTGTCGCAGAAGTGGAGGCGAGGTTGGTTGGGTCGATGTATGAAGTGGACGGGCCTTCATCACTTTTTGGTACTTGGGGGATTTTATAAAACCTGGCTTACAAGTTTTTGCAGTAAGAAAATGGTTCAGGATCCCCGTGTATAGTGACCTCCTCATTTCAGTGCAAGAATTTGATACATTTGTGATATGTCGAGGACATTGCTTTAATTCTGTGGATCCATGGATGTCCAAGGATGATGTTATATGGTAAGTCGAGGTCAAGGACTTGACAGGTAGTCTCCATGGTTGTTGATCCCACTTGGATGGGGATTTTAATAGTGCCCTGAGACACTCTTTCTTGATCATCATATGCCCTTATTGTGATGCTCTTGTTTTTGTTGATGGAATCCTCAGTGAATCCCAAGTTCTTTATAAGCTTGAGAGAAAATATTTAGGCCTGCACCTCCATCCACCAAGACTCTTTTAACTTTCTTTTTATGGACCAACACTTTTAGGTGAAGTGCACGATTATGAGATGGCTACGGGGGGAAGTCTTGATCAGAGAATGTAAGGAGATTTGGGGTAACGATGTTACCAACCATAGCCTGAAAAAAATTTGTGTCAAGGGCGGTAGAGACGGTGGATGCTACTAATGCTTCATCAAGAATTTTCCTGTGGGCAACAGAAATTTTTAACAACTCCATGATAGAGATTTGTGTGGGGGTTCTCTTTAGCTGGTTGATGACATTGTAGTCATAAGGAACAACTTTTGTATTTAAACTGGGGGTCTTAGATGGTGCCCCTACAATGGTGACCTTGCCGCCATGTGTGGTGACTCCACAGTCAGTGTTGGTGCCCTTGATATTAATGACTGTGACCATTTCATTGACACATGCGACTATCTCTTCATATACTAGATTAGCACTAGCATATTTTTGCTTGCCTTTGTTATTCCCTTGATTGTTTCCTTGATTATGGTTTGACATTGGATTGGTGTATATCTTTAGATCTTGATTTCCGACTGGCTATTCGACATTGATAATCTTGTCCTCGATGAGATCTTGGATGATGTTCTTTAGTCTCATGCAATTAGCGGTTGTATGCCCTTTGATTTTATGAAATTCACAAAGGAGATTTTCATTAGACCATGGCGGTTTGGTCATGGGTTCCACGTATTGGTCGGAGTTGGAGACTTCGATTAAATTCTCTTTGACCAATTTTTTCATTATGGACTCGATGTATTTCCCAAGGGCCGTGAACTTCTACTTGGGAGGATATTTGCCTCTGGGAGGTGGTCCTCCTTGATTACCCAAGTTATTGATTTGATTGGTGGGAAGTGGTTGTTGTTGTGCTACTACTGTATTAGTCTGCACATTATTTCAATTATGATTTAGCGGTTGATGATGAGTTTGGATATTCGGCTTGGGAGCGTTTATGACCACTTTAGTGTCAACCATGTTGTCGTTTGTGATATTTTTGTACCTTGACCATGTTTGAGGTTTATCATTATAATTTTTAGATAGGCAGTTATCTTGTGGTGGAGTGAATGTTGAGGCGCCTCCTCGCGTGGTAAGGGCCCTTTCGATGTTGAGCGCCTTTGGGATTAGTTGATCGTATGATGTGATGCATTGCATTTTCAAATAGAACACCAATTTTTCATCTAGATTGGATATGATGGTAAAAACTTGTTATTTTGGCATGGTCCAGTTGCTCTGATTGGCCTTGGATCACCATCTTTGCAAGAAGGATGCGAATAGCTCTCATTTTCTTTGTTTGAGTGTTGATAGTTCTTCCAAACTAACATCTACACCCATGTTGAAAGCATAATTTTTTCAAGAATGCTTCCACAATTTCCTCAAATTTTTTAATGCCAATGGGTAGGGAGAAAACCATTCCATGGCTGGAACAGTCAGACTTTGGGGGAAGAGTCACATTAGATACATGTCATCATATGCAACCTCCATGCAATGTACTTGAAATTCCCTGACGTGGTTTTTAGGGTTACCCGCTCCATTATACTTGTCAAATTTGGGGATCTCAAATCCCTTCGGGAATGGTACCATGGTGAGACTCCTGTGGAAAGGATAAGGCCACAAGTTGCCCAGTTTTTTTGTTGTTTTTCCTGCTTGTAAGTCCAACACTTGCTGTGAGAGAAGTTTGATTTGTGTTGTGACATCGTTGCTTGGATCGAGAGGTGGAATGAATGTGTTCAGAGGCATTTGAGGTGTTTGATTGGTGGGAGGAGTAATAGTGGGAGTTTTCTGCAAGCTCTGTTGTGCGTTCAAGGCCTATTGGTATGCCTGCATTTGTGTCAACATAGCTTTTTGTTGATCTTTCTGCTGTTGTTCCAACAACGCTTGTTGTTGGTCCATCTGTTGTTGTTCCTGTAAAGCATATTGTTGGTCTAGATTTTGTTGCGCTAACAAAGCTTGTTGTTGGTCTAGCTGTTGTTGTGCCAACAAAGCTTGTTGTTGTTTGAGTTTTTGTTGTGCCAACAAAGCTTGTTGTTTGGCTTGTTGTTGTGCCTGAAAGTCTTGCAGGGCTTATTGGTATGCTTGTCGATGAATTTTTTGTAGTTGTGCTTGGTATTGTTCTTGTGCCTGTTGCTGGGCTTGAGCTTGGGCTTGTGCTTATGCTTGAGCTTGTTGGGGAACTTGGGTAGCTTGGGCAGCTTGTGTGGCTTGTGCAGCTTGTGCAACTTTCTAGTTTTTCTTTAGAACCCTCTAATGATTAGCTTTTTGGATGGTTTGGATCATGGTGATGAATGAATTCATCCCATTAGCTTTTGGTGGGATTGGTGGTGGATTGGGAATGATGTCGTACGAGCAAGTGGTGTTGGTGGTCGAGATGCTTGGTCCTTGAGAAGGTATGCCTTGGGAGATTTGAGGACTGATTGATGTGTTTACCATAATGGCTTGAATGGTCGCCACTTGTTGTTGTGATGTTGTAGGCAGAAAGAGAGAATTTGGTGTGATGCTTGGATTTCCTAGATTTAAGAAAATAGATGCGGATAAGGGGGGAAGACCCACCCTCATAGGTGATGTGGATGTGAGCGGTAATGGGGGAAAGGGTGGTAAGTTCCCTTGGGAGGATAATGGGTCAGTGAATCCCGCGGTTCCAAACAAAACACCTTCTCCTTTAGGTAGAGAAGTTTGTATGTTTAGTGGATAGGTGGGTGTAGCATGGAACGAGGAAAAATTGGTAAAATTATGGAAATTGAGTGGGATGTACGAGTGTGATGGATTTACCGGAACAAAGTCTCCCGGTATGGTGTTGATAGTCACCTCTTTGTTGTTTATAAGGTGATGTTGCTATAACTCACGAAACATAACACTTCCTTTGCTCGCAATTGGTGAGGTTGGTGTGATAGTTGATGTGATTATGGGAGTCTCTTGGATGATGCTAGGAATTGACACATGGGGTATGCTTGTAAGAGGCCTTTCTATACTAGCACCTACATCAAGGTCTGAAGGGAACTAAACCCCTCCTTCCATTAACGTGCATAAGTATAGAGAAGGGTTAAGTTTAAGCATGGCATTGACAATTCTATGATTCTCTGGATTTCGAATCATTTCACTTATTTCCCTTTGTGTCATTCCCAAGTCTTCATTGATGATATCCTCTTCATAGGCTTCCCCTTGAGGATTTTGTGATGGTAGAGAAGAGCTACCTGGGGGATTGCTGGATTCCGCAAGGTTTTCTTTGGTGATTATCGGACCTAAGTCACCGGAAGTTGATATGTTGTTGATTTTTTCCATGTTCTTGTATTGTGATCTTGTTTGGACCATAAAAAATAGGGATTGCTTGATCTCAATCTTTCAAGCCCAAAAGAGAAGAACTAGGGAAGTCAAAAGATCAAAGAGGGTGGTAGTGATGACGAAATAAATGGATGAAGTGGATGAGTGAATTTTTTTGAAGAAATTTTGAAGGGTTATGCTAAACTTGTAGGACTTAGATTGATGGTGATGGTTTGACTAGGTCTATTAAGTCAAACAAGATTTTAGTGAAGTTTATAGACCCTAGGAAGTTGTGTTATCCTAGGGAAAACTTGCACAATAAAATGGATTGGCTAAGTTTGTTAAGCCAACCAAGGTGATTGTGAACTAGTAGACCTTAGCAAGTTGTGTTATCCTTAGAGGTAAATTCGTCCAAGAGATCTGACTATTTTGGCTAGGTGTGTTAAGCCAAGATAGGGTGATGTTTGATTTAGTCTTTTAAGTTTAGCATGAGTGGTTTTTCAAAATTTGGTTGATGGGATGAGATTTGATTGATGGAGAGATGGATGAGGATGGCAACTTTGATCCTAGACTTGAACCTAGACACAACTCTCTTTACAAAACCTCGGTGTTGAAGAACATGCTAGACTTCCTATGTGAGGAAAGAAAACCTTTCAAAAAGCTCAAGATTTTGTTGATAGTAGAATGCATACAAAGTTGGATTATTTCTTGAAGGATTTTTATAGAAGTTGTACACTAGTCTTTATCTGACTTCAAGGAGCATTTTACCGCGTTGTTCATGGGATTTTAGACCTATTCTTTTGAACCTTGGTTTTGGGATTTTGACCTTTTGGGAAATCATTTGAAGCAACACATATGATGTTCAATTTGTCTCTTATCTTGGCTTAGTGGATTTCCTTTTACCAAAAAAACACTTGCCTGATTATGTTTCAAACTATATGTCTAATTTTCCAGTTTCTTTTTCATCCCACAATGTCCATTATGTGGAAATAAAGGAAATTAGGGAAAAAAATTCCTAGGTTTAACCTTAGTGAAAATAAATGATAATAAAATTCAAGCACTTAGAAACCTCTAAGGATATGATCCCTAGGGAAAGCAAGAGTACTTAAATTCATCAAAGGTATTTGTTTCTTCCAAGGGGTTTGAAATTTGGAGTTCTTTGTGAATGTGTTTTTTTCAATTTTTTTGAGAACCAAGCAATGTATTTTTCTTTTCCAAGTACATGTACAACCCTAGGATGATGAGACAAGATTTTGTTGGGTTCCCACTTGGACGAATCTAGCTACACATATTTTGTGCGGATGACTAGATGCTTGACCACACTGGCTCCCCTCCAGGCCACACATTTCTTGGGTCAGCCAAGCATCGGTACCCATGAATCTCCCATTGAATACTTTTCATCTCTACAACAAAACCACATGTATAATGTGGGGCGGCTTCAAAGGACATTACCTTTTATACCAACAAAATAGATAAGGATTTGGCCTTTTCTAAACAAAGGGTTTTAATTCGAGCATTCCATTTGTGGGGGACTATCCAGTACGGCGAGAGACCATTTCTACCCTTCTCATCAGAATAATCCTCATGATTCTTGAACTTTCCTCAAAAATCCACACTTATATACCAGTTGGAAGTTGCTTGGCTTTAGCAAGTTCCCGGTTGGGTCGTTCCCTTGGGTAATGAATTTTTCCCACAAGGCAGGCCCACTAAGATAAACAATAGCAAGCTAGCATATCTCATAGTTCAATCAACCTTCATTGAAAAAAAAGGGAGAAAACTCGCAATATATCTTACTCACACTCACATGTTTGGTTCAATTTTA
This sequence comes from Sequoiadendron giganteum, assembly GCA_007115665.2. Classification (NCBI taxonomy): domain Eukaryota; kingdom Viridiplantae; phylum Streptophyta; class Pinopsida; order Cupressales; family Cupressaceae; genus Sequoiadendron; species Sequoiadendron giganteum. Next base: position 50,787,083 of record CM021105.1, on the reverse strand, counting down.
ATTCCAAAAAATGAAATGTGGAGGCAATATTTTATGCAACTTAGTTTCTCCCAAAAGACTTTTGATTCTCAAGATTGTTGTGAAGCGCGAGAGAAGCACATACACCTTCTTAAATGACACTATGCAAAAAAGATTACAAGGCACAAAAAACACATGTTCATTTTAAATCCCTCAAAGAAATAATGAGTTCTTTTTAAGCACCAAAGGAAATGTGAGATTGCCTTGTTCAATTTTTTAAACCTTTAAACAAAATCTAGTATGTTGTTCCTAAGGTTCTTTTTAGCCTTTTGCAAACTTTAAAAGAGAAATTTTGCTTATTATTTTTATACCCAAAATAAATTTAGTTGTTTCTAAGGCAAATGAAATTAACAAATTTATTTCAAACAAAATTTTAAAAATCTTTAAAGAGTGTTGAACAACACTTTAGTGTTTAAAAACACTTTGTGTATGATGAACTTGATATCATGATGAACCTCTTTCTTTGATTTTTCCTTGCTCCAACCTACAAAATGACAGAAAACCAGAGAGCACAGAGATCGAAAACAAGGTCAAGAATTAAAAAATCCCAAAAATCAAAAAGCACATGTCAAATTTAAACCTGACTGTTTTTCGCGGCAGAGTTTGCAGGAGCGACACAATTTGTAGAAGTGACACATTTTGGGACAAAAGCGGTGCTATATAGTGCCACGCGTTTGACTGTGAGCGACACTTTGTAGGAATAGAGACCATAGGAGCGGTGCAATATGGTCAAACGATGCAGTTTGGGAAGCAGCTAGGTTTGAAACTTTAAAATTTTTGAGGCGAGAAATAGGGAGGCACAGTTTGGAAGTTGAGCGGTGCAATATTGAGCCGCTTTTCTAAAAGTGGTGTGATACAGTGCCATGGACCTGTGTGCGGCGTGTTTAGAGATTTTAAAAATCTAACAAGTGGGAAAGCAGAGCGACATAGTTTGGAAATTATACGCGGTTCAGTGTAGCACTGCGTCTCTGAAAGCGGTACAGTATGGCGTCACGCCTCTAGAAGCGGCGCAATATATCGCCGCAGAACTGTGTGTGGCGTAGTTTCTTGTGACCTGCAAAAAAAGAAAAAAACACAAAATTTTCCACAAAATGTGATTAGAACTCGAGATTTTCCCTCCTAGCGCCAAAATGTGAACCCCTAAACCTACAAATGCACAAGAACAACAAACAAGTCAAATTATTAAATCAAATGCATACAAGCATGAGAGATTCCCCATGAAATCCATCTACTAAACTTAAACTACGAAGAAATGAAGAACAAAACTTAATCAGGATCAAGTGTGTCGAACCGAAAATGTACATTTTCCATGTCTACACCTTGCAAGAAAATAGCTATCACTCTTCACAAACCACCAAACCTTTCTTGATTACTCTCATCTTTGACAAATGAATATTTATATTTGTATAATTTTTAAGCATACCAATAATATTTTTCCAATTCTATCCATGATTCTATCCACAATTCATTAACATGCATTCTGTCATATATACATTGTTTTGCTCTCTATACCAACATACCATTTTAGAATGATTTATTAAACCACATATGCAACACAGATGTATATTACAACACCTATACATTGTATGTACTTTCCTATTACAATGAGAACACTGCACACATTACATTCCTTGAACAAATTTATTTGAACCTATAACACCTGTAACATCATTCCCTTTTTACCATTGAGATAACCCAAACCTTCATACTTCAACCTCGTAATTGATTACGTTAGATCTGTGATTCCTTATGCATGTTTACCTAATACTTGATGTATTTATCCCATTCTTTACATGATTTTGAAACCAATATTCTTCTCATTACAAGTAACAATATTTTTGAATTCAAACATATGATGATGTTCATCTTTAAATGAGAAACAACTTGAGTGATATTACACAAACCAACTAATGGATCAAAATAAAAATACAACTCTTTTGTGCTACATGAAACATCACAAATTAATGGTTTTGATTTCAAAGATTCACTTTCCTGTTGACATGATGCAAGAAAACCATATAATTGATTATTTTGTGTCTTCAACCTACATATCTCATCATTTTGTAATCTATTTTTCTCTTCTAAATTTTTCAAATTTTCTTCTGTGAACTTAAAATTCCCATGCTACCTTTGGGTGAGTTTATTTTTTGCATAAGTATCGGTCACGCCTGTAAGAGGGAGAAAGCAATGTCGAGCTCATTTGTGCAATAGATTTTGTCAATGTACCCACTTGTCAGCCGAGTGCTCCACACAAAGTTTCCTTCAATCGCTTTTCAAAAGCTTGCGCCAGGATTCTACGTGTCAATCATTTGCAATATTTTGTTCCTCTTTTGCATCACGCCCCTTTCGGGCCCCAACTGCACACCACATAGCAACACCTCGCATGTATTTTTTGACAGACCCCGCATTCGACGTGGTATGCTGGAGACCTCCACGTGTCTTCGCAATGCAAGTTCTTCATCACTCAAAGGGAAGGATAAATGTTAGGCCCCAACAGCTTGCCATGTGATCTTCTAGAGACTTCATCACAGGAGAAAACTATACAGGCCGCAACCTATCACCAACTGCCATGTTCTGTAACTACCACCATGAATGGATTGCATGTGTTAGTAATCTGGTCTATTGGGACCACTACCATCATTTGCAAGGGATGCATCTGGCCCTTGGACATCCTCATTCATCACCCAAATCTTTTTGGTTGTAACAACCAAAGGAAAATCATTGCTAATGCATCATTACTCATGGTTGAAGAATCTTTCCTGTTACTTGCTCATCAAGTTGGGGTTTCATTATACATACTACTTCATCTTTCAAAGTAGGGGTTTCAATTTTAGTTTAGATTTGGGAAAAGGAATTGATAAAAGAACCAAGCCTTTAATTGTTTTATTAGATTATTGTAAATAACTCATAGACTATGCCATTATTCGGCCTTTCTATTTCCTTTGATATTTGATAAGGTTTACTATGCCATTATTGTATAGGATGTTTCATTCCCAGAATTTTATAAATTAATACAAGTTTGTTGGTTTAAATCATGTCTTGGACTCTTCTTTCTAGTAAAAGTGTATGAAGGTTGTTTTATGGCATATAATGAATCACTCAGACTTTATCTTTATTCTGCTATTCTAGAACACAATAGACTACCCATGGGCCCTTAAGTCGTATCCCCAAGATAGATTTATTGTGCCACATATCTAAATCTCAGTGTATTGCGTTAGTTAGATCCCTTTATTTTATATCTGCTTCAATTTCCCATTCAAAGCCTCAGTTATAGAAGAATCCAATTTTTTCAAAATCTGGAGGCTATTGAGTTTAGCACAATAGGTCCCCCCTAAAACTGAGTTTCCTATAGAGGGCTATTACCTTCCCAAATTTTGGCATCAAAATTTTTTTTCCTTTCTTTGCATGCCCGGTGGGACCCGAAACAATAACCAAATCAAAAGGATGTGTAATTCATTGTCCTATTACTAGGTCGCAAACCGCAAAATAAACCTAGTTTTTTAGTATCCCCATTGGTAATATCTCATACCAAAACTCACCCAGTAAAACATTCAGATCCTAGCCATAATGCTGATCGCAAGCCGAAATTATGTGGCTTGGGACCTCGAAAGTCCCCTTGTTGCCCCAACGATACCTGTCATATGGGCCCCTATCTCGATCTCTGCTCTAAAAGTTGTTCCAAATTTCACCAGAGATGGTTTAATAACACCATCCAAACATCTGCAAGATGTTGCAGACATGTGTCTAGTGCATGGAGTAACAAATCAGAACATAGTGCTAAGATTTCTTGCAGCTTCTTTCAGGGGGAGAGGGCTAGATTGGTATCGCACTCTGTCTGCTAATACCATCGATACTTGGGATCAGCTCAGAGACCCCTTTTTTGAGATATTCTTGAATGATGGAGACAAGTCTTCATTATACGACCAACTATCAATAATAAAGTGGGTCCCATCTGAAACCATGATAGATTTCAATGCCCGATTTCACACAACTTGGCAAAGAATCCAAAATTCCATCCAACCACTGACCAAGCTAGCATTCATGTTATACTTAAATTCCATCAATGTTGAAATTTCTATGATCATCCAGTCGCTTGGCAAAACCACATTACTAGATGCATACACCATAGCGGTGAAGGTGAAGAACAATCAGATTGATGTCAAAAATTTGCCACCTCACCCCCCCATGCCGATATTCCCTAAAGTATCAACTTCTAATTAGGAGATGCCATCTACTAGCACAACCATGCCTCTGCCATCATCTATATACACATATCCAAGTGCACAACCAAATGTTGCTCCTACATCTGGCACTTTGAAGGATGAGATGAGCGACATAAGGGAGACATTACAGAACTTGACAAATGAAGTAACCACTATCAAACACAATCAGGCTGCTCCTCCAAGACCAACCTATCAAATTTATCAGGGTAAAAGACCCTCCTACCAACATAACCAATATCAAGGGGGCGCACACACTACTTTATCGACTTAGACAAATAACCAAATAGTACTAGTACCAACTTCATTGGGAATTTCTCAAACAAGTACAAGCAGGGAGCTGACTGCGGGACTAAAAAATATCATTTAAGATTTAAAGCCCTAGTGCTATCCTTGCGGTGACGCTCATATTTCTTGAAATTGTCCATGTGGCAATTTACAGAAGAAAATTTCCAAACAACATAGCCAAGGTGCAACGACGTGTTTGAGAAGGTATACATACACCTCTTCCCAAATGGAGGATGCAGTTGTCACCTCACAGATGCAAGGAATGCCCCTAGAAAAAGAATGTGACATAGCTCCTGACCATACCCTCCTGTCATGGATGGAAGGGGGTGAATCAGTGTTCACTTATGAAGCATCCACATTGGCAACCTCGAAAGTGTAGTCTGACTATAACACCCGATTGAAGAGAAGATTCACAAGTGAGCTGATCACTCCACAACCTAGGAGTATTCTAAACCAACTCCTTGGCCCTTCTACATTTTCTCCAGAGCCTCAAGTGCGAAAAGAAATTTTTATCACCAAGGAAAAGGAACAAAAGCCTCCAAATCCGTCACCAATCAATGTGGTGGAACAATTGAAGAAATCTTCCGCTAATGTGTCCCTCTGGGATATCTTAGCCATTCCAAAACGTAATTCATTGCTATAGGAGGCCCTATTGAAAGATGGAGTTGCACAACCAATAGAACAAGCTTCTAAAAAGACCATCAACGCATCACCTCCAGCCAAAGTTCTTGTGAACACTATAGAGGAGGCTCTGATAGAGCAAAAAGGAGAGAAGCCAAAACCTAAACCCTTCTTCCTAACTCTCATTATAGGGAAAAAAATGTTGCACAACTCCATGATTGAATCTAGTGCCAGTACCACAGTCATGGCCGAGTAGATAGTTGAATCCTTAGGACTTAGTTATGAGCCCCTAAAAAGAGGAGTTATGCAGTTGGATGGGAACAAAGTTGAAATAGTGGGCCTTATTAAAGACCTCCCTTTAACATTGTTTGCCTGTCCTAGTATCATGGTGTCGTAAGATAACATGATCATTGATGTTCCCCCCGTGTTCAGCCTCTGTCTATCACGAGAGTTTACGACAAAGATAGGTGGATACCTTTCTTTGGATTGGTCTCACCTAATTCTCAGGACGAAGCATGGATCCAAGATGAAGATTGTATCGAAATCCCTGCATTCAGAGCATGTGGTTGATGAAGCTGTGATAAACTACAAGGCTACCCATACTCCTCCCACAAGAGAAGAAACCAAAGCTGCTCAAATATCTTACACTAAGAAAGAAGCCATTGGTAGCAAGTTGTAAGGAGGAGAGAAGGTGACCGAACACAAACCTAGTTCCGAAGAAGTCTTTTTGAGTAACTATGTAGATACCAATCCTTTTGAAAATTATCATGCTATTAGTTTGGGAACCTACATCATCTACGAGGAAGATCAAGAGTTATCGAAGATAGCAAAGGACTTCGTAGTTGAGTAAAATTCAAAGCTATGGATGTTGTACTTTGACGGTGCAAGATGCAAAGTAGGTGTTGGTGTCGGGATATGCCTAATATCTCCAAACAACGAGTAGATTCTTAGATCCTTCTGCTTTTAGTTTTCCTACTCAAACAATGAGGCTGAATATGAGGGTCTTGTGCAAGGACTGAGCCTTGCAGAGTGCATGGGTATAAAACAAATAAAAGTGTATGGGGATTATGAACTTATAATCAATCAAGTCAAAAACACCTCTACTATGAAAAAAATGTGCATATGATCTTATAGGCATAGAGTATGGGACCTCATTGAAAGCTTCAAATATTTTAACATTCATGTGGTACGAAGGGAGAAAAATTCAGCTGCGAATCACATGGCAATGGTAGGATCTCAATTCGATCCTATTTCTGACTTGATGAAGAATGTACACTTGGTGCAGGTAATCGTTCAACCATCCATTCTAGATAACAATCAGAGCTGGAAATTTTTCGACAGTGATGAACACATTGCCTCGTTCATTCAACAGTTAGGCGAGTTCACCGACCAGCGCCAACCGAAGATTGAAGAAGCATACAAAGGATAGATCATCCAATTAAGATCAAACAAAGTTCTGAAAGGGCTGGTCATGCTAAAAAATCTATCTGAATATGATGACGCAAGAAATGATAAGAGGAAATTTGTGGCAAACAAAGTGGACTACGTCGACCTTGAGGTCGAAGGCGAAAGAAAAATAAAAGTTGGAAAAGAAGTCCCACAACACGATAAAGATAGGTTGATACACTTCTGTGAAGCATACAAAGGAGTCGTAGCTTGGTCTTATGATGACCTCAGAGGGTACGATCCCGACATCATCCAACATACCCTAGAACTCATGGAAGGTGCTAAACCTATCTAACAAAAAAAAGGGCCTATCAATCCAAAGATTGAAGCCTTGATGGCACAAGATCTAAGGAAGTTGATCCAATAAAAGATCGTGTTTCCAATCAAACAAATTACCTAGGTATCTAACCTTGTGCCAGTCCGAAAGAAGAATGGAGACATTCATCTCTTTTTTAACTTCCACGACCTAAATAAAGCATCATTAAAATATCATTATCCATTGGGTATGTGCAGGATCATGATGTACCAAAAAGTGGTGATATGTAAGCGATATGATGGCCCATGTGGTTGACGACTTTTTTTTTAACCAAAATTAATGAAACAAAAAGTGTTTTTAAAGGAGATTCTTAGCTTTCCACCAATATAAATTATCCTTTACTTTTAATTTAATAAATTATTATTATTGATTTTCTATTTGAATTATGACTAAAGTCCTGATTGATAGGCTGATTGAAAAACATCTATAGCTTTCAAATAGTATCACATTTTTTGTATCCAAAACATGCATCACATTCTATGCTTTGCACACTATAGGATTAAAAAAAAAACTTGAATTTTAAGAAGTTTTGACCAAGTTAAGGTCGCTAGACATATGAGTTTTTATATTTTTTAAAATTTGTAATAAATAAATCATAATTAATTATTTACTCGGGAAAAAATTATAAAAAAATATGCATCACATCAAGACATGAGTCCTCTACTTATATCTAAAATATTATAAAAAAATATTATCATTTTATTGTGGTTAGGGTGGTCAGACAGACACCTACTTCTTATTTTTTCCCTGAAATTTAAGTACTACTGCATTGAAATTTCAAATTTTCACCAAATAGATTTTAAAAAAAAAAACCTAGTATTTTAGAAACTACATTCAATATTCTACAGATTCTATTCTTACATATTTTTGAAATAATATAGATAACTTATTCAAATTTTTATATCAAGTTGTCTAACTCTGATTTATCTAAATTTTATCGCCACTTAAGGGCCTGGTTTTTCCATGATGATCCTACACATACCCCACTATCTTCCATGGAATCTATTATGTAGACCATGGCAAGTTCAGAATTTTTTTCTCTACTAGATGGTTTCTCAGGTTACAATCAGGTCCGGGTTAAAGAAGAAGATCAATATAAAACCACATTAACCACCAAATGGGGAACATTCGCATATGGAAAAATGCCTTTCGGACTATCAAATGAAGGAGCTACCTTCCAGCAGGCAATGGATATTGCCTTCAACGAACTAATCAATAAGATCATCCTCATCTATTTAGATGACCTGACTATGTTTTCCAAATCCAAAGATGACCATTCCAATCATCTAGAGATGGTCTTCAAAAAATTCCAAGAGTTTGGGGTATCTCTAAACCTCAAAAAGTGTGTATTCGGTGTGCTGTAAGGAAAGCTACTAGGGCACATAGTTTCCAGAGATGATATTGCTATTGATCCTAAAAGGGTAAAGGAAATTAGAGAGATGCACCTTCCAGTCAACAAAAAAGGAGTTCTGTCCTTTCTAGGGAAGGTAAACTTCGTAAGAAAATTCAACTTTGATTTTGCAGGAATAAGTTGGCCAATCATCCTGATGTTAAAAAAGGACCAATTATTCAAATAGACAAAGGAAGTGAAATAAGCCTTTGAGAAGGTAAAGGATGCTATTTATTTGGCCCATATGCTAGTAAATCTAGACTTGTATAAAGACTTCATGATGTATGCTTTTTGTAGTGAGACAAGCATCAGCACTATTCTGACCCAAAAGGACAATGAAGGAAAGGGAGAACATCCGATAGCTTTTCAATCCCAAACCTTGAAGGAATATGAAGTGAAGTACAAATTCATCAAAAGACAAGCATTCGTAATCGTAAAGGGACTCAAAAATTTATGATGTCTGATATGTTGCAACAAGGTGATCGTTTATGTCGCACACTCCAGTGTGCGTGAATATATTATGGAAGGAGAAATCACCAAAAAGAGGGCCAAATAGATCACTAAGATCCTCGAATACGACATCGAGGTGAAGCCTATGAAGATTGTCAAAGGAAGAGGGCTTTATGAATATTTGGCACACAACAAAGAGATAGAAACAAAAGCAGAGCAAGCGGAGCTAATCCTGATGAACAAATCTAAACCCGAAGGATGTTGGCTAATGGATATGACCAGATTTATGAATACTGAGAAATATCTGTTAGGCCTTCCTTCTCAGAAAATAAGGTTCTACCAATTACAAAACAACGGGTATGCACTCATTGAAGGGGTTCTGTTTAGGAGAAATTTCAATGGTGTCTTGTTACGATGCATCACTATGGAGCAAGCAAGGAAAATTCTTGACACATTCCACAACAGCCTCGAAGGCAGACACTTCTCTACAAAAACTATCACCAACAAAATCTTGCACGCTAGGTACTTGTGGCCCACACTATTCAATGACTCGTACAACATGATAAAGGCCTGCAAGGAATGCCAATTCTACGTAGGGAGGAGGAAAAATTCCGCTAAGCCCCTCAATCTGATAGTATCAGATGAACCATTCACGCAATCGGGGCTAGACTTCATAGGAATGATCAATCCAGCCTCCAACATCTTTCATAAGTGGATTCTCATAGTTGTAGACTACCTTACAAGGTGGACTGAAGCAACATCCTTGAAGAACGCAACCGAAGAAAAAATTATGGATTTTGTCAAGGGGCTGGTAACAAGATTCGACCTGTTGAAGACCATCATATTAGATAATGCCAAAGAATTCCTAGGCTCTAAGGTATGTTAGTTCGTGCTTACCCATGGCATATTCTTGAAAACATCATCAAACTATTACCCATAGGGGAATGGCCTAGCCAAGTCAACTAATAAAAATTTAGTTTGACTCATTAAAAATATTGGGTCCAATCATGAGAAGGAATGGCATAAGCATCTCTGAACAAAATTATGGGTGGACTACATATCTCCCAAAGAAGCCCTGAAGACTTTGCCATATGAGCTGGTGTATGGGAAAGAAGCACTGTTGCCTATCTCTATAGAGATACCTGTGCTACAAATACTCAATTCTTTTGAGATTGAAGAGAATGGAGCTATGGAGGTTCAATTGGAAAAATTACTAGAGGTGCAAGAAAAAAGGGAGAAAGCCCTAACAACCATGACTAATCACCAACAACTAGTTGGGTATGTGCAGGATCATCATGGAAAAAATAGGCCCTTAAGTGGCAATGAAAATTCAAAAAATTAGAGTTAAGCAACTTGACATAAAAATTTGAATAAGTTATCTATATTATTTCAAAAATATGTAAGAATATAATTTGTATCAAATTGAGTGTAGTTTCTAAACTACTGGGTTTATTTTTTTTAAAAATCTATTTTGTGAAAATTTGAAATTTTAATGCAATAGTATTTAATTTTCAGGGAAAAAATAAGAAGTAGGTGTCTATCTGACCAACCTAACCACAATAAAATGATAATATACTTTTATAAGATTTTAGATATAAGTAGAGGACTCATGTCTCGATGTGATGCATATTTTATTGTATTTTTTTTCCAAATAAATAATTAATTATGAATTTTTTATTACAACTTTTAAAAAATATAAAAACTCGTATGTCTGACCACCTTAACTTGGTCAAAGCTTCAGGAAATTCATTTTTTTTTAAAAATCCTATAGTATGTGAAGCATAGAATGTGACACACATTTCACATTCAAAAAATGTGATACCGTTTGAAACTATAGATGTTTTTCAATCGACCTATCAATCAGGACTTTAGTCGTAATTCAAATAGAAAATGAATAATAATAATTTATTAAATTCAAAGTAAAGCACAATTTATATTTGTGGAAAGTTGAGAATCTTCTTTAAAAAGCCTTTTCGTTTCATCAATTTTGGGTAAAAAAAATCTGTCAGCCACATGGGCCATCATATCACTTACATATCGCCACTTTTTAGCCCATCATGATCTTGCACATACCCAGTCAAGAGAAAGTTCAACAAAAAGGATTCACACCCAAAGCTCAAATGTGGAGAATTGGTACTAAATTTCAATGAAAGAGTTGCAAAGCTTGGCCATCATGGAAAATTTGACAAGTTGTGGGAAGGCCCTTTCAAAATAATTTAGTGCAAACAAAACAATGCATTCAAATTAGAAAATATGGAACAAGAGCCACTCGGAATTCCGATCAATGAAATTCACTTAAAATTGTTCAATTAGGCCACAATTACTTCATGTAGGTGTAAATTTGTAAAGTGTAATTATTTTTCTTTTCGTGTTTTGTCGGTAGATTCTTTCTACACACTTTTTCATAGTTACAGGAGGCAGGAGAATTCATGAGGTCCATCATAATAGGATAGAGAAAATTTATGCTACTCAGGTTGTAGAAATTAAATTCAGATGCAAAGGATTCAACCCATGTTGTGAAAACATAAAAATGAAGACAAATAAGTTTAACACAAGCAATTATATCCATTATATATATATTGTGATAAAACATTGTTAAAATGGCTCTGACCAAGCATTCAAAAGTGTGATCATATACATGGATTCATTACATACATATATGCGAGCCTTATTTTAGGCGTATATATAAAAAGGGTAAAAAGCATGTCAAACTTCATATCTCAGCATTACAGGTATTGTTATCATCAACTAGGACATTTTTAGGAGTAGTAGGAAGATTATCAGCAGATGTAGGACCTGTGGCGGAAGCAGCGCCAACACCCATAATGAGCGGCAAAGGAAATACAAGGTTCCTGAAATCGGTGTACCAATCCATGTCGTAGAACAACACTACATTGTAGCAACACAACAAAAAATGGCATGCACAGGTGGTCCTATCACGATGCTTTGTAAGTGACTGAAATCAAAAACCACTTAATAATGGCACCCATGGTACCCCTGCATCTTCTTCAACATGCTTTCTCAAGTCACTCGCAACGGGAAGTCCTAGGCCATACATTGCATTGCTCACTGCCTCGTCGAGTCCTCCGAGGTACCTTTTCGAAAAAATCTGAAGTTGCAAATGAATAATCATAGCTTTTGAAGCCTGAGCGTCGAGAAGTGAAGCAACAAAATGGGAGATGATATCGGTGTTTACCCGATATTTATCTTCATATTTAATACAGTCTCTGCCCAGGACCCATTTGATGGCTATGATGGCTAGCGAATGCTTGTTCTTTGTCATACGTTTCAGATGCTTGCTCGAAATCTCCCTCAGGAAAGCTGTTTGAGCTTCGTTACACAATAGCCTAATTGGAGTATTCATTGTGTCAGCCTCTCCTCAAAACACCTAAGACTAGCGCTATGCAAAATCTAAACCTATCCAATCACCCAATGCTACTTTTGCTAAGTCACTAAGTATGACTCCACTACTGTATTAGAGCTAATTTATAGAAATATTTGGGGTAGGCAACATACAAAGCATGATGGTAATTGAGTGATTACTCGAAAATCCCACAAAAAGGCTAGCTCGATATTCCAGCACAGTTGCGTCTACAGGTATGAATTGCTACATGCAAACTTGAGGAGTGGTAGTCAATTAACACAAATTGGTGGTAGTCCCAAGTGATGGCTCATACAGACAGAGGCTAGGTGGAATGACACGGGCATTTTTGAGGCTCCAAGGGTGAACGCAAATCATTTCAAATTACTCATTGTGATTTCACCTTGATCATGCCTTGAAAGATATTAATTGCTAAAGTAGATGAGGAGATGACACAAATTGCATTGGTGGCTCAATTTTCGATGAAAATCACACCGAAAGGATGCTATTACCAATACAATTATGAATCCATGTCTTTTCAAAAGAGGAAAGTAGCTTATCTCACATGGGTAAGGGAGCTTGCAGTGCATGCCGAATTAAATACAAAAGGTAGCCATTATCTACCTGATTGAATGCAAGAAATCGAAAGAAAGGCCAAGTGTCGCATGCAAAAGGCAGGACAGAGCATAAAAACTTCTTCAAGATGCAAAGGAAATTAATAAGAACAGGGCCATCAAAGAAATCAAGCTTGGTGCAATTTACAACAAAATGAATTGAATGCAAATAACTGAAGAGAATTCACTTCCCCGATGTGAATTAAACCTAAAACGAAAGGTTGCCTGGTGTTGAAATTCAGAGCCTTGCGTTGTGTCTTGGGTTCTATTCATACCACTTTAGTGTGCTTTATGGACAAAATTTTTACAAAGGATGACGACCACTCAAATTTCTCAAGTAGAATTGAAGGAAGGAGGAGCACAAAGATTATTTAATGTTATGCGTGCAACACCAGGTGCCTATGTCTTTGAGGATGTCTCTTATGCCTCACCTAAAATACCAGAAAGGTCGACTTGGGAAAATACTCAAGTTGCAGAAAAAAGGAGCCCTCACAAAGATAAGAAGCGAATTAAAGAAGAATGGAAAAACATTCATGACCCGATTCTTGCAGAGAATCCAAAGTCACTTAGGGAGGTGGCCTATGAAAGGATGAAAAGGAGTAGTGACCCAAATTCTTTGGCACAAAAGTGCTGGTACAGTGGGCTTCCTGAATATATGGTTCCATTTGTACACCACTGCCCTAAATTAGTTTTTAAGGCCATCAAACACTTCAAGGCGGAGACCAACACCATCGAAGGACGAGAAGTAACTATGAACATATGCAAAGAAGCTATCTAGAATATGCTCTACATCTCGGAGTGAAGCTTCAAAGTGCGAAAAATGGAGCCATTCACTCCAACAAAAGGAGAGTCCTATTGGAGGAGTAGAGACCTCACAATGAATTTTACAACATAGAGACTTAAATGGCCAAAGAGAACCAAAATAAATCAATGCAGGTGCTAGTGGCGCTTAAGAGTTTTTATGATGATATGAAGGATGCATTCTCAATGATGGCGTTCATTTGTGGACTGGACTCCGACAAGGAGGTCTAGGAGTTTCAACTAGGTTTGGGCTTCCAATTATGAAGGAAACATTCTTTCGTTTGGTATGATTTCACTAAATTTCTTGAGCAAGAGATGCTCAACCAGATAGTAGATTACAAGCTTCAATGAAGGTTCAGGTTCCCATCCTTCCCCTCATAGATGTTCTTGCACTAGAATCGAGACTTCTTCTAGAGGTGTTTCAAGCTCTCTATCTTTGATGAAAACATAAAAGAAAGCCAGTTTCCACATGGACTCCCCTCCTCTCTGTGACATATGATTATTACGCATTTTTGGACTATTTCTTATATCCAATTTTGCATGATTTAAGAGAAGACAACACTGTCTTACGGTTCAGCTCAAACCAAACTGAGTTCATGTAGAACTTTGTTCCAATATGTGATTGGTTTCTGGGCAAGGACTTCACGTTCATCCAGTTGCGCAAATTCATCAAAGAACCCTTCCGACTTCCATCATGTCTTACATACTAGAAACTAGCACAAGAGGTTTTTCACCAGGTTTCAATTATTGACGACACCTTTTGCAGTCGGAAGGCAAAGAAGAAATGATTTTTCAATCCTCCGATAAGATTCAATACTGTAGTCATGGCTAAAAGGAAGGCTCACAACATGGGTATGTGTAGGATCATGATGGGCCAAAAAGTGGCGATATGTAAGTGCTATGATGGCCCATGTGGTTGACGACATTTTTTTTACCCAAAATTGATGAAACGAAAAGGATTTTTAAAGGAGATTCTTATCTTTCCACCAATATAAATTATGCTTTACTTTGAATTTAATAAATAATTATTATTCATTTTTTATTTGAATTACGACTAAAGTCCTGATTGAAAGGCTGATTGAAAAACATCTATAGCTTTGAAAGAGTATCACATTTTTTGAATCTGAAACATGCATCACATTATATGCTTCACATAATATACGATTAAAAAAAAAGAATTGAATTTCATGAATTTTTTACCAAGTTAAGGTGGTCAGACGTACGAGTTTTTATATTTTTTAAAATTTGTAATAAAAAAATCATAATTAATTATTTACTAGGAAAAAAATTACAAAAAAATATGCATCACATTGGGACATGAGTCTTCTACTTATATCTAAAATATTATAAAAAAATATTATCATTTTATTGTGGTTAGGGTGGTCAGGCATACACCTACTTCTTATTTTTTCCCTGAAATTTAAGTACTACTGCATTGAAATTTCAAATTTTCACCAAATAGATTTTTTTTAAATAAAAATAAAACTAGTAGTTTATAAACTACATTCAAGTTTCAACAAATTCTATTCTTACATATTTTTGAAATAATATAGTTAACTTATTCAAATTTTTACGTCAAGTTGCCTAACTCTGATTTTTCTGAATTTTATTGCCACTTAAGGGCCTATTTTTTCCATGATGATCCTGCACATGCCCACATACTGGAGGCAAAGTTGGCTCATCTAGGTTTGGTATGGATCTATGACAAATGGAACTACAACCCTGACGATGACTTGCCAAACAAATATGTCAAGGTAACACACTATCCCCGACCTTACTGGGAAGAGCATTGGAATCCAGTATGGGATGCAGATGAATGTATTATTGACCTAGCTTACATTCCTACTGAAGATGGTCAGTCACCCTAGCTAAGATTCTACTACATGACTGGGCAGTATGATAAAACAAGAAAAATGGGAACTACCTTATGCAACGATCTACTAAATAATTATGACTGGAAGGAGGAGAAGATCAATAACTTCAGGATATACCGCCAAGAGACTCGAAAAATTGAGGCTCCCTATAATAGCCTGGAGATGGATGATAATAGCCTGGAGATGGATGATAGGTTCGGTAAATTATGGAACAATGAGCATCTGGATTCCGATGAGAGTGGTAAAAAGGATTCCAGTTCAGAAGAAGTCGAGTCACAGTCAGATGATAGGGCTCAAGTTGAAATAGAAATACATGACACCTCGGTTCAAGAAGGGGGGAAGGCATTGAAGAAACCTGTTAAGGTTTCTTCTAACATACGAGTCAATATATCGAATGTAAGGTATTCACTGACTCGCACTTGGACAATGAGGAGAACCTTGGCAACTTCACTGAAACAATTTGAAACTACAACGATTGATAAATCACTACCAACGAAGCAACAATGAACTGAGGCACTTTCTAGAGAGTGTTCACAAGACCCAAATGCAAGCAAAGAGCTAGCAACAATCCGAGGATTGCAACCATTGGCACCGCAGGTATCTTTCACTCCCTCTCCTATAGTTCCACAAATCGTGGTTGATCCCGTTGCATCCATAATGCCTCTTATTTCATGCATCGACAACTACATTTCGTCCGCTGCTTCAATGATCGTGGGGGGCTTCATACAATTCTCTCATGCGGCCCCATTTTCCCTTACTCCTCCACGAAACTTCACACCATTCGCCTTGTCCCATTCCATGTCCCAAAGCGTCACACTCTTCCCCTGCTACCTTCATAGATACATCCCCTATCACAATAATATTGGATCCAATCCACTCTTCCTAGGAGATGGAGACCTTCAAGACTTTGCTTCTTTCAAGTCCTCCTAGTCCACAATTCGGTTATTGGAGTATCCCACCTTTCTCACCTCAAATGGTAAAAATTAAAAAGAAGAAGTCACCCGGGATTGATGTCCTTTCATTCCCTTTCTCCCTTCCTCCTAGTGCACCTTTCATGGGTGGACTCATCATATCGCTCGCAAAAGTCTTGTCGAAAGGCGATAAAACTAAACAAGCACAAGCGGTCAAAACCCAGAAGAGAAGAGCTAAGGATATTACGAGGCAAGTAGAGCCAAAGATACATAATATTTTCCATGAGGCTTAGTAGTCACTACACTTTGCGACTATGTTCCCGACTGTCAGCAAACCGCAAGGAGAGATGCAGTTGGATGATTACAACATTTACGTTGTGGAGCTCGAATTAAGCATAACCAAGTTGTGGGACAAGATGGAGCTCATGGAGGAAACATAATGGGTAGTGAACACTGGCTTTCTTAAGTCTGGTCACCAACTCAAGAAAAAGGAAGAAGAATTGAAAAACTTGAAGGATAGAGTCGATGTCTTGATTTCCAAGGAAAAGGCTATGGAGGCTAAATTTAAGCGCCTATCACAACAGAAAGAGACATAAGAAGAAAAGTTGCGAGACGAACTTGCAAAGCTTCAGTCACTCTATCCTAATCTAGTCGTTGAGCTGTAGCAAAAGAACCAGGAATATCAAGACCAATTGGAAAAATTGGGGCTGGACATACAACGAAAAGATGAAGAGTTTCATCGTTTAGAACTACAGATGCAAAAAAAGGATGCCAATTTTCAGATCCATCATGCTCAGTTATATAAATAAATTGTTGAACTTAAGTCTTCATTGGAGCACAAAGTGACAAACAAAGAGCGAGTCAAGGCTAGTTGGCTCACAGAGTCACAAATCCTGTAGGGGCAACTCACCACAACAAACCAAAAGGTTGCGAATATCACACAAGATATAGAACAAAGGAATAAGGAGATTTCCCTAGTGAAAAAATCAACCTTACCCTCATTCGATCAAACAAACCTTCTTTAGATAGCCCAACAGTTGCATATTTCATATTGGGAAAGAGTGAAGGGCTTCTGCCTAACTCTACAGTCGACACTCCGATTTATGACGGAGGCAACAAATCTAGGTAGGAGAGTTCATGAGGTGATCATACAATTTCCTGAGTCCATCAAGAAAAAGGTTCTAGAGGCCAAGAGATTATTAAATGGGTTATAACAGGTCCCAGATGAAGTCTTGGAAAATGCAGGGATTGAAGACTGAAGGGCCGCTGCTAAAACAACCAACAGGGTCATCCACTACCACACAATTATCCTTCATGCCAATGAATGTGTTGCTAGGTTGGATCAAACCATGAATGGCATGCGGGTCAGGTTCTCCCACCTAGCTCGAATGGGATTACCTTCTCCTTTCCTTAAAGATGAGTCAGTGGCCACAATGGAGCATATTGTAGCGAAGATCGAAGAAAAGTAACAAGATGTGTTCGCCTTTCAGGATTTCAGCCAACCCCTTGCTATAGAGGATTTTGAGAGCATCACTGAGTCGATCACACGTCTTCTTTTTTAGATCGAGTCATGGGTTGATATGTCATCAGTGTTGCCTTACAAAGAATTGATCAGGTTGCACGGAGCGTATGAAAGTCTGCGTGACTTGTTTTCCCCATCTGAAGACGAATGGTTGCCCATACAGACTGCCCTCTCAAAGCTCTAATTGCACCACATGATGGATAAGTCTCTGGTCTACAAGCCATAAATTTTTGGGTTCCTCATTTTGCAAGCAAAATGCCCCTGATAACTCGCCAGAAGCTGTGAACTTAAAATTCCCATGCTCCCTTTGGGTGAGTTTATTTTTTGCCTAAGTATCAGCCACGCCTCTATGAGGGAAAAAGCAATATCGGGTTCATTTGCGCAAAAGATTTTGTGAATGTTGCCAGTTGTTAGCTGAGCACTCCTCGCAAGGTTTCCGTCGATCATTTTTCAAAAGCTTGCATCAAACTTCCATGTGTCACTCGTTCACAATATTTTTTGCCTCTTTGCATCACTCCCCTTTCGGGCCCCGACTGTATGCCACATAGCATCAACTCGTGCATATTTTTTGGCAGACCTCACCTTCGGCACGATATGCTGGAGACCTCCACATGTCTTTGCAGCGCAAGTTATCCATCGCTCAAAGGGAAGGAAAAACGTTGGTCCCCGACTACTTGTCGTGTGATCTTCTAGAGACTTCATCGCAAGAGAAAACCAGGCAGACAACAACCTATCACCAACTGCCATATTTTGTAACTACTGCCATGAATGGATTGTACATGTCAGTACTCTGGTTTGTTGGTACCACTACCATCATTTGCAGGAGATGCATCCAACCCTTGGACGTCCTCATTCATGGCCCGAATCTTTTCAGTTGTAAAAACCATAGGAAAATCATTGCTAATGCATCATTACTCATGATCGAAGAATCTTTCCTATTAGTTGCTCGTCAAGCTAGTTTTCAAAGCAGGGGTTCCAATTTTAGTTTAGATTTGGGTAGAGGAATTGATAGATGAACCAAACCTTTAATTGCTTTATTAGATTATTGTAAAGAAGTCACAGACTGTACCATTGTTCAGCCTTTCTATTTTCTTTGATATTTGATAAGTTTTACTGTGCCATTATTGTACTAGATGTTTCATTCCCAGACTTTTATAAATTATTACAAGTTTTCTGGTTTAGATCATGTCTTGGACTCTTCTTTCTAGTACAAAAGTGTATTAAGGTTATTTTATCTCATATAGTGAATCACTCAGGCTTCTATCTTTATTCTTCCATTCTGGAACACAGCAGACTACCCACAAATCCTTAAGTTGCATCCCCAAGATAGATTTATTGTGTTGCACATTTAAATCTCGGTGTATCACCCTAGTTAGATACCTTTATTTTATATTGAAGCTTCATTTTTCCATTCAAAACCCCAGTTATAGAAGACGTTGGCTTCTTTAAAATCCGGAGGTTACTTAGTTTAACACGATAGGTCCCCCCTAAAACCGAGTTTCCCGCAGAGGGTTGTTACCTTGCGAACTTTTGGCATCAACGTCTTCCAAATCATCATATTCTTATTTTGAACTTCTTCAAACAATTTCTTTCTATCTTCTAATTCACCATTTTTTGTTTTAACATCCACCAATCCATTTCTAAGATTAATATTTTCATAGAAATATTCATATTTTTTCTTGTGAACATCCTTAATACTTACTATCAATTGAAAATTAGATTGCTTAACTTGCAATAATTCTTCTTCTAAAATATATTTTCCTTCTTTATTCTTTTACATTTTTTTTTCATTTTGCATACAATACACCCTTATTACTCCAAGGAATACAATAGTTTGAAAATGCACAAATACTACAAATAATTCTTTTGATAAATGAATACTAATATTAATCTTATACCTCCAAAATGCTAGCCACCTTTGACATTGACTATACTTGCAAATAAAAATTTCCTGGCTTACTCTGTCATGCAATGAACCCCAAAACTATATCTCCCATATTAATTAACAATTGTTAGCTTTCCAATATTGTTGCTCCAAAACTAAAACAATTTGATTATATTTGTCATAGACTTCTTTGAATTTGACTTTATAATTTTTGTAGACATTCCCCTCCTCCTCGCTAGTATTGCCATTTTCAGATCTTCTTTGCACTTAACTTCATATCTGTCCAAATACACACTTTTATGTTCTATGGTGTTCACAATCACTCGGATTATTGCAATGCTCTCTACCATTCCATTTATGTCCATATTTGTCTCCTTTATTTCTGTAACGTGAGCGTTCCTCTTCCTCACCAAACTTAGGATTGATAAGGATAACAAGATCAACACAAAGTGGTTTCTGCACAAAGAGATGATCATAGGAGACCTGCTTTCTTCAAATATTGACAACAACGACTTTTTGAATATGCCAATGGTTTGGGAGGCATGCCCAACTTCAATAGGTAACTTGATATTCTAATGTCCTCATTCTTTCATGCCCACATGTGTAAATACAATCTCCCTCAGGTTGTTGCTTCAATCTGTAAACATTTCACATAGCCATAGAGACCGCCTAATAGAAACCCTTATTCATCCAATGAAAATCTCAATTGTTTTAGACTTCTAAAAACAGTATTATACACAACTTCATCCATGCAACAATAGATAATGAAACATTAACCAATAAATATAT
Source organism: Sequoiadendron giganteum (assembly GCA_007115665.2). Taxonomy (NCBI): domain Eukaryota; kingdom Viridiplantae; phylum Streptophyta; class Pinopsida; order Cupressales; family Cupressaceae; genus Sequoiadendron; species Sequoiadendron giganteum. The sequence goes on along the minus strand of CM021105.1, from coordinate 50,766,577 downwards.
ATTCAATTCCTTGATAAGAAAATTTACACCACGCAATTCATTGAATCAGACCAATGCGAAATCCGGTTTGAATACTCTAAAATCAAACCAAAATAAAAGATCCAGTAAAGACCTTATTTCACATGGCATCTCTCCGCCACAAACAAAATATTATGACATTTTGCATTGTTTTTATGCCATTTCCTTCTAGCAGTCCTTCTAACACAATAATACTTGAGTTGAAAGGTGCATTCCAAACAACGTCACAACATGTTACAGGCACATGAACGTGCATCGCTCTGATATCAAATGATGGGTTTAAAAATTAAAAAAAAAAACAACAAACACATCATAGACAACACAAAAATTTACATCAAAAATCTCACTTCCCTTTATCATTGATATAGATGTTTACTTATACAAGTTAATATAAAACTGAATCACATAATTGTTGCCATCTGTACATAACTATCTTGTTAAAAGATAACAAAAAAATTTATTATGACAATGTTTATTATTTTACAATTGTGAGTCATTAATTGTAGATGATTTAAATTCTTGCTATTTATTTTTTACACCAAAATAATAAAATGATATTGATAATATGGGACTATTTCAATGAATAAGAATCAATTTTTTTGAACATATAATTAATAATATTTAATGCATAATGATTTATTATAAATCTTTTTTTCCAAAATATTAATGATTTAAAAGTCAACAAAATAAGTTTATAGAAAGGAATTTTAGGAAGACATATTTATATTTCATATTAATTTACCCCACCATCTCACAATACAAAAAGATTATTATGATAGCTATAATTCTGTTCAATGTCATTCAATCAATAACAAAACATTATAGAATTGAAATTTGAGTCTTGACTTAATATTTGAATAAGACTTTCATTATTGATATAGTTGAAATTTTAGATTCACAAGAATTTAATGCATTGAAAATGTAATAAAAACTTCAATAATAATTTTATTTATACATTACCGTTTCTCAAAATGAGCCAAAAAAATTTGATTATAATTGCTCAAATTTCTTAATTCTATCTCATAATTGACATCTAATAGATAGATTAATATAAACTAAAAATATATTATTATTTATTCTTTTATATTCATAATTCTTATAGAAAAAAAATCATTTAAATAAATTAATATTGATTTTCAAAAGAGTGAGAAAAAACAAAATAGAGTGACGAGAATGCAAGAATAAACTATTGTTCTCTAACTATTGACTATTGTTCTCTAACAGAGTCCATGATGCGGACATCTGGATTTTTTGCCTTGACTTTATTCCAAACTTCTCCGCCTTTGCGCAATGTCTCTCTAAATTTATCCGTTCCTAACCCGCTACAATAGAACTCTCTCAGTGTTCTCAACCTTTCCAATCCCTTCGGAAATTTCTTCACTCTCGGACACCACTCTAAATACAATATCTGCAGGACGCCCATCGCTCCATCCTCAAAATCCGGCAACACCTCCAAAAGAGGGAAGTCTGATATAATTAGAAAGCGTAGATTGGGAAACCCGCATGACTTTCCAAAGCCCCTTGGTACTTCTCTGCAACTCTCATTAGTCACTAATCTCAACTCTACCAGATTAGGCATTGTTTCTAATGCTGGATAAGTGCTACATTCACAATGCCATAACGTAAGTATCCTAAGATTTCCTAGCATACATACCCAACTCGGGATGGCAAAATTCCCCGCATTAAGGGTTTGCAGATCCTGCAGGGCAGTCATATTCTGCGGTAAATGCAATTCTCCAGAGAAATCAGATGTTATAGACAGATGGCGCATCTGTAGTAGCTGCGCAAGGGTTCCATCTTGGAAACTCTTCAATTCCTTTTCATGCTTAAGAACAACGCTTAATTCTTGGAGGCGGGTTAATTTGGTAAGATCCTCCAACTTTAACAATCCATCCTCTTCAACAGAGAGGCTCAATTCATTTGATCTGAGTACCCGCAGACACTCCAGCTCTGATATTCCCTTCGGCATGTGACTGCGCAACCCATAATGGCAATCCTGTATATTGAGGTGCTGAAGACATTTCAATTCACTTATCCACTCAGGCAGCCTTTGCAGACGTCGGCACCGAGATAGATCGAGAAAGACAAGATTCTTAAGCCTCCTCACACAGGTTGGTACCTGCTCAATTCTTGTCCATGACAAATTTAAGAGCTTGAGAAGTTTTAGCTTTCCAACAGATTGGGGCAATGTAGAGATCTTAGTTTGGCTCAAGTCGAGAACCCTTAATAATCTCAAGGGGCTGAAGAACTTTGTCTCAATCTTTTCAATGGGATTTCTATATAATGACAGAGTGCGAAGAGACCTGGTACAAGAAACCCTGCTCTGTTGGATGACCATATCATCTGTATCTTGTTTGGGCAGTAAAATTCTTTTCACAGATGTGCAGGCATCTTCAACAGAAAATGTACATCCATTTTCTTTAGATATATCAATTGCCAAATCAAGCAGCAAGTCATGGATCTTGCAATATTTGATTAGATCCGGCGAACTCTCCCATACTTCAAGCAAGCACAGATTGGTTAACTGATATAAATAACCCCAACCAACATCCCACTGGTCTTCTCCTTGGGGAATCAATCCTTCCGCTATCCAAAGATTTATGAGATATTCGCAATTTATTATCTCATCCTCAGGAAAGAATGACAAATAAGAAAAACAGGGCTTAAGAGCTGGAGGCAAAGAATCATAACTCAATCTGAGAATCTCTATGACTCGGAAGTCCGGATTAGCCGCCTTTTTCCGTCGATTCAGTTTCGACTCTTTGAGTTGATGCAATCTAGAGGTCCAATTTCTTATATCTGTGCAGCCGGAGAGAGAAGCTCCTATTGTCTTTAGAGCCAATGGTAATCTCGCACATCGGTTTTCAACTTGAAGAGCTATCTCTTCAAGGCAATATGGCGGGAGATTTTGGTCATTAGCTGGGAAGGCATAAGCACAGAACAACTGCCAGCTCTCTTGCTTGGATAAAAGCTCCAACTCATATATTTGAGCATGAAGATTTAGGCCAACTTCCCTGCTTCTGGTTGTAACCACAACTTTACATTGGCAATCACTGCCAATTGGAAGACCAAGCCTCGAAATGATGTTATCTTCTCTGGCTGCCCTCCATACGTCATCCAGCACAATTAGAGACTTTCTTCCTTTTAAATGGTCATTAATCATCTCCGCCGCTCGCTCTTCCATTAAATCCTTTAAAGAATCCCTTAGATCTCCAATATGCGACGCCAAAACACCTTGCAATTTATCAACAGAATATGACTGTGATATGGAAAGCCAGATTGAATGCTCATACCTTTGTTTGATTCTGTCAAAAACATTTTGGAGAAGATATGTCTTTCCTGATCCGCCCATCCCCACCACAGCAATGACTGGACTAGTTGGCTCATCTATCAAGGAGATAAGATGTTGAATTTTTGGCTCAATAGCCACAGGGTGTGAATAGCTAGGCAGGACACTATTTCCCTTCCATGCTGATCTCCCCTCTGCAATGCTTGATGGCTGTTCAGAGTGCACTAAATCACGGAAAAGCTTGAGCTGCTCTCCATCTTTCGTAATGGAATTGGTTCTTTCTTTCACTTTTTCAATTCTTTTCCCCATTTTGTAGCGGAAAAGTAATTCATTCGGATTGCAAACACAAGACTGAGTTACACATCTAGTGTAAAGAGGGCGAACAGAGCACTCTTCCACAATGTCCTCTGCATCCCAGGCAACGTCCCTCACGTTGTGCAGCCATTCTTTGACGTCCTCATCTTGTGTAGAAAGTGAATCCACATATTTCAGACCACCGCTTATAGTTTTGAGTCTCTTCTTCAGCCAGTCAAAGTCCCGGGTGAAGTTCCAAACCAGCGTTGACTTTCTAGAGGCCGTTTTTCATGGGCAGTTGAGAGATAATAAATGGTTGATGTGTCAGAGGAAGAATTTTTTTGTGGTATGTATAGAAAAATGTTTCTAGCTGTAGTATGTTGACTTTCTAGAGGCGATTTTAATGGGTAGTTGAGAGATAATAGTGCAGATGAGCAAAGTCAGAGGAATAATTTTTTTGTGGTTAAGTTAGAAAAAAGTTTCTAGCTATCGTTTCGTTGATGCGATTTGGCAAGGGGTAATGGGCCTGAGATGTTCAAAGATAAGTGAATTCGCGAATACAACAGTTTTAATAGATTAAAGAATGCAACAATACTATAAAAAGAAAGCTCTAAAGTGGCACCAAAGAAAACAACTACCTATAGATTATTACTCAATATGATCCTTAAGATGAAACAATCCATTATGAAATCTTGTTTTCATGTGTCAAAAAGTATGTGGACAAAATCAAACTTCATAATAACATCTAGTTTTTCCCTCAATTAGTTTCAAGGGAATGACAATGAGACTAAATTTCAACACCATGAAGACAACAATAAAATGATTAGTCAAGCCTAACAATGTCATCTTAGAATGCCTTGAAGGATGAAGAAACACTCGAATGTGTGGAGAACTTATAAAATTATATATATAAGAACTAAGCCACTCAAACAAAGGACAACAATCTAAAGAATAAGCTAGTCCAAGTATAGTCTTGTATGGGAACAACCTAAAATGATATCTACTACTATAACATGGTGAAATTAAAGATTTGTAAGCTAAAAGAAGTAGGAAACAAGGTCAATGAAATTGAAAAATATGCAAAAATAAATCATGGAAAAATAAGAAGCCTATATAAAGATACTCTCTATCAACCTCATAAAAGATGTCTACAAATCTTTTTGGGACAAAATAGTCAATAAAATAGTAGGTGGAAGAAACATGTTATTTTAAGCCTATGGACTTGATAAATGCTCCAATCTTGCTAATGCAACTATGACGCCTAACAAACATCCATTAACTAAAATATTTCATTCAATCATTAATTAATCCACTTAACAAAATTAATTGAATGATTATTATTATTTAATCGATTTAAATATTCCATTAGTCACAACTTCTAAAAATTGATAAATAAAATTTATGTTTAAATCAATCACCCACAAATTAATTTAATAAACAATGATAACATCAAATAAAATCAAATAGTTAGTAAATTAATTGATTAAAATGGCCAATAAATATTTGAATAGGAAAAATAATATCAAATTAATTAACTATTTGAGAAAAAAATTTAAAAATAATTAAATCATTAAATCAAATTTTGACTAATAATACCCACCTTATTCTTATCCACTTTATTGATCCTCATCCACATGGTTGGAAAGAACTATAAATTGACATCAATCCTTTATTTTTAAATCCGCTTTTTTGTTGAGTAGGTAGACGCTATAAAAATGAGCAATAAACATACCAATTAGGAGCTTATCAAGAATTTTGTATTAAAGGTTTGCATGTTTTCTTTTGGATAACTTGGTTTTAACATTGTTTTAAATCTTATTTATTTTCATTAGAGTCTTCCATGCTCTATCAAAGGTTTGCATGTTTACCTTTGGATGATTTGGTTCTTCATGATGTGGTATCTAGTCTTGGCTTTCACCTAAGGTTGGGGGTATTACCAACTATCATGCTTCATCCCCTTTTGGCATTAATCATATAAGACCAAATTATTCAATTAACCTTAATAATGATCTTCTAATTACTAATCAAATAATTCAAATCATTTATTTAATTAAATAAATACTTTATCCATCTTTCCTCTATAGTCTATCTTAACATTTATTTAATTAAGTTCACTCTTCTATCCCTTGTCCAAGGATTTAATAAATACAAATATCTATTTAATTCCTCATTTCTCTAGATAAATTCATTAGCTTACAAAAATAGTTAACTAATAAATCTACTTACACAATAAGTATGCTTACGAATATGTACATAGCCCATGCTTCCCACTTCCACACAAAATTATTTTATCGATATCATCCATTAATTTGAAAACCTTCATCCTTCACATGTCTCTAAAAATGGACCTTTTCGATTTCCAAAACAGTTCTTTTCAAACTAGAACCTTCATCCTTTCCCAAGCAATTCTTAACCATCTATGTCACTTTAATATTTTCCCTCTTCAAGTGCACCAATTACAAGGTGACACTTAGAGGCTTCTCCTTATCTCAATCCTCTCAATCATCCTTGAAACTATTGATCTCTTGGATCAATCTTAATCCTTGATCAAATATTCATCCAATCTATAAATAAATTATCTTGGAAGTAATAAAAAGAAAATCTCAAGCATAAATCCATTTAAGCACAACCACACACATCTTGTGTGTATAATAAGAGTTGTGGATGATAGAACACATATTTTATTCTTCTATATATATTTTTTACTTAAATGAGGTGTAAATTATATGTAGAATAATCTATTTGAATATCATAGCTTAACTCCTCATTTTGGTTTTTAAATTTTTTATCAATCACATTTTTACATGCCCAATGGGATCTTGTGAAGATTTTATTGCAAATTGCTAGTTTGAAATCTTTACCCATGCTATTGATGTGTTTGATTTACAAATGGTGTTTCCACTTATAGAGTGGAATTTCTACTATAAATTTGTACCTCTTTTATACATTGGGATTTATGCATGTAGATTGATGCATCTTCTTCCCTAAGTATAACTTAATGGGTAGTGTTAGTGTGAAAAATGTTCTTATCTTCCTAGTTTACTTTTACCTAGTAGACCTATTTTCATTAGATTAAGCTTTCTTAGAGGTTTTTTGTTTTGTCACCTCACCTCATAGGAACTTTACACATCCTTGCACTCATCCCAAGTGCTCTACATGTCTCACACTTCTTGGATAGTTAATCAATATTTTACTCACACCTTCCTTCTTCCTCCTTATCCTACATATACAAAGAGTTCATTGTATACTAATGATTCACTATTATGATATATTTATGCATTATTGTGTGCATATTCATTTTTTGATATTAGATTTAGATTTATTGATATTAAGATCTATCAAATATGATGTTGAGGTATCCACAAAAGTGTACAATGAACTTTCTTATATAGACAAGGTGTGATGAAGTACCAAATACAAAACATTAAATGACTAGTGTCATTATTGAATTACATGAGCCATCATTAAATGACATAGGGCCCTAATATTTAATAAAAGCTAAAAACATAAATTCTTATCTAAACAACTTAAATATTCTGAAGACCTAAGTTGGATTAACATGGAACTACAATCCCACTAATAGCTAGTTACAAAATTTACCTATTTACACAAACACTCCCCTTTAGTGCAACATAGAGAAAATTAATTATTATGTAAATGATACAAGGATGGGTCTTGGCTATAATGCCATTTTAGGTATCCATGTAAAAATGAAAATGTAATCTCTCACAAATAGACAAAAGGAGAATGTAATGTCCCTTTTGGAGGTGAGCAAAAAACAGTATTTTACTAATTTTCATTTTGGAACTCAAGGAAGTTAAATGATATTTATTATGATTTTTTCGTGAAGTTAAAATATTTTTATATATTTTATTAGGGCCTAGGTTACCCATTTTTGGGAGTTATAAGGAGAAAATAAATAAATAAAACTATAATTTAAATTTAAATTATGAGTTTGGCACCCAAATTGTGTGGGCCAATCTGGTGTGTTAAAGTTGATATATATACAAGTTCATTTTTGGAGGATTATCATTCAACATATTATCTTATTCTATTTGGTCTACAATTTATTTGTATCATATTCCAGGTTGGAAACCCTTAAGGATATAAGGTGAATTGGATGAAAACTTAATTCATCTTGGGGAGGCTTCATAACAGAGGTGTAATTGCACTTCATTGGCCCATCATATGAAGAAGAGGAGCGAAAATTCCAATCAAATATTTGGATCAAACTTGTTGGCACTTTTTTGGGGGTGATGTGACTAGGGTTTTATCCTATAAGTGGTGCAACATAGTTGGGAAGAAGGGCGATTAGAATTAGAGGGGAATTTTGGGAACTTGGAGGAAGTTTGGTCTTGTATTTGCTTCATATTTGCACCAACAGTAGAGAAGACCTAATTCTCCTTATTGGTAGCAAAATTTTGGCATCATTATTGTTCACTTATGTAAGGGTTTCCAACCCTCATTTTTAGTGCCAAATTTGGAGAGATGATCCCATCATTCGGTAATCATTTTTGCATGTTTGGTATATAAAAAACTTAGGGTTAATTTAGTTTGTGGTTAGCAGGTGTAGACATCTAAATTTGACCACTTACGTTTAATCAAATTTATCCTTTTTGTCTAAATATCCTTCTACCTGCATTAATTAAATAATATCACCATTATTTGATTAATATATGTAAATTCCTCCAAATCTCTAAGGTATTTAGTTAAATAATTAAATACCTTACCCCTTTATCCCTTTCTTCCAAGGAATTAAATAAATAACCCATTTATTTAATTCCCTTTATGTCTCATCCACACTTAATCCTAATTCATCTCCTAATCCCTTTAGTAAGGATATGCACATCCCTAACCCATGATTAGGATGTGTCACATCCTCCAACTTTTGCAAGTTGGCTCCTAATCATCATTAGCCACCTAACCCTCTTCTAATCCTTCATCAACTAGTCTAATCAATCCCCTTTAGTCAACTCTTGTCACACCCCAATGGAATTTTCAATTCCATTTTAATTTTGCAACACTCTTCATGGAATGTTTAATTCCATTTGCAATCCCCATGTCCTTTCAAATGGAATTTGAAATTCCATTTATTCACCCAAGGTTTCCCAAAGAATATTTTATTCCTTTTGTCTTCCCCATGCATATTAAAAAGGAAATTTTAATTCCTTTTGGTCAACCTTTGATCTCCACCCTTGATCTCTTGTCCTTGTCCAAGAATGAATCTAAACCATTCATTCATCTATCCTTGGCTAAATGGCTAACACTAAGCCATTTTGCAACCCTAACACAAACCTAACCAGACGAGCAACATTCTTGTTCACCTTCAAGCATCCAATCTCTCAAGCATTCAACTTCATCTCCAGCCATCTTCTTGCATCTAGATCAAGCAGTTACAAGCCATTATGTTGTCAAAATCGATCTAAGAGCACACAAATCGATTGATCAATAGGGCCAAACAACCGATCAACTTGGGTAAGGTAATATCATTCTTTTCTTGCATTTGTTCAAGTTCAACTTAAGCCTAATCATGAGGTGTTGTTTGTCTTTTCTTTATTTGCATTTCTTTCATTTTTGTATTTTAGGCTTAGATAAAACACCTGCACACATTTATGGCACACCCAATGGGACCTACATCATGGGTCTATTCTTTTATGTCCCCTATTGTTTGACTTTTGCAAGTTCAGATTGTAGTTATAGAAGCGAAATTTCCTGTAGGGGTGAACCTAACTGCCCCCAGGGGTGAATCTACTTCTTTGTAGGGGTGAACCTGCTTGGAGGGGTGAATCTGCTTAGAGGGGGAATTTGCTTCTCTATAAGAGCTAACTTGCTTGGAGGGGTGAATTTTCTTCTTTGTAGGGGCGAATTTTATCAAACAGGTGATTTTGCACATCTAAATAGGTGAATCTGCATCTAGCACTAGAGGGGCGAACCTACCTTGATAGAGGGGAAAACCTACCTTGAGAAATAGGCCAACCTACCTTTACAGAGGGGTGAACCTACCTTGGCAGAAGGGCAGACTTGCACCACGTAGAGGCGAATCTGAGGTGAATCTGAAACCCTAATCTTCCATTTTCTATGTCATTTCACTTTTGTTTTCATACACTAATCCACTAACTCTTATTTTTGTGAGCATCCTCCCTTTCTCCTAACAATATGTGTAGTTGTTCCTCATTCATCCAAGATCAGTGTCTCTAAAACTACTAATGCATGTTCTGCAAGACGATCGGTCCAAGACTCTTAGGTAGTTTGTTTGTCATTTTTCATACTAGTTAGGCACATGTAGTTTAATTAGAGGGTCAATTTATAATTTTTTGTTGTGCTTGTGGGTGGGCTATTGATGTATCCACTCCCCTTGCATCACTTGGTGATCTTGGGTGATGAGAAATCACAATCCACTCTTGTCTAGTTGAGTCCACCTAGGAGATCCTAGTGCGTCTTAGCTCTCCCTTTGCGCTTCATGTGAGCCTGGGGACCAACTGAGACATTTAATGTCTTCTTCCCTTAGTGGGACCTACCTGAGATTTCATCACCCGGGGGACAATCCCAACCACATGTTATTGGCGGGGTATATAAAGGGGGGAGAGAAAAATTTGTGCCTTAATCTAGTCACATCGTGTTTGCTGGAGCGTAGAAGCTAGGGTGATACCTAGATAAGACATGAAGAGTTAGTATGAGTTTCCAGTACCTCATTGGGGTTCCCAACTCATGCTTGTGATGGGCTGGTTTTTATAGTTGTACCTCACTTACCATTTTTATATCGAGGATCCTCGAGATAGCCTTGTTCAACCTAGATAGACATCCTTATCACTAGTCCTAAGATTGTGTTTCTTGGACTATCTTCTTTGTGCTTTACTAGTTCTTTTAATTTCAGTTGAGTAAGACCATCCTTTTGTGTGCTATTTGTTGTGCTTGTTGCCCATCGCCACAGTCCGCCCCTTTTGCCTTCAGAGGCAATCTTGCTTCTTGTTCTCGTCTTGTTCGTCATTTGGTCCCCATAACAAGTCCCCGTTTAACTCCATTTGGGAGTTTTTTTCTCATTTTGAGTCCTTGCTTGACTCCATTTTGGAGTCCATTTCCCATTATGAGTCTTTGTTTGGGCCCATTTAGGTGTTTGTCCCCTATTTTGAGTCTCTATTCAGCCCCGTTTGCCATCTCGTTCTCCGTTCGGGCCCGTTCTGAAATATGTTCTTCATCCCCTTTAGAAAATTCTCCCCTCCCCTTGTTATGGGTGAAATGTTTTAGTATAGGAGTCAATATGCCTTTTCTTCTTCATCCGGGACATTGTTTGGGTCTGTTTTAGTGTTCGTTTGATCATTTTTGGCCCCATTCTTCGTCCTCGTCCCTATTCTGATCCCTTTAGGCATATCCATTTGTCCATTAGTGGTCCTATCCTCCCTTCGAGTCTCCATCTATATTTGTTTAGTTGAATCCCTTCATCCATTATGTCATCTTGCTCCTCATTTAGGTCCTTGTTCGGGTCCGTTTTAACGTTTTTTCTTCATCCCCTTTGTAAATTAACTTGTTCCTTATACTTGGGAAAATTTTATCAGTGTAGGGGTGAACCTACCTTAACAAAGGGGTGAATCTGCCTTTCTTTCCTCATTTGGGACCCCTTTCGGGTCCGTTTTGGTGTTTGTCATTTTCTGCCTTGTTCTTCACCCGAGTTCTCATTCCGATCCTTTTGGGCATATCAATTTTTCCATTGGTGGTCCTACCCTCCCTCTAAGTCTCCATCTAGGGCCATTTAGTTAAATATGTTCTTTCCGTCTATTATCCTGTTCTCTATTCGAGGCCCCGTTTGGGTTTGCTTCGGTGTTTTTTTCCTTCATTCTCCTCTTGTTCTTTATCCAAGCCCCTATTTGAACCCATTTAGGTGCAATTTTCATCCCATTAGGCAATGTTCAAAGTCACACTTTCTAGTTATTTAGTCACCCTTCCTGTTCTTCCGTCACCTCTACTCGTTCTTCAGTGTTTGTAGCTGTTTGGATGAATCTGCCAGCTGTTTTGGGTGAATTTTCTCCCAGGGGTGATCCTCCTTCTCTATTTGGGTGAATTTACTCCTAGGGGCGAATCTGCTTCTTTGATTTGGTTAACCTGCCTCTCTATTTTGGCAAACTTGATCCTAGGGATGAATCTACTTCTCTGCTTGGGTGAATCTGCTTCTTTATTTGGGTGAACTTTCTCCTAGGGGTGAATCTTCTTCTCTACTTGGGAGAGTTTGGCTCTCTATCTGGGTAAAATTTCTCCTAGGGGGTGAATCTGCTTCTCTGCTTGGGAAAATCTACCTCTTTGTTTGGGAGAATTTGCTTCACACAGAGGTGAATCTTATTCCCATACAAGATCTAGAGGGTCAATCCTTCATGCCACAATTAGCCTACATCTTCCTCAATCCAAAACCATAATCTAATCATTTTTCTTCTTCCTATTCATCCCCAAACTATCCAATTTTTTAAAAAATTAGGAATTTATTTACCCCAACTTGTTGGGGTCATAACTTTCTTATCGACGCTCAAAATTCAGAACCGTTTACACTGTTGGAATGGTCTCCAAGAGTACTAATTCAATCCCTAAAATAGCGCCTTCGATGACCCAATTTTAGGGAATGATGCAAGTTTCAACCCCAAATTCTGCTTCAAAGACCTCCAAAAACATGATTTACTACAACATATAAAAGACCCAAAAAAATTAAAAATTTTAATTTTTGAATTTTCTCAATATTGTCACTCCTGGACTTTTTCGGACCATAATATAAGCTTAAATATAGTCCTAATCTGAGCTCCAATCCAATTCTAATCTGAGCTTTAATCCCATCATGTTAATCAGAGTTTTAATGTAATCCCAATCTCAACTTAACCTAAATACCAATTAGAGCTTTTGTCCATCTATATCCAAGATCTTCTGATATCAAAAAAAATCTTAATATCTCTTCTTCCATCTTCTTCCAATCCATCCTATTTATCTTTTCATCATTTATTCTTTCCTTCTAATCATATATTCCCATCTTTTCCATCTGTATCCATTCCATTTAACATCATGTATCCTTATCCTCATCCCGTGCAACCAACAATATTAGTTAAGGCAATCCCAACTATGTTGATGATGATAACAAAAGTCTTGTTGATCAAGATCAGTATAATATAGACCCCCTTGACATTTTCATTGCTAGCAAGCTTCTTCCGACCATCTCCCAAAATCCATCCACTCCTACAAGCTATCCCCTCATGCAATCATCCAACTCTAATAATAGCCCCTTACACTACCCTTGACAAGGGATATCCATTATCCTCACCATCCACATATTCCTCATGTCCTCCCAATACATCTATCTATCCTTATCATCATTAGCCATCACAATATCTCTACCTTAATCCACCATCCCAATCTTCCCATCCTAATTCTCCATCTATGTCCTCCTATGCTAATCCACCACCCACATCCTCTTATCTTAATACCACATCCACATCTTCCCATCCTAATCTAGCATCCACATCCTCCTACACAAATCGACCATCCATGTCCTCTTATCCTAATCCACCATCCCAATATTCCTACTATAATCCACAATCCCAATATTCCTACTATAATCTACCATCCCAATCTCCCCTACCTAATCTGGAATTTGCATCCTCCTATCTTAATTCATCATTTACATCCTCTTGCATCACTCCCCCCTTTACCACATTATATTTTAATCCTCTATATACTCCTAGTCCTCCATCCATTCCCATCTACTCATCTAATCCTAGTCCACCAGGGCCTAATACTAGTCCTCCACCCATCCATAATCCTCCATCCATTCCCATCACCCCACCTAATCCTACACCCCTTCCAAATGCCATCCAAGGACTCATGAAAGAAGAGACATCCCCAGATCCACATCTTGACATTGTGGAACCATTCCCTACCACTCTATCATGTGCGATCATTAGTGATGAGGCCCTTCCCCATCCTATTTCTATCACTCCAATTATCGCTCCTAGCACTATCCAAACCATCAAATCCATTGCATCCCCATCTTCTGCTTCTAGATCCACCCAATTCGTTGGAGACACCTAAATCCAATCTGCCCCTCCTAGCCCTTGTCTCACCGAAATCCAATCCCATGACCTTCATGAATCCTTCATCCTCCCATCTCCCCCACTTGAGGAGTCCCCCTACACTCCTCCACACAAGATGAGTCATGCCAAGAGCTTAATCCAAAGCATACAAGCATATAACCTCCTCCAAATCAAGATCCTTCCATCCTATCTACTCCATCTCAAGATCATAGTCCCTGATCCATTTCATCTCATGATCCTTCTCCTCAATGGAATCCTGATCCAAGCATCCCATCTACCCCATCTCAAGATCACACTAGCTCATCCACTCTATCCCATGATCCCCTTTGCACTCAAGATCCAATCACCCCATCTCATGAGCCCTTATCACCCACTATCAAAAATCTAGATCTTGTCATACCACCTAATCCCTCTCCCGATCCCTTGTCACTTCCTCCTCTAGACCAAGATGCTTCTATCCCATCATCTCCATCTAATGATCCTTCATCGCTGCCTAGCCTTGTCACCTTGACACCACTTCTATATCACCTTGGTAACATTACACTCATCCATGGTGGTCTTCTTGTAGAATAAAAAAAAAGTATATGCACCACCCTTCCTCCTCCACCTACTAATAGACTTGCATCATGCTTCCAAAAGAACACAAACCCTACCATAGATCACATGGTCAAGAACATGAACTATCAAGGAAAAGGTTTAGGCCTTCATGAGCAAGGTACTTTAGAACTCATCTAGGTCAAAGAACATCCAGGCACACACGACCTTCCCAAGAACATGACAATCCAGAAATGTTGGTACAACCTCCATACATCCCAAGCGATCCTCTTCTAAAGGAACGAGAGGCACTTCCCATCATTCTACCAAACCATTTTTCGCTATTCCCCCTTCTCCATCATATTACCTCAAAACAATTGTCCATCTTTCTCCTTCATCCTTTAAGTTCATTTTGGGTCCTTATGTCCCTCCATCCACCATTGCTCATCCTCCATCTACTGCATCTATTTTGGGTCCTTACATACCTCCATCCACCATAATAAATGCTCCATATACAACATCCATTTTGGGCCCTTATATCCAAAAATCACCTCCTCCATCTTATCCTCTTCATCCTCTCATCGATCCATCAACTATCCCTAGCAAACATCATAAGAATCCTAAATTCACAATCCCTGATCAGGATCAACAAAGGCACCCCTCCAAGTATGCTATCTCACATCCTCCATCCACACATCATCATCAAAATCCCACCTCTATCACTCCATCTATGTCTTCTCCACATTATCCATCGCCTCATACCCATCCCATTGCTATTAAAAGAACTTTGGATGCCAAAGAAAAAATTCATAAATCCAAACATCCACATGAATCTAAAGCTCCTCATGTCCCCTTAAAAATACATGTTGACAAAAAGAAAAATACAATCCAAAATCTAAATCCATCCAAAAGGCCACAAAGGTCCACAAAAGAAAAACTCAAAATCATGTGGATTCCCAAGAAAAAAGATGTAGTGCATTCAAATGAAAAATCCATAACGACATCCAAAGTTGCTAATCCACCAAAAACTCATTCACATCTCTCTTTCCTAAATCTACTTTGGGTCCCTATGTCCCAAAATTCACTACCCCAACTCCTCCATTATCTCCACACTCTCCATCCATTCATCCTACTATCCTTTCACATCCACCACCACATGTGCCAATGTTGGTCCTGAACACCTTCCTCCATCACACATCCACCTCATCTTTAAATCCATACACTTTCCAACATCCCATCTATTATCCCCCATATCTTCCCCATAAAATCCCTTTAATCCATTCTCTTGCATAATTCATCTATTTTAATAAGGTTGTACCAACATCTGAATAGTCGCTTCAAGCGTGGGCTCTTATTACCCCGTATGGCACTTGATGGTTGAGTCCTTCATCCATATCCCTATCCACTATCTTCTAAGTCCACATATCCACATCCCTATCCTTATCACTCTCTATGGTGTAGATCATCTTTTTGGGTTCTCACATGCTTTGTGATGTTTGTGGAAGACAATTTTGCAAGATGGTTTGATCGGGTAAAGATAATTATGATGGAAATCAACTAAGTGTCAATTCTGATAATTTTGTGTAATAGGGCATCCATTTTTTGGGTTTGCATTGCTCCGTGAATGAAGTTTTTCCTCTATGCTTCCAACATTAATTTGTTGGTTGATAGAAGCATCTAAGTCCATACTTTAATATTTTTTTGGCTTTTTGTTTGAAAGTTATGGATAACAAAAGTTCGACCTGGAAAATTATAGTAATTTCTTGTACAGTGTAGGTGAGTTGGAGAGTCTTCACTTCTCCATGGATAAGATTTTAACTTTATAGATTTGAGGAGATGTTGATAGATTTTAGATGAGTGTAAAATTTAGTTATGATGTTTTGAGGTACACATGTCTGAATATTGGTATATAGTCTGACAATTTTTGTATTAGGTCTATTATGGTGATGACCTAATAAGTTTGAAGGTATGTGAATGTTAAGTATTGTAGAATTATGTGGGAGATATTATAGGTCCACACCAACCTATTTCAATTTTCTTTAAGGATTGAATCTTGGTGTGAGACGTGTGTGAAAAGGTTTGAGCTGAAACTTGTTATATTTTGTATGATACATCTAATTAGGTCGACCTAATTGATGTTATGCTTAAAGCGAATATATATGCTAGATCCTTTTCGATGTGAATGTTGAGTAGAATATTATAGTGATGTGAATATAGATGAAAGCAAAGTGTTAGATCAAAATCAAATGAAGTGTGTAAATTCAGTTTACTGAGCTTCATTGGAACTGTAATTCATGCATATGACATCTGCAATTGTAATAGTTCAATCTAGGTTCCATGCCACAAAATTTATTTTATCTTTTCTTTCTTTCAGTGGGCAGTGAGTCCACCTGCAGTGAGAACTTTTGTAAATATACTATAACCGTTTATAATATATTGTGAGATAATCCTCACTTTAGTTTTTCCTATTTTGGGTTTTTCCATGTAAAAATCCCGGTGTTCATGTGTTATGTGATGTTGTTGAATGTTTCATGCTTTCTCTCATTATTGCAGTTGAATATGCTATGTGGATTGAAGGTTTAAATATTTGAATGGTTTATAAGAATACTGATTCACCCCACCTCTCATTATTTTTAGTGTTTAACAATAAACACATCATTGACAACATAGAAATTTACACCAAAAATCTTACTTCCCTTTATCATTGATATAGATGTTTATTTGTACAAATTAACATAAAACTGAATCACATAACTACTGTCACCTGTACATAAATACCTTGTTAATAGATAATATAAAATTGATTATGACAATGTTTTTTATCCTACATACTCCCCCATAGTATATATTGGGAAAAAAATTTCATTATTCCATATTTTCTCCCCCATAATGAACATTTTGAAGAATAAAAACTCCAAAAGACATTTTGCCACTCTATCCATCTCTGAAAAGAAAGGTGAATCTCCATTCTTCAAGCATCAATGCATTTAATCTACAATCAAGGATGATTAAACTACAATTGACCATCATGAGTCACTCTTCTAGTGTTGAATCTCTCCTCTATCGAAAAATGTCTTACAACCTCAATCTTGGGACCTATCACACAATCCAACCATAAACTTGCAACTTTCTTGATGCCTTGTGTGAACCCCTAAACCTGCAAATGCACAAGAACAACAAACAAGTCAAATTGTTAGATCAAATGCATACAAGCATGAGGAATTCCCCATGAAATCCATCTACTAAACTTAAACTAGGAAGAAATGAAGAACACAACTTAAATAAATGAGAACTAACCCTAATTAAGTAAGTAAAATAGTGATCCCATGTGGGAATTGGTGCCAATTGAATGTTGAAATTGGCCTTTTCCCAACTCCTAAGTTGCAATGTGAGTGATTGTGAAATGGTCAAATCTCCCAAAGAGATTTGAGCATAACCTTGCTTCAATTTGTAAAAGTGATGAAAGGTTGAGTGGAAATGGGTAAAATTAGCTCTCAATGTGAAGAGAGTAACTTTGAATGAGATTGTGCATGAGAAATGAGGAGAGAAGCCTCCAATTTATAGATTTGAACTTGGAAGAATGAGAAACCTTTGAGTAATGTGGGACTAACCTTCAATCCAACGGTTGAATGCCACTTGTCACCATGTGAATGGTTGATGGTTGTGCACATTTTGGCCAAAGTGCCAATAAATGCAATTAGTTTGAATTTGAATTTGTGAAATGACTTGTTGAAAAGGGAAGGGAAATGAAGTTAATATCACTTGGCTCAATGCAAAGGACATGTAGGAGGCCTTAAATGCCTTGTTGGAAGGACCAAGTCCACTTGGAATTTTTGAATTCAAATTGAGGGAATATTCCCTTTCGATGCCATGTGAGGGAAAATAGAGAATTAAATAAATCAAAGTAATTGATTTATTGTGCAAGTTGCATTCTCTAGAGGATTTTAGTGTTTTGGATTAAATTAATCAAGGTTCGATCAATTTAAGTAGAGATTAGATGATGTGACAAATTTGATTCACATTTTATGATTTATCAAAATGAGAGGAAATATTTAATTAAATAAACGATTTGATTTATCTAAATAAGGAGGGATATGTTAGATTAAATCAAATAAGGTTTAATTTATTTAATTTAATAAGAGGACTTTAGAGATTTTAATCAAATTAAATGATTTATTTAATTAAACATAGATGCAAGATTAATTAAATTAAATTGATTAATTTAATCACTTAGGGAGGAAGACTTAATTAAATGAATAATGATTCATTAAATTAAGAGACAAAATATGATGAAATGTTGAGAGTATGATTCCAAAGGAAATGATGTTAGTAATCAGAATCAAGTGTGCCGAACCAAAAATGTACATTTTCCATGTCTACATTTTGCCCCTCTTTGAAGCAATGTAGTTGTTGCATTGATTCAAAGATTAAACTACTATGATCAAAAGTTCAAAATTTTCTTTATTTTTTTTCAGATGCCCCACTGCTGCCCCAGCGGAAGGATATTGCTGGATATTATCCCCTCAAGAGATCAAATGATTTTTTTTAATTTTTGGATGATCTCATGAAAAAAGGTGGATAGGGTGTCAAACAGTCTCAAAATGCCCCAGATCATCCACAATACGCTTTAAAATGCCACAAACGGTGCAAAATGGCCCTCGATTGGATGAAAACGAGATCGAGGGACCAAAATCCCTAATTTTCAGGCTTAAATAGACCTTGAGGGGTAACTTTCAATACACTTGCAACCTTAATCCTTTGCAAAATTGACACCTTGAGCTCTGAGACTTGGTCAAGATGGCACATTGACAACTTCCTAGGCACGTGGCAGAGTGGGTACGAGTGCATCAATGACCAGTCGCCGCGGGACTCGTGGTATGTACCCCTATCCAACTTTCAAATTTCTTGCTATTCATGCATTAAATAGGGTTTAGGTTTGGTTTAGGTGGCGCGACACTATATAGTGCCGCAAAAAATGCCAAGTTAGGGCCGCGTGGTCCTATATAGAACCGCTTATGCAAAAAGCGCCATGTGGCGTTGTTTGGGGAATTAGGGTTTTAGCTCCAAACTCGGCCGTGCACACAAGTAGCGCCGCATGACGTAGTTTGTCAAAGGGGCACAAAAAATTCTACCACACAATGTAGTTTGGAACATTAAAAACTGTGCCGCTTTTGAGAACAGTGTCACTTTTGTTGTTCCAAATGCGGAATACGACATGGGTAGCAAATTTTCTTTAGGGAAACTGACGCGGTTTCTTCCCTTGTGTAGGAGAACGTTGAGGTAATTTCATTCGAGGGAGCATCGGTGGCCGGTACTCAGGAGACTACAGGGTATGCATGTATATCTCTAGGAGCAGCTTGGGATTCTCGGGTTATGGTACGTTGCATATCTCCCCCCTGTTCAGGCACATTTGGGTATGATGACTACCCTAGCTGAGCGGTGGCATAGTGAGACGTCATCCTTCCATCTTCCTACTGGCAAGGCCACCATTACGCTCGAGGATGTTTGGCGCATCCTTTGACTACCCATCCATGGAGCCTGAGTGATCTATGATCTAGAGGAGGGTAGTGATGCCTACTTTAATGTTATGGGTGTTGACGAGCTTATTCTTTGCGATGGTCAGATAGACTTGCAGTAGTACCGGGGTAGGGCTCCTACTTATAGATTGATTGTGGCTACCATTATTTCGGGTCTTGTAGCTCTTGATCAACGTGGCCAATATTTTAGTCTAGGTTGGGGATTGGCATGGAAGCGAATGTGCATTCGTCGAGAGTGCTTTACCTAGGGACTAGTATTGCTAGCCTCTTTGTAAAGAGATTTTCATGAGTTTACTTACTTGGACAACCAGGCTCTCAGGGTTAGAGTTACCCTTCTAAACATTTAGGCATGGGAGCAGATCCCATTTCTTCGCCCAGATGTGACACCAGTTGTTATAGATATTGACGATCCCGCTGTGTGGCAGTATGGCGGGGCAGAGATTCACTTTATCCATATGGGCACACTTGGTTTGGTTTACTGGCCGCGGGTTTTAGATGAGATGATAGAGTTCATCTGGAGGTCATGGATGGGTATAGGCCAGTCGTATGATGATGCATAACAACATTTCTTTGCATGTCAGGACAAGTTTATGCAAGGTCGAGAGCACACCATGGTAGAGAGGTACCTTCCTAACAGGGTGGTCAGATAGTTTAGCGAGATGTAGGGCAGGCCCGATGATCAGTACATGGCCATTTTTTCCTATACCCTGAAGCAGATAATGTGGGGGCAGCTCATTCCTGTATACGAGGCGGTGTCCTCATTTAAAAAGTTAGTGGCTCGACGATGGCCATATGATTAGGGGCCAGCAGATGCAGGGGTCACTCCAGCATACAGGGCATGGTTCCAATCTCCATTGAGATTGATAGTTCCCAGTGCAATGATCCCACATCAGAGGGCCAGGGGGAGGGTGACAGGCAGAGGTCAAGGAGGAGGAGGTGTACCACCTCCTCAACAATCACCTTCGAGAGACCAAGCACAACATCCAGTAGAACAAGATGGGCAGCCCCAGGTGGTCCCACAACATCAACCAACAACACAGCCATCGAGACAACCAGATCCTCAGGATTTATTGATTTAGCAACTATAGGGCTAGGTACAGGTCTTGACCACATAGAGAGATTAGGCACATCAGCAGGTTATTGCAGTCACTACTGAGAGAGATCAGACACGATCCAAGAGGGATCAGGAGATTGGTCGACGAAGAAAACTAGAGAGCATAGCCTCCACATCTCGGGGCCGATCAGTTGATCGTCAGGCATACAAAGAGGTTGCCAGGGAGGCTGAGTATTAACGGAAACATTACCTTTAGGCAATGCCAGCAGCAGGCCGAGTGCCAACCTTCTCCTAGTAGACAAGGATATGGTCGCCGGAGGATCACGGTGACATATAGGTGGGGGAGAGTAGCAACTAGCAAGGCTAGCCCTTTTGATCATGGATAGTTTTGCATTTTTTATTTATGGGCTATATTGTTGCCCCTATTGTACCATGTGTTCCGATGTACACTTGATTCGATTTGTATCATAACAGTGTATTTTTTTTAATGATATATATGAGATGACTCGCCCTTTTATGAGATGTTTTGCAAATGTATGATATGCAATCTAATTTTTATTATGATGCTATGAGATGTTTCTATTCCTTATGGTGTATTATTCTAATGAATGTATTTCTTTTTATATCTTTTTCATGTATTTTAATGATGATCCTCTGAATGTAATGTGTGGTAAATGATGGTGCGAATGGATGCAAATGGTAATGGATGATAATCATGATGTAATGCTTTCTTAAGATGCTTAGAATAACAAATTTATATTATTCCTCATAACTTAAGATACTGATATGATGCAATGAGATTTTTATGCTAATGATCATATGGATGCAAAGTGTATGCACTGACGATGTTTTGATTTACTATCATGATACCAGGTTAGTGTGGAAGGAAGATAAAATAATTTAGAATCAATGAGTTAGCTAGGATGATGATGATATTGCTTTTGCAGGAGTTGGGATTTTCAAAGGGACCGGTTTCATTATGTTTGATAACACACATAGGTACAATGTATCAAGGTATAAAGGACTAGGATGGTGTTGTACCCAGTGTGATGGACTTTGACTTGACAATTAGATAGGAGTATCCCTATTCACACTTAGGATACATAACCTTATTCATGATGTAGTTCAGCTATTCTAAACATCTCGGGCCAAAACATAAAAATGCAAGCCTTCTTATTTGGTGAACAAGACACCTAGAACATCCTCCCTACAAAAAAAACAAGGTACACATGACAAATTTATTTTACAAGAATATCCAACAAGCACAACAGATAAAAAAGATAATAATCATTGCCCCATTCATTTCACTCTAAACCTGACTTGTTTAGGCATCATCGAGAGGTCCTTGGAATGAGCACAAAATAATATAAGTCAATAAAAGACCAAAACAAAGTAAACAAATAAGATAATGTTCTTCATACCACTAGCCAAGAATAACTACTATGGGGTACTTGATGCTTATGTCCATCGCAGGAAAGCTTCATCCTAGAACATATTGTGATTAGGGTTTTGATGGGACTGATTTGAATGATAAGCTATTGATATTCTGAGTTGACCAACTTGCTGACTCACTGATCTAGACTTTCAAGACTCTGACAATTAGAGTGTTCACTTTTGAACTTGCTAGACTTGCTTTTGACTAATTTGCAAAAGGGTGAAGGCGACGATTGATTTTATTAGGAATAATGACCATTGCGGGTGAAAGCGAAATGATATGGATGCACCATTTTGGATTTTTTAGATATTTTGAGGCTGTTTTTGGTATTTTGAGATGTTTTACAAATGTTTTTGGTATTTTCAAGATTTATGACAAACAAACTAGCTTAAAGACCTATCCTAGGGGTCTCGGGAGCTGATCCATAGATTAGCCTTGCCTACATTATACATGTAGAGACGATGTAGTTCGACTGACAAAGTACTTGATTCAATGATGAGATAGACGGGCAAAAAGATTGCCATTTTATTGTGATGAACACCTAAGGACTGACCCAAGATGTAAAATAGATGGGCAAATGGATTGCTACTGCGATAGACGCCTAAGGACTGACCCTAACTGTCTCGGGTGATGATAAAAGATCAACCTTTCCTATGTTCAAGCTCAAAGACTACATAGTTCGGACAGGTGGAAGAATGACAAGACTCAATGATGAATTTTTTTTGAAGACTTTCCGAGATTTTGACATGTTTTTGGAATTTTGATGATTTGGATGTTTTTGATTTTTTGATTTTTTTTAATGTTTTTGGTTTTTCTAATGTTTAGGAAGATCACGAGAATATACACAAATCTGATCTGATGTAGGTATAGGAACATGCTCCCAATGTGCGATAGACTATTTCGGTGAAGGCAAGACAAACTGACCTTAGGAATATACCAAGTAGTACTATGGTGGAATATGATATGGACATCAACTCAGGCTATGGTATGGATGTGAGTGGATGGGTGGATGGATGGTTAATAAATGTGATGGAATGAATGAGTGAGTCATGCAGACCCTGGCAAATGGGGAGTGCTTTATTTACACTTGGCGCCTATTTGCCAGGTTTTCACCAAGGTACTTGTCCAAAGTGCCACCGAAGTGGTCTTTACTAGAGGATGATTTTTTTTTTCACTGTTTTCAATCCTTTTTCTGATATTTTAGGATTTTTGTATTTTTGTATTTTTTTGTTGTCACCAAGATGCCTATTTGCCAGGTTTTCATCAAGGTAACCATTTTTTCAAGACTTTTTCTTACTGTTTTTGTATTTTTTGGTTCTATACCTTGCAATTTCTTAGGCATAAAACTTTTTGAGGTGAGAGCTATTCAAAGGCTCTTGTAGAGGCTCACCTTCTGGTGTTGCTAATTGATATGCTCCTGATTTATAGCTTTTGGTGATGATGAAAGGTCCCAACCAGTTGGGTTCAAATTTTCCTTTTCAATCCGGGCTTGGTACACTCTTTTGGTTCTCTTTTAGCACAAGGTCACTGACTTGGAAGGTGTGTTGCTTGATCTTCTTGTTGTAGCTTCTTTTTAGGCGATTCTGGTAGATCTATAGATGATTTAGGGCGTCCATGTGTTGTTCATCTAATAACTCCAGCTCATTTAGTCTTGTAACCCTATATTCCTCATATGTGATGAGGTTTTGCAATGATATCCTTAGTGACGGGAGCTTGATCTTGATAGGGCAGATGGATTCTGATCCGTAGACCAGGGAGAATGGGGTGGTGCCTATTGGCATGCAGATTGCTAGTGCGATAGGCCCATAAGGCAGGATTTCACTACAGATGCTAGTCACGACCAGAGTCATTGACTGTTTTCTTGAGATCTTCAGAATGGTTTTATTGGTGGCTTTTGCTTGTCCATTACCTTGTGGGTAGTATGGGGTGGAAAAACGGTGTTGGATTTTGAATTTTTCACACAATTCACAAACATCCCGATTCTTGAAAGGTGTCCTGTTATCAGAGATAATGGATTGGGGAACACCGTATCAGCAAATGATGTAGTTCAGGATGAACTTGGATATCTGCTTTCCAGTGATGTAGGTCATGGGAATTGCTTCAACCCACTTTGTGAAATACTCAGTGGTGGTGATAATGAACTTGTGGCCATTGGATGAGGTGGGTGAGATTTTACCTATGAAATCGAGCCCCCATTGGAAAAAGGGCCAAGGTGTAACAATGGGATGTAATTCCTGAGCTAGTGCATGAATGAGATCCCCATGCTGTTGGCACTATAGACACCTTCTGACAAAGTTGTGTGCCTCTCTTTCCATTTTTGGCCAGTAGTATCCAGTTTTTAGCAACTTCATAGCCAAGGTCATACCACTCGAGTGTGAACCGCAAGTGCCATTATGTACTTCAATCAAAGCAGTCAGGGCTTCCTGAGGTTTTAGACAACGTAACAAAGTTTCATCGATGCTTTTATGGAAAAGGGTTTCTCCTAGGATGGAAAATCATAAGGACATTTTGACAAAGGTTCACTTGAGGTTTGGGATAATGTCGGCTGGGAGGATTCCTAATCTTAGATAGGTGTAGATTTCATGATACCAGTGATCACTGGGACCAATGAGTTAACATACGTATTCCAACTTTGGTACCTTGAAAGTGGGTACTAGAAGCTACTCTACCAGGAATTCATGTTTCAAGACATTGCGAGGGATATTTAGCAAGGATCCAATCATTGCCATTGCATTAGCTGCTCTATTGTTTGCCCTCGGTATCTACTCAAAGGTGATGTCGAGAAATGATTCCTTGAGGCTTTCCACCACCTTCTTGTATGGTGTAAGCTTATCATCCTTAGTTTGGTATTCAACATTGACTTTATTGATGATAAGTTGTGAGTCACCATAAACCTTTAATGCCATGATTCGCCACTATGCTACAATTTTGAGACCTATGGTTAAAGCCTCATACTTTGCAATATTGTTGGTATAGGGGAATGCTAACTTGTAGGATCTCGGTATACAGTCCCCCTAGGGGTGATGAAGAACACACCAGCTCCGGATCCATGTTGTGTGTGGGAGCCATCAAAGTATAGTTTCCAATGATTGATTGCACCGAGATTGAAAAGGGATTCGTCTGGAAACTCATATATGAGTGGGTTGTCTGAATATATTGGAACCTCCGTTAGCTGATCCATGATGAATTGTCCCTTGATCACTTTTCACTCTACATACTCAATATCATGCTCAGATAGTATCATAACCCATTTAGCCATTTTTCCTGTAAGCATTTCTTTTCACAATAGATACTTGAGGGGATCTATCTTGGCAATTAGCTTAATTTGATGAGCTAGCATGTAGTGTCTAAATTTTTGGGCTGCAAACACCACTTCTAGGCAAGCTTTTTCTATTGATGTGTAATTGAGCTCATGCCCTACCATTGTTCTGTTGATATAGTAAATTGCCCGCTCGGTTCCCTTTTCATCATGTTGGGCTAAAAGGGCACCAATGGCAGTCATTGTTGTTGAGATGTATAGAATCAATGGTTTCCCTACAATCAGTGGTATTAGCACTCGTGGCTTAAGTAGGTATTCCTTGATCTTTTTGAATTCTTGCTCACATTTTTTGTTCCACCTATACACTAATCCCTTGTGGAGTAGATGTGAATAGGCAATCTGTTTATCTGCTAGCTATTCTATGAACCTTCAGATGGACTGGAGTCTTCCCTGCAGTCCTTTGAGTTGCTTCAGTGTTATGGGTGCTTCCATATCAAGGATTGCTTTTACTTTGTAGGAACCACTTCTATCCCTCTCATTGATAATATGTAGCCCAAACATTTTCTAGATTGTACCCCAAAGACACATTTGTTTGGGTTGAGCCTGACCTTGTATTTTTTTAGTCGGTCAAAAATTGCACTTAAATTTGCTATGTGGTCTTGCCTTTTCTTTGATTTAGCCAATATGTCATCCAGATAATCTTTGACTATTTTTTGCATAAGTATCGGTCACGCCTGTAAGAGGGAGAAAGCAATGGGTGAGTTTATTTTTTGCATAAGTATCGGTCACGCCTGTAAGAGGGAGAAAGCAATGTCGAGCTCCTTTGTGCAAAAGATTTTGTCAATGTACCCACTTGTCAGCCAAGCGCTCCACGCAAAGTTTCCTTTGATCCCTTTTCAAAAGCTTGCACTAGGCTTCTACGTGTCAATCGTTTGCAATATTTTGTTCCTCTTTTGCATCATGCCCCTTTCGGGCCCCAACTGCACACCACGTAGCATCACCTCGCACATATTTTTGGACAGACCCCACATTCAATGTGGTATACTAGAGACCTCCACGTGTCTTCATAGTGCAAGTTCTTCATCACTCAAAGGGAAGGATAAATTTTAGGCCTCGACTACTTGCCATGTGCTCTTCTAGAGACTTGATCACAGGAGAAAACCAGACATGCCGTAACCTATCACCAACTGCCATGTTCTGTAACTGTCACCATGAATGGATTGCATGTGTTAGTAATCTGGTCTGTTGGGACCACTACCATCATTTGCAAGGGATGCATCTGGCCCTTGGACATCCTCGTTCATGACCCAAATCTTTTTGGTTGTAACAACCAAAGGAAAATCATTGCTAATGCATCATTACTCATGATCGAAGAATCTTTCCTGTTACTTGCTCGTGAAGTTGGGGTTTCATTATACATACTACTTCATCTTTCAAAGCAGGGGTTTCAATTTTAGTTCATATTTGGGCAAAGGAATTGATAAAAGAACCAAGCCTTTAATTGTTTTATTAGATTATTGTAAATAACTCATAGACTATGCCATTATTCGGCCTTTCTATTTCCTTTGATATTTGATAAGGTTTACTACGCCATTATTGTATAGGATTATTCATTCCCAGAATTTTGTAAATTAATACAAATTTGTTGGTTTGAATCATGTCTTGGACTCTTCTTTCTAGTAAAAGTGTATGAAGGTTGTTTTATGGCATATAGTGAATCACTCAGACTTTATCTTTATTTTGCTATTCTAGAACACAACAGACTACCCATGGGCCCTTAAGTCGTATCCCCAAGATAGATTTATTGTGCCACATATCTAAATCTCAGTGTATTGCATTAGTTAGATCCCTTTATTTTATATCTGCTTCAATTTCCCATTCAAAACCCCAGTTATAGAAGAAGTCAATTTTTTCAAAATCTGGAGGCTATTGAGTTTAGCACAATAGGTCCCCCCTAAAACTGAGTTTCCTATAGAGGGCTGTTACCTTGCCAAATTTTGGCATCAAACTTTTTTTTCCTTTCTTTGCATGCCCGGTGGGACCCAAAACAATAACCAAATCAAAAGGATGTGTAATTCATTATCCGATTACTAGGTCGCGAACCGCAAAATAAACCTGGTTTTTTAGTATCCCCATTGGTAATATCTCATACCAAAACTCACCCGGTAAAACATTCAAATCCTAGCCATAATGTTGATCGCACACCGAAATTATGTGGCTTGGGACATCGGAAGTCCCCTTGTTGCCCTAATGACACCTGTCGTATGGGCCCCTATCTCGATCTCTGCTCTAAAAGTTGTTCCAAATTTCACCAGAGATGGTTTAATAACACTATCCAAACATTTGCAAGATGTTGCAGACGTGTGTCTGGTGCATGGAGTAACAAATCAGAACATAGTGCTAAGATTTCTTGCAGCTTCGTTCAGAGGGAGAGGGCTAGATTGGTATCGCACTCTATCTGCTAATACCATCGGCACTTGGGATCAGCTTAGAGACCCCTTTTTTGAGATATTCTTGAATGATGGAGACAAGTCTTCATTATACGACCAACTATCAATAATAAAGTGGGTCCCATCTGAAACCATGATAGATTTCAATGCCCGATTTCACACAACTTGGCAAAGAATCCAGAATTCCATCCAACCACTGACCAAGCTAGCATTAATGTTATACTTAAATTCCATCAATGCTGACATTTCTACGATGATCCAGTTGCTTGGCGGAACCACATTACTAGATGCATACACCATAGCGGTGAAGGTGAAGAACAATTAGATTGATGTCTGAAAGTTGCCACCTCACCCCCCATGCTGATATTCCTCGAAGTTTCAACTTATAATTAGGAGATGCCATCTACTAGCACAACCATGCCTTTGCCATCGTCTATATACACATATCCAAGTGCACAACCAAATGTTGCTCCTACATCTGGCACTTTGAAGGATGAGATGAGTGACATAAGGGAGATGTTATAGAACCTGACAAATGAAGTAACCACTATCAAACGCAATCAGGCTGCTCCTCTGAGACCAACCTATCAAATTTATCACGGTAAAAGACCCTGCTACCAACATAACCAATATCAAGGGGGCACACACACTACTTTATCGACTCAGACAAATAACCAAATAGTACTAGTACCAACTTCATTGGGAATTTCTCAAACAAGTACAAGCAGGGAGCTAACTGCGGGACTAAAAAATATCGTTGAATATTTAAAGCCCTGGTGCTATCCTTGCGGTGACGCTCATATTCCTCGAAATTGTCCACGTGGAAATTTACAGAAGAAAATTTCCAAACAATTTAGCCAAGGTGCAACGACGTGTTTGAGAGGGTATACATACACCTCTTCCCAAATGGAGGATGCAGTTGTCACCTCACAGATGCAAGGAATGCCCCTAGAGTAAGAATGTGATGTAGCTCTTGACCATACCCTCCTCTTATGGATGGAAGGGGGTGAATCAGTGTTCACTTATGAAGCATCCACATCGGCAACCTCGGAAGTGTAGTCTGACCATAACACCCAATTGAAGAGAAGATTGACAAGTGAGCTGATCACTCCACAACCTAGGAGTATTCTGAAGCAACTCCTTGGCCCTTCTACATTTTCTCTAGAGCCTCAAGTGCAAAAATAAATTTTTATCACCAAGGCAAAGGAACAAAAGCCTCCAAATCCGTCACCAATCAATGTGGTGGAACAATTGAAGAAATCTTCTACTAATGTGTCCCTTTGGGATATCTTAGCCATTCCAAAACATAATTCATTGCTATAGGAGGCCCTATTGAAAGATGGAGTTGCACAACCAATAGAAAAAGCTTCTAAAAAGACCATCAACGCATCACCTCCAACCAAAGTTCTTGTGAACACTATAGAGGAGGCTCTGATAGAGCAAAAAGGAGAGAAGCCAAAACCTAAACCCTTCTTCCTAACTCTCATTGTAGGGAAAAAAATGTGGCACAACTCCATGATTGAATCTAGTGCTAGTACCACAGTCATGCCCAAGCAGATAGTTGAATCCTTAGGAATTAGTTATGAGCCCCTAAAAAGAGGAGTTATGCAGTTGGATGGGAACAAATTCGAAATAGTGGGCCTCATTAAAGACCTCCCTTTAACATTGTTTGCCTGTCCTAGTATCATGGTGTTGTGAGATAACATGATCATTGATGTTCCCCCCGTGTTTAGCCTCTATCTATCACGAGAGTTTATGAAAAAGATAGGTGGATACCTTTCTTTGGATTGGTCTCACCTAATTCTCAGGACGAAGCATGGAGCCAAGATGAAGATTGTATCGAAATCCCTGCATTCATAGCATGTGGCTGATGAAGCCGTGATAAACTACAAGGCTACCCATACTCCTCCTACAAGAGAAGAAACCAAAGCTACTCAAATCTCTTACACTAAGAAAGAAGCCATTGGTAGCAAGCTATAAGGAGGAGAGAAGGTGACCGAACACAAATCCAGTTCCAAAGAAGTCTTTTTGAGTAACTATGTAGATACCAATCCTTTTGAAAATTATCATGCTATCGGTTTGGGAACCTATGTCATCTACGAGGAAGATCAAGAGTTATCGAAGATAGCAAAGGACTTCGTAGTTGAGTAAAATTCAAAGCTATGGATGTTGTACTTTGACGGTGCAAGATGCAAAGTAGGTGTTGGTGTCGGGATATGCCTAATATCTCCAAACAATGAGTAGATTCTTAGATCCTTCTGCTTTTAGTTTTCCTACTCAAACAATGAGGCCAAATATGAGGGTCTTATAATAAAAGTGTTTGTGGATTATGAACTTATAATCAATCAAGTCAAAAACACCTCTACTATGAAAAACATGTGCATATGATCTTATAGGCATAGAGTATGGGACCTCATTGAAAGCTTCAAATATTTTAACATTCATGTACTAAGGGAGAAAAATTCAGCTGCGAATCACATGGCAATGGTAGGATCTCAATTCAATCCTATTTCTGACTTGATGAAGAATGTACACTTAGTGCAGGTAATCGTTCAACCATCCATTCTAGATAACGATCAGAGCTGGCAAGTTTTCAAAAGTGATGAACACATTGCCTCGTTCATTCAACAGTCAGGCGAGTTCACTGACCAGCTCCAGCCAAATATTGAAGAAGCATACAAAGGATAGATCATCAAATTAAGATCAAACAAAGTTTTGAAAGGGCTGGTCATGCTAAAAAATCTATTTGACTATGATAACACAAGAAATGATAGGAGGAAATTTGTGGCAAACAAAGTGGACTACGCCGACCTTGAGGTTGAAGGCGGAAGAAAAATAAAAGTTGGAAAAGAAGTCCCACAACACGATAAAGATAGGCTGATACACTTCTGTGAAGCATACAAAGGAGTCGTAGCATGGTCTTATGATGACCTCAGAGGGTAGGATCCTGACATCATCCAACATACCCTAGAACTCATGGAAGGTTCTAAACCTGTCTAACAAAAAAAAGGGCCTATCAATCCAAAGATTGAAGCCTTGATGGCACAAGATCTAGGGAAGTTGATCCAATCAAAGATTGTGTTTCCAATCAAACAAAGTACCTGGGTATCTAACCTTGTGCCAGTCTGAAAGAAGAATGGAGACATTCATCTCTTTTTTAACTTCCACAACTTAAACAAAGCATCACTAAAATATCATTATCCATTGGGTATGTGCAGGATCATGATGCACCAAAAAGTGGTGATATGTAAGCGATATGATGGCCCATGTGGTTGACAACTTTTTTTTTAACCAAAATTGATGAAACAAAAAGTGTTTTCAAAGGAGATTCTTAGCTTTCCACCAATATAAATTATCCTTTACTTTTAATTTAATAAATTATTATTATTGATTTTCTATTTGAATTATGACTAAAGTCCTGATTGATAGGCTGATTGAAAAACATCTATAGCTTTGAAAGAGTATCACATTTTTTGAATCTGAAACATGCATCACATTATATACTTTAGATAATATACGATTAAAAAAAAGGAATCGAATTTCATGAATTTTTTACCAAGTTAAGGTGGTCAGACGTACGAGTTTTTTATATTTTTTAAAATTTGTAATAAAAAAATCATGATTTATTATTTACTAGGAAAAAAATTACAAAAAAATATGCATCACATTGGGACACGAGTCTTCTACTTATATCTAAAATCTTATAAAAAAATATTATCATTTTATTGTGGTTAGGGTGGTCAGACATACACCTACTTCTTATTTTTTCCCTGAAATTTAAGTACTACTACATTGAAATTTCAAATTTTCACCAAATAGATGTTTTTTAAATAAAAATAAAACTAGTAGTTTAGAAACTACATTCAAGTTTCAACAAATTCTATTCTTACATATTTTTGAAATAATATAGTTAACTTATTCAAATTTTTACGTCAAGTTGCCTAACTCTGATTTTTTTGAATTTTATTGCCACTTAAGGGCCTGTTTTTTCCATGATGATCCTGCACATGCCCACATACTGGAGGCAAAGCTGGCTCATCTAGGGTTAGTATGGATCTATGAAAAATGGAACTACAACCCTGATGATGACTTGCCAAACAAATATGTCAAGGTAACACACTATCCCCGACCTTATTGGGAAGAGCGTTGGAATCCAGTATGGGATGCAGATGAATGTATTATTGACCTAGCTTACATTCCTATCGAAGATGGTCGGTCACCTTGGCTAAGATTCTACTACATGACTGGGCAGTATGATAAAACAAGAAAAATGGGAACTACCTTATGCAACGATCTGCTGAATAATTATGACTGGAAGGAGGAGAAGATCAATAACTTCAGGATATACCGCCAAGAGACCCGAAAAATTGAGGCTCCCTATAATAGCCTGGAGATGGATGATAGGTTCGATAAATTATGGAACAATGAGCATCCGAATTCCGATGAGAGCAGTAAAAATGATTCCAGTTCAGAAGAAGCCGAGTCACAGTCAGATGAAAGGGCTCAAGTTGAAAAAGAAATACATGGCACCTCGGTGCAGGAAGGGGGGAAGGCATTGAAGAAACCTGTTAAGGTTTATTCTAACATACAAGTCAATATATCGAGTGTAAGGTATTCACTGACTCACACCTGGACAATGAGGAGAACCTTGGCAACTTCACCGAAACAATTTGAAACTACAACGATTGATAAATCACTACCAACAAAGCAACAATGAACTGAGGCACTTTCTAGAGAGTGTTCACAAGACCCAAATGCAAGCAAAGAGCTAGCAACAATCCGAGGACTACAACCATTGGCACCGCAGGTATCTTTCACTCCCTCTCCTATAGTTCCACAAATCGTGGTTGATCCCGTTGCGTCCACAACGCCTCTTATTTCATGCATCGACAACTACATTTCGTCCGCTGCTTCAATGATTGAGGGGGGCTTCGTACAATTCTCTCATGCGGCCCCATTTTCCCTTAATCCTCCACAAAACCTCACACCATTCGCCTTGTCCCATTCCATGTCCCAAACGGTCACACTCTTCCCCTGCTACCTTCATAGATAGATCCCCTATCACAATAATATTGGATCCGATCCACTCTTCCTAGGAGATGGAGACCTTCAAGACTCTGCTTCTTTCAAGTCCTCCTAGTCTGCAATTCGGTTATTGGAGTATCCCACCTTTTCTCACCTCAAATGGTCAAAATTAAAAAGAAGAAGTCACCCGGGACTGATGTCCTTTCATTCCCTTTCTCCCTTCCTCCTAGTGCACCTTTCATGGGCGGACTCATCATATCGCCCGCAAAATTCTTGTCGAAAGGCGATAAAACTAAACAAGCACGAGTGGTCAAAACCCAGAAGAGAAGAGCTAAGGATACTATGAGACCAGCAGAGCCAAAGATACATAATATTTTCCATGAGGCTTAGTAGTCACTACACTTTGCGACTATGTTCCCGACTGTCAGCAAACCGCAAGGAGAGATGCAGTTGGATGATTACAACATTTACGTTGTGGAGCTCGAATTAAGCATAGCCAAGTTGTGGGACAAGATGGAGCTCATGGAGGAAACATAATGGGTAGTGAACACTGGCTTTCTTAAGTCTGGTCACCAACTCAAGAAAAAGGAAGAAGAATTGAAAAACTTGAAGGATAGAGTCGATGTCTTGATTTCCAAGGACAAGGCTATGGAGGCTGAATTTAAGTGCCTATCACAATAGAAAGAGACATAAGAAGAAAATTTGTGAGAAGAACTTGCGAAGCTTCGGTCACTTGATCCTAATCTAGTCGTTGAGCTGTAGCAAAAGAACCAGGAATATGAAGACCAATTGGAAAAATTGGGGCTGGACATACAACGAAAAGATGAAGAGTTTTGTCGTTTAGAACTACAGATGCAAAAAAAGGATGCCAATTTTCAGATCCATCATGCTCAATTAGATAAATAAATTTCTGAACTTAAGTCTTCATTGGAGCACAAAGTGACAAACAAAGAGCGAGTCAAGGCTAGCTGGCTCACAGAGTCACAAATCCTGTAGGGGCAACTCACCACAACAAACCAAAAGGTTGCGAATATCACACAAGATATAGAACAAAGGAATGAGGAGATTTCCCTAGTGAAAAAATCAACCTTACCCTCGTTCGATCAAACAAACCTTCTTTAAATAGCCCAGCAGTTGCATATTTCATATTTGGAAAGAGTGATGGCCTTCTGCCTAACTCTACCGTCGACACTCCAATTTATGATGGAGGCAACAAAGCTAGGTAGGAGAGTTCATGAGGCGATCATACAATTTCCTCAGTCCATCAAGAAAAAGGTTCTAGAGGCCAAGAGATTATTAAATGGGTTATAACAGGTCCCAGATGAAGTCTTAGAAAATGCAGGGATTGAGGACTGAAGGGCCACTGCTAAAACAACCAATAGGGTCATCCACTGCCACACAATTATCCTTCATGCCAACGAATGTGTTGCCAGGTTGGATCAAACCATGAATGGCATGTGGGCCAGGTTCTCCCACCTAGCTCAAATGGGATTACCTTCTCCTTTCCTTAAGGATGAGTCAGTGGCCACAATGGGATGTGTTCGCCTTTCAGGATTTCAGCCAACCCCTTGTTGTAGAGGATTTTGAGAGCATCACTGAGTCGATCACACGTCTTCTTTTTCAGATCGAGTCATGGGTCGATATGTCATTAGTGTTGCCTTACAAAGAATTGATCAGGCTGCATGGAGCGTATGAAAGTCTACGTGACTTGTTTTCCCCATCTGAAGACAAATGGTTGCCCATACAGACTGCCCTCTCAAAGCTCTAATTGCACCACATGATGGATAAGTCTCTGGTCTACAAGCCATAATTTTTTGGGTTCCTCATTTTGCAAGAAAAATGCCCCTGATAACTCACTAGAAGCTGTGAACATAAAATTCCCATGCTCCCTTTGGGTGAGTTTATTTTTTGCCTAACTATCGGCCATGCCTCTATGAGGGAAAAAGCAATATCGGGTTCATTTGCGCAAAATATTTTGTGAATGTTGCCATTTGTTAGCCAAGCACTCCTTGCAAGGTTTCCTTTGATCATTTTTCAAAAGCTTGCACCAGACTTCCATGTGTCACTCATTCACAATATTTTGTGCCTCTTTGCATCACTCCCCTTTCAGGCCCCGACCGTATGCCACATAGCATCAACTCACGCATATTTTTTGGTAGACCCCACCTTCAGCACGATATGCTGGAGACCTCCACATGTCTTTGTAGTGCAAGTTATCCATCACTCAAAGGGAAGGAAAAACGTCAATCCCCAACTACTTGTCGTGTGATCTTCTAGAGACGTTATCACAAGAGAAAACCAGGCAGACAACAACCTATCATCAACTGCCATATTTTGTAACTACTGCCATGAATGGATTGCACATGTCAGTACTCTGGTCTATTGGTACCACTACCATCATTTGCAGGGGATGCATCCAACCCTTGGACGTCCTCGTTCATGGCCCGAATCTTTTCAGTTGTAACGGCCATAGGAAAATCATTGCTAATGCATCATTACTCATGATCGAAGAATCTTTCCTATTAGTTGCTCGTCAAGCTAGTTTTCAAAGTAGGGGTTGCAATTTTAGTTTAGATTTGGGTAGATGAATTGATAGATGAACCAAACCTTTAATTGCTTTATTAGATTATTGTAAAGAAGTTACAGATTGTACCATTGTTCGACCTTTCTATTTTCTTTGATATTTGATAAGTTTTACTGTGCCATTATTGTACTAGATGTTTCATTCCCAAACTTTTATAAATTATTACAAGTTTTCTGGTTTAGATCATGTCTTGGACTCTTCTTTCTAGTGCAAAAGTGTATTAAGTTTATTTTATCTCATATAGTGAATCACTCAGGCTTCTATCTTTATTCTTCCATTCTAGAACACAACAAACTACCCACAAATCCTTAAGTTGCATCCCCAAGATAGATTTACTGTGTTGCACATCTAAATCTCGGTGTATCACCCTAGTTAGATACCTTTATTTTATATTGAAGCTTCATTTTTCCATTCAAAACCCCAGTTATAGAAGAAGTTGGCTTCTTTAAAATCCGGAGGTTACTTAGTTTAGCGTGATAGGTTCCCCCTAAAACCGAGTTTCCCGCAGAGGGTTGTTACCTTGCGAACTTTTGGCATCAATGTCTTCCAAATCATCATATTCTTATTTTGAACTTCTTCAAACAATTTCTTTCTATCTTCTAATTCACCATTTTTTGTTTTAACATCCACCAATTCGTTTCTAAGATTAATATTTTCATAGAAATATTCATATTTTTTCTTGTGAACTTCCTTAATACTTACTATCAGTTGAAAATTAGATTGCTTAACTTGCAATAATTCTTCTTCTAAAATATATTTTCCTTCTTTATTCTTTTACATTTTTTTTCCATTTTGCATACAATACACCATTATTACTCCAAGGAATACAATAGTTTGAAAATGCACAAATACTACAAATAAGTCTTTTGGTAAATGAATACTAATATTAATCTTATACCTCCAAAATGCTAGCCACCTTTGACATTGACTATACTTGCAAATAAAAATTTCCTGGCTTACTCTGTCATGCAATGAACCCCAAAACTATATCTCCCATATTAATTAACAATTGTTAACTTTCCAATATTGTTGCTCCAAAACTAAAACAATTATACTTATCTAAAAAATTCTTGTGCTTGACCTCCTGTAGTATGAAATTGATTATATTTGTCATAGACTTCTTTGAATTTGACTTTATAATTTTTGTAGACATTCCCCTCCTCCTCGCTAGTATTGCCATTTTCAGATCTTCTTTGCACTTAACTTCATATCTGTCCAAATACACACTTTTATGTTCTATGGTGTTCACAATCACTCGGATTATTGCAATGCTCTCTACCATTCCATTTATGTCCATATTT
Organism: Sequoiadendron giganteum; assembly: GCA_007115665.2. Classification (NCBI taxonomy): domain Eukaryota; kingdom Viridiplantae; phylum Streptophyta; class Pinopsida; order Cupressales; family Cupressaceae; genus Sequoiadendron; species Sequoiadendron giganteum. Next base: position 50,729,736 of record CM021105.1, on the reverse strand, counting down.
GTCTCCTTTATTTCTGTAACGTGAGCGTTCCTCTTCCTCACCAAACTTAGGATTGATAAGGATAACAAGATCAACACAAAGTGGTTTCTGCACAAAGAGATGATCATAGGAGACCTGCTTTCTTCAAATATTGTCAACAACGACTTTTTCAATATGCCAATGGTTTGGGAGGCATGAAGTAGGTAACTTGATATTCTAATGTCCTCATTCTTTCATGCCCACATGTGTAAATACAATCTACCTCATGTTGTTGCTTCAATCTGTAAACATTTCATATAGCCATAGAGACCGCCTAATAGAAACCCTTATTCATCCAATGAAAATCTCAATTGTTTAAGACTTCTAAGAACAGTAAAAGACACAACTTCATCCATGCAACAATAGATAATGAAACATTAACCAATAAAAATATATTCAATTCCTTGGTAAGAAAATTTACACCACGCAATTCATTGAATTAAACCAATGCGAAATCCGGTTTGAATACTCTAAAATCAAACCAAAATAAAAGATCCAGTAAACACCTTATTTCACATGGCATCTCTCAGCCACAAACAAAAGATTATGACATTTTGCATTGTTTTTATGCCATTTCCTTCTAGCAATCCTTCTAACACAATAATACTTGAGTTGAAAGGTTCATTCCAAACAACGTCACAACATGTTACAGGCACATGAACATGCATCGCTCTGATATCAAATGATGGGTTTAAAAATTAAAAAAAAAACAACAAACACATCATAGACAACACAAAATTTTACATAAAAAATGTCACTTCTCTTTATCATTGACACAGATGTTTACTTATACAAGTTAGCATAAAACTGAATCACATAATTGTTGCCATCTATACATAACTGTCTTGTTAAAAGATAACAAAAAAACTAATTATGACAATGTTTATTATCTTATAATTGTGAGTCATTAATTGTAGATGATTTAAATTCTTGCTATTTATTTTTTGCACCAAAATAATAAAATGATATTGATAATATCGCACTATTTCAATGAGTAAGAATCAATTTTTTTGAACATATAATTAATAATATTTTACAAATAATGCTATTTATTATAAGTCTTTTTTCCCAAAATATTAATGATTTAAAAGTCAACAACATAAGTTTATAGAAAGGGATTTCAGGAAGACATATTTATATTTCATATTAATTTATCCCACCATCTCACAATACAAAAAGATTATTATGATAGCTATAATTGTGTTCAATGCCATTCAATCAATAACAATACATTAATAGAGGTGAAATTTGAGTCTTGACTTAACATTTGAATAAGACTTGCATTATTGATATAGTTGAAATTTTAGATCACAAGAAATTAATGCATTGAAAATGTAATAAAAAATTTAATAATGATTTTATTTATACATTACCTTTTTTCAAAATGAACCAAAAAAAATTGATTATAATTGCTCAAATTTCTTAATTCTATCTCATAATTGACATCTAGATTAATATTGATTTTCAAAATAATGATATAAAACAAAATAGAGTGACAAGAATGCAAGAATAAATTATTGTTGTCTAACTATTGACTTTGTACCATAACTAAATAAATTCATATTTTACAAAATAACTAGACAAAAGAGTCCATGATGCGGACATTTGGATTTTTTGCCTTGACTTTATTCCAAACTTCTCTGCCTTTGCCCAATGTCTCTCTAAATTTATTGGTTACTAACCCGCTACAATAGAACTCTCTCAGTGTTTTCAACCTTTCTAATCCCTTCAGAAATTTCTTCGCTCTCGGACACCACTCTAAATACAATATTTGCAGGACCGCCATCGCTCCATCCACAAAATCTAGAAACTCTTCTAAAAGGGGGAATTATGATATAATTAGAAAGCATAGACTGGGAAACCCACATGACTTTCCAAACCCCTTTGGCACTTCTCCGCAACTCTCATTAGTCACTAATGTCAACTCTACTAGGCTAGGCATTGTTTCTAATACCGGATAAATGCTACAGTCGCAATGCCATAACGTAAGTATCCTAAGATTTCCTAGCATACATACCCAACTCGGTATGGAAAAATTCCCTGAATTGAGGGTTTGCAGATCCCATAGGGCAGTAATATTATACGGTAAATGTGATGCTCTAGAGAATTCAGATGTTATGGATAGATGGTGCATCTGTGGTAGCTACACAAGGGTTCCATCTTGGAAACCCTCCAACTCCATTTCATGCTTAAGAACTATGGTTAATGTGAAAATTCTATTGCAGTTACTGATTATTAATCTCCTATCTTATACAGATTATTTGACTGGGGAAAATTAATTCACAGCTAATATTGAATAATAACACAACTGCAACTTCACAAATAAAAACACGAAAGAAACATGCAACACAATGAACATGATATTTTTGGACAAATTGTCCCTAGAAAAACCACGGAGGGAAAACCAGTACTGCAAATAAAGAACTTATATTAAAATTCAGCAAATTAAGAGATACATAAAAATGCTTTCCTCTTACAAGAATTTTTCCTCTTACAGGTAGAGCTCTGACAATCTCCTAATTTCTCCTGCTGAGATCCTACAACTGCTATCCCCAACGCTATCACTACGCCCTTTCTATCAGTGCAAGACTTATTTGCTAACACTACAAATTCATTTGCTAGCACTACAAATGCTTCTCAAAATTATCTTCTCCAAATGCCCAATGATCCCCTTTTATACTACTCTCGTTGGAAAACCAATGACCGAGATTTATTCTCAATCAACGATTGAGATTAATAACACCTTAACAAACCCTAACTAATTAGTTTTATAGGTGTTTTTAAAAGATTCATTTAAATAAATAAATAATTGTCTTCATCTCAACAAATTGACCAGAAAAGAAATTATTTACTTATTTCTAGCAAATGGACAAACAACTGCCCAAACTAACACTCCCTCTTAGCGATGAAGTTGTTCTGCATGACACCCAACTTATCTTTGAAGAAGATGAATTTCTCTTTCCCCAATGCCTTAGTCATAATTTCTGCTACCTACTACTTTGTAGGTATATACTATAGCTGGACAATCCCCCGCTGTGCACAATCCCTGATGAAGTGATACTTGATGTCTATATGCTTAGACCTATCATGAAACATCAGATTCTCAGACAACCCAATACGACTCCGATTGTCATAGTGTATCACTGTAGTATCAACCCTCTGACCTAACAAGGCTACCAGCAACTTTCGAAGCCATATTGCCTCACACATCACCATGCTAGCTACTATGTATTCTGCCTCTGCAGAACTTAGAGCCACAAACTTCTGCTTCCTATTGTACCAAGAGAGAACTCCTGATCCCAAGCTAAAGCAACACCCTGAAGTGCTTTTCTTGTCCGTTGAATTTCCTTCCCAATCTGCATCAGTATAGCCTATCAACCTGATACCATCACCTTGAGCATGTATGATCCCATACTCGATTGTACCACGCAAATACCACAACACATGATTTTTTGTTGTCCATCGCACTCTCTTTGGCTCAACCAGGAACTGACAAAGAGATTTTACTACAAAGGATATATATCTGGCAAGGTGTTGACCAAATATGTGAGAGACCCAATCAAGTGCATGTGTAAGGTGGGGTCTACATCCTTCTCCCTGGATGTGTCTACCTTCTTCCAATTCATGATCATAAGAGTAGACATGGCTCCTCAAGATTTACAATCCTCCATCTCGAACCTCCTCAAGATTTCGATGCAGTATTTCCCTTGTCCAAGGAAAATATATCCATTTGTCTGACATACCTCCATGCCTAGAAAGTAGTGCATAAGCCCCAAATCCATCATCTTGAACTCTATTACAAGGTCCCACTTGCACTCCTCTATGAGCCCCAAGGAACTTGTTAAAAAAAATCATCCACATGTAGAACAAGAATGAGAACCTCACCCCCAACCACCAAGTAGTAGAGATTAGCATCCACCTCACTCTTCACAAAGCCCATTCCCTACAAGTATTTATCAATGTGCTCATACCACACCCTAGGAGCTTGCTTGAGTCCGTACAAAGCTCTCTTCAATCTGCACACGTGGGTTTCACTACTATGTGCTACAAAGCCCTCTAGCTATTCTATGTATACGTCCTCTTTCAATTCCCCATTAAGAAACATCATCTTGACATCCATTTGATGAATCTGCCATCCCATCTATGTTGCAAGAGAGATCACGGCTAGTATAGAAGTATACCTAGCCACTGGAGCGAAATATCTTCTCATAGTCTATTCCCTCCTTCTGAGAGAAACCCTTTGCCACAAACCTTGCCTTGTATTTCTCAATGCTACCATTGATCCGGGGGATATTTTTAGTGAAAATTGAAGATGCCTCCGTTCTCTCTAGAATCAACACCATTAGAAAGAGCTCGACGTCCTGATTTCAACGCAACTTGAACGGAGCGAAAAGGAGTCCGTTTGTGCAATTTATGGCCAGTCAAACCTTGGGTCAAATTGGGATCAGAGTGTGTCCAAGAAGCAGAAAAAATGATGTCATCAAAAGTTGTCAAAGTTGGCGTCATCGTGAAGAGCTCATTGAGATGATTCTGGCAACGTTTGTTTCGTCGAAATTCGACATCGTATGCTCAAGATATTGGCAGTCAAAGTTTCTGTTGACTTGAAGGTACAGTGATGACGTCAGCACATGTGCAAATCAAAGGTGGACCAATCCGCGGTTGACACGTGTCATCCATACGATGATGTCAGCATCTATGTGGCAGTAGTCATTGGTCCAGTCAGCAGTCTGTACGCCACATCATTATCCGAGTCAACATCCACGTCAGCATGTGAGTCAGCCGGTCTGGCGAATCGGACTTGGACATGTGGCATGGTGAGTTGTGAAAAGTATAGTCAGCGTACACGTCATCATCACAGTTGGCATACACGTCAGCGGTCTCAGCATATTGGAGCTTGCCACGTGGCACCCTCCTGGTGCGACACGTGGCAACTGCATTTCCTCCCTCTCCGCGGCGGATGTTGGTTTGTTTGTTTAAAAGTTGTTGGGGGATTCGAACCCCCAACCTATCGCCTGCTAACTAAAGTCTTTGCCGTTACACCAGACTCCACGCGCTCTACTAAATATAGATCCGGGTTTGTTTTGTTATTTGGAAATTGGCATATTGCTATTTAAAAGCCTGCCGGCGGGTTTGGAACCCCGAACCGGCCGGCTAACAAAACTGATAGCCACCGGTGAGCCATGCGATTGCTTTGTAATAGTTTTAGCATTGGTTACTTTTGTTATGGTTTCAAACCCGATAGCCATAGATTTTAAACAATTCCCTCCTAATTTGAAATTTAAACAAACAAGAATCCTTTTAAAGGATTAAATCAAAACTACTAAAACAATATCAGCCCGAAAATGAGAAAAGGGAAGGGCTCTAAAATATTGTAAAATCATATGGTTTTATACCATATTGGGTTAATTTTTTGTATTTAAAGGGGTGTGAGGTGAGAGTGGAGATTAAGTTTTTTTTCAGGTGATAAAGTCTTGAAGCTATGGTGACATGAAAGAGAGGTCTTGTGGAGATTCTTTGAGCCATTTTTGTATGCTAGAGCACTGTTATGCTGCCGAAGTGCTTGGAGAATGGTTGTGGTGCTTTTGTAATTGATTTTGGAGTTAATCGGATCGGTCTCTCTATTGGAGTGGACCCGGAGACGTAGTCACGTTTGTGACGAACTCCGTTACCAATTTGTTTGCACTTCTTCTCTCCTCTCTCATGTTCTGATTTGTCACTTTAAGTTTCAGTTTTAATGCATAAATTTGTTAATGTATGCATGAATTCAAATTTCGTAAACTTGGAATAATCATTGTAAAAGTTTAAGCATTCCATTTTGCAATCTAGTCTAGATCCTAATCAGATCAAGTGGTATCAGAGCTCAGTTGACTATTATTGCAGTTGTTTTTTTTTTAATGCTAATGAGATCCAGGATTCAGAAGGGCGAAGGAAAGCTTGAAGAATTTGATCCTGAGATCGGGAAGCGAAGAAGTTTTCTGAAAATGTCTGTGTCTGGAATGGAGGTTCCTGAAGAAATCAGTGAGCAGGAATTTCGAAGAGCATTCCTTGAGATGAAGGCTAAGGTGGACATTCTTTTTCAAGAAAGACAAGAACGGAAGGAACGTGAAGGAGGTTCATCAAAGCAAGAAGATCGCAAAGACAAGAAAGGGAAACATCATGGAGATGGTGACAACCAACCAGATCCACCCTCTTCTTCTTCTCCTCCCTCTTCTGCTTCTCCTTCTTCTCCATCTTCTCCTCATTCTATTTCTTCTAATCCTTTCAAGAGTGGGTATAAGCCTAAAATTAAATTGGATGTAAAATTTGATTTATCAAAGTATTGTGGTGAACTTAATGCTGAAAAATTGGATGATTGGATTCAGCAAGTAGAAGTCTACTGTAGAGTCCAGAACCTATTAGATGATGTTGATAGGATCCAATTAGCTACTCTTCGGTTAGGAGGTACAGCCTTAACCTAGTGGGAGAGTAAGACTAAGGCAGAAATTTCACAACATGGTAGAGACAGTTTAACTTGGGCAGAGTTTGTTAATACTCTTAAGAAGCAGTTTTATCCCCTAGGACATATGCAACAGTTAATGATGGACTGGAAAATGTTTAGGCAAGGGAAAGGTCAAACTGTCCAAGAGTACACCCATGAATTCAGGAAAAGGGCTATTGCTTTGAATGTTCCTTTGTACACCCAAGATACCTTGTTAAAGTACATAGGAGGTCTTCATTCATATCTTAGACATTCCATTTTGGTATTGAACCGTTGTAATTTGGATGAAGTGTCTGTTCAAGCTACACACTTAGAGACAAGGGGTAAAGGTTCCTTTATTGATAATGATAAATCTGTAAAGAAATCTTCTAAAGTTGCAGAGACAGGGAAAGGAAAGAAGGCAGCTGCAGTTAAGAAAGATGAGAAACTTGCTTGCTCTCATTGTGACAGGAAGGGTCATGATGAAGATCATTGTTGGAAGTTACATCCCGAATTGAAGCCTAAGTGGGCTCAAAGACAGAATCAGAAACAGAAGGGTAAGGAGAAATCCACAAATGTTGTTATGGATCTTGGTTCCGATTCAGATGATGAAACTAAGATAACAGCGATGGGTTTGAAAGGTAGAGCTCCTAATTCCAATGTTTCCTTTGATAGTTGTGCTTCTACTTCTAAAGTTAATGATGTCTCTGAAGATGTGAAAAGGAATGAGCTTTTTCATTTAAGGGTTTTTCCTAAGAACAGTAAAATTGATGCACTCATAGATAGTGGTTCTCAAGTTAATTTGATTTCAGAAAGTGTTGTAAAGAGCTTGGGATTAAAAACTACATTGCATAAGAAACCTTATCCACTAGGCTGGATTTGTGAAAATGATAAGCTGCAAGTAACAAGACAATGCACCTTAAGATTCACAATCACTAGTAAATTTGTGGATGAAGTACAGTTTGATGTAGTTCCATTGGATATCTGTGGGATAGTGCTTGGTAGCCCTTACTTATATGATAGGAAAGCTATATTTTATAGGGAACATAATCATTATCACTTGTTTAAAGATGGCATTCAGTATATTGTACATTCTCACAGGATTAAGACCGATCGTTCTTTTGCAAACACAGGGCAGTTAAAGAGGGTAGTTAATGCAAGTAAAGAGTTAACTCTTATGTCTGTCAGTACAGGTGGTTCTACACTTGAACTTGGAGTAGCTAACCAGGGTCAGATGTTGCAGGATGCACTTGCAGTACAGCATGAGAAAAGGATGCTTGAAAGCATTGATGAATCCTTGGGTAAAAATGTTACTGTTGTGAAGGATCGATGTGTTGTTGACTTATTCTCTTTCATTTCTGCATTATTGTTCAGCTTGATGCTAGTCAATATTTGTTGGTTAGTGGCTACGACAGTTGATGTAGAAGCTTATGGAAGCGATAGAATAATGTTTATGTTCAACAATATTTCTGCAGTCTTCATTGTGCTTGTGAGCCAGGTTTTCAAATGTACAGAAGATACAGGACAAGTGGGGAGGCCAAGTCCTCACTTAATGTCAGAATGAATATCACTTTTGGAGGTCCAAAAGGTCTTCAGTGGGGAGGCCTGATCCGGGGGATATTTTCAATGAAAATTGAAGATGCCTCCATTCTCTCTAGAATCAGCACCATCAGAAAGAGCTCGACATCCTGATTTCAGCGCAACTTGAACGGAGCGAAAAGGAGTCCGTTTGTGCAATTTATGGCCAGTCAAACCTTGGGTCAAACTAGGATCAGAGTGCGTCCAAGAAGCAGAAAAAATGATGTCATCAAAAGTTGTCGAAGTTGGTGTCATCGCGAAGAGCTCGTTGAGATGATTCCGGCAACGTTTGTTTCGTCGAAATCCGACATCGTATGCTCAAGATATTGGCAGTCAAAGTTTTTGTTGACTTGAAGGTACAATGATGACGTCAGCACATGTGCAAATCAAAGGTGGACCAATCTGCGGTTGACACGTGTCATCCATACGATGATGTTAGCATCTATGTGGCAACAGTCATCAGTCCAGTCAGCAGTCTGTACGCCACGTCATTATCCGAGTCAACATCCACGTCAGCATGTGAGTCAGTCGGTCTAGCGAATCGGGCTTGGACACGTGGCATGGTGAGTTGCGAAAAGTATAGTCAGTGTACACGTCATCATCACGGTTGGCATACACATCAGCGGTCTCAGCATATTGGAGCTTGCCACGTGGCACCCTCCTGGTGCGACACGTGGCAACTGCATTTCCTCCCTCTCCGCGGCGGATGTTAGTTTGTTTGTTTAAAAGTTGTTGGGGGATTCAAACCCCCAACCTACCGCCTGCTAACTAAAGTCTTTGCCATTACACCAGACTCCACGCGCTCTACTAAATATAGATCCGGGTTTGTTTTGTTATTTGGAAATTGGCATATTGCTATTTAAAAGCCTGCTGGCGGGTTTGGAACCCCGAACCGGCCGGCTAACAAAACTGATAGCCACCGGTGAGCCATGTGATTGCTTTGTAATAGTTTTAGCGTTGGTTACTTTTGTTATGGTTTCAAACTCGATAGCCATAGATTTTAAACAATTCCCTCCTAATTTGAAATTTAAACAAACAAGAATCCTTTTAAAGGATTAAATCAAAACTACTAAAACAATATCAGCCTGAAAATGAGAAAAGGGAAGGGCTCTAAAATATTGTAAAATCATATGGTTTTATACCATATTGGGTTAATTTTTTGTATTTAAAGGGGTGTGAGGTGAGAGTGGAGATTAAGTTTTTTTTCAGGTGATAAAGTCTTGAAGCTATGGTGACACGAAAGAGAGGTCTTGTGGAGATTCTTTGAGCCATTCTTGTATGCTAGAGCACTGTTATGCTGCCGAAGTGTTTGGAGAATGGTTGTGGTGCTTTTGTAATTGATTTTGGAGTTAATCAGATCGGTCTCTCTATTGGAGTGGACCCGGAGACGTAGTCATGTTTGTGACAAACTCCGTTACCAATTTGTTTGCACTTCTTCTCTCCTCTCTCATGTTCTGATTTGTCACTTTAAGTTTCAGTTTTAATGCATAAATTTGTTAATGTATGCATGAATTCAAATTTCGTAAACTTGGAATAATCATTGTAAAAGTTTAAGCATTCCATTCTGCAATCTAGTCTAGATCCTAATTAGATCAACCATTTACACTATGCTTAACCTTATAGATCCAGCGTGATCCAACCACTGCCCTATCTATTGAACTAGGCACAACCTCCCACACATCATTTTTCCTATTGAGGTATATTCCTCAACCATTGCATCTTGCCACACCTATTGTTGTGCAACCTTTTGATAACTGAAAGGCTCACTAACTACAAATTGACTAACTTAAGATATATAGTCATTATACCTGGTTGGTTGTCTTCGTTGACTATTACTCATCCTAGGAGCTCCCACAAACTCCTAAGTATCCCTTTGTTTTTGTTGGTTATTGCTACCAACTGTAGAGGATGAAGTATCAACCTCCATGTGTTTTTGATGCATCTCTTGGATCTGTTGCATTTTTTGCTCCATACTCTGTGAACTTTCAACACCTGGGCCTATGCTTGTACTAGTCACTGTACTCGAGCTTTTTTGTCCCTGATCTAATTGCTTGATCCTTGGAGCTTCTATTGACTGCTCAATCTGATCATTTGCTGGAAAATCTCTGAATCCTCTAAATGCCTTATCCTCCATGAACTTGACATCATGCCTAATTATAATCCTCCTGGCCCCTAGAATAAATATTTGATATGCCTTTGAGGTCTCATTGTATCCCAAAAAGTACCCTCTCTCTGCAATCTGATCTAACTTGGAACGTGTCGCACCTGGAATGTGACAATATGCCAAACTCCCAAATATCATAAAGTGGATGACATTTGACTTCTTCCCTGAAAATGCCTCCAGGTAAACCAATAATAGTGGTGTACAATTTTCATGAGGAAGGAAATTTGTAAAAATATGCACACATTCAAAATATCATGTTTTAAAGGGTTTGTTCGAACTAGGGGTTCGCACGAACCCAAAAGAGGGGTTCGGTTGAACCCCTAGTTCAAGCGAACCCCCTTTTGCATGGTGGGTTCGCTCGAACCCTATGGTGCCACGTTTCTCAATAGAAACGAATGGAAAATTCAAAAAAAGGGGGGGTTCGAGTGAACCCCCCTTTGAATGAACCCCCCTTCACCCTTTCGAGTGAAGGGGGGTTTGTTCAAAGGGGGGTTCGCTTGAACCTCCCTTTTTTGCCCTTCTCCCCCTCTTCCAGCAAATTTTAGTAGATTTTTGCCCTTCGAAGCTCGAGTTGAGGATGAAAATGGAGGAGACTTCACAAACCCAATGGAAGATGGTAGTCTACAGAATGAGCTATCTAACGAATAAAATTTTAATATGTTTTGATTTTATTATGTATGTGTTTTTTTAATTTTATTAGACATAGGTTTTTCACCGAAAATCAAGCTCTCTATTTTGCAAATGCACGGAAAAATATAAGATTATCAAAATAATTTAAAAAAAAATATGTTTGTGCTAGGTATTGATGTCCTTGATCCATTAATTTTTAATTTTTAATTTTGATACATACAAATTTTTTTATGTTGTATACAGTCCACCTATGTTTGAATTACAATTGGTTTGACTTCAAAACTTGATTAAGGAGAAATTATTCAATAAAAAACTATGAGACCAAATGGAAGTGCTAGATATCATAGTTACAAATCTAAACTCAAAAAAATTAGAATTTTATCCTTCATACAAAAAAAGTTATGTTGTATACGGTGAGCACCACTTTTTAAAAATGTTGTTTTCTGAAAAAAATCGATTTTCGTGGGAGATGGAAAAATAAGTGCAATCTGATTCCAAATTTTTTGAAATAAATAATTTGAGAATCTACAGACAAAATGTGATAAGACTCTAGTTTGTATCATCTTCAAATTCCTCATGGTTTAACCGCTATAGGTGCCCGAACGTGAAGATTTAGTTAAAAATAATAATTTCAGTGTCCAGTTTGGCCAAAAATTGTAAACCACTATTGTGGGATCACCCCTCCTCTGGTGTCATCTTTCCCAATACCTTATGTGGAACCCTATTCTATATGTATACTATTATATTGCATGCCTCTTCCCATAAGTAGTATGGCATATCCTGGTCATACAACATAGCCCTTGCCATCTCTGATATAGACTGATTCTTCCTCTCAGTAACCCCATTCTGCTGTGGGTTGTAAGAAAGAGTCCATTCTCTCTCGATTGCTTCCTTGGTACATAAATCCTGGAACTCTTTCCCTTTGTACTCACCTCCATTGTCTGATTGAAGAACCTTTAGCTTCCTGCCTCTTGAATTCTCCACAAGAGCTTTGAACTCTTGGAAACGACTGAAAACCTCATCCTTGGTCTTGAAGAAGTATATCCAGGTCTTCCTAGAGAAATCGTCAATAAAAGTAACAAAGTACTTGTATCCTCTGAGAGATTTCATCAACATTGGTCCACATATATCTTAATTTACTAGATCAAGAACACCCTTGGATTTGGTGTCACTCATTGGAAAATTTTCTTTCACAAACTTCCCCAACACACATCCCTTACATACATCATCATGCTTTGTGCTCACCTCTAGAACACCTGTCACTGTCTCACAAAGCATTTTAAGTGCTCCATGATGTATATGGCCCATCCTCCTATTCCATAGCTCTCCTTGATGTCTACAACTCCCACTACTTATCAGTGCCTTATGAGTATCAAAATGCAACTTGTAAAGTCGGTCGCTCTTAGCTCCAATAGCTATGGGTGATTTCCAATCCTTGTGCTTGATTAACACATTTGCCCCTCTAAAGAGTACATTGTGGCCTTTATCCTGAAGGATAAATACAAAAATCAGATTCATACCCAAGCCTAGCACATGCAACACATCATGAATGGGAATTGACTTGCCATTCTTCCTTTGAAATAGAATAGTCTCTTTCCCAATTGGATTTAGTTTGGGCATGTTCCCCATAGAAATCTGGATTCTGATGTTCTCCTTCATGTAACTGGAGAAGTATTCTCTAACTCCTGTCATATGAAATGATGCCCCACTGTTTATATACCAAACACCCTGTGAGGTTGAGCTAACCATACAAGCTATGAGTGCAAACTCATCCTCCATTCTACTAGAGAGATCATTTGCACTTGCCGAAGCTATCGTCTACTTCTTGCCTTTCTTTTCGTTCTTCTTTCTTTGTGGGAAATCGTTGACATAGTGGCCAAACTCGTGATAGACATAACACTTGACTTTAGACAAGTCCTTCTTCTTCTCACCTTTAGGATTTGATCCTTTGCTAGACCCCTTCTTTGCTTTCCCTTTTCCTGCTAAGGCAATGTTTTCCTGTTTTGCCTTAGTTTTCTAACTCTTACTGCTGGTGCCACTAACAAGGTTTAGTCTAAGCTCCTCTTGAGTGAAGTCACTCCATATTTGATCCCAACTCGGTAAGGTGTCTCATCCATTAATGACTTGAACAAAGACATCCCACTGCTTAGTAAACCCATTTAGGGCTATCTATACTAGCTCATCATCATCTGGTTTATCTCCAATAGTTGCCAACTCATCCTTGACAAGTCTAAGTTTGGTGAGATAACTTGTAACGTCTTCTCCCTTGTTCATCCAAGTATTCCTCAAATTTTCTCTAAGAATCAACTTCCTGTTAGTGGTAGCATTCTGGTATAGATTCAAAATGGTGTCCCACATCTTCTTCATTGTATCCAACTCTGCGATATGTGAAACAATATGATCCTTAACACCATCAAGAATCAGCCTCCTTGCCTTGGCATCTTCCTTATTATATGCTAAGAGATGTGTTGGATCTGTAGGTACAACTACAACAATGGTCACATATTCCTTCATACCATTCTCTTCTAGCAATAAAGAAATTTTGGCTTTCCAGACACCAAAATTTGAGGCTCCATCCAATCTGTCTTGATCTCTCAAACCAGCTGAGGCCATCTCAAAGGATAAAAGAAATAATAATTCGAAAGAGGTCAAAGTAGGTTTTTTAAACCCTCAATTTTCCTTTGCCTAGGGTAAACCTTTTCTACCCTCAACTTAGCTTTGATACCATGTGAAAATTCTATTGCGCTTACTGACTATTAATCTCCTATCTTATACAAATTATTTGATTGTTAAAAATTAATTCACAACTAATATTGAATAATAACACAACTACAACTTCACAAATAAAAACACAAAAGAAATAGGCAACACAATGAACACGATATTTTTTGACAAATTGTCCCTGCAATAACCCCAGAGGGAAAGCTAGTACTATAGATGAAGAACTTATATTAAACTTCAGCAAATTAAGAATACATAAAAATGCTTGCCTCTTACTAGCAGAGCTCTGACAATTTCCCAGTTTCTCCTGTCGAGATCCTACAACTGCTATCCCCAACGTTATCACTGCAAGACTTATTTACTAACATTGCAAATTCATTTTCTAACACTGCAAATGCTTCTCAAACTTATCTTCTCCAAATGCCCAGTGACCCCCTTTTATACTACTCTCGTTGGAAAACCAACAGACCAAATTTATTCTCAATCAATGACTGAGATAAATAACACCTTACCAAACCCTAACAAATTAGTTTTATAGGTGTCTTTAAAAGATTCATTTAAATAAATAAATAATTATCTTCATCTAAATAAATTAACTAAAAAAACAATTATTTACATATTTCTAAAAAATGGACAAAAAGTTGTCCAAGCTAAAAAACTAACACTTACTTCTTGGAGGCGGGTTAATTTGGTAAGATCCTCCAACTTTAACAATCCATCCTCTTCAACAAAGAGGTTCAATTCATTTGATCTAAGTACCCGCATACACTCCAGCTATGATATTCCCTTGGGCATGTGACTGCGCAACCCATAATGGCAATCTTGTATGTTGAGGTGCTGAAGACATTTCAATTCACTTATCCACTCAGGCAGCCTTTGCAGACGTTGGCACCAAGATAGATTGAGCAAGACAAGATTCTTAAGCCTCCTCACACAGTTTGGTACCTCCTCAATTCTCGTCCATGATAAATTTAAGAGTTTGAGAATTTTTAGCCTTCCAACAGAGTGAGGCAATGTAGAGATCTTAGTTTGGCTCAAGTCGAGAACCCTTAATAATTTCAAGGGGTTGAAGAATTTTGTCTCAATCTTTTCAATGGGATTTTTATATAATGACAGAGTGCAAGAGACCTGGTATAAGAAACCCTGCTCTGTTGGATGACCATATCATCTGTATCTTGTTTGGGTAGTAAAATTATTTTCACAGATGTGCATGCATCTTCAACAAAACATGCACATCCATTTCCTTTAGATATGTCAATTGCCAAACCAAGCAGCAAGTCATGGATCTTGCAATACTTGATTAGATTCAACGAACTCTCCCATACTTCAAGCAAGCACAAATTGGTTAACTGATATAAATAACCCCAACCAACACCCCACTGGTCTTCTCCTTGGGAATCAATTCTTCCGCTATCTAGAGACTTAAGAGATATTCACAATTTATTACATCATCCTCAGGAAAGAATGACAAATAAGAAAAACAGGGCTTAAGAGCCAGAGGCAAAGAATCATAACTCAATCTGAGAATCTCTATCACTCGGAAGTCCGGATTAGCCGCCTTTTTACGTCGATTCAGTTTCAAATCTTTGAATTGATTTAATATAGAGGTCCAATTTCTTATATTTGTGTAGTCGGAGAGAGAAGGTCCTATTGTCTTTAGAGACAATGGTAATCTCGCACATTGGTTTTCAACTTGAAGAGCTATCTCTTGCTTGGATGAAAGCTCCAACTCATATATTTGAGCAAGAAGATTTAGGCCAACTTCCCTACTTTTGGTTGTAACCACAACTTTACATTGGCTATCACTGCCAATTGGAAGACCAAGCCTCATAATGATGTTATCTTCTCTAGCTGCCCTCTAGACGTCATCCAACACAATTAGAGACTTTCTTCCTTTTAAATGGTCATTAATCATCTCCACCGCTTGGTCTTCCATTAAATCCTTTACAACATCCTTTAGATGTCCAATATGCGACACCAAAACACCTTGCAATATATCAACAGAATATGACTGTGATATGGAAAGCCAGATTGAATGCTCATACCTTTGTTTGATTCTGTCAAAAACATTTTGGAGAAGATATGTCTTTCCTTATCTGCCCATCCCCACCACAACAATGACTGAACTAGTTGGCTCATCTATCAATGAGATAAGATGTTGAATTTTTGGCTCAATAGCCACAGGGTGTGAATCGCTAGGTAGGACACTATTTCCCTTCCATACTGCTCTCCCCTCTGCAATGCTTGATGGCTATTCAGAGTGCACTAAATCACAGAAAATCTTGAGTTGCTCTCCATCTTTCGTAATGGAATTAATTCTTTCTTTCACTTTTTCATTTTTTTTCCCCATTTTATAGCGGAAAATTAATTCATTCGGATTGCAAACACAAGACTGAGTTACACATCTAGTGTAAAGTGCGTGAACGTAGCACTCTTTCTCACGTTGTGCAACCATTCTTTGACATCCTCATCTTGTTTCGAAAGGGAATCCACACATTTCAGACCAATGCTTAAAGTTCCGAGTCTTTTCTTCAGCCAGTCAAAGTCTCGAATGAAGTTGCAAACCAACGTCGCCTCTTCAGCTGCTTGGTGGACTATCATCTTAGTTAGTTTGCAAATAACACCTTGTGCAATTGCCCCTGCCATCCTTAATCTGCTTTTACTAATACTGAGAGTGGAGATAAAAGACCTCTTTAATTCATATACACGAACTATAATAGATCAAACATGCATTAAAACAACTTTAGAACTCTTTGTTCTATGTGAGAACAACCCTGAAACTTCAAAGAGAAAAAAATGTTTGCAGTGTTTTTGTTGAATCAAAGAAGATAAAATATGGGTAGCAGGTAATAGGCTATTGACTTCGTAGAGGCGATCTTGCGGTTTTTTATGGTGATTTAACAGATGAATAATGGAGATGACTAAAGTCAAGTCTTATAAGAATCGCAGGAACACGTATTTTGTGGCAGGTATAGTTTGTTGCCTTCCTTGTTCAAAGGTTATAAATTGTGTCATTTCGTTGCTCTAACTTGGCAAGGGACATGGTCTACTCACTAGGGTGGTCAAGTTCACGTGGGTGGTAAAGTCAACTTAATTGATAAGATTTATTTAAAAGTAGTATTAATGGTATTTTATTAAATGGATTTAAATAGTTAGACAATATTGGATGTAGATTCATTTTAAAGAGTTTGGAATGTATTCAATTTGTCTCATATAATAGTTATTTGTGTCTTTTTAGGGAAATTTAATATGTATTTTTAATTAAATTTTTTGTATTTTTTTATTCTGATCATTGTTGTGTTGTTATATAAGTACAAGTATGTGTGTTCCTATGAACCGTATTTTGGAACAATGTGTATGGATATAAAAAGGTCATAGAATGAAGAAAACTTGATGAATGTTAATTGATCTCCAAAGTTTGTGCACACATGAGTTGTTTTGCAAATAAGACATGCATAAAAATACTTATCTTAGTCTTAATGTGTAATACAATAGTTTTAATAGATTAAAGCCTTCAACAGTATTACAAAATCAAGCACTAAAGTGGCACCAAAGCAATCAACTACTTATAGATTATCACTTAATATGATCCTCACACAAATAAAATGTTAGCTCCAAGGTTTTCACAAATTGGGATAATGAAATTCTAAAGAACTGGAACTTGATTCATCCCCCTCTAGTGAATGGTTCCATGTACCTCCCAACATCAAATTTGGCTCATCTTTTGGCCAAGTGGGAAGTCCCTTCTGCACCATTCATTCAACTCAACTTTTATGGGGTCTCTAGAGGAAATCTAGGACCATGAGGAATTAGATGTTTGTTTAGAAAAGTGGTCTAAAAAGTCTACTAGCAATCTCCAAAAAAATTCTTGATGGCACCAACAATGAGGCTAAAGTCCATATTTTTCAACTAGTCTAACTACAAGAAGAAGAGAAGGATATCCAAAAATACACAAAGTGAGATTCAATGTTAGCAATTAATGCTCTCAAAGAAAAATAGTAATGGTACTTAGAAAATGAACATCTTTCAAATGATCTAGCCTTTGTTGGAAAATTATGTTGATTTCAAATGCAACCATGACTACAAGGACACAAATGGGCTAGTAGATGAATTTTTCAACATGACCATTGATTGAAAGGGGAACATCATCAAATTCAACAAGTAGGTTGCTGAGTAAATCTAGTCTCTTAGGATAATAGATTAGGAAGACCATTATCATGTCACCTTACCTTCTTTAGTCATTCACACTTTTAAGCTATATTTTCACTCTCAATTGGTTAATGTATTGTGTAAATAGTGGATTTTAGTCACATGTGGTTGTTTATGCATCATTGATGGCAATGATGTTTGTTGATGGATTGCAAGATTTGGATGGGAGCATAGTATGTACTTTTTTGTTTTAAGGTGACTAATTTTTATTTTGGCACACTTCTCTTATTTTGGCAACTTAATCATTTAATCCCTCATTGGATATTTTTTGATAACAAATCCCAAATTTACTACCTAGATGCATGACAACTGAAATCAACTTGGAATAAAATTTGTTACTTCTCTCTTAAGGAATTGTTTGAGAAAATATTTATTCATTAAAAGGTGTATTTACTAGCACTCCTTTTGTCATAAATATTAAAATTCTCTCTATCAGAAAGAATATTTAGATCTTTATTGCCACCCTAAAATTCTCCCTATCAAAAGGAATATTTAGATCTTTATTGCCACTACTCAATTGGCAAGTTTCTAGTTGAACTACTTTAATTCACTCTCTATTTTCTAATATAATTTCATAGACTTGCTCCTTGACCTAGACATTATGCATTGGTTTGGGTGCAACTTTTGTTCAACCTTGTTTTCAAAGGCTTCATTCCAGTTAGTTGGTAGGAATATGATGCATTGCTTAGTTTGGTGCCACTACCTAAAGTGGGGTAATTTTCTTGCATAACCAACATTAAAGGTTTTAGATAGTCATTTATGTTGACAACATGCTATAGTTGTAGGCCTTCTACACACTAAGATTAAGGATTTCAAGATTTCTCTACAAGCACACACCATCACATGCTCTAGATAATACACTTGTGCCCCCTAATATTTTTTTCCCTACTCTATGCAAATCACACCCTAATATAACCCCATTTGATGATGATTAGGTGAATGTTGCTATTTTGACCTCTAATTATATATTTTTTGTATCATTGTTCTATTCAATTTTGTTAATTTTATCTATTTCCTTCATGTTGAAATGGAGAATTTTGTTTTCTATCACTAGGGTTTAGGACCTAGGGCAACAAAATCCAACATTCACACTCAAGAACAAGCCCTTGAGATTCCAATGCAAAGGTGATTGAAATCTAACAAAGGGGTGTGTTCTAGGGGATAAAATGATATAAAATGAGGGGTTCACCACCAAGTGTAAACTTGGAAAGATAATGCAATTAAGGATGAAATGAAAAAACCCTAATTTGATGCAATGCTTCAAAGAATTATCTAAAAATGCAAGCAAATAGTAACAAAAAATTGTGAAACGGGAGAAGGTAGAATGAAGGTCTGAAACCCTAGAAAATTCACTATTGAAGCCAACTAGGACTTATTTGCCATTGGGAGAATTAGTCCAGTATTAGGAAAACTGTGGTAGAACAGGTTTCGTACAAAAGGGTATTCAAATCTGCAAAAATTTCTGACAGACAACAATAGTGGGACTCATTTTCCAATTGTAACGAATTAGTCCACTTCCAAATTTTTGGAAATTCAAAGTTATATTTTGTAGCCCTCAGCCTGCTATGCTGTTCCCAATTCAGATCTGGGTCTGAAACTGCTAAATTCAACCTATAGGTCTTCTCCAAGATCCTCCAAGGTTCGTTCATAATCTTGACAACTTTGGTTTTCTTTGACAACTTGATGACAACTTTTCCAATGTTTCTCTTTGATAAATCTGCAACCTAGGGTTGCAAATCAAATGCAAAGAGAGGGAAAAATGGTTGTGGGGTTAGAGAATAGGGGTTTGCCTTGGTCAAACCCCTCGCTAGTAATTAAACCATGAAATAGAAAGCAAATGGAAAGGAGATTGATGAATGAACAAAAGGGGATTTTGCAACTCACCAAACCCTTGCAATAAAGTAATGCAAATATTCTTGAGATGGATACAATGGATGTGGTTCTTGATTCTTGTTTGTAGGAGTCTATAGATCTTGAATAAAAAGCTTGCTTGGATCATGAACTCTACACCACTATTGTAAGAACAATGACAAACATAATGAATTTGATCTTTGCCATGATGATTGATCTTGAAGAATGCTCTTGAAATATTAACAATCTACCCTTCAAAGCCTTGAATGCTCTTGCTCAAATGCTCTTGTGAACACAATTTTCTATTAGAACAAGTACTTGAATGCTTGGAGTGTTAGGATGAAAATGAGAGAAAGAACCTTGTATTTATACCCAATTATGCAAGAATTCCTGAAATTACAACACTACAAGCCAACATTGGATCTTGGAGAATAAAATATCGCCAAAGATTTAAATTAAATTTGATTTTTGAGTTAAGGGGGACTCATTCGCCACCTTGGGCGAATGGGTCCCACCTAAGGGGACTCATTTTCCTAGAATGGCGAATGAGTGCCACCTTAGGAATTTGAGGTGAGTTTTCAAGGATTTGATGTTTTAAATGCCATTTATCGGGATTATCCTAAAAATACACCAAAATAAGGCTTTTCGATGAGAAAAGGGACCAATTAAAGCATAAGAGAGCCCAATTATTGATGAAAAGCCTAGAGGAATGTGAAATTGTGCTACAAAACTTTGCAACACACCAAATAAGGTAAGGCTAAGAGAAATTATGATTAAAATAAAGTTAATTATGCTTAGAAATCCTAAAAAGATGTGAAAGTTAATCACAACACTTTACAAAACCTGTACAAGGCATCATTAAATTACACTAGTTCACAAGGGCCCATGACCTATTGTGAATGTGTTATCCACATTACAACACTAAATCAAGGCCAAACTAGGTCAAAATCCGCAAGAAGGAGCTAAACAAGTGCGAAAAAGGCCAAGGACCCTTTTTTTGACGTTACACATGCAAAAACTCTTATAGTTTACTATATAAGTGGTCTACCACCTTTTTATCAATAAAAGAATAATTAATGAAAAAATTATAAATTATAAATTTATAAATTACAAAATCACAAAATTAGGTATCTTTTACTATCTTATATATTTTCACTGATCCATGAATTATGAAAAGAATAATTACTAATAACTTGTTATTATTAAGTGACATGAAATTATAAGATGTTCACGAGTATTTTTCCTTTGATTTTATTCAAAATAGCCTCGCCTTCATTCAGTCTCTCTAAAAACTCATTATTTGCTAAGTATCAATACTAGAACTACCTTAGTCTTCTCAAAAATTCAAACCCCTTTGTAAATTTGTTCACTCTTTATTGATCAAATAGATTGATTGGCAGGCTTGTGTGCACATGTGCATGTGCATGTGGGCACACATGTGGACATACATTAGCATACATGTGTGCATGCAAGCATAGTTAGGTGCATGTGTGGGTGTGGGTGCATGCATGTGTATGTGGGCATGTGTTTGCACACATAAGTGTGTGCATTAGTGAGCACATTTATGTGTGTCTATGTGCATGTGCATGTGTGTGTGAGAGATATATTTAGAGAGAGAGAGAGAGTGTGTGTGACATAGAGAGAGATATATATGTTTTATCTTTTACGGATTAAGGAAATGATGTATTAATTTTTTAGTGAATATTCATAACTTTTGTATGAGTAGAAGTGTTTGTGTGTGGTATTTTTAGGATTGATGATAATACTTTTATGTGTAGTAATAGAAAAAATAGCCATTTCCTTGCTTGATCTGATAATTTACATTAAAGTTGAACAAGTGGTTTCTTGGAGTAGTGTTGTAATGTCTTGTACACATTCACACTATTCTAGGACCTTTATTTAACTAAAAAATGCCTTAATTGGTCCTTTGCAAAGGTGTTGTAAAGTGTTGTAACACACTTTCACACAAACCAATTATAATATTGGTGGTGATCATTGTGTACTAGTAGTTGAGAAGACTCGACAACATAGAGAAAGTTGAAGATCAAGCCCTCATGAACCAACCATTTGTAAGTGTGAAACATATGAGGTGGAGACATATATTCCATGGAAGGGGTTATTTTTTTGTATGAGAGGTACATATATGTATGAGGCTTGGAGTAGTTCACTTTAGCTAATGCATGGGCTTTAGTATTTTACAAAGAACTAAATGGGGGAGATGATGTACTGGAAAATATAAAATAAGGATACTTGTTATATTCCTTGCATCCATTAATGATTTTCATATATTTTGAGACTCATAATATTTTCTATAAAATCATCATTGGTCTAAGAGAATCATGATGAAAGACAAGCACTTCCTTTGCTTACTCCTTTCTTCCTTCGTGTGAAATGTTGTGATGATTCTAATGGTATTGATTAGGGCATGTTTATAAATGCTTGAGTTTCTTTATTTGCACACATATGACTACTCTTCTAGTAATTTGGGTTGGCCTATTGATCAACATGGTTGGGTGGTAAAATTGTCCACAATTGGTTTTGAACCATGGATTCTTAGAGATACCAGTTGGATCTTAGAGACTTCCTAACCTTCTTTCATTATTTTATTTATGTTGTAATATGATCAAATTATGAATTGGGATTAATTTTCCAATTATGAGTTATTAGAAGTTATTTAGACATATCCATCCATGTACTCTATGGATTGATGTAATGATTTTTAAGCTTATTCATTTTATATTATTTAATATGAAACTAGACATTGAATCAAGTAAATTCATTGGTATAGAAAATATGATTTTATAAGTAAATTAAGAAGTATTATTTTCAAAAAAATTACCTCAAATGAGTAGATGAGAAGTTAGTGAAACCAATGAACCCATTTGTGCATTCCTAGAATCTTAGTATCAAAATATACAAGAAAAATTCTACTTTAAGCCTTATTCTTGGTTATTTTAAAATGCTAGTTGTGTGGTATGAAATATTTCTTGTAATGTCAGCTATAAAAAATCAAACACACCTTCATGAAATGCATTATATAAAAGGAAATCAAAATGGCAGAAATAAAAGTTACGACTATCCTCTTAATTCATCCCATGGTTCTCTAAACTCAAGGAACCCTGCAAAATCATGCTCTCAGATCTTATTAGTCCTACACTTGAACCTACATAATATTGACAACTTAAGCTACGAGATGCTATAATGAAATTATACATGTCTATATTTTTGGCTTTTCAATATTTGATGCTTGAAGATTAAATGATCCTATGATGAGATGATGATAAAATCTAGATGCTGAGATGGAGGATGATAATCTAATGGAAATGCTAAAAGAAAGATGAAATGAACTAAGTTATCCAAAATATAATCACCACTATAACACTATATGAACTAAAAATGCAAGACTAAGCTAACAAACTCTCCAAATTCTCTCACAAATGCACTAAAATTCAGCAGCACAAGCTTATCCAAATCTTGATGTTGAAAAGTTGTAGCAAAGAGTCTTATTTATAGATTTTCTAAGGCTCAAGGTGATGTGGCAACAATGGATGGTCAAGATTGCAATCCTGCGACATCAACGATAGAGCATTAGGAGATTAGAAAGAATCAGGGAGATGGTCCCTTTGAACAAGACAAATTGCCAAGTGATAAAGGGAATCACAAAGAAGGAGGAGCCATGTGTCTCAGTTAGTTCCAAATTGGTTGCAAATTTGTTGAAGATATTTCATATTTTTCAAATTATAAAATTTATTTTTGTGAGACACATGATGAGGTGGCAGGTGAGTTGGAAGTGGTTAGAGGAAATATGTAGAAATGTGCTTAATTGAATTAAAAATTCAATTTAAATGGAGATGGTAAATTAGCAAGATGCCAAATTAATTCCTTTGTTCATTTTAACCAATTTTAGAAGAATATGCCAATTTGAATTTTTAAAATTCAAATTTAAGAGGAAGAGGGAAAATCAATTAAATAAAAAATTGATTTAATTTGTCCATTTAACTAATTTAGAAAGAAACTGAATTTTGGAAACGAAGAATTAGAATATGAACCATATAAATAAATTTAACAATTTATTTATAATAGTAGAGGAATTAAAAATATTTATCAAATAGTAAGTATTTAATTAATATAATGCTCCAAACCATTTTTGCGTGCATACACTAGTCATCATGCGTGTGCTAAGGAATGGACACGTAAATTGTATTAATGAAAATTTGTGTATAATCTATTCCTTTATATAATCATGTTGTAGAAGGATATTCTATTTTTCCTTGGAGGAAATTTTATCAATTTTATGTATTTTTCAATTATTTTATAAAAAAACACTTGATTTTACTAGAATTAATTCATATGTTAGATATATTAAGGTGATTCACCATGGTGAATGGTAGTTCACCTGGTCAAACTAATGAGAAAAAGGCACAAATGGTTGTCTATATAGGTGAATAAAAACAAAGAGTATAGTTAGTATCTTTTCAAAAAACATAAAAGAAGAAAGCTTGTTTCTTAGGTTTAGGTAATATTTTATTTATACATTGAGATGTTTAAAATATAGTTTTGAGTGTATTTCCATTATGTTTTATGACATATTATCCCTTTATGTTGAATGCATATAATTGTGTGCACTAGTAAGCTAGGCAAAATATTTCATCTTGCTTTTACTTAAGAATCAAGTTAAGTTAGAGAATGATTGTGTATACTAGTAAGCTAGACAAAATACTTCATGTTTCTTTTAGTTGATAATCAAGTTAAGTTATAGAATGATAGATGATCTCATTTGTCTATATCTATGCTCATGGAATTAGAAATAGCCTAGATTTATTTTCTTAATTCATGTTTTTCCAAGTTATCATTCTTGATACAAATAATTAATAAATGGCTTGTTCATCCGTAGTTTCTTTAGTTTTTTTGTTTTATATGGGGTGGTGGGTTTACTTATCTATTCATTTAGTGTAGGGTCAAACACTATCTCCCCTATCTTGTATCATTAGGTTTAATTAGATCTGGATTACTATTACTTCATGTACCCTTTTAACAATTTGCTTCACTTAATTCTTTTTCTAGCGCTTGCATGTGTGAGAGAGTGTATGATGCATTGGTATGTGTGTTATCTTTCATGGATTGAGATAGTGATGCCTCTTTCCTTGTAAGTGTCTACTCATATCCTTTATGAAAGAAGTGGTTGTGTGCAATATTGTCATGAATGATGATAATACCGCTATGTTATAATGCATTGGACCAAATTTAATGATGTAATTGTTAATGTTCACCTATTATTAATTTTGAAATATTATAAAAAGTATATATACCTTCTGTTTATAAGTTTTAAAATCATAAAATATTAAACTTCATATTTATTAATACCTATAAAAAATCATTTAAAAGTTATAAATATTTGAAACTAATTAATTAAATAAAATTATATATATATAATGAAAGGCGCTGAAGAATTTTTCCTCATTTTTTTCAATGGGGTTTTTATATAATGACAGAGTGCGAAGAGACATGGTACAAAAGGCCCTACTTTGTGCAATGAAAATATTATCAATCTCTTTCTTGGGCTGTAAAATTCTTTTCACAGATGTGAGAGCAGCTCTGAAACTCACGAGAGAAAAAACTGTGTTGTGTTGACTGAAAGGGCGGAAGCTCTTGAAAGGGAGGAAAAGTTATGAGTTTCTTGTGTGTCGAGTCTAAAGATGTGAGTGGTAGTTAAGACTTTGTTGGCTTTCTAGATGCGGTGTTTTTTGGGAGAGCTTCTGATTATTTCTTCGTTGAAATTTTGCGTTTTTTATAAGTTAAACGGATGAATAATGGAGATGCATTCTGCGTTGAACATGCAAAGTCAATTGGTAGTTGAGTAACAAGAAGAAAGATAATAGATTTTGTATTTTTGTCGATCCTGACTCGGTTGCCACATGGCACCCAGTAATTGAATTGGTGTGATGTTCAACAAAGTGGTTAACTCACAGGGGTGGTCAAATCCATTTGATTGATAAGATCTCTGAAATGGACAAAGAAAATATGCATGTAGTACTTATCTTAATATATTTATAATAACTCTAATAGATAAAATTAAGATTAAAAATCTCCCATTAAAATAGTATCGAATCAAACAAACATTTATAGATTATCACATAATATGATTTTTAGGTTCAAAAAGTCTATTATGAAACTTCATGCTTATGTCTAGTTTATCTCAACTAGTTTCAAAGAAATAACACATGAGGCTAAATTTAAACACCATGAACACATTAATAGAATGGTGTTGTCAAACCTATGAAATGTCTCCTAGAATGCCTTGAAGGGTGAAGAAACACTAGAATGGGGGAGAAGAACTTATAAGATGAATATGCAAGAATTAAGGCATTGAAAGAGATACCGAAAAATTGAGGAAGAAGCTAGTTGAGGTACAATTTTGTAAAAGTGAAACCTAAAATGATTTCTACTATTGTAATGGTGAAATGAATTAATTTTAAGTTAAAAGTACGAAACAAGATCAATGAAAGAAAATAAAGTTAAAAATGGTAAGGAAAAATAAGAAGGCTCTAGAAAAGGTAGTCTCTATTAACTTTATAAAAGATGGCTACAATTCTTTGTGGGACAAAATAATTAGTATTATGGTAGGTGGAAGGAATATGATATTGTAAGTTTATGGATTATTTAAATACTTTGATCTTGTTAATGTCATCATGTCTAACAAACATCCATTAATTAAAATAATTCGTTTAATCATTAATTAATCTATGAATTAAATCATTAATCATTTCACTTAATTAAATTAATTGAATGATTCTTATTATTTAATTAATTTAAATAATAAAATGATTATATATTAAAACAAGAGACACACTCTGTCTAGTTCCTGTCAATTGGTTTGTATACTTAATGAAAATAAATATTTGAGATCTTAATTGTTTTTGTCAAGCAAGACAATAGAGTTGTTAGAATACATTTGGTTGTGAACTAAAATAGCTCCAAATTAAAGTCATGGTAGCATGATTTTCGGATCAACAATGTTGTTGAACACGTTGTGTTTGGCTCATATCAATGATTTGATAGTTGAAATTATAGTTGGAGTGAAGATTAGTGGTTATTAGATTGCAAAAATAGTGCACTATTGTAATAATTGTGAGTCATTAATTGTAGATGATTTAAATTCTTGCTAGTTATTTTTTGCACTAAAATAATAAAATGATATTGATAATATCACACTATTTCAATGAGTGAGAATCTTTTTTTCAAACATGTAATGAAATATATTTAATGCATAACTATATTTATTATAAGTCTTTTTTTTTAAATATTAATGATTAAAAAGTCAACAATACATTGTTTTAGAAGGAATTTCATTGAAGACATAATTATTTCTCATATTAATTTACCCTACCATCTCACAATACTAAAAAGATCCTTATAATAGCTATAATAGTATTCAATGTCATTCAATCAATAACAAAACACTAATAGAGTTGAAATTTGAGTCTTCAATTAATATTTGAATAAAACTTGCATTATTGATATACTTGAAATTTTATCACAAATATAGAAAATGAAATAAAAGACTTAAATAATGATTTTATATATACATTGATTTTTTCCAACATGAACCAATTTATTTTAATTATAATTGCTCAAATTTCTTGATATTGATTGTCAAGAGAATGAGAAAAAACAAAATGAAGTGACTTGAATGTAAGATGAAACTACTGTTCTCTTAACTAAACTTTGAACTAATAACTAAATAAATTCATATTTTACAAAATAACTTAGACAAAAGAGTCCATGATGCGGACATCTGGATTTTTTGCCTTGATTTTATTCCAAACTTCTACGCCTTTACTCAACGTCTCTCTAAATTTATCCGTTCCTAACCCGCTACAATAGAACTCTCTCAGTGTTCTCAACCTTTCCAATCCCTTCGGAAATTTCTTCACTCTCGGACACCACTCTAAATACAATATCTGCAGGACGCCCATCGCTCCATCCTCAAAATCCGGCAACACCTTCAAAAGAGGGAAGTCTGATATAATTAGAAAGCGTAGATTGGGAAACCCGCATGACTTTCCAAAGCCCCTTGGTACTTCTCTGCAACTCTCATTAGTCACTAATCTCAACTCTACCAGGTTAGGCATTGTTTGTAATGCTGGATAAATGCTACATTCACAATGCCATAACGTAAGTATCCTAAGATTTCCTAGCATACATACCCAACTCGGGGTGGCAAAATTCCCCGCATTAAGTGTTTGCAGATCCTGCAGGGCAGTCATATTCTGCGGTAAATGCAATTCTCCAGAGAAATCAGATGTTATAGACAGATGGCGCATCTGTAGTAGCTGCGCAAGGGTTCCATCTTGGAAACTCTTCAATTCCTTTTCATGCTTAAGAACAACGCTTAATTCTTGGAGGCGGGTTAATTTGGTAAGATCCTCCAACTTTAACAATCCATCCTCTTCAACAGAGAGGCTCAATTCATTTGACCTGAGTACCCGCAGACACTCCAGCTCTGATATTCCCTTCGGCATGTGACTGCGCAACCCATAATGGCAATCCTGTATATTGAGGTGCTGAAGACATTTCAATTCACTTATCCACTCAGGCAGCCTTTGCAGACGTCGGCACCCAGATAGATCGAGAAAGACAAGATTCTTAAGCCTCCTCACACAGGTTTGTACCTGCTCAATTCTTGTCCATCACAAATTTAAGAGCTCGAGAAGTTTTAGCTTTCCAACAGAGTGGGGCAATGTAGAGATCTTAGTTTGGCTCAAGTCGAGAACCCTTAATATTCTCAAGGGGCTGAAGAATTTTGTCTCAATCTTTTCAATGGGATTTCTATATAATGACAGAGTGCGAAGAGACCTGGTACAAGAAACCCTGCTCTGTTGGATGACCATATCATCTGTATCTTGTTTGGGCAGTAAAATTCTTTTCACAGATGTGCAGGCATCTTCAACAGAAAATGTACATCCGTTTTCTTTAGATATATCAATTGCCAAATCAAGCAGCAAGTCATGGATCTTGCAATATTTGATTAGATCCAGCGAACTCTCCCATACTTCAAGCCAGCACAAATTGGTTAACTAATATAAATAACCCCAACCAACATCCCACTGGTCTTCTCCTTGGGGAATGAACCCTTCCGCTATCCAGAGATTTATGAGATATTCGCAATTTATTATCTCATCCTCAGGAAAGAATGACAAATAAGAAAAACAGGGCTTAAGAGCTGGAGGCAAAGAATCATAACTCAATCTGAGAATCTCTATGACTCGGAAGTCCGGATTAACCGACTTTTTCCGTCGATTCAGTTTCGACTCTTTGAGTTGATGCAATCTAGAGGTCCAATTTCTTATATCTGTGCAGCCGGAGAGAGAAGCTCCTATTGTCTTTAGAGCCAATGGTAATCTCGCACATCGGTTTTCAACTTGAAGAGCTATCTCTTCAAGGCAATATGGCGGGAGATTTTGGTCATAAGCTGGGAAGGCATAAGCACAAAACAACTGCCAACTCTCTTGCTTGGAAAAAAGCTCCAACTCATATGTTTGAGCATGAAGATTTTGGCCAACATGCCTGTTTCTGGTTGTAACCACAACTTTACATTGGCTATCACTGCCAATTGGAAGACCAAGCCTCGTAATAATGTTATCTTCTCTGGCTGCCCTTCAGACGTCATCCAGCACAATTAGAGACTTTCTTTCTTTTAAATGGTCATTAATCATCTCCGCCGCTCGCTCTTCCATTAAATCCTTTACAGCATCCCTTAGATCTCCAATGTGCGACGCCAAAGCACCTTGCAATTTATCAACAGAATATGAATGGGATATGGAAAGCCAGATTGAATGCTCATACCTTTGTTTGATTCTGTCGAAAACATTTTGGAGAAGATATGTCTTTCCTGATCCGCCCATCCCAACCACAGCAATGACTGGACTAGTTGGCTCATCTATCAAGGAGATAAGATGTTGAATTTTTGGCTCAATAGCCACAGGGTGTGAATAGCTAGGCAGGACACTATTCCCCTTCCATGCTGCTCTCCCCTCTGCAATGCTTGATGGCTGTTCAGAGTGCACTAAATCACGGAAAAGCTTGAGCTGCTCTCCATCTTTCGTAATGGAATTGATTCTTTCTTTCACTTTTTCAATTCTTTTCCCCATTTTATAGCGGAAAAGTAATTCATTCGGATTGCAAACACAAGACTGAGTTACACATCTAGTGTAAAGAGGACGAACAGAGCACTCTTCAACAATGTCCTCTGCATCCCAGGCAACGTCCCTCACGTTGTGCAACCATTCTTTGATGTCCTCATCTTGTGTAGAAAGAGAATCCACATATTTCAGACCTCCGCTTATAGTTCTGAGCCTCTTCTTCAGCCAGTCAAAATCCCGGTTGAAGTTGCAAACCAGCGCTGCCTCTTCAGCTGCTTGTTGGACTATCATCTCAGTTAGTTTACAAATAACACCTTGTGCAATTGCACCTGCCATGGAATCGAGATAAAAAGCCTCTTAAATTCGTATACACGAACTACAACAGATCGAAGATGCGTTAAAACAACTTTAGAATTCTTTGTTCTATGTGAGAACAGCCCTGAAGTGTTTGTGTGAATCAAAGAAGATAAAATATGGGTAGCATTAAACAAGCTGTTGACTTTCTAGAGGCGGTCTTTTATGGGGAGTTGATAGATGAATAATAAGCAAAGTCAAGTGGTCTATGAGTCAGAGGAACCGATATTTTGTGGTAGGTATAGTTTGCTGCCTGCCATATTCAAAGGTTATAAATTGTGTCATTTCGTTGCTCTGACTTGGGAAGGGGCGTGGTCAACTCAATAGGGTGGTCAAGTTCACGTGGCTGGTTAAGCCCACTTAACATTTCAAAGAGTCAAGAGTGTATGTAATTTGTCTCACATAATAGTTATTTGTGTTTTTTTTGGGAAATTTAATATGTATTCTTAATTAATTTTTTATTATTTCACTAATATGATCATTATTGTGTTGTTATATAAGTACAACTATGTGTCTTTTTATGAATCATCTTTTGGAACAATGTGGATCAATATAAAAGGGTCATAGAATAAAAAAAATTTGATGAACGTTAATTGATATCCAAAGTTTGTGCACTCATGAGTCATTTTGTAAATAAAACATACATGGAAATGCATGTCTTATTTTTAAGGTATAATACAACAGTTCTAATAGATTAAATTCTACAATAATACTATAAAACCAAACACTAAAGTCACACCAAAGAAAACAACTACCTATAGATTATCACTTAGTATGATCATCACATAGCTCAAATATCAGCTCCATGGTTTTCACAAATTGGGATAACGAAATTCTAAAGAATTAGAATTTGGTTCATCGCCTCTACTGAATGGTTCCATGTACCTTCCAAGAACAAAGTTGGCTCATCTATTAGCCAAGTCGGAAGTCCCTTATACACCATTCATTCAACTCAACTTCTATAGGGTCTCTAGAGGAAATCTAGGGCCATTACAAATTAGTTGTGTTTTTAGAAACATTGATGTATAAATTCTACTAGCAATCTCCAAAAAATATCCTTGATGGCATCAACAATGAGGCTAAAGCCCATATTTCATTAACTAGTCTAATTTGCAAGAAGAAGAGAAGGATTTCCAAAAATACAAAGAGTGAGATTCAATGTCAACTCTTAATGCTCTCAAAGAAAAAAATTCTACCACTTGGAAACTAGACATCTTTCAAATGATCTAGCCTTAAATTATTAAGAAGTTTTGTTGATTTCAAATGGAACCATGATTACAGTGACAAGAATATGCTAGACAATTTATTTTCCAACATGATCATTGATCAAAAGGAGGACATCATCAAATTCATCTAGCAGGTTGTTAAGTAAATATAGTATTAGTCTATCATGATAATAGCTTAGGTAGGTCATCATCATACTGGACCTCACATCTTCTTTAGCCATTCACACTTCTAAGCTATCTTTTTTCTCTCAATTGGTTAATTTACCATAATGTGTAAATAGTGTATTTGAGTCTCATGTGGCCATTTATGCATCAGTTATGGCAATGATGTGTGTTGATGGTTGGCAAGATTTGGATGGGAACATAGTATGTACTTATCCCTTATTAAGGTGACTAATTTTATTTTTTGTACACTTCTCTTGTTGTTCCACCTTAATAATTTAATCCCTCATTGGAGATTTTTTGATAAAAAAATCACAAATTTATTACCTAGATGCATGAAAAGTGAAATCAACTTGGAATAACATTCATTACTTCTCTCTTAAGGCATTACCTGAGCAATTATTTATTTATTCAAAGGTGTGTTTCCTAGCATTCCTTTTGTTGTAAACATTAAAATGCTCCCTATCAAGAAGAATATTTGGATCTTCATTGCCACCCTAAATGGGAGCCTATGGAATTGGGGCCTCAACTCATAAATCTTGGCTTCATATTTTCCTTTAACTATAATTGAGTGGAGGTGGCTATGTGTTATATCATAGGTAAAATCCTACTACTCAATTCCCTTCTCTAGTTGAACTACTCTAGGTTTCTCTCTATTTTCTTATCTAATGCCATAGACTTGCTCTGTGACCTAGACTTTTCGCATTGCTTGGGGTTCAACTTTTCTTAGCCCTTCTTTCAAGGGCTTAATTCTAATTAGTTTTTAAGGAATATGATATGTTGCTTAGTTTGGTGCCTATTGGGGGAATTTTCTTGCACAACCAACTTTCAAGATTTTAGCTAGCCATCTATGTTCACAATGTTATGAATATAGCTTACAACACATTAAGAGTAAGGATTTCAAGGTTTCTCTACAAGCACACACCATCACCTTAGTAGATTTATATCTAACATGTGTGACAAGGTGTTCAACACCATCCACTATTTTCTCCATCATGCTCTAGATGATCCATTTGTGCCTCCTAACATTTTTTCTCATACTCTATGCAAATCGCACCCTA
The DNA here is from genome assembly GCA_007115665.2 of Sequoiadendron giganteum. NCBI lineage: Eukaryota > Viridiplantae > Streptophyta > Pinopsida > Cupressales > Cupressaceae > Sequoiadendron > Sequoiadendron giganteum. The sequence goes on along the minus strand of CM021105.1, from coordinate 50,697,163 downwards.
ATATAGCCCCCATTTGATGATGACTATGTGAAGGTTGATATTTGATCTCTAATGATAGTAAATATATTATTTGTATAATTGTTCTATTCAATTTTGCTACTTTTCTATATTCCCTTCATGTAAAACCTCTTATAGTTTAATATATAGGCGGTCTACCACCTTTTTATCAATAAAAAATTAATAACAAATTACTATTATAAATTTATAAATCATAAAACTATGTATCTTTTACTATGTTACATATGTATGTTCATGGGTAATTTTTCTTTGATTTTATTCCAAACAACCATGCCTTCATTCAATCTCTCTCAAAACTCATTACTTGTTAAGTCTCGATATTAGAACCCTCTTAGTTTTCTCAATAATTCCAACCCCTTTGAAACTTAGTTCGCTATTTAACAATCAAATAAATTGACTGGGAGGTATGCGTGCACATGAATGTGCATGTGTGCATGTGCATATGGGAACACATGAGGAAATGCATGTGCACATATGAACATGCATGACCATACACATGTGTGCATGCAAGTATAGTTAAGTGCATGCATGGGCACATGCACATGTGTGTGTGGGTGTATGTGTGTTTATGTGTGGGCATGTGTGTGCATCTATGTGTGTCTATGTATACTTGTATGTGCATGTGTGTGTGAGAGAGTGGGTGACATAGAGAGAGATACATGCTATCTTTTATGGATTAAGGCAATGATGCCTCTTCATTTTTGAGTGAATATTCATAGCTTATGTATGAGTAGAAGTGGTTGTGTGTGGTATTCTTAAGAGTGATGATAATATTTTATGTTCATATAATTGTTAATATAAAAATTGTGTTACTCTTATAAAACTTTAAGCCATAATTTTCATATTATAGAAAAAAATCTTAAAATCTTCTTTTAGAACTTTTTAAACCATAAAATATTAAACTTCAAATTGATTAATACATAAAATATTAACTAAAAATTTCTTAATTTTTAAAACTAATTGCCAAAATAAAAAATTAATAATTTACTCTTCTTCCAATATTCTTGACATCTTATTATTTGTAATCTTTTTATTTTCTTCAATACTAAAAAGAAAATATACTTATAAAGATTAATTATAATTTCCTAATATTTGTAACTACTTTAATATAAATTGAATCTTTAAATAATTATATATAAATAAATTATTTTCATTATTTATTTGTTCTGTATAAATAATAGTTCTGAGAAACCTTTAAACTCAAAGAACTAAAAAAATATTTTTAAAAAAATATTAAATTGAATTAATCTCTATTATAACATAATGAAAAAAATTAAGCTAAATATATTTAATAATAAATTATGTCCTTCATTATTCAATTTAAAAATGAGATTTAATTTTTTTAATTGAAAATATATTTAATCTTAAAAATTCATTTTTACTCAATTGTCAACAAATTATTAATAAATTTTTACTCAATTGAAAACTGCTTCATCTTCAATGAAGTCATCATTAATATCATCTGGTGGTTTGTCATCAATAACTAACATTCTCTTAGTTCTTATGGTTGCAACAAGCTACACAACAACAAACTTCTTTTCAGAATCCTCCACAACACACAACATCATACTTGACACAGACTCACAACAACAAAACCTTCCATTAACTTTGATGCCATATTAAAAATAAAGATTAAAAAGAAGTAGAAAAAAAAAATGTTATTCAATATTCATCAAACATATTACAAATATATATACATGTAATTGGTCTCTCGATAATGAACTATTTGATTCCAATTGGAACTTTTTGACACATACGCAACAGATGGACAATTCAATTTGATTTATTCTAATACTCATTACCATATAATCTCGACTGTATCAAGTTAGGTATTTCTTCTAATGCTGGACAATTGCTACAAACACAATTACATAATAAGAGTTGCCTCAGATTTGGTAGCATGCACACCCAACTCGGGAATGCAAAATTCTGGAAACAAAGTGTTTAGAGATCCTGCTGGGCAATGATATTCTACGGTAGATGCAGGTATCTAGAAAAAGAAGATGCTATTGACACATGGCGCATCTTGAGTAGATGACCAAGGATTCCATCTTCGATGTTCTTCAACTCCTTTTCATGCTTAACAATTAAGCTTAATTCTTCTAGGTGGGTTAATTTGGCAGCATTGTCCAACTTTAACAATCCATTATCTTCAACAGAGAGCCTTAAATGATCTTATCTCAGTACCCGCAAACATGCCATCTTTAATATTCCCTTTGGCATATGACTTGGCAGCTCATCATGGCAATCATGTATATTGAGTTGCTGGAGACATTTCAGTTCACTCGTCCACGCAATTGTCCATAGAAAGATAGATCGAGCAAGACAAGACTCCTAAGATTTCTCACAGAAATCGAGTAGGTTTTGCTTATCAACACAGTGGGGCAGTATTGAGATCTTAGTTTGGCTTAAGTTGAGAACCCTTAATAATCTCATCGGGCTCAAGAAATTTGCCTCAATTTTTTCAAGGGAATTTCACCTAGGACAAGAAACCCTACTCTAGGTGATGAACATATCATCTCTCTCTTTTTTGGCCAATAAAATTCTTTTCACAATGTGAAGGCATCTTCAGCAGTAAATATACATTTGTTTTCTTTAAATAGATCAATTGCGAAATCAAGCCATGACTTGCAATATTTTATTAGATCCAGTCCTTTATCCCATACTTCAATAAAGCAAAGAATGGTCAACTCCCTTGTTTCTGGTTGTAACCACTGTTAATTATAAAACCGAACAGAGAAACAAAAATAAAGAACAAAATCAAGACACAAATTTATATTGGTTCGACAATTGCCTACATCCACTCTCAAGCAGGAAATATCTATTATTATCTCTTTCGTATTGCATTACTGAAGCGCAAGGAAGAGAATAAAAACATACAAAGAAAAACTAATTTTAATATTATATTCTAACACAGAACAACCATTAAAATTCTTTGCTACTTCAGAGCAATCTCGATTCAACTTCCCTCTTTTCAAAAATACATCTATATCAGTAGATAGGCTTACAACCCAGTCGGAAAATAAAACCAACATAAATATTATCAACATGCCAGCAAATAACTGTCCAATACATAATAAGCAATAGTTCTATCAGATTAAATATTCGTCCTTTATCCAAATTGTCTGCCAATGCACAACGCACAAACTGCCGCTGTCAAAAAGTCAAACAACTGCACAACTGCTGAAGAAAAAGATGTAGCCGCAGTGGATGCGGTAACTATGCACACAACCAAGAGACAGTTCACCGCTATACCGTGGCAGTTAAGAAAGAGACCGCGATGGTTGCGGTAACTGCCTAGACATGGTCAATGAACAGGGAATGAAGGGCACCACGTTACCACTGATGGTTAGCAAATAGATCGCGGTAGAGTGGTAAGAACTTGAAAGGACAAAGAGAAGAGCAATGACAGTCACCGCGGTACCACACATGGTTGGAAGGAAGACCGCGGGAGTGCAGTAACAACTGCCTGATGGTTAACCGCATTGCCACAGGCAACATGTGGTTAGACTGCGGTAACGAGGTAAGCTGGGATAGCTGCCATTGTGAAGCCGTCGACAGTGAGAGGCAAGACCACGGTAATGCGGTAGATTGAGGAAAGCTTGACCGTGAAGCTAGGAATAGGAGAGAGAGAGAGGGCACAGTAGCCCGATAGTCGTTGCCAAACTGTGAGCAGTTGAAATTGAGGGCGCGGGGGTGTGGTAAGGGCAAAAAGCGAAGGCGTGAGTGGAGTGAAACTCCAACACTCCCCCTTGAATGAAACTTCCACCATTCATGACGCCTAGTCTGGTTCGTTGAAAAACAAACGAATCTATCCCCAATGCTTTCGTGAAGATATCTACATGCTGCTCCTCTGATCTACAAAACTCTAAAACAATTTTTCCATTGTTGATCAACTCTCGGATGTAGTGAAAACGCGTATCAATGTGTTTGTTGTGTTTTTGGAATACAGGGTTCTTCAATAGAGCTATGGCTGAATTATTATCACATAAAATCTTTGTTGCATCTATTTGCTCATTTTGAATTTCTTGCAGTATTCATCTCATCCACATTGCCTGGCAAGATGCACTCGTGGCTGCAACTTACTCAGCTTCGACTGATGTCAATGTAATGATTGGCTATTTCTTTGAAGCCCATGCTTCCACACCACTGCCAAAATAAAAGACATAGCCAAATGTTCTTTTCCTGTCATCAACACTCCCAACACAATCACTATCAGTAAAACCTGTCAATTTGAATTCATCAGTTCTTGAATATTGAATGCCATAATTCTTCGTTTTATTGATGTATCTTAAAATTCTGTTTCTAGCCATCCAATGTGATTCTTTTGGTGCTTCCATGAATTTGGAGATCAAACTGACTACATACATGATGCCAGGCCTGGTGGCTATTAAATACATTAAACTCCCTACTAGTTGTTTATACAAAGTTGGATTAACATCTGAGCCTTTGTCTTCTTTGCTCAATTTCACTCCAGTCACCATTGGAGTAGGTGCTGACTTGCAATTTAACATATTAAATCTCTTTAAATCATCCTTTGCATATTTGGACTATGAAATAAAAATTCCATCTTTATTCTGTGTTACCTCAATGCCTAGAAAATACTTCATCAGACCCAAGTCTGTCATCTCAAACTCTTTCATCATTTCTGTTTTGAATAAATCAACTGATAGATTCCCAGTCAGAATTAAATCATCAACATACAACCATGTGATAAGGATTTTACCTTCAACATTCACTTTAGTATATAGTATTGGTTCACTGTCACATCTAGTGAATCCATTCTTTGTGAAATAGCTGTCTATTCTGCTATACCAAGCTCTTGGGGCTTGTTTCAGACCATACAGTGCCTTCTTTAGCTTGTAGAATTTATCTTCTTGACCTGATATCTTATATCCAGGTGGCTATTCAATGTAAACATCCTCTTCTAGGTAACCATTGAGGATTGCTGATTTAACATCCATTTGGTGAACTAGCCAACAATTCTGTGCTGCCAAAGCCAATAACATTCTGACTGTGTCAAGACGTGCAACTGGTGCAAAAGTTTCATTGTAATCTATTCTAGGTTGTTGTGCATAACCTTTTACCACTAATATTGCTTTGTGTTTCTGCACTTCTCCATTTGCATTCAACTTTGTTTTATAAATCCATTTAACACCTATGACATCTCTTTTGGAAGACTTTGCAAATCCCATGTCTGATTGTTTTCAATTGAATCTATCTCATCATCCATTGCTGTTATCCACTTTTTTTCCTTGATTGCATCTTCATAATGAATAGGATCTTCAGCTTGTGAATACAAAGCAAAAATTGTAAACTGCTGAGAATTGTTCTCACCTTCATTTTGATTATAAATATCAGACATGCTTCTGATTTTCTGCCTCCTCATGCTAGCCAAGGTTGGGTTTGAAAGATCACTCAAATCTACAGAGTGTGGACTTGAAGGTCCTATGCCAAAAGTTCTTCATGTGGTTGGCGTATGCAGTCCTCTTGTTGCTGCTCTTGTATTACTTGTTGGTGTCAGTTGTTGACCACTTGCTTGAGATTGAATAGGGACAACAAGTACATTAGTTGGAACTGTAATTTCATTATCATCTTGAGGGATATTTACTATAACATTAACTGTACTCTCTTTACTTCCATCCCATGCTTCATCTTCAACAAATTGAACATCCCTGTTGATTATAACTTTCTTGGTTGATGGATTAAACAATTTGTATGCCTTGGATTCTTCACTATATCGAACAAAAATGCATTTATCTCCTTTGTTGTCAAGTTTTCTTCTCAACTGATTAGGTACTTGTGCATATGAAACACAACCAAAAACTCTCATGTGAGACACACTGTGGTTTTTACCTATCCATGCTTCTTCAGGGATAATATTCATCATACTTTTTGTTGGGCATCTATTCATGATATATGCTACACAAGATACAACTTCAGCCCAAAATTCATTTGTTAAGTGCCTGGCTTTTAACATTCTTCTAGCCATCTCCATTATGGTTCTGTTTTTTCTTTCAGCTACACCATTCTGCTGAGGCGTGTATCTTGTTGTGAACTGTTTGTGTATTCCATGCTCTTTGCATAAATTTAAAAATTATCTTGATATGTATTCACCTTCTCTATCTATTCTCAACACTTTGATGAAACAACCACTCTATTTTTTAGCTAAAGATTTGAATTGAAAAAATAAATTAAACACTTCACTTTTCTGTTTCAAAAAATACACCCATGTCTTCCTTGAATAATCATCTATTAAAGTCAGAAAATAAAAACTACCACCTATTGAAGGTGTCTGCATTGGACCACATAAGTCTGAATGAACAATTTCCAATGGGGCTTTTGCTTTAGTGGATTTCCCTGCTGGGAAAGATTCTCTATATTGCTTTCCAAGTATGCAACCTTCACAAACTCTCTCGACTTTTTAAATTAATGGAATTCCCTGTACCATGTTCTTCCTATGAAGCAAATTCAGAGCTCCAAAATTTAAATGACCGAATCTTAAGTGCCAAAGCCAATTCTCATCCTTTACTTCTTCCTAAAAGATAGTTTGTATAATAGTTGATAATCTTGTGCTTGTGCAAAGTTTGTACTCAAAACTGGCTTAATTCTCAAAGGAAACATTCTATTGTTTGTCATATGAATTTTTGGAATCAACTGGCCACTTGGGTATTTGTCTAAAATAGTACACAACCCATTTTTGAAAGACACTCTATAACCCTTTTGAATTAATTGTCCTACACTCATCAAGTTGTATTTAAGACCAGGCACAAAATAAACATCAAAAATATATTTTTTCCCCCCTGCTTGGTTAGAATATTAACATTCCCTTTTCCTTTAACTGACACTTTGTTGTCATTACCTAGGGTGACATCTGAATTAATATTCTCATCTAAACTTGTAAACAACTCTAAATTCCCTATCATATGATTACTACAGCCTGAATCTAAAAACCAAATTTCTTTCTCACTAGCTTGAGCTACATTACATGCTAAAAACATTGTGCTCTTATCAAGTCTATGGTCTTGATTTTCTCTAGAAAAGTTTGCATTTTTCCTACTCATATCATATTGCTTCTTTCTACACTCATTCATATAATGGCCAAATTTTTTACAGTAATGGCAATGGACCTGAGATTTATCATACCTTTGTCCTTGAGGAAAGTTTTGAGATGGGTTTTGGCTGCTACCTCTTCCACTTGAACTTGACTGGTTATTTCTTCCACCTCTGTTGAAGCCTTTTCCTCTTGCTCTAAAATTTGTTCTACCTCTACCTCTTCCTTGATTAATTGAAGCGTGTGACTTGAATGCATGTTCCAATGACATGTTTGTTGTTCTGCTGAGTCTGTGCTCATGAGAAATTAGTGAAGCATATAGCTCATCAACTGACTATTGTGAGTGCAATTGACTCAAATCTTGTGGGGAAGCTTCTTAAAATATTTTCTATAACTTTGACATCTTCTTGTGTCTATCCATGTGTTCTCATTCGATTTACCAGCCCCATTAATTGAGTGAAGTATGAATCTACAGACTCATTTTCTTTCATAAACAGAGTTTCAAACTCTCTTCTCAGTATTTGCAACTTTGCAGTTTTAACTTTGTCCATTCCTTGATATGCTATTTTTAAAATGTCCCATGCTTGCTTGGACTTGGTAGTGGCTGAAATTCTAGGAAAAATACTTTCATGTACACCTTGTAGAATGAAGAAGTGTCCCTTTGAATCCTTCTTTGTGTTATCCTTCAACAAATCTTTCTCTGCTTGTGTTAAGGCATTATATGTTGCTGCATCTCCAGGTTCTGGAAACCCATTTTCTACAAACTCCCATAAATCTTGTGAACAAAACAATGCTCTCATTGTTATTGACCAGTAGTCATAATTATTTCCATTCAGCTATGGAATTTGGGGGTTACTCAAGCTTGTGCTTGCTGCCATGATTTACAGACTCTCTATAAAATTACCTTAGGCTCTGATACCATGTGAAGGGCAAGGCAGAGAATAAAAAAATACACAAAAAAACTAATTTTAATATTATATTCTAACACAGAACAACCATTAAAATTATTTGCTAGTTTAGAGCAATCTTGATTTAACTTCCCTCTTTTCAAAAATACATCTATATCAATATATAGGCTTACGACCCAGTCAAAAAATAAAACCAACATAAATATTATCAACATGCCAACAAATAACCATCTAATACATAATAAACAATAGTCCTATCGAATTAAATATTCATCCTTTATCCAAATTGTCTACCAACGTACAACACACAAACTGCCACCGTCAAAAAGTCAAACAACCACACAACCACCAAAGAAAAATATGTAGCCGCGGTGGATGCAGTAACCATGCGCACAACCAAGAGATGGTTCAATGTTGTACCGTGGCGGTTAAGAAAGAGACCGCGGTGGTCACGGTAACTGTCTAGACATGGTCAACGAACAGGGAACGAAGGGCACTGTGTTACCAGCAACGGTTAGCAAACAGACCGTGGTAGAGTGGTAACGGCTTGAACGGATGGAGAGAACAAAAATGATAGTCACCGCGGTACCGCATGTGGTTGGAAGGAAGACCGCGAGAGTGTGGTAACGACTGCCTGGCGGTTAACAACATTGCTGCAGGCAACATGCGATTAGACCGCGGTAACGAGGTAAGCTGGGATAGCTACCACCATGAAGCTATCGACAGCAAGACCATGGTAAATTGGTAGACTGAGGAGAGCTTGACCGTGAAGCCGGGAATAGGAGAGAGAGGGCGCAGTAGCCCGGTAGTCGTTGCCAAACTGTGAGCAGTTGAAATTGAGGGCGTAGGGGCGTGGTAAGGGCAAGAAGTGGAGGCGGGAGTGGAGTGAAACTCCAACAATTACAATGCACAACACCATATATTTATACACCTTCAATAGCTTACTTGTCAGTTATAGTATATTTATTATTAGGCACCACTCAATCTAACTCTCAACTAGGAATGGCAAAGGAATAAGGATAAATGAGATAGTGTAGAGTAATTGTAACGGTTGGGCTTCACCACCCAACAATCTCCCCCCTGAAGGCCAACCAACCATGTACTATAACATTCCCTGCATTTCCATTTGGATTCACATCTTAACTAGGTCTCGTGAAGATTTTAACTTTACCAAAATTTGCTCACGAAAACACCAGATTAGTCTTCTCTAGACCAAGTCGGATTTAATAACCTGCATAGATTTTAAGCTCTCCATTTTCTCCCCCACATGGAAAAATAATTTTTGCTCCCTCTCATAGAAGGTTTGCTCTCCTTTAATTTCCTCTTGCCTTGTAGCATTATTATTCTCACCATCCATTGAAAAAATGAAAACTACCCACATTCCTTTGGTCCTTTGCTGACAGTACCGGGTATCCCATTATACGGGAAGTACAAAGAGTTGCAAAATGAGAAACCATTATCCAATTCCCAAATTTCACCTTCTTTTTCTTTTTCTTCAATCATTGCTCAACCTCACCACCAAGCTCTGATACCAATTGTTAATTATAAAACCGAACAAAGAAACATAAATAAAGAACAACCACAACTTTACATTTGTTCTCATGGCCAATTGGAAAACCAAGGCCCCTAATGATATTATCTTCTATGACTGATATAGGAAGCCAGATTGAATGATCATACCTTTCTTTGATTTTGACAAAAATGTTTTGGAGAAGAAATGTCTTCCCTGCTCCTCCCATCCTCACCACGGTAATGATTGAAACAGTTGATTCATCTATCAAGGCGATGAGGTGTTGAAGCTTGGTCTCAATTGCCATAGGGTGTGAATTGTTGGGTGAGAGAATATTTCCCTTCCATGCTCTCCCCGCTGCACTGGCACTTGATGGTTGTTCGGAGGCAGATGGTACCAAATCACCGAAAAGCCTCAGCTGCTTTCCACCTTTCACGATGAATCTGATTTGTTCTTTCACTTCTTGAATTCTTTTTCCCATGTTACAGCAGAGAATTAATTCATCAGAATTGCAAACACCAGATTGAGTTATACTGCTAGTGTAAAGAGGGTGAACAACACACTCTTCCACAATGCCCTCCAGGCAACGTCTCCCATTCTTTGACATCCTCATCTTGTGCAGAAAGTGAATCCACATATTTCAGACCACCACTTATAGTTTTGAGTCTCTTCTTCAGCGAGTCAAAGTCCTGGGTGAAGTTGAAAACTAGCGTTGCCTCTTCAGCTGCTTGTTGAACTATCATCTTAGTTAGTTTGCAGAAAACACCCTATGCGATTGCGCCTGCCATCCTTAATCTGCTATTACTATACTGAGAGTGGAGATAAAAGACCTCTTAAATTCTTTCTTTTTTACATTGAATAAGTGCAAGTTTCAAAGAGAAGAATGCAGTTAAAAATTGCAAATAATAACAGTACATAACGACAGAAAGATCAAGAAGCAGAGACATCAAGACAAAGTTATAGCAAAAGCTGCAGCAACAAAACTAGAACAACAACAATATTTACATGGAAAAACTAGCACATCTAGTTTTCTGCAAATGCGCCTACTTTTTAACAAACATGCAGCAGAAGAAAGACCGAGAAACACGCCCAACTACAACAGATCGATGTTGCTTAGGGATGCATTAAAAACAACTTAAACTTTAGAACTCTGTGTTCTATGTGAGAATACCCCTGAAACTTAACGGGCGAAAAGTATTTTAGTGTTTTGTGTTTTCTAGAGGCGGTCTTTCATAGGGAGTTAAGAGATAGTAATGGAGATGAGCAAAGTCAAGTGGTCGATATGTCACAGGAAGAAAATTATTGTGGTACGTATAGTTAAAAGTTTCTAGACTATTAATTTCGTTGTTGTGACTTGGCAAGGGGTCATGGGCGTGAGATGTTCAAAGAGAGGTGAGCTCACAAGGTTGGTGAAGTCCACTTGAAGATTCCTTTAAAATATTATGACTTGCTATTTTATTAAATGGATTTAAATAATTAAACAATATAAGGTGAAGATTTATTTTTAAACAGTTTTAATGGATTTAAATAGTTAATCCATATAAGTTGTAGATTTTGGAGTGTATATATTTTATTCTATGTAATAATTAGCTCAGTTTTATTAAGAAATTTTCATATTTATTCTTCATTAAGTTTTCATTAGTTCTTTAATTCGATCATTATTATGTTGTTATATAAGCATGTGTGTCTATATGAACAACCTTTTGGAACAACGTGGATCAATATAAAAATGCCATAGAATAAAGAAAACTTGATAAATACTGATTGATCTTCAAAGTTAGTACATCCATGAGTTGTTTTACAAATAAGATATACACGAAAATATTTATCTTAGTCTTCAAGTGTAATATAACAGTTCTAATAGATTAAAGAATACAACAATACTATAAAAAGAAAGCACTAAAGTGGCACCAAAACAAACAACTACTTATAGATTATTACTCAATATGATCTTCAAGATGAAACAATCCATTATGAAATCTTGTTCTAATATGTCAAAAAAGTATGTGGACATAATAAAACTTCATGTAATAACATCTAGTTTACCTCAAATAGTTTCAAGGGAACAGAACATGAGACTAAATTTCAACACCATGAAGACAACAATAGAATGATATAGTCAAACCTAATAGTGTCATCTTAGAATGTCTTGAAGGATGAAGAAACACTAGAATGGGCAGAGAACTTATAAAATGACATACAAGAACTAAGACACTCAAACAAAGGACAACTTGAACTAAAGAAGAAACTAGTTGTGAACTGCAAAATTCAAAGGCTTTATGAGAGATGACAATGGAACAGATCTTCTATCACTTTCTAAGGTTTTTCAGCTAGAAGGAAGAGTGATTTCCCTTGTCATTCATGAAGGGAGCCTTCAAGTCTTGTGATTCTTTAGAGAGAAAGAGGGATTGAAACCCTAAGGGAGTGGTATGTGCAAATGTGTCAAAATGTATTATGAGAACTTAAGTACTTAACTTAAAATAATAGCATTCATGTTGTTGGAAAATACATGGTGTAATGCAATAGAAATGGAAGCAATAAGAGTAATCTAACCTAACAGAATAGAAAAATGCACCTGGAAACTAAAGAGGGCTGAAGCAGAGATGGTAGAGGTCACTGAAATTATGGAAAATCAGGGTTTTGAGCTGACTAGGACACTTACGCCAGCAGGGGCGACCTAGTTCCTTTTTGAAAAATCTGCTTCGGAAGCCATTCCGGTCAACTGGGTCCCTAAATCTCAAACTTTATGTGCCGGAAAGCCTTGTTGGGACTAGGTTGTCATTATGGGCAACCTAGTCCCTTTCTGCTTTTCGAGTAAACACAAAGTGGACTTGGGTGCCCTGGATCCGTATTCTGCTCTTCTATAGGAGTCCTATCCGAAACTTGTAAAATGACCTGCAAAACATAATATGTTTGTGTTTCTAATGTGGGGTTTTCCCAAGTTGTATTTAAAATTGAAATGACATAGAAACTTGCAAAACCCTAGCCCTAAGTGTGTCTAGAGCTGAGCAAACTAGAAACAAAGCAAAACCCTATTTTATTGTGCTAGAATAAGATGTATGTAAAAGGATTTGAAATGATGTAAAACCCTAAAGCCCTAGAAATATTACACCACTACAAATGATAGTAAGGAATGCAAATGGTATGCAAACCTCAAATCTGCAAATGGGTTGAAGGTAGAATATGGAGGCACTTCGAAACTAGTCTTTAGGAATGATTTGGTGGCTAATTACACCTCTTCAACCTAGATTTCTCCATGAATCTCCATAGGCATCTATCTCCAACCTTGTTAAGATGTGATTTCTAGTATGAAATGAGCTCCAAGACCTGCAAAAAGCCCCAACGTTGCTGTCCAAAAGCTTCAACTTTGCTGTGTGAGGGATGAATCTTCTTGAGGAAGATGTTTTTCCACTTGATTTTGGAGTTGAGTGTGAAAGATCAACAAGAGAGAGTGAAAAATGAGCTAGAAGAATTTGCAAAATGACCTAAAAACAAGTATATATAAGAAACATGACCTAATTGTTGGGAATTTTAACCTAAGAAGCCAACACCCATGGGGGATTTTAGGTTAATTATTCATTTTCCTGCTTAACACTTGAAAAATCCACAAAACAGACTAGGTCACCAACTTGGGTGACCTAGTCCCACTAAGGGATTTTTGAGTGGGCCCGATACTCTTGAATGTGTTTTGATGTATTTGGTCGGGGGTTGAATGGTCCCTTGGGTATATCAGGCCTCTAAGTCCAAATTAACAACATTAGGGGCCTATAAATGTTGTTTTAGGGTGAAATTTGGTGAAAGAGGACTAAAAGTAGGACCAAAATGGGCATAAAATTGTTCTTTTCTTTAAAGGTATGCAATTTTTGGTGACACATTTAGCCTCCACTTTAGCGTCCATATGAATCTACATGCATATGTAAGCTAAAGGACTCTAAAACAGACAATGCACCTTTATTTTTATAAGAGGATACTCATTTAAAGAGCGGGAGAATGAAGCCCCCAGTGTAGCTATTTGCAAAATCACAATGTTAGGAACTGCATCCTGCAACAAAAATTCATTAGAAATCCTAAAAATCTTCTTATCCAATTCCTAGTGATGAAATTCGAGGGTAGATGTATGCCCCCCTTGATTTTGCTTGCTTTACGGAGGTGGAATCAAGGCAACCATCTAACCACGTTGAATAAGGGCACGCGTATCAGAGGGAATTTCCAGGTACCATGCCTCATAGCGATATGTGAGTGATGATGTAGGGTGTGGAAACATGATTCTGACACAACAAACGACATCAAAAATGGATTTCACTAGCACCCAAAATGTTGATTTGAATGAAAAAGCACACTAAAAGGTGTTAATCACAAGAAGAAGGTACAAATGTGAGTTAGTTAAAAGGAAAATGAAAAGGAATAACAAATACTTAATTTTCTCATTTTCCTTTTGTAGTGTTAGAGAGTGACGAGGAGAAAGTGACAACATGCTGAACACACAAGAGTTCAAGTGCGCGAGGTTGGATGTGTTGCGTGATCACATGGTGAGCGACAACCGCTAGCAGGAGATGAGTTGATTCTTGTGAGCTTGATTTTTTCCTTAGCTTGACATGATCAACACAAAGAAGAATTATCCCAGTTAGAAAAAGAAATAATTGAGCTCCCTATGAAATCCTTGATCACATTTATGATAAGAAAACATGATAACAAAAACATATAAAGAAGGCTTACAAACATGCAAACTTATCAAAAATGAATCAAACCTTAATCCCATAGGGGGATTGGTGCTCCTTGTGATGTAGAAAGGATTCCCTTTCCCATTCCTTAATAAGCAAAAGATTCCAAGATGATAGTGATGATGCAAATGCCAAGATTGTGCATCAAATTGTGTTGTTCTCCAATTGTGTTGTAGTTGTGGTGTTGAAATGCCTTGATTTTATAGATTCAAGGCTAAGAGATTGAGGGATTTGGATGAATGTGGGATCATTCATAAGCCAATGACAAGATGCCACTTGTCAAGATGTGAGAGGATGAGGGTTGTGCACACTTTGGCCAATGTGCCAATTTGAAATTTGAATTTGCATGAAATGACATGTTTAGGGGGGATGAAAGGTGAATTAAATGCTAAGTTGACTTGTGTAAGAGATGTGTAAGAGAATGTGTAAGAGCATTTAATGCTTTGTTGGAAGGGACAAGTCCTTTGGAGGGAAGATTCAAATTTGAAGAATATTCCATCGGGATGCCCTTTTGAATGTAATTAGAAGAAATAATAAATAAAAGAAATGATTTATTGGTGCAAGTGGGGTGGGTTAGTTGAGAGTTTAGATTTGACTCAAGTTGAGTCAAAAGCTAGAGAATGGGTGATTATGTTTAGAGGTTAATTAATCCAGATTAATTAACTTGAAGGGTTTTAGGGTTTTGATATTTGATTTAAATCATTTTGATTCATTGAATCAAATAAGAAGAACTTAAGGAATTAACTAAATAATTTGATTTATTTAATTAAGTATGATGAAGCTAGGGAATTAATCAATAAATTGTTTTAATTGATTAATAGCAGAATTGGATGTTAATTAGAGTGAGATTTAGATGCATGATGTCTATTTTACGTGTCTCCATTTTTCCCCTCTTTGAAGCAATGTACTTGTTGCATTGGTTCAAAGAATGATGTTGTTGACATCGAAATTTAAAAAAATTCTAGTTTTTTTCGGATGCCCCAGCAGAAATAAGTTCATTAGTACATTGCCCCCTTGAGAGATTGAGCGAGAAGTTCAATTTGAGGGTTGGTCTCATGATAAAGAGGTTCAAAATGGATGTATGGATGGTTATGACTAACAAATCTATATGATAATGATGATGAGATTCTCTTAAGATGCTTAGAATAACAAATCTATACTAGTTTAAACAACTTAAATGATGATGCAAATGAGATGTGAAATAGATGAGATGGATGATGTTGTCCTATGATGATATGACATGATTATGCAAGATGAGAGTGTGGATGCAAGATGAACACATTGTTAGTCTAAAAGAGGATAAAAGAATGAGAGGGATAAACCCTTGAATCCAAGAAAATGCAGAAGTCCAACAAGCCAACTTTATTAGAAATAATGATGAATGATGATGTATTGCTTATCCAAGGATGGGAGAGATAAAGATCATAACTTTCCTTATGTTTGATAACACACATAGGTGCAATGCATCAAGGTATAAAGAACTAGGATGGAATTGCGACTAGTGTGATGGACTTTGACTCGACAATCAGATATGAGTGCTCTTGTTCACACTTGACATACACAAACCTTGCTAGGATAGACCCAATAAAACAAGTATTCACCAAGTTATTTTACAAGAACATCCAACAAGCACAATGGACAAAAAGATAATGATCATTTCCCCATTCCTTTCTCTCTAAACCTGTTTTGTTTAGGCATCATCGAGAGGTCCTTGGAATGAGCGCAAAATAAGATAAGTCAAAAAGACCAGATAAAGTAAGCAAACAAGCTAATGTTCTTCATATCGCTAGCCAAGGCTAAAATATAGGGTTACCTGATGCTGATGTCCATCACAGGAAGGTCGCATTCCTAGGACATGTTGTGATCAAATTTTTGATGAAATTGATTGGATGATAAGCTATTGATACTCCGAGTTGATCAACTTGCTGACTTACGTATCTAGACTTGAGACTTTGATGATTAGGCGTTCACTTTTGAACCTGCTAGACTTGCTTCTGATTTCCTTACCAAAGGATGAAGGCAAATATTGATTTATTAGGAATGGTGATTATTGCAGGTGAAAGCGAGATGAGACAAGTGCACCATTTTGGGTTTTTTAGATATTTGGATGTTTTTGATATTTTTTGAAATGTTTTGAGGCTGGTTTTGGTATTTTTGAGATTTATGAATATTTTTGGATTTTGTGTCTTGGGGGCTAATCAAGGATTAGCCTTGCATACATTTAAGCTTAGAGACGACATAGTTTGGTCAACAATTGACTTGACTGTTGATGAGATAGATGGGAAAACGAATTGCCATTGTGACAGATGCCTAAAATGTGAAATAGATGGGAAAACAGATTGCTAATGCAACAAACGCCTAAAGGACTGACCTAAAATGTGTAAAATATGGGCAAACGGATTGCCATTGCGATGAACGCCTAAAGGACTAACCTAAAATGTGAAAAAGATGGGCAAACGGATTGCCATTGCGACAGACGCCTTAAGGACTGACCTAAAATGTATCGGGGGATGATCATAGATCAACCTTGCCTATGTTCAAGCTCAGAGATGACATAGTTCAGCTGATGACTTTTATTTTTTGGAATTTTTAATGATTTGGATGTTTTTGAATTTTTTATGTTTTGAATGTTTTTGGATTTTTTTTGGATTTTTTTGGATTTTTGCATAATTTTGATAATTTGGAGGTGGATACGTGATGATATCAGTGCTTTGTTTTGGGATTTTGTTGAAAACCAGGTTTAATGTTGATCAATCGGTTTGATGGATTGATATTTTGACTAAGTGTGTTAAGTCAAACAAAAGTGATAATGCACTTGTAAATTCCAGGAAGTTGTGTTATCCTAGAGTAAACTTGTATGGAAGATGATGGTTTGACTAAGTGTGTTAAGTCAAACAAGTTGATGATGGATTGGATAATTTGACTAAGTGCGTTAAGTCAAATAAGATGATAATGCACTTGTAAACTCTAGGAAGTTGTGTTATCCTAGAGTAAACTTGTACACAAAAGGGTGGGTTGACTAAGTGTTAATTCAGACGAGGTGATTTTGAATTTGATAATTTGGCTAATTGTGTTAAGCCAAACAAAGTGATAATGAACTTGTAAACCCTAGGAAGTTGTGTTATCTTAGAGTAAACTTGTACATAAGTGGATGGTTTGACTAAGTGTGTTAAGTCAAACAAGGTGATAATTGATTGGATTTTATTGATCAAGATTGATGAAGCTTGATTTGGAACAAAATTGTTTTGATGATTTGATGTGACGCTGAAGTGCAAGTTAGATGTGACTGATATGAATTGTTTGGATTGATGTTCGACAAAAGATAAAGCTTGATAAGCAACGTCTTCCTATCAAAATATTCCATTGGCTAGTGATTTGGATCTTTGGCTCACAGATGCTTTGACCAATTTTATTTTACGTCGGCCAATGTTCAAATCACCACATAAGTTGGAGGATATAGATCAAAATTTATTCCCAAAGGAAAATGCAAATATCTGCCCCCAGTGTCTAGCAATGTATGAAATGGTATGGGTGGATGTTTGGTTAGGTATATGAATGGATAGATACAATAAGCATGTGAAGGATTCCAAAGATTATCTTGTGACAAGATAAGATGTTCGAAAAAAGGAATGCTCATTTGGATAATGCTCCAAGGCTCAAACAACGTTGAGTAAAATAGGATCAATGAAAATGACCCATGTCAAGATTTTTACCATAAACAAGTGTAAAGTGTGTACCAAACCTTTATCAAGATCAAGATAATGCAGATAAATGGTAATGGGTTGGATAAATGGTTCATGGATGAACGAATGATATGGCTGGAATGTTGGCTTTATTATGGATGTGATAAGATGCTTTCACCTGAACTGGCACATGTAGATGCTCGATTCTACACATGACACCTATTTTTCCAGGTTTTCATCATGGTATCTATCCAAAGTGCCATCAAAGGGGTTTTCGCTGGAGGACGATTTTTATCTTTACTATTTTCAATCATTTTCCAATATTTTTGGATTTTTATATTTTTTGATTTTTTTGTATTTTCTGAGAGATTTTAAGCTAATGTTGAATCACTTGGTACTATTGACATTGATGCTTTTGTCATAATGTGCCATCGATATCCTGCTTGAAGAAGCTGCTTTGCCAAGACACGTGACTTGAAAGCAAATTTTGAGAAATTTGTTCTACTTTGTTGATACTAGAGTTAACTCTGACTTTCTGCGCACATCACAATAGAATGCCTTTTGAATCCTTATGATGAAAGGTCATTGCCAATACATGGTCAATATGAGAATTAGACATCATGTGTGGAGGCGTGGATGGTGGAGTGTGTTTAGGAATAAAAGATGGATTGGTTGACAGTTTGGAACCTTTGACTCTCCAAACTTGGGAAGTTGAGCAATTACGAGTGGATACGGGAGTGTGCATGGAATTAGGACCAATTTATTGATATACCTAGTATGTCACTTGAGCAACTTGTTTTTCCTTTGTGGACATCTTTGATGGATAGTTTTCCCTTTTTTATTTTTCCCCATAGCTTCTTTGACTGATCGAGTTTGATAGGGATAAACATTCTTTGTATTCTTTGGCATCCATATGTATTTGATTTGTCCGATATGCTTCTTAGCTTCTTTTTCTTTAATGACATTTTTCATGCTTTGATTCAAATCTTCCTTTTGATGTTGGTCCCAATTCATGGATGGGGTGATGGGTGGATGAAGATTCGTGATGTGGCGGGTCGTAGTATTGGCATTGGTTTCATCATAAGGATCCTTCGTGCTCCCTATGTTGAAATTTGCTTGAGACAAAGTTGCCCTCGGTTTTATAGTGGTATCACCGATATGTTTAAATCTCTTGATTGTCGAATAACCAAGGGCTTGATGATTAGCACTACCAACAATTTGCATTGGTTCTAGGAAACCCTATTCATGCAGACCCAATCCTTTGCCTTGATAATTCATCTGCTCAAATTTTTTATTTGCAATAGGATATGATTTACCTTGGAAAAAAGGTGTTAATCCTTCTCTACTTTGTGGTGGATCTTCAAAAGTGACAACTTCTTTATTGATGAGATAGCTTACTCTAAGAAAGGTAAGGGATCCAAGTTTATAAGTGATAGGATCCTCCATATGTGACATGAATGCCTGATTGATATCTTTAGCTTGATCTTCTAAGATATCAGATTGTAATGTTTCTTCAAGAATTGTTGATGATTCATTATCGCCATAAAACTCTTCCTCATGATTCATTTCACAAGATGTTTCATGACTACTATAGGAGCCTTCTTCATGGTCTATTTCTGCTATGTCTCCAAATTTTTCTACATCTTGGTCTTGTGCACAAATGTTAAGAGTAGGAGACTCTTGTTCCTTGGTTATGATGTCAAGAGTATCAGACTTTTGTTTTGATTGAAGATCATCTGCTTGTCCATCCAAAGAAATCAACTCATGGGTAGATGGAGGAATATGTGTTATATGGATATAATCATCATTTGTGATATCTTGTATAGATAGAAGAGTGCCCATTAGATCATTGTAGTATCTCAAAGATACGAATTCTTGATCTTGATTAATTTTGGAATTTCTTTCGAGATGCTTTAGGTCAAGTTCTTGACATGGGTCGATTTCAAAGGATGGATTGCTTATAGTGGGTTCTTGGACATCGTTCTTAGGCATGGAAAGTGGCTCAATATCCTTTTGATCTTTCAGGATTCCTTCACTATCCATAATCATGAGGTCGAGGGATGTCAATATGTCATTGGAAGGGCCATTGCTAGACCTTGATGGAAGATGTTTATCTTGATTTGAAATACATTCTTGAGATATGTCCTCTAATTCATTAGGTGATGTAGAGACATTGCCAACATAATTATTGGTCGATGGATAATGAATTATGTCAATAGGATCAAATAATGTTAACACATCTTGAAATAGATCACTAAAAAGTGGCGCTTGATGAATGTTGATTTGATCAATGGATGGGGTAGACATATCTTCATAGTGCTCATTGAAGGATTGATTTTGACCATTGTCTTTAGTAGTTATGGCGGAGAGATTTTCAATGTTTTCAACCATAGGGTCAAGTGATGTTGACATTTCTTGAATTGGATCATTTTTGGGCATCATTGGTGAGTTTTGATCATGATTGAAAAGTGGCTCTTGGTGTGTGTTGATCTAATCATTGGTTGAGGTGGAAAAATCTTCGATGTGCTCATTAATCGATAGATCTCAATCACCTTTTTCAACAATTATGGTGGAGAGATTGTTAATGCTATCGCTAGTGGTTGAATTCTGATTATTGTCCCCAATAGCTATTAGCTTTTGATCAATTAAGTCTTGGATGAGATTTTTGAGTCAAATACAATCTAATGTTGTGTGTCCCTTTACTTTGTGAAAATCACAAAAGTGCTTCTCATCATACCCTAGTGGTTTCACCATGGACTCTTGATAATTCACATAAATAGGGATTTTGATGAGATTTTCTTGGATTAGCTATTGCAAGACAAACTCAATTGGTTCCCCAAGTGGTGTGTATTTTCGTCTATTACCTTGTGAGATTTTCACTTTAAATTGACACGTGGCAATTGATTTTGGAGATGTGGTGATTGAGTTTGTTGTTGATATTGTTGACCTTGATATCCAATTTCTTGACATTGGCGATATTGTTCTTGATGTGATTGTGGAGACAACTTAATGCTTTGAAGACATGGTTCAACCACTGGAAGAGTGTATTGATTTTGGGGTGGAGATGTCTCTTGGCACAATGGATCAACTACTTTGGCAAGTGAAGCAATTTGATCACACAAAATTTGATCTTGATTTTCTTGATATGGCTAACTTGGTTGTTTAGCAATAGATTCAGAGTGTATACTTGTGGTGTTTGCCTGGGATCATGGACAACCTGATTCTGAATAATGCTTTGATTCAGTGTGATGTTTTGATTTGGCATTATAGGTTGATTTTGAACATTTTTGTGGTTGGGAATCATATTGCCTTGATTTAGCTAACTTTGATTTTGCATGGTGTTACCTTGACTTGGATCAATATATGGAGTTGTCATTATATTGCTTGGATTTTGAACAATATTGATGGGATTTGCAAACATGTCTACCCCGAAGTTTACCAAGTGCGGATTTGAAATGGTCATGTTTGGTAAAGCTGCACTTGGTATATTCCCATTTGGCCTATATGGAATCGATGGGAAAATGTTGTTTTCTTGAAGATTCATGCATTGATTATTCAGTTGATAGATTTGGAGGTTTGGACTTTGATTTAAATCTATCATTGGAAAAGGTGTTCCAAACTTTAGATTGGGCATACTTGCATTTGTTGTACCACTGATGTTTGTAGTAGATAATGACCCCATGTATGGATTATACAAATGTGAGTTTTGATAATCAATCGGTATTGCAAGGCTTTGATAGTTTGGTTGACTTGGATTACTCATGGTGTATGAGTCGATTTTAAGCTTCATTTTCCTCATGTTTTTACCTTGTTGACCTCTGAGGAGTTTAGGACCAATGATGAGATGAAGGATGAAAGGGAAGAATGATATGGGTGTTTAAAATTTTAGGAACTTTGGATCAATGCTAGACTTTAGGACTTGATTTGATTTGATTTTGAATGAGGGTAGTTTCACTAAGTGTGTTAAGTCAAACAAGGTGATGAGGGATTGGATTATTTGACTAGGCGTGTTAAGCCAAATGAGATGATATTGAACTTGTAAACCCTAGGAAGTTATCTTATCCTAGAGTAAACTCATGCATAAGAGGATAATTTTGCTAGGTGTGTTAAGCCAAACAAGGTGATTTTGAACTTGTAAACCTTAGGAAGTTGTGTTATCCTAGAGGTAAATTTGCTCAAGAGGATTGATAATTTGACTAAGTGCATGTTAAGTCAAACAAGGTGATATTGATTTTCCAAAATTCTAGCATAAATGATGTTTTCAAAGTTTTCGAGAGTTTTTCGGTGAGGCAATTTTTTGACTGATTTTGATGGTTGAGAGGGGTGAAGTAATTTGACTTGATCCTAGATGAACCTAAGAGGATTTTTTAACTAGACCAAGATATTGAAGAACATGATTTTCCCTAAGAGTAAATCATACCAAAAGACCAAAAGATCAATGTTCGCATGGAAAACCATAAGACATAAGATTGCAAGCACATGTGTGGTTCAGTTCTCTGTTATCTTGCTTAGATTTAGTTCATTTTGACACAAGAACTTTCATAATTATGCTTTTCAAACTGAATGTCCAATGTCCTAATTTTCTTTTATCCCATAAAGTGTATTATGTGGAAATCAAGGAAATCAAGGCAAAGGTTACCTATTGTTGACTTTAGTAAGAAAATTGAGATGAAATCCAAATGCTTAGAAGCCTCTAAGGATGAAATCCCTAGGGCAAGCATGAGTACTTGAATTCGTCAAAGGTATTTGCTTCCCTAAAGGGTTTGAAATTCTGATGATTCTTTGAATGTTTGGTTTTCCAATGTTTTTGATCAATGCAATGTGTTTTCAATCCCAAGAATATGAACAACCCTATGCTAAAAAGACAGTATTTGTTGGGTTCCCACTTGGATAAATCTAGTTGTGCATATTCAGTCCAGATGATTAGATGCTTGACCGCACAGGCTCCCCCTTATAGTGTACTCGCTTCTTGGGTCAGCCAAGCATCAGTACCCATGAATCTCCCATGGCATACTTTTCATCTCTACAACATAATCACATGTATACGTGGGGCGGCTTTAGAGGATATGACCTCTTGCACCAACAAATAGAAAGGATTTTTGGCTTCTAAACAAAATCTTGTAGTAAGGGCATCTAGTTTAGGGAGTGCAATGATAAACTCCTTGTGAGAGATCTCCCAACCCTTAGAACAAGGGCTTTATGCATTATAAATATACTGGGGGAGAGTTATCATGCGTCGCTTCCCATTGTCCATGGCTTTCACCATGAAAACAAATTTATATAGCAGTTTGGAAGATCTTGGCTTTAGCCCGTTACCACTTGAGTCGTTCCCTTGGGGTGAGTACTTTACCCCACCAAAGCAGGCTCTCTAAAGGTGCACAATAGCGAGTAAGTGCATTCATAGTTCAATCATCTTTGTTTGTGTGAACAAAGAGAGAACACTCACAATTCCTTTTTCTCACACTAGACAAGTTTGTTCAATTTTTAGAACCCAAATAAAATGTGGAGGCAATCTTGTAGACAACTTAATATCAAAAAATGACTTTTGATTCTCAAGATCGGTGTGAGGCGCGAGAGAAGCACATATGTCTTTTAGATGATATTACTTTGTGAAAATGATTACAAAACATCAAATGCACATGTTCATTTTAATCCTCAAAGCAAAAAATGTGTTATTTTTAGGCACCAAGATGAAGTGTGAAGTTGTTTGTTCAATTTTAGTCCAAAATCAAAGAGTCTAGTGAGTTTCTAAGGTTCAATTTTATCCCAACTTTGAAAAAAATAAAATCAATTACTGATTAATTTTAACCCCAAATTGATCTAGTTGGGTTAAAATAGAAAACAAAAGCAGAAAATGGATGCTTCAAGCTATTACAATAAGCATTTAAAAATGCCTCTTCAAGTTCAAATTCAGTTTGAATGTACAAATCTTCTTTGACTTATCCTCTTTGATGCCAAGTAGCTGTGAAACAATAAAGAAATAATTATTAGAGTGCTAAAATTCAAATTTTTAGGAATTTCCAAGAAGCCATATGATCAAAGATAATTAGGTAGCAAGATTAAATGACATCATGTTTTATATATCAATTCATCTTAAGCATGAAGAACTAATACACAAGATTATGTCTTCAAATTTAATCAACTTATTTCACCCTCCTTTAGCAATCTTCCTCAGCCACGTTAATCTTCCTTCTAGCGCCAGTATGTGAGCCTGATTTTTGCCTTAGTTTGACATGATCAACACAAAGAAGAATTAGCCCAGTTAGCAAAAGAAATAATCGATCTCCCTATGAAATGCTTGATCACATTTAAGATAAGACAACATGATAACAAAAACATATAAAGAAGGCTTACAAACATGCAAACTTATCTAAAAGGAATCAAACCTTAATCCCATAGGGGGATTGGTGCTCCTTGTGATGTAGAAATGATGCCCTTTCCCAATCCTTGATAAGAAAAAGATGCCAAGATGATAGTGATGATGCAAATGCCAAGATTGTGCATCAAATTGTGTTGTTCTCCAATTGTGTTGTAGTTGTGGTGTTGAAATGCCTTGCTTTTATAGATTCAAGGTTAAGAGATTGAGGGATTTGGATGAATGTGGGATCATTCATAAGCCAATGACAAGGTGCCACTTGTCAAGATGTGAGAGGATGAGGGTTGTGCACATTTTGGCCAATGTGCCAATTTGAAATTTGAATTTGCATGAAATGACATGTTTAGGGGGGATGAAAGGTGAATTAAATGCTAAGTTGACTTGTGTAAGAGATGTGTAAGAGAATGTGTAAGAGCATTTAATGCTTTGTTGGAAGGGACAAGTCCTTTGGAGGGAAGATTCAAATTTGAAGAATATTCCATCTTGATGCCCTTTTGAATTTAATTAGAAGAAATAATAAATCAAAGAAATGATTTATTGGTGCAAGTGGGGTGGATTAGTTGAGAGTTTAGATTTGACTCAAGTTGAGTCAAAAGCTAGAGAATGGGTGATTATGTTTAGAGGTTAATTAATCCAGATTAATTAACTTTGAGGATTTTAGGGGTTTGATATTTGATTTAAATCTTTTTGATTTATTGAATCAAATAAGAAGAACTTAAGGAATTAACTAAATAATTTGATTTATTTAATTAAGTATGATGAAGCTAGGGAATTAATCAATAAATTGTTTTATTTGATTAATAGGAGATTGGATGTTAATTAGAGCAAGATTTAGATGCACAGATGGGAGGATTAGAGTATTCAATTAGAGCCAGCAGATCATGATCATGATCATGCATGACTATCTGTCGACATCCTACTACTAACGTAACATGATTACTAGATCCTAAGGGATCTGGTAATCATCGTCCTCATTGACACCATATTTTATGATGATGATGTAAAAATAGAATTTTTGATATCTTTATATATATATATGGATGCACTTATTCTTTTGGATGATGTCGTTTATTTGTGTATGGATGTTAAATGGAAATGTGACTAACTAAATAGTTTTGTATTTAATTAATGTCGACATTATTTAATAGAATGAATGTGATGGAAATATAATTGATGTAGAATGCAAATAAATTTTAAAATTAAATATGTTATGCACCCATAATTTTTAAATGGACACAACACACATACGAAGAATGGGAGGAATAGTATGAAAGCTAATGTAATTACTCAAAAATATATTAAATAATTACCTTAGTGTTCAGGACACAACATGATGATGTGTCGAGAAAGAAGCAATGAGACGACCCATGGGATAAAAGCCAATAGCCGCAACAAACACTACTTTAGAAATCATGCCATCCACGAAGGGATTAGATGTAATACCGATGCAAATTCGTGGCATTAATGGGATCACGAGGGGGAGTGCCATCTCGCTCGGTTAAGGTATAGGCACCAGATCCGTAATTGGAATTGATCACGTATGAACCCAACCAATTAGGGCTGAATTTACCTTTGTCGGCATAATTAGCGATGGTATTGTGTTGGTTTTTATATAAAACCAAATAGCCCTTGGTAAAGGTTTGAGGGATGACACAAACATTGTGTGTGTGTTGAAACTGTTTAGCG
Organism: Sequoiadendron giganteum; assembly: GCA_007115665.2. Taxonomy (NCBI): domain Eukaryota; kingdom Viridiplantae; phylum Streptophyta; class Pinopsida; order Cupressales; family Cupressaceae; genus Sequoiadendron; species Sequoiadendron giganteum. The sequence goes on along the minus strand of CM021105.1, from coordinate 50,671,207 downwards.
TAAGCTTGAAAGTGCTCGAGAGAATTAATGCACCGCTCATCAAGCATTTCAAGTTGGTGCAAATGCTATTCAACATAAGTGTTATTATTGATGAGACTTTGGAGGGCAATCCACAACGTGGGGATTTCTAATTCTAAAGAGAGGATAGCCTCAGTACCATAGAAAAGGTTAAAAGGAGTATGTCCTATGGAAGAATGAACACTCATGCAATATGCTCAAAGTGCATATTGCAATTGTGTATGCCAATCCTTTTAAGTTTGATTAACAGTCTTCTGAAGGATTTGCTCCAAGATCTTATTAGTACTTTCAGCTTGACCATTAGACTGAGGGTAATAAGGTGTGGAGAATCGATGTTGAATATGGAAAGTCTCAAGGAATGTCTTCACCTCGTTGTTCTTAAAGGGAGTACCATTATTAGAGAATAACATGGAGGGGAGACCAAAGCAAGCATTAATATGTTCCAATACGAAATGACATATCACCCCAACCATTCTGGAATGGAGAGAAATAGCTTTGACCCATTTGGTGAAATAATTGGTAGCAGTGATAATGAATGTATGTCCAATGGAATAGGGTGGGGAGATTTTTCTAATGAGATCCAAACCCTAGATAGAGAAAGGCCAGATAGGAATTTGGGAAAAAAGCTCTAAAGAGGGAGTGTGGATCAAATGACTATGTTCTTGGCATTGAGGACATCACTTAACATACACATAAAAATATTTTTCCATGTTTTTCCAATAATACCCCATACACAGAAGCTTTTGCACTAAGGTCTCTCCTCCAAAATGTCCTCCAAAAGCACCATCATGAGCTTGTTCAAGGGCGAGATGGGTTTCAACATCCTTGAGACATCACAGAAGGATTCCGTCGAAGGATCTTTGGTATAGGGTGTCTGCAAGGATGATAAATCTAGTGGCTAAATTTTTGAAGCATTGATGGATATTTTTTGTGGTGTGTTCAAGAAAGGTGCCATCTTTTAAATAGTTGTAAATGACATCATACAATTCACATGGGTTATTGGAAAATGTAGGACAGATATTAGGGGGTTGATTGTTGATGGAGGGTTTCATGATGGGATGGATGGTGAAGACTATCTACTTAGAAGGGTCAGCAGGAGAGACAAGAGAGGATGCACTAGCCATCACATTCGCATGGTGATTATCTTTTCGAGGGATGTTATCAATGGTAAAGGAGTCAAATTGGCTTAATAGACTAAGAACCAACTCCTTGCATTGTGAGAGTTTATCATGTTTAGTTTAATAGAGACCGTTAATTTGTTTAATGATTAATTGTGAGTCACCATAGATCTTAATATTTTTAACCCGTAAGACAAGAGCAACGCATAGCCTAGTGAGTAGAGATTCATACTCAACGGTATTATTCGTACATAGGAAATTGAGATGATAAGATAAGGGAATAGGCTTACCAACAGGAAGAACTAAAATAACTCCAGCACCGGAGCCTGTTCAACACTTGGATCCATCGAAGTACAAGTCCCATGTAGGAATGTCTATAGTAAACACACTATCATCAGGGAAAGAGTCGTTGGTGGGTAATGCTAGTGGTGAAGGAGCATCAACTAGATGGTCAGTTAAGGCTTGACCTTTGATTGATTTTTGAGCAATGAACTTAAGGTTAAACTCTATTAACAACATGAACCATTTAGCAAGACGTCCTGATAGATCAATTTTAGTAAAGAGATAGTGTAGAGGGTCAAACTTTGTCATTACATGTACTTCAAAATTTAGTAAGTAATGTCACAACTTACTAGTAGTGAATACAAGAGTAAGAAATTATTTTTCAATGGTAGAGTAACTATTCTCATAATCAAGGAGTATTCGACTAATGTAATAGACTGGATGCTCTTTACCATTGGAATCCTTTTGAGCCAACAATGTCGCAAGAGCATGAGTAGAGGTAGCGATATAGAGGATGAATGGTTGATTGGCTATAGCAGGTTGTAAAATAGGGGGATTTGTGATATATTCTTTCAGATTGTCAAAGGATTGTTTACAATCGTCATTCCAATAGAAGTGAACATCCTTTTTAAGGAGATGCGTAAAGGGTAGTGTGCGATCAACTAAGCAAGTGACAAAACGATGAATTCCTTGTATCCATCCTTGTAACGTACATATTGGGAAATGTTATGAGGGGGTGGCATATTGATGATAGCGTCAATCTTATTTGTATCCACCTCAATGCCTTTATGAGATATGATAAATCCTAAAATTTTACCACTATCTACCCCAAACACGCACTTTTTAGGGTTTAGAAGCATGTTATATTTGCACATATGCTCAAATATTTGGTGGAGGATAGGCATGTTATCATGACGAGTTAAGGATTTAGCAAGAATATCATTGACATAGTCTTCCATGATTTTGTGAATGTAATCATGGAAGATTAAGGTCATTGCTTGCTAATAGGTATCGCCAACATTCTTTAAACCAAAAGGCATCATAACCCAGCAAAACATGCTCAAGCAGATGTAAAAGCCATCTTGTATTGGTCTTGCGAGTTAATGAAGATTTGGTTGTATTCAAAAAATCCATCCATGAAGGATAACGAAGCATGTCCAGCAGTAGAATACACGATCATATTGATGTTAGGAAGAGGAAAGTCATCTTTTAAAGATGCCTTATTGAGGTCTCTAAAATACCTACATATCCGAACATGATTATCGGGTTTGGCTATGGAAAAAATGTTTGAAATCCAAGGAGAATAATCAATTAAACGGATAAAACCTACATCAAGGATTTTTTCAAGTTCTCCCTTAACATGCAAGGAAACTTTGGGATTCATTTTGCGAATCTTCTGGCAAACTAGTTTAGCATTATTAGCAAGGACAATGTTATGGGTCAGTATCTAAGGATCGATGCTTGGCATATCAAAATATGTCCAAGTGAAGAGTTCAGGAAAGGAATGAAGTAAGGTTGTGAGATCCTCTTGTTCTTCATCATCTAGACACTTCCCAATTTTAATGATTTTTTCCTTGTCATCGATATCCATGGGGACATCGAGGGTATCACCTAAAGGGAGCACATTATATTTGGGAGCATCATTATCATATGGTTCCAAGCTAGGAGGAGAGTCGTTAATAGCACCCATGGTGGACTCAGAGATCAACATAGCACAAGAAACATGCCTCTTGGAGTGAGAAGGAGTATCTGAAGCACCTAAGAGGTGTTTTAAGTCATCCTTGTCATGAACGTAGGTAAAAAGGGGAGCATCCACAATGAGAAATTTAGGGTGTTTAAGCATAAGGGTGGTTTTGGATGTGCATGATATAGTGTTGATGTTGAGAGAGGGTCATCGATTAGCTTTTGTGGCTTTAGAAAAGGAAAACCCAAGATCGGTTTTGGTTCTTTGCATATTTGATTCAATGGGGACACAAATACCTTGTTCATGCCTACCACATCCTTGTCCTTTGTAACCCAATTGTTTGAGGACGTCATAACCACATCCATAAAGTCTTTCCATTTCTTGTGGGTTAGGTGGTTGTTGATAATCTAACTCATCAAAATTTATTGTATATGTGGCATTGTCTTCAAAAAGAGATGAGGTAGAGATAGGGGAAGGGTGTTCTTCTTGGTGGATGGAGAAGACAAGGGATTGATCATTTGGAATATCCTCTTTGCGCATTACACTACACTCACCCATGAAGGGTCGAGGGTACTGCTTGTGATGAAGGGTCGAGGGTACTGCTTGCATCTCATGAATCCATGGTCATCCCAAGAGGAGATTGTAAGAAAGATCATAGGGCATGACATGGAAAGGAGTCTGTAGCGTAACCGTTCTGATGGTAATGGGTAAGGTTATAACACCAAGGGGTTGTTTGGTAACATTATAAAATCCTCTAATGGATAAGGAATCAGATTGGATTTGTAATCAGTCTACATGTAACCTATCAAGAAGCTTTGCACTACACACATTTAGGCCAGAGCAATTATCAACCAAGGTTCTTTTGATACCTATGTGCTCATACTAGGCTATAATCATAAAGGATTCATTTTGTTGGTGGAGCTCTAAAGGTGGTAGCTCATGTTGATAGAAAGTGACATCCACATTAGTTCTATTCATGTCAGTGAGGAGACCGGCCACATCTTTAGTGTTTTATACCAGGAGGAACCACTATTTGTTGTAAGGCGGTTTGAAGCATGGAGTGATAGTTAGGGGAATTTTGAAGGATATCCCAAAGGGATATTTTGGTGCCCGAGTGTTTTTAAGTTGTTCAACCAAATCATACTCCCTGAGTTGTGAGTTGAAGCGAGGAACTATGGGTAAGATAGGGTTGGGAAATGGTAAGGAAGTGGATGGTTGTTGGGAATGTGGGTTGGGTAAGATAGGGTTGGGAAATGGTAAGGAAGTGGATGGTTGTTGGGAATGTGGGTTATTACGAGTATAATGAGTGTGGGAAATGATATCTTTCTTAGGAGGGTAGAGGGTAAACTTAGGTTGGATGATATTGACATATTTGGTGTTAGCTAGGGAATCACAACAAACCATAGTGGATGAAGTCTTTGAGGACATCATCTAACATGCCCATATCATCATGACTAAAAGGTTTGGAAGACAAGGGAGGGGAAGGTGTAACTACATCATCACCAATCTTAGAGGATGGAGTGAGTGAGAGGAAGCTTCGAAGAGCTTCGTCCAAATGATCAAAATCATCACAACTAAAGGATTTCAATGATATAGTATTCCTATAGTGAATAAGTGTGTCCATTGTATCATGTGAGGTGTCTATATTTTCAGGTGTATGTGTCACAGAATCAACATTGAAAGAGATAGGAACTAAAGCGGAAAGGGAAACATGTAATGCTTTAATACTACTGAAAAAATAAAATTGAAACCTAGCATTAACAAAGAGTAATTGAAAGTATAGAATCTGGAAAGTAAATGCAAAAATAATTGATGCAAAATTTCTACTAGGACTAGATCGCCCAGGTGGGCGAATTAGTCTTGGTATGATTTTTTTTGAGGTTTTTTATGTATTTTCTGATGAAAAAATGTAGATTTCGGAAAGTTAACATGCAAAGATCTAATGTATATGTGAAATTTGTGTAGAAAGCAAGGAAATAAAGTACAACTACGATGATTTTTCATCAATGCACAATGAAAAACCCTAGGATGCTTGTTTACATAATGCAACATTCAATGCAATGTAAAGTAAAGAGCTCCTAATACAAAAATGCAATGGAGATTAGAATATGCAAGGTGTTGAAATGCAGGTTCACCAAAATGAACCACAAAATTTGAAGGATTTATGAGAGATGACAATTGAACGTATCTTCTATCACTTTCTAAGGTTTTCTCCTAGAAGGAAGAGTGATTTCCCTTGTCATTCATGAAGGGATCCTTTAAGTCCTGCGATTCTTTAGAGAGAAAGAGGGATTGAACCCTAAGGGAATGGGATGTGCAAATGTGTTGAAATGTATAATGAGATCTTAACTAATTAACTTAAAATAATAGCATTCATGTTGCTGGAAAATACATGGTGTAATGCAATAGAAATGGAAGCAATAAGAGTAATCTAACCTAACAGAACAAAAAAGTGCACTTGGAAACTGAAGAGGGCTGAAGCAAAGATGGTAGAGGTCACTAGAATTCTAGAAAATCAAGGTTTTGAGCTGATTGGGATACTTACGCCAACAGGGGTGACCTAGTCCCTTTTTGAAAAATCTACTCCGAAAGCCATTCCGGTCAATTGGATCCCCAAGTCTCAAAATATTTGTGCCAGAAAGCCTTGTTGGGACTAGGTCGCCATTATGGGTGACCTAGTCCCTTTCTACTTTTCTGGTAAACAGAAAGTGGACTTGGGTGCACTGAATCTATATTATGCTCTTAAATGAGAATCCTTTCTAAAACCTGTAAAATGATCTACAAAATAGAATATGTTTGTGTTTCTAATGTGGAGTTTTCCTTTGTCAAACCCCTAGTTGTATTTAAACTTGAAATGAAATAGAAACTTGCAAAACCCTAGCCCCAAGTGTGTCTAGAGCTAAGAAAACCAGAAACAAAACAAAACCCTATTCTATTGTGCTAGAACAAGATGTATGTAAAAGGATTTGAAATGATGTAAACCCTAAAGCCCTAGAAATCTAACACCATTACAAATGAAAGTAGTAAGGAATGCAAATGGGTTGAAGGTAGAAGATGGAGGTACTTTGAAACTAGTCTTTAGGAATGATTTGGTGGCTAGTTGCACCTCTTCAACCTAGATTTCTCCATGAATCTCCATAGGAATCTATGTCCAACCTTGTTAAGATGTGATCTTGAGTATGAAGTGAGCTCCAAGACCTACAAAAAGCCCTAGCTTTGCTGTCCAAAAGCGTCAACTTTGCTATGTGGGATGAATCTTCTTGAGGATGATGTTTTTCCACTTTATTTTGGAGTTGAGTGTGAAAGATCAACAAGAGAGAGCAAAAAAATGAGCAAGAAGAGTCTGTAAAATGACCTAAAAACAAGTATATATAAGCAACATGACCTAATTTTTGAGAATTTTGACCTAAGAAGCCAACACCCATCGGGGATTTTAGGTTAATTATTCATTTTCCCGCTTAACACTTAAAAAATCCACAAAAAGGACTAGGTCACCAACTTGGGCAAGGATTTTTTAGTGGGGCCAATACTCTTGAATGTGTTTTGTCGGGGGTTGAATGGTCCCTTGGGTATATCAGGCCTCTAAGTCCAAATTAACAACATTAGGGGCCTATAAATGTTGTTTTAGGGTGAAATTTGGTGAAAGAGGACCTAAAGTAGGACCAAAATGGGCATAAAATTGTTCTTTTCTTCAAAACTATGCAATTTTTGGCAAAACAAGTTGGCATATAATCTTCTATGGAAACAACCTAAAATTATATCTACTAGTATGACATGGTAAAATTAAAGATTCATAAGCTAAAAGAAGTAGGAAACAAGGTCAATGAAATGAATAAAAAGTAAAAAGATACCATAGAAAATAAGAAGCCTATAAAAATATACTTTGTATCAACCTCATAAAAGATGTGTACAAGTCTTTTTGGGTCAAAATAATCAATATCATGGTAAGTGGAATAAAGATATTATTTTAATCCTATGGACTTGATAGAAACTCAAATCTTGCTAATGCCATGATGCCAAAAAAACACCCATTAATTAAAATATTTTATTTAATAATTAATTAATCCACTTAACTATAATAATTGAATGATTATTATTATTTAATCAATTTAAATATTCCATAAAATTTGCAACTTCTAAAATTTAATAAGTAGTGATAACATCAAATAGTTAGTGAATTAATTGATTAAAATGGCCAATAAATATTTGAAGAGGAAAAATAATATCAAACTAATTAACTATTTGAGGCAAAAAGGATTAATTAAATCATTAAACCTATTTATTGACTAATAATAGTTAGCTTATCCTTAAATCCACTTCATCGATCCTCATCCACATGCTTGAAAAGATCTATAAATTGAGATCAATCCTTCATTTTTGAAATCCACAATTTTTGTTGAGTAGGTAGATGCAATAAAAATGAACAATAACCATAACAATCAAGAGCTTATCAAGAATGCTCTATCAAAGGTTTGCATGTTTTCTTTTGGATGATTTGGTTCTTGATGATGTGATACCTAGTCTCAGCTTTCACCTAAGGTTGGGGATGTGACCAACTATCAATGCTTTATCCCCTTTTAGAATTAATCATATAAGATCAATTATTTAATTAACCTTCAAAATGATCTTTTGATTACTAATCAAATAATTTAAATCATTTATTTAATTAAATTAATATTTTATCCATCTTTATTTTATATTCCATCCTAACATTTATTTAATTAATTCACCCTTCATATCCCTATCCTCCAATAATTTAATAAATAAAACTATTTATTTAATTCCTCGTTTCTCTAGATCAAGTCATTAGCTTACATAAATAAATTAATTAACTAATAAATCCACTTACACATTAAGTATGGTTAGGAATGTGCACATAGCCCATGCTTTCCATTTCCACACAAAATTATTTTATCAATCTCATCCATTAATTTTACAACCTTAATCCTTCACATGTCTTTAAAAATAGACCATTTGGATTTCTAGAAAAGGTTCTTTTCAACCTTGACCCTTCATCCTTTCCCAAACAATTCTTAACCATCTACGTAACTTCAATATTTTCCCTCTTCAAGTGCACCAATTAAAAGGTGACACTCAGAGGCTTCTCTTTCTCTAAATCCTCTCAATCATCCTCAACTAGTGATCTCTTGGGTCAATCTCAATCCTTGATCAATTATCCATATGATCTATAAATAGATTATCTTGGAAGGAATCCACACATAAATATCTCAAGCAAAAATTCATTTAAACACAACTACACACATCTGGTGTGTACAATAAAGAGTTATGGGTGAGAAAACACTTGTTTTCTTCTTTTATGTATTTTTTTTCACTTAAATGAGGTATCAATTATATGTAGAATAATATTTAAATTTCATAGATTAATTCTTCATTTTAGATTTTTACATATTTATTTATCACATTTTGGCATGCCCAATGGGGCTCACATCCCTAATCTAACTTTCTTGTGAAGATTTTATTGCAAGTTGCTAGTTTGAAATCTATGCCCATGCTTTTGATGTGTTGTATAAATTGACATTTTCACTTATAGAGTGTCAATTATACTATGGATTTGTAACTCTTTTATAGATTGGGATTTATGAATGTAGATTGGTGCATCTTCTTCCTAGTGTGACTTTCTACTTCTATATGCTAGGAAACCTTTCCCCTAACAACCCTAACATCATTTCCTCTCATTCCTTGGGATTTTGATAAGTTTTTATACTTGTTTTGCAAAAAAAATATTCTTAACCCACTATTCTCATTTAAACAATTTTTTGTGGAGTTAACTCATGTTTTATAGATTGCATTACATTTAAACAATTTTTTGTGGAGTTGACATTTTTGCATTTAAGATTGATTTTTCCACCTATAGAGTGATGTTTCCACTTAATACTTTTCCACCTCTACATCTTAATCATCACATACATTTTGCTGACATCTTTGTCTCCTTTCCTTATGTTTCCTAACCTTTTCTAGCTCCTACGCATCCTAGCCTACCTTCCCATCAATTTCCTTGATGACATACTTGCAAGTTTCCATATTTTTGGCCATTTTTTGGCTCTCAACCTCCATATTTCTATGTAGACCTCACATATTCATGTATCTACTATAAAGTGATGTTTTTCCTACACATAATGATACTTATATAGGTAAACTACTAGTAAGTGCAAAATTTATCTTCTGATATTTATTCCTCGATCATAATATTTACTCTACAACTCAACACTTTTACCTCTATTACAATATATTTTTTCTTCATTCAATTTTTGAGATATATATTAAAAATATTAATGCGATTAATTTTTCGCAGTGGTGAATTGCTAGTGGTGAATTTTACTTGTGAATTTTTCATGGTGGTGATGATGGTGTGTTTCCTTTTGGCTCTAACAAGGTATTCAACAAGCGTGAGAATACTAGAATTAAGGTGTCTCAATCTTGGTAATTCTTGTGTTTATTTGTTAATTATTTAACATTTTCCCCATACTTTATAATATTTAATAATGCGTTCCACCAAAATGAGGTGTGGAATTTTGAGTTAGCATCATATTCTAAATGTTGGTACTTTGTGGAGTGTTGCAAGGTGTGTTTAAACTTCCTATCTATATAAGATTTGGGACAACCTACCTTGGTTGGATTATAGGACAACTTATGACAAATTCTTATGATGTTTAAGAGCTAAGAATAGAGGAAGTTACATTAGAATTTGGACATGCTATGACATGATATATTGTTTTTCATGAAGTTACTATTTTGAGATGGAGAATAATTATAAGATGGACACTAATATTAGGTGGAAATAATTATTTAGGTATGATAGTTGTAAGATACTATGTTATTTTTAAAATGTTATCAAGAATCAATAAAATTGGTGTTTGAAATTGGGTTAAATCAGGGGCCACCTTTGTGGGGGTTTGGCACATGATATTATGAACTACAAATGGTTTCTAAGAGCTTGTCCATTTGTCTATAAATTAGTAACTTAATTTATTTATTTTATGTGTTTAAATTTTGTTGATACTACAATTCTATTGAATTTTTTTAAAAACATATGCTAATAATACTCCTTTGAAGGATTTCTTTGGAAATGTGTTGTAATATTCTTTTTTGATTTTATAATACATTGAGTAAATTTTGGAGTGTATGTTTTTTTTTAAAATTTTTTTACTCACATAAATACTAGTGTTATATATTATTTTGATTAAATGTTATTCTATATGTTTCCCTATTTTTCATAATAGTTCAGATCAAAGTTAAACAAATTCTATACACTTCTCTCAAGATTAGTGTAAAAAGCTAAGTTTGCTACCTCTTGTTTTCTTATAGTATTGTGATGAGTGATGATAATACTTGTGCATTACCATGCATTACACAATGTCTAATGATACAATTGTTAGAATGAAAAAAATATTACCCTTTTTCTCTTCCATTTCATCTTTTACTAATTTTTAAACATAATGTTAAATATCCATGCCTCCTCCCTTCAAAAATTAAAACAATAAAATAATAACTCCATATTTGTTAATACTTATTAACTATTAATTAAAAGTTGTGGTAAAAATTTGAAACTAATCATTTAAATACAAATTTAATGTTTAAACTACGTGTATATTAAAAATAATAACAAAGAAATAATACTACTTATTCCTTAAACATTAATAATTCTTAAAAACCTTAAGTTCAAATGCTTCAAAATTTATATTTGCAAAAGATGAAAGAAAAGTATTTAGATAAATTAATATATTTTAATAGAAGTAATTAGATTACACAAATATTAACATTTTACCTCTTTTAAGTAGTTTACAAGAAGATGAGTAAACATATATTTAAACCATAAGTTATCCTTGAGAAAATGATCAAAGTCATCCGAATTTAAGACCTGTCCAACGAAATACAAAAGAATTAATATTGATTCTGAATAATAGAAAAACAAATATATATATTGATAAAAAAATTATATAGAATTTATTTATGTAAAGATAAACATTTCTGATCTATCATCAGTAATAAATTGATCAAAATCATTAATTTTAAATTAAAGGCTTCTAAATTGTATCTTAAATTATATAGTAAACAAATTATTATATGGAAAGATCATACCCTCTTATGCTCACATGCTGAATATTAGCTTTGATTTTCTCCCAGTCTTCACCGCCTTCTCTCAATCTGTCGCTAAATTCATCGGTTCCTGTGCCTGTGTGCTCAAACCATTATAGTCTTTTCAAACGTTCCAATCCCTCTGGAACTTTCTTCACGCTCGGACACTCGCACAGACAGAATTTCTGCAGGACAGCCATTGCTCTATCCTCCAGATCCGGGAACTCTAGGAAAGGGAAGTACTCAACATGTAAATAGCGAAGCTTAGGAAACATGGATGACTTTCCAAACGCTTTCGGTAATTCTCTGCAACTATCATTACGGACTAATCTCAACGCTACCAAGTTAGGCATTGCTTCTAACTCTGGATAATTCGTACAATTACAATTCAACAATGTGAGATGCTTCAGATCTGTTAGCATACACAACCAATTGGGCACCACAAAATTGGACAGTTCGAGTACTTCGATGTCTATCAGAGCAGTGATATTCTGTGGTAGATGCCATTCTATTGAGGACGAGCCTGATATTGACAGATGGCGCATCTTCAGTAACTGAGCAAGGATTCCATATTCAATACTCTTTGTTGAATTGAAGAATTCGAAATGGAGATTTAAACAGAAATTACAGAGCAGGAATCAGAACATACACATAATACAATTGTTTATCGTGGTTCAGTCAATCTGGGTTACGTTCACACTGAGCAGAGGTATTTTATTAAGCTTTTAATTCATCTACATATGAAGATACAACAGCAGTACATATAAAGAATAATACCCTCCCATATGCTCGAATATGAAGAGACATTGAAAGGAGGGAAAAAATGACCGTTGGGATTCAATTACTCAACAAACTCCCACCTGATGACCAACGGATACTGTCATACCTCTGCTCTTATTTCCAGATTTATCTTTTCTTTACAAGACCAAGAGAAGTTCTTGCACATTCAAACTTCTCCTTGGGTACAACCTTTGTCAAAACATCTGCTGGATTGACCTTTGTGTCAATCTTAATCACTTGCAATATACCCTCTTCAACCATATGACACACAAAATGAGCATGAGTGTCAATGTGCTTCGATCACTGCTAAGATGAGTGATTATGAGTTATAAAAATGGCACTACGACTATCACAAAACAGAATATAAGAACTTTGTTTGTACTTCAAATCACTAAGCAATTGCTATAACCAAATCATCTGTCGAGCACCTTCGAAAAGAGCCAAATATTCGGCTTCAGCTGAAGATAAGGCAATAGAATGTTGCAACCTAGAGGCCCAACTAATAGCAGCCCCAACAAACGTGAAAGCATCGAGTAGTAGACCTCCTTTTATCCAAATCTCCGGCAAGATCAGAATTGGTAAATCTTTGCAACTGAACATTGTTGCCATTAAAACAAACACTATAACCAGAAGTACCTTTAAGATACTTTAAAATGCATTTCACCGCTTCCCAATGTTGCTTCTCGGGATTGCTCATGAACCTACTTACAACTCCCACCGCATGAGCAATGTTGGGATGAGTAGAAACCATAGCATACATAATGCTACCCATTGCTGATTTGTAAGGGACACAAGCCATAAAGTCTTTGTCCACTTATGTTTGGGGACACAAATCCGATGATAAATGAAAATGAGAAGCAAGAGGAGTAGAAACAACCTTCACATCAGTCATACCAAACCTGTCCACCACTTTGTCAATGTAATCTCTTTCTTCTTCCTATCCCCAGTTCGTCATATCAAGAATCCTTTTGGCTACACCTAAATCTTTCATAGCAAACTTGTTGGCCAAGTGAGCTTTCAATTCACTAACAATCTTCAGACTAGTGCTGGCTATCAACATATCATCAACATAAAGAAGAAGGATAACAAACTCCCATTAGGAAGTTGCTTATAATAAATGCATGGATCAGATTCACACTTTGTGAAATTGTGTGCAAGCATGAATTTATCAAACTTCAAATACCATTGACATGGGGCTTGTTTGAGCCCATACAAACTCCTCTTCAACTTGCAATAAAGATGCTCTTTTCCCTTCTTGACGAAACCTTAAGGCTGCTCCATGTATAACTCCTCATCAACATCGCCATGTAGAAATGTCGTTTGATATTGAGTTGTTCCAATTCAAGATCCCACACCGCTGCAAGTCCCAAAACAGTGCGGATTGTTGTCATTTTGACAACCGGTGAGAAAATTTCATTGAAATCAATTCCATGTTTCTGAGCATACCCTTTCACCACTAATCGGGCTTTGAACCGTTTAGAACCTCCACCTTCATCTTTCAGTTTGTAGACCCACTTGTTCTTAAGTGACTTTCGATTCGGTGGTAAAGAAAAAAAATCCCATGTTTGATTGGTTTCAAGAGATTTCATCTCTTCTTCCATGGCTTTTAGCCATTTATCCTTGTTACTACTGTTACAAGCATCTTTAAAATTAATCGGTTCAGCTTGCTCAGAGATAAGAAGCTTTGGTTCTGCCTCTTCAGCATACAATAGCTGATAATCAGAGAATTTCTCAGGAATTTTCCTTTGTCTAGATGATCACCTTAACTCTAGATTATCATTCTGCGTATGAGAATGTATTCTTTCTAATTGAGAGTGACTTCCCTGCAATTCATGAGTAGTCCCTTCAGAAGAAGTTTTTACTGTCTGTTTGCACAAATTTTCTGAGATGGATTGTCCCCTGTTCTGACCGTGTATCATGCCATGAGACCCATGCTCTAGTTCAGTATTAAAAAGAACAGTTGAGCGGCCCACTCACTCTGCTCACCATAGTCTTCATCGTGACTGTGTTTATCTACCAACGATCCTTTATGTGAATTTTCCAGTTTGCAACGATCCAACGTATCAACTTTCACCTGCAATGACTGGTCAAATTCATCATATGGTGCATAATCAACCATTTTTTCAGATTCTATTTCGCCAATGACGTGGTTTGGAGAGTGGAAGTCAAAGTGCGGCGTGAGTCTTGGACTGTCATCCTGTTCGCTGTGCTTTGGATGGACATCACTCCCGCGCCTTTGGTCACAACTTGAATGTTCAAGTTTTTGAGTGGTCCACACACCTTGCCCACCGCAAACCTCACAGTGACTGTGAGATATAAGATTACGCTGATCATTGGAGGTGTGCGCATCATTGTTAGGTGTAAAGGAGTCTGCAGGAGTCTTTGCAAGAAGATCATCGCTCCTTAATAAAATTTCACAGTCACGATTTCCTTTCAGCGAGATTTCACTATTCCCTTGCATACAATCCAGACCATGACTGGTAGTTGGTCGCATACTGTCCACCATGACGTGTGAGGGTTGTGAGCTCCCTTCAAATGGATGACTATTAAGATCATAATCCATGTTGTGAGAAACAGAGGATGATGATAGAGCAGGATTTGGGGCTAATACAAAGGTAGGGGTCAGCTGTAAAGAATTTCCTCCTTGAGGTGTTGAAGCAGAGTTGTCCTTATGCAGAGAATCTGATTTGAAAGAAATATATTCACTTACAGGCCTATCAATGTCTTTGATAGCTGGAAATTTATGCTCATTAAAAATAACATCACGACTACGAATAATTTTCTTTCCAACCGGATCCCAAATTCTGAAACCAAACTCATCTTCACCATAGCCCACGAATATTCCCTTTTGTGATTTGAAATCCAGCTTTGTCCTCTTTTCTTTTGGGACATGAACATGAGCTTCACATCCAAAAACCAGGATATGTGAGTAAGATATCCGCTTTCCCTATCATTCCTCTTCCGAAATACCAAATTCTAATCGAGATGAAGGAGTTCGATTGATTAAATAGATTGCTATGTTGCAGGCTTCTACCGAAAACTCTTTGCCCAAACTGGCATTGGAAAACATACTCCGTGCTTTCTCAAGAATGGTTCTATTCAACCTTTCTACCGCCCCATTTTCTTGAGGCGAATAAGGAACAATCTTGATCCTTCTTATTCCGTGATCTATACAAAAATTATCAAACTCCAAGGAACAAAATTCACCTCCATTATCTATTTTTAAACACTTAAGTTTGTGTCCACTTTGATTCTCAACAAGTGCTTTGAAATGCTTAAATCTTGTAAAACCTTCAGATTTATGAGAAAGCATATAAATCCAAACTTTCCTAGTACAATCATCAAGGAAAATAACAAAAAATTTTGCTCCTCCATAAGAGGTTACCTCTATAGGTCCGAAGACATCCGAGTGTACTAACTCTAAAGGTGTTGTCCTTTTGTCGTGTCCATCAAGAAGCTGACTCGCTTTTGTTTCCCATGAAGACAATGCTCACAAAACTCCAAATTTGTAGATTGGAGACCCAGTAGTTGATCACGATTCAGCATTACCTCAAGACCTTTCTTGCTTATATGGCCTAGCCTTTGATGCCAAAGTGCAACATCGCTGCCCACAAGTGTCATAGCAGCTCTCACCTCATTAAAAGGTCTCACAATATAGAGACTATCGGTCTTGTCTCCTTTTGCAATAGCTAATGAACCTTTGACTATTTTCCACGTATCCGTGAGTTCGGTTTTAAAACCTTGGATATATAATTGGCTAACTGAAATCAGATTCCTCTTTAATTGAGGAACATGTCTAACATCTTTGAGCAATAGTTTGGATCCACCTTCTAGATGCAAGACAACATCACCTTTTTCGATGATTTTACATGCTTTGTTGTCACCCAAATATACTTCTCCAAAATCGCCTTCTTGATAATTTGTAAATGCATCTGTGAGAGAGGAAGCATGAAAAGAAGCGCCAGAATCAATAACCCATGAATCGGATTTTGTATCCGTAATGGATAATATTACAATACCATCATCCCTGTCATTAGCAACATTTTCTTCACTGTCCAAAAACTTTTCTTATGCCTTCTTATATTTTCGACAATCCTTCTTGACATGACCAGCTTTTCCACAAAACCAACACCCGCTTTGTCTCCCTCTTGACTGTGATCTTCTTGCATATTAGGACCTTTGATTGTAGTTATTTCTGCTTCTATTGTAACTTCTCCCCATATTTTCAGTGCTGATCATAGTAAGAGCATCATCGATTGAGGACTCATTATTCTTCCTCCTCAAATCTTCAGATAGAAGTGTGGCTGCAGCTTCATCAAAGGATAATTTCTTTGAATTTGAAACTATGGTGCTTGCTGTTGTGACAACACCATCCCAGCTATTTGGGAGAGAACTTAAGAGCAAAACAACCTTGCTCTCTTCATCTTGCATCATGCCTACGGAGGTTGCTTGGCTGATCAGAGTGTTGAACTCATTGAGGTGATTTGTCATAGATTCTCCTTCCCTTATCTTCAGCTTATACAACTTTTTCATTGTAAATATTTTATTGGCTTTTGACGCCATTGCATACGTGGCAGTGAGTTTATCCCACACCTCCTTTGATGTTGACTTGTTTGAAACATTGTGCAAAACATTGTCACTTAAGGCAAGAAAGATTGTTGGCATGGCTTTCTAGTCAAGTTTATCCCAAGCTTCATCTGTCACTACGGTTGGCTTCTTCGTTTTTCCTTCGATCACAATAGAAAGTTCTTGCTTGATGAATAGAGATTTCATCTGAATCTTCCATATGCTGAAATTCCTCCCGAAAAATTTCTGTATTCTCATATCTTCCATTTTCAAAAATTTTGACACAAAATTTCCAACCAGCCTCTCACCAAGCTCTGATACCAATTGTTGAATTGAAGAATTCGAAATGGAGATTTAAACAGAAATTATAGAGCAAGAAACAAAATATACACAGAACACAATTGTTTATCATGGTTCAACCAATCTGACTTACGTCCACACTGAGCAGAGGTATTTTATTAAGCTTTTAATTCAGTTACATATGAAGATACAACAATAGTACATATAAAGAATAATACCCTCCCATATGCTCGAATATGAAGAGACATTGAAGGGAAGGAAAGAATGATCGTTGGGATTCAATTACTCAACACTCTTCAACTCTTTTTCATGGTGAACACTTAAGCTTAGTTCTTGGAGGTGGGTTAATTTCGCAACATTGTCCAACTTTAACAGCCCATCCTCTTCAACAGAGAGCCTTAAAAGATCTGATCTCAGTACCCTCAAAGAAACAAGCTCTAATATTCCCTTTGGCATCTGATTCCCCAGCTCATAATGGCAATCCTTTATATTGAAATGCTCGAGGCTTTTCATTTCACTTATCCACTCAGGCAACCTTTGCAGTTGTTGGCACATAGATAAATCGAGCAAGACAAGACTCGTAGGACTTCTCAAGCAGATTGGTACCTCCTTAATACTTGTCCATGATAAATTCAAAAGCTTGAGAAGTTTTTGCTTACCAAGACATGGGGGCAATGTGGAGATCTGAGTTTTGCTCAAGTTGAGAACCCTTCACAATCTCATAGAGCTGAAGAATTTGGCCTCAATATTTTCAATGGGATTATTATACAATGAAAGAGTGCGAAGAGATTTTGGATAAGAAGCCCTCCCTTTTGCAATGACATTATCATCTATCTCTCTTTTGGCAAGTAGAAGTCTACGCCAACCCTCACTTTTTTTCTCAGATGCAAAGACATCTTCGGCCGCAAATGTACATCCGTTTTCTTTACATATATCAATTGTCAAATCAAGCAGCAAGTCATGGATCTTGCAATATTTGATTAGATCTTTACCCTCCCATACTTCAAGCAAGTAAAGATTGGCCAACTGATATAAATAACTCCAAGCAACATCCCACTTGTCTTCTCCTTGGGGAATCAATCCTTCTGCTATCCAGAGGTTTATGAGATACTCGCAATGTATTATCTCATCCTCAGGAAAGAAGGAAAAATAAGAAAAACAAGGCTTAAGATCTACGAGCAAGGAGTCATAACTCACTCTGAGAATCTCTATGATGTCGCTATCTGGATTACCGACCTCTTTCCACCGATGCAGCTCCGACTCTTTGAGTTGATGCAATTTAGACCTCCACTCGCTTATATCTGTGCAACAAGAGAGAGAAGCTCCTGTGGTTTTTAGAGCCAATGGTAATGTGCAACATTGCTTTTCAACTGGAAGAACTACTTCTCTAAGGTAATATAGTGCGGAAATTTCGGCATGTTCTGGGAAGGCACAAGCAAGAAACAACTGCCAACTCTCTTCCTCAGATAAAAGCTCTATGTGGTAAGGGAAAGCACCAAGCTTTTCACAAACTTCCTTGCTTCTTGTTGTAACCATGACTTTACATTGGCTATTACTGTCAATTGGAAGTCCGAGGCTCGTAATGATGTTATCTTCTCTGGCTGCCCTCCACATGTCATCGAGCACTATGAGAAACTCTTTTCCTTGTAATGCGGCATGAATCAGTTCTGCTGCTCGCTCCTCACTTACATCCTTGACATCCTTTAAATCTTCCATTTGTGACACTAAATCACACTGTAGTTTATGAACAGAATATGACTGTGATATGGAAAGCTAGATTGAAAGCTCATACCTTTGTTTGAGTCTGTGAAAAGGGTTTTGGAGAAGAAATGTCTTTCCTGCTCCACCCATCCCCACAACAGCAATGACTGGAATAGCTGATTCATCTATTAAGGAGATGAGTTTTTGAAGCTTGGGCTCAATCGCCACAGGATGTGAATCACTCGACAGGAGACTGTTCCTCTTCCATGCTCTCCCTGTTGCACTGCTTGATGCCTGTTCGGAGTGAGAGGGCACTAAATCACGGAAAAGCTTCAGCTGCTCTCCATCTTTAGTAATAGATCTGATTCGTTCTTTCTTTTGTTGAATTCTTTTAACCATTCTATAGTGGAAAATCAATTCTTGAGGATAGCAGACACAAGACTGAGTTACAGATCTAATGTAAAGAGGGCATGTTCAAGTATCATGTGCTCGAGATATGTTTGTTTTTCTTGCTGGAAGAGGCATGTTCAAGTATCTGTCTATTTCATATCTTCATTTTCTTGTGAGATACATGTTTAGAAAGTTTCACAGTTTGTCAGTCTGCAGAATAATAGATAAGGTTTTGCTAATTATTATATCCACATAAAGATACAGAAGGTCATCGACACATAAGGAACTTCTTCATGCAAAGCACATGTGTGTTTCAAAATAAAATGTCCTCCCTCGTAATAAACATGACATGAACTAGAATTAGTTTAAATATCTTAAATAAAAAAATTTAATACATAAATATTACTTTTAAAAAAAAAAAAAAAATTTATTTGAAGAATTATTTTATTTTTGTATGTAAATTTTATCTTCAATTTATTATTGTGAACTCCAATTTTAGACCTATACAAACATGAGAAACAAACACACAATTAGATTCGTATGCAAGTAAGAACAAGGATTCCCCATGAAATTCATTAGCAATGCTCAAACATAGGAAAATGAATAACAAAAGATGGAAAACAAATGAAATCCTAATTAAGCATGCAAATCCTCAATCCCATGGGGGAATTGGTGCCAATTATGTATAGAAATTGGCCTTTTCCCAACTCCTTTGTAAGTTTGATGAAGATTGATCCACTTGATGATGAAGAAAAATATGCTTTCTTGACAAAATCTGCAATAACCTAACTATGACGATGGAAAATGCTCATAAAGATGAATGAAATTGCTCAAAATATGAAGATAATAACTCTGCTCTCAATTTGTGGATGAAAAATGAGAAGGAAAGCCTCTTATTTATAAATGAATTTGAGAGAAGAAAAGGAAAAACAGATGAATGTGGGATCATTCAACATCCAATGACCAAATGCCACTTGTCAAGATGTGAATGGAGGAAGGTTGTGCACATTCTGATGAATGGGCCGATAAATGTTATTAGCTGGATTTTCAAATTTG
This sequence comes from Sequoiadendron giganteum, assembly GCA_007115665.2. Classification (NCBI taxonomy): domain Eukaryota; kingdom Viridiplantae; phylum Streptophyta; class Pinopsida; order Cupressales; family Cupressaceae; genus Sequoiadendron; species Sequoiadendron giganteum. The sequence continues at coordinate 50,651,215 of CM021105.1, read as the reverse complement.
TTAAATGACTTGTTGAAGAGGGAAAAAGAAAGACTTAAATGCTACTTGACTCAATGCACACAGACATGCAAGAGGAGAATGAATGCTTTGTTGGATGTACAAATCCACTTGGAGGAATATTCCCTAAATATGCCATGTTGAGAGAATGTTGATTTTAGTAAATCAAATAAATATATTTTCATGTGCAAGTGGCAAAATCTAAAGAAATTGAGAGGTTTGGATTAAATTAATCAAGATTTGATCAATTTAATAAGAGATTAGATGATGTGACAAATTTGATTTAGATTTTGTGATTTTATTTAAATCAAAGTTGAGAAGAAAATGGTTTAGGTTTTAATTACATAAAGATTTTGATTTATTTAACTAAAAGGAGATGATGTTAGATTAAATTAAACAAAGTTTAATTTATTCAATTTAATAGGATGACTTTAGAGATTTTAATTAAATATAATAAAATATTTAATTAAATAGAGACATAAGGTTAATTAAATTAAATTGATTAATTTAATCAACAAGGAAGAATGACTTAATTAGATAAATAATGATTTATTTCATTAAGGGATGAAAGGTGATGACAAGTTGAGAAGGTGATTCAGGATGAAACGATGTTAGTAATCAAGATCAAGTGTGTTGGTATATTTTCCATGTCTACAATTATTTCATTTTTTTATATTTTTATTTTGAAAAATACAATAAATATTGTATACATATAGAATACTTTTTATCTATTTTATTTGTTTTAAATATATAATTTATATTTAAATTTTTGTACACATAATCCAATACATTATCCCCTATCTTGATATCACTAAAAAATTAGCTCTCCACATAATTTTCAATACACTAAATTAACTCAATAAAAAATTATCACTAAACTCATTTTATTTTATTAAACCTAAAAATTAATAGTATTATTACTAATTAATATGTAAATATGTCAAAGTAGATAAATAGATTTCACACTGAATGTGTGGATTGACATTGTTAGAGTAATCATGCATTAGTTAATAATAAATTAATATTTATTTAATTATTAAGCTTGTAAGATGGGCAATCTCTACCAGCCTCGATTCCAGTGACAATCACAACACTTCTCAGTTAGAAATCCAATCTAAACAAGAGAAAACAAACAAGATGAGGAATAAAATGAAAGAATTCAAATAAGAGCAATCCCCATATTGAAGTTGAATAACTTTGTTTGTCTCTCCTCAAGTTTCTTTTGCAAATATGCCTTCAGGTCATGGTAGACATGTGCAAATACCTGCAAATAGTAAGCATGAAAGTCAGAGATAAGTCTCCTTGTAGGCGAAAATAATTTTAGATTATATGCATTGAAGGCTTTGGCTAGCGACTTCTACTCTTCTCAGATTTGGCATTACTTCCTTGTCTATTAGCTTTGAATTAACTTTGAGCTCTTGCATAAGTTGTGTTGCACGAGACGAAGGCATCACTCTTTTGTGTGAAGAAAATTTCCTTCATTTTTAGAGGCCCAAATTTTTGGTGGAGACCAAGCAAATATTTTCTATCTGATTTGAAGGCCGACTCTCTTGTGTTGACAGCCAATATATACCTCTCTATTTTTGCATTTTGTGGAGAGAGGCACTATCAACAAAGTGTTTGATTTGTAGGGCTGCATTTAAATCCTTGAGGCCCACATTATTTTGCAAATGTTGTGGTGTTGTTTCTTTGTCAAAGGTATGATTGGGTGCTTGGAAGGGTTGCACAATTCTTTATAGACCACTAATTTTCCATTATTTTGTTGCTTGGAGGTGGTGATTTGGATTTGCTCAGACCCTATGGGCATTATTTATTTGATTGGTTTTTTGCAAGGTTTGCCTAATGGTCTCTTTTTTGTTCGACTGTTGAGCATTTCATTGTGATTTTAATCCCACATTGGTTCCATGGATGATAATTCTGCTATTTAAATAGCATTGCAGTGTGAGTGGTGGGTGTGAGTTAGACTCACAGGCTTTGAAGAGGCCTTTGCGTGTGGAGTCCATTCTTGGAATGCTTGCTTGGTAAAATGGCTTGGAGATTGGTGGAGATTTCTTTGCTTGGTGTTTGGGGAGGCATGCCCAATTTTTTTAGCCCCTATGCATTCTATGGTCGTATGGTGTGACCAAGAGCTCTAGAAGATTCCGAAAGTGCCTCAATAGGGGTTTTTTTTCAAAATTGTGCAACTTTTGCAAACGAAATCCATTTTTAGCAAACAAAACATCATTGAAAAAATTCTTCGATGAACTTCATTGTGGATGAGGTGTTTTCTAAAAATTTTACCACTTTATGCCATTTTTACTATCTTGAAGTTTCAAGTTGTTACTATTGTATCTCTTGGAAAATTTGGTGCTTGTAAATTGTAAAATCAGTTTGAATATATTTTGGGGGGTGTTCTTGTTTTTTGAGTCCTTGGTGTGCCCTTGTATATCATGTCGGACCCTAGGATTGATTTTATCACTCCACACAACTATCACACATGGAATCTCAAGATTTCATAATTGTTGCAATCAGGGTGTATGGCAACTGTTGGATGCCAACCAACCCGAATTCACTAAAACATTTGATAAATTTGTTCATAGAAATATAATGGATGAGGCTAAATGACTCATAGGTCTTCTTGTGTTTGATAATTTTTTATTTCATATTGATGAGTGTAAAAAACCTAAAGAGGTGTGGGATAAGCTTGCAGAGTTGTATGGTAAGGTCAATCAGTTTAGGATCTTGTAACTTGAAGCTGATCTCACTTCTCTCTCTCCAAATTCTTTTCCCTCTATTCAGGATTTCCTTGCACAATTCAAGTTGATTTTGTCTCAATTAAAAGGATGTGGTCATGCCAAAGAAGAGAAGGAGTGTATTTTCTTGATCTTGGCTAAGCTTAGAGGTCCTTTTCAAGTGTTTTCCTCTACCTTCTATTCTACTATGGATGCTATGGGAGAAGATAATAAGATGCCTTATTTTGAGGATTTTTGTGATAGCTTGACAAGGGAGCAGGCCAAGTTGATTTAGATGGATTCTCTTCCTAAGATTCATGCTTTAATGGCTCAATATTCCAAGGGCAAGGGTAATAATAAGAAGAAGTCTAAGACAAATTCCTCTTCTGGTGGCGAGCCTTCCTCCAATCCTAATGTGAAGATTGATAAGAAGGATAATCCTCTACCTCCTTCTTCTAACTCAAGAGAGTCATCTTCTACATCTAAGAAGGAAAATTGTTCTTTTTGTGGAAAATCTAGGCATAATGATGCACATTGGTTTGTGAGGCTAGCAACATTAGAAGAAGCTATGAGGAAGCATAATATTACCATGCCCAAGAATTCTTCCTCGGGAAAAGGGAAAGATCTCTTATCTATGGCTTTCTCCTCTACCAGTTCCAATTAGATTCTTGATTATGGTGTTTCTCATACATGACTCATACTGTGGACCTTCTCAATTCTCTTTTTGAGTCATACTTCACATATTGATGTTGGGAACTCTTCTCAAATTCTAGTTTTGGGGACAGGATCAGATCATATGCATGATGGTAGCATTGATGATGTTCTTCTTGTTCTTGATATTTCATAGAATTTTCTCTTTGTCTATCAAATTTGCAATCATAGTGATGGAAGGATTTTTGAGTTCTCTCCTATTGATGTGACCATTCGAGAGATGCAATATCTTAAGAAGGTCATTGCTACAGGTACAGTTGACCGTGTAGACCATTTGTTTAGGTTTGATGGATTTGAGTCTTCATCGGGATCATCCCTTATTGCTCATGCAGATTCTATGAGCAAGATTTGGCACACACGGTTTGGGCACCTAAATTATAGATATCTTGAACAGATGAGCACAAAAAATTTCGTAATTGGTCTACCTCAGATCTCTTGTTCAGATGGAGTTTATCAAAGTTGTGTGCTTGACAAGCATCATAGGGATCATTTTTTGAATGGCATGGCCACATGTGCTTCGACACCCCTTGATTTAGTGCATAGTGACCTCATGTCCTTCCCCACTCCTTCATTTTTAGGGGCCAAATATGTGCTCACCTTGATTGATGATTTTTCTAGGCGTACTTGGGTGTATTTTTTGAAGTATAAGGATGAGGTTCTTCGACATTTCATGTCCTTCCTTGCATTTCTAGAGAAGTAGTCAGGACATTTCCTTCAGAAGATTCACATAGATAATGGGGGGAGTGTGCCAATCAAGCATTTCATGAATTCTATCATGCTAAGGGTTTTCTTCATTAACACACAGTTCCATACACTCCTCAACAAAATGGTGTACTCGAGCGGAAGAATAGAACTTTATGGGAGATGTCCAATTATATGCTACAATCTAGATCCATGGCTCCTGCCTTTTGGGAAGAGGCTGTCAATTGTGCCAACTACATTCAGAACTGTATGCCCCACAAGGTAGTGCATAATATGACTCCCGAGGAGGCTTGGTCTCATGTCAAGCCCAAGGTTTCATACTTTAGATTATTTTGGAGTGATGCATGGACATTCATTCTAGATGGTAGGCATAAGGCAATGGAGAAGAAAAGTTAGCAGTTCATTTTTGTTCACTATTATGAGGATGTAAAGGGTTATCAATTGTTTGATCCTGTCACTCGAGAGGTTCATTTTAATCATGATGTTAACTTTGATGAGTCTTTCACTCCGCAGGATTCTCCATCACAAGCCTCTCTCTCTCTTCTTCCTAGTTCTTCTTTAGAGGATGTTGCGCTTCCAGATGATGATGATGATTCTCGTAATGATGTTGTTCCTGATGATGGTATAGATCTTGTTGTTGATATTACTCCATCTTCTCCTTCTCCTCCACCTACACCCTGTCGACCTTTATGGGCTCATACACGTTTTGAGGATGCTGGTTCTCTTGCAAGTGATCCTATAGCTACACGCTACACTCATTTTCGCACTTTCAGTATCAGTATTTTGAGTGATTAATTTTTTAGTGATCCTCAAAAGTTTTCAGATGCTTCAGGTGTTCCGGAATGGGATAGTGCTATGATAGAGGAGTATTCCTCCTTGATGAAGAATCATACTTTGGATTTGGTTCCTCTTCCTAAGGGACAAAAGTTGGTTCAGTGCAAGTGGGTGAATTGTACCAAGTTTTTAGCTAATGGTTCTATTGATAAGTATAAGGCTCATCTAGTGGCTAAGGGATTTTCTCAGGTTTAGGGTATTAACTATTCCAAGACCTTTCCTCCTATCACAAAGATGGATTGCATATGCCTTGTGCTTTCTATTGCTGCATCTCAGGGTTGGTCAGTGTATCAGATGGATGTGAAGAGTACTTTCTTACATGGTGGTCTTCATGAGGAGATCTATATGGAGTAGCCACCAGGATTTTTGCAAGACCCTTCACTTATTTGTAGGCTTAGACATTCATTGTATGGTCTCAAACATGCTCCTAGAGCTTGGTATGAGAATATGGATAGTTTCTTGCTTTCTTTTGGACTCACTAGATGTCAGTCCAATCCTACAGTTTACACTCAAAGGCATGGGGGGAGCTTCTCATTCTTGTTCTTTATGTGGATGACTTGATTCTCATAGGGCAATCTCTTTCCATGATTGAGGATACTAAGCGAGCTTTGATGGAGCGTTTTGATATGCCATATCTTGGTTTGTTGCATTATTTCCTTGGTCTTCAAATCCATCATTCTTCTGTCGGTATTTCTATCTTCCAAAGGAAGCATTCTCTTGATTTTCTTCAAAGGTTTAGGATGGCTGATTGCAAGCCAACCCCTACTCCTTTTCAGTCAGGTGTTGGTTTTTCCACCAGTTGCACAACTCCATCCCTTGAAGCTACTTTGTATCGACAGTTGGTTGGCAACCTTTTTGTACTTACAACACAGTCATCCTGATATTTCCTTTGTAGTTGGTCTTGTATCCTGTTTCTCTCAAGATCCTCATGAGAGTCATTGGAATGAAACCAAGTGTATCTTACGGTACATTCAAGGGACTACACGATTTATTTCACTACACATCAAGTGCTACTGAGATTGTGGGATTCACTGAATCAGATTGCACTGGTGATGTTGATGATCAAAAGTCTACTTCTGGCTTTTTTTTTTTGTCTTGGTTCTGGTCCGGTTGCTTGGCATTACAAGAAGAAAATTTCTATTTCTTTATCATCCACTAAGGCTGAGTATCGAGGCACTGTCTTGGCTAGTCAAGAGGTTCTTTAGCTTCGACAGTTGTTCATTGAGTTTGGATTTCCTCTTGATCATCCCACTATTTTTTGGTGTGATAACTAGAGTGTCGTACATATTTCTTGCAACCCCATGGAGCATCAACACACTAAGCATATTGAGATCCACATGCACTTCATTTGGCAACTCATTCAGGATGGTGTTCTTTCTTTCGATTATTTTCCTACGGCGCAATGGGTTGTAGACATCTTCACGAAACCTTTGGCATCTCCCCACTATCTTCAGTTACAATCAATGTTAGGGGTAAATGAAGTTTTCCTTGGGGGGTCTTGAGGAGTCCTCCTTCCTTTCACTTTTTTTTTGTTCTCTCTTTTGGAGAGGAGTTTTCTCCCATAGAGTTTTTCTCCTTTTCTCTGGTTGTGAGAGATTTGCATTTTATTGCATTGTAGTTGTACATGGGTACCTAACAAGGATTTTTTGTCAGGACCCATAATGCATCTCATATTGCATATTACATTTTCATCTCTTACTTATTTCTCCCTAAGTTCCACTTAAGGGGGGGTGTTGGAGTGCACATTTATTTTTTGTGTGATATTAAGTCCAACTTAGTATTCATTGTAGTAGTTGCATTTATTTATTTTTGGTTTGTACATTGATGGAGGGTGGTTACCTGCTTTCTTGTGCTATCTCTCCATCTTTTCCTCGTGCCTTTTTAACAAGGCATTTGTACATTATAAATCCTCATTCTCCTCAATGCAATATCATCGACTGGTGAAATAACATCATTTAGGTTGCTTCTCTACATTGTGAAGGTTGTAGGTTGTTGTTTTGGGAACACCAATAGAAAGAGGGAGAACATGGGCATTTAATTAAATTGATTTATGAAATCAATTTAATTAAATGGGGGAAAATATGAATGAGACATAAAATAATTTATTTGAAGTAATTATTTAATGAGGGAGAGGAATGCTATTAGATTAAATATTTTTGACAATTATTCAATTATAGTAGGAAGGAAAAGGTCAATAAATAGACAAATAATAATTATGATTTGACTATAGGTGAATGATAAAAGGAAAATAATTAAATAATAATTTATTTAATTATTATAGGAAAGGGGGTGTTAGCGACATAATTAATTTTATTTAATTGATCATAGTAGAATAAATATCAAGAGATGAATAAATTAAATAATTAAAATTATTTAATTAAATGCGGAGATGAAGACCAAGAAAAATGACGCTCGTAGACCAAGACATTTTTCAATGTCTACAAAGCTAATTCCATTTCATGCATTTAAGCTAAACTTAAGAGTATTTATTTATGTTATTAGAGTGAGTTATTATTAGATCATTATGTCTCAACACATAGGATGGTGACACTTTTCATAATCTAATCCTTTTATTATTTAGGGTTTTCTTTAATAACTCTCATTCATTGTAACTATAAGAAAGCTTTTCATTTTGTATGTTTTTCTAGCCGAGGATATAGAAGATTATTGTTTGTAACTCCCTTGCATGGAAAGTGTTTTTCGTTGTTTGATCTGGTTTCTTGTCTTATTCACAGTTGTAACATGCTATCAGAGCATGGATTCAGTGAACCCCTTCTCCATTTCTTTTCTCGACTGGAGTTACAAGAGAAAATATAAAATCTTCATTTTTAAAATTTTCTAGAGTTGGGTGAGTTTTTCTTCCACTTAACTTTGAAAAGGACCTCACCATTGTGTTAAGGAGGACAAATTTATGAAAAATAAGAAAAAACTAATAATTTTTTTTTGTGTTTTGTGCACAATGATAACATCTAGGCATATAACACTACACTATGTTTTCTGTAGGCACCTATTGCCAGTGGGGTAGTTAGGTTAGCTACTAGAGGCTATGAGCTAACCACACCCACCACAACTAGTAGTGTCTCCCATCCATTGTTTAATCGATGGTGAGTGGGTCAAATTTTTAAAATCTAGTGCATCCCCTAGGTGCCTTTTTTTTGCTCCTAATGTCCCAGTTGGACAAATTTTTTGGGGGGCATAAATTTTCACTTGAGTATCAAAATTGGGCAAGCAAGATATCATGAAAATGTATTATTTGATAACTATCTAATAGTGCCAATATTTTCTCATATTTTTGTGATGGTACATTTTTTCACCTATCAAAGTTACTTGTGCTATTTTCACTCCTGAGATCACAAATTTTGAATAGTTTCTTCATTTTTCATTACTATAGTGGCATTGTAGAGGTCTTTCATAGATCTTCATAGTCATTGATGCATTTTTTCCATATTTTTATCAAAGTATATTTTATTTATATTTTCATTTTGTCACATTCTAGTGAATTACTTCGATGTTTTAGTGCCTAGAAACTTTTTGTTTGTATGGGGTGAATTTCTTTTGGATATTCTACATGTATTTACAACCATTTTCCCTATTTGAATATTTGAAAGTCTTTTGCATATAATTTCTCTTTTGTAGGTGCATTGAGTTAAAGTGCCATTTTGGTGATTTTGCACATCATGTTGTGCCTTTTGTACTTGCACTATGATATAATGTTCCATGGGTGGCTTGTGAGTGCCTTTGTTTAAAAATCACGCCTATCTCAAGTGAGTGTTACTTCCATGAAATCATCAATTCCTAATGGTTCTTGTCTCATGTGTGTGGCCTTAGTTTGCACACCCTTTTTATTTGCAGATATAGAATCATAAATTGTCACCCTTGATAGTGTCACACTAGGTTTAGCAACCTCCTAAGTTCCTAGACCTAGTTGTTCTTTTAATCTATCTATTTTGGCCCCAATTCACATATTTCGGTGTTAGCATTTTAACATTTAGGAATTAAAACTCAATTATTAGTTGTTGGTAATTATTTTGTGGGAAATTAAAGAATCACATATATATACAAGTCTTTTTCATCATTTTAATTCTAATGGGAGATAGCAATTTTGAAAATTGAATTGAATGAGAAATTGAGCATCCTAAAAGCAGTCGAGAAAAATTGGGATAATTATAGAAACATTATTTTAATCAAGCATCATGTTAGCAATGCATCATGTTTTTATGTGATTTTGTTTATGTTTTATGTCCATTTTTTTTGTGAGTACCAACACTTGTAGGAATTGAAATCAAACATCCAATTCTCATTGAAAGTGATGAGTAGAATGACTTCAGTCCATATAAGGGATGCAAATTTGAGTGGTATGTTGCAACAATTGTTAGTTATCACTTTTTATCCATTAGCCTCTATCTAGCTGAGGGTAAGCTCTCTTTTACAACTTCATAGTCATTGTGGAGGTAGAAATACCAAAATAGGGTTTGACTTAGTCAAGCATCTATATGGCACAACCCTTTCTCATATTTCATGTGTGCAAGTTATTTTTGAAGTGAATTTGGGAGAGGATTGAAAACCTAATTTCTCAATCAAGTACTCATGTCCTACAAGTCAATAAACTAGGGAAAGTGGAATTTATCAGCACCATATGAAACTCCAACACTGAGTCCAAACAAGAAGATCCTACAAATAGAGATCAACTGAGATATTAAATCTATTTTTGAGTGTTTTTACTTATAGGTTTAGGGTGTCAATGCCCATGTCTAGTTAGATCAAGCTCAAATTTATATTCTAGGTACCTATGTGTATGTGATCTACTATTATGAACTCTATTTTTGTCTTTTAGTGTGTATTTTCAAAAATTCACAATAATTTGCTGCATTTTCATAGTTAACCTAGGCACATCTTTGCATTATCATATTCATGTCAATTATCAATCACTTAGTCAATCTGTCTACCCATCCAAATCCCCAAAGAAAAAAATATAAGAACTAAAAACTTTGTTCCCCATTTTGGATCTTCTATTGAGGTTAGTAGTCAAATGGGTATTTTAGATCAAATTTAATTATGTCCTTTATGATGTAGGAAGAGATGTGATTTAAACCCTAGATCCTATTTTACCACTTCAAATTTTGGTGAACTTCATACTTGTTTCATGTTAAAAAGCGTATGAAATTTGAAGCATATCATTTTAAAATTTGAGTGCAATCTTAGGTGGTTTAAATTTATCATTTATGCATACATATTTTGATAAAAATGTATTAAAAAAAGTGAAAATTTTCATAGTACTATTATTTCAAAAGACACGAAGTGTTAATTTTTACTATTCCAAGATAGATAAAGTCAATTATAGCATTGCAAAATCTTAATTAGGTGATTTGAAGATCTAAAAAAATTGAGAGTATTTTAATTTTTTATATTTGCATACATATTTTATGGAAAGAGTGAAGATTTACATTGTATTTTGTCATTTCAAAAGATACAAATGCTTCAATATCTAGGTTTCTCAAACCAAGTTTAATTGATTGCTTCTTACACAATCTAAAATTGGTTATTAGGACATTAAATTAATTCAAAAATTTAACATTGTATGCATAATTATGTATTACATAGAGTAAAATTAGGATTTTGTGCATTTCTAGAAACTTGCTTATTGTCAAACATAGAAACCTACAATTTAAAAACCTTTGGACATTGAAACAATGGAAATAGGAAGAGAGAGGGTCTATCCTTGAAGAGATAGGTCTCCTCCTATTTTAATCAATTTTGACTCAAGGAAACCCTAAAGATCTCAACTCCATGATGTAAAGGGGAAAGAGATCTGCAATAGGGGTGTCCTAAGTTTTGATTAATGATTAAAGAGGGCTTCATCACCAAGCTAGGGCTTGGAAAGACTAATGAAATGAAAGAACCAATGTTTAAACCTAGAATGCAATATAAAACTTCACTAAATAACCTAGAAAAGAGTATAAATCTGAACAACAAATTGGAAAAACATGAAAGTGCACCTCGAAATATGAAGGAGCTTGGAATCAACTCTAAAATGCTAAAAATAATTCTTTTAGGGCACACTAGGACTCATACACTACTTCAAGTGTATCAATCCTAGTCTAGAGTTTCTAGACTAGAACAAGTTTTTGATAGTGTAGATTCAGGATCTTCAAAAATCTAGAAAATCGCCTATAATGTGACTCATACACCACTTCTGGCATATTAGTCCCATTCTAATTTTTTATACTTCCCAAACTGACTTGTGGATCTAAACATATAAAAAGACCTACAAAATAGAATATAGAGTTGATTTTCTTATGGGGGGTTTGCCTCGGTCAAACCCCTAGTTTGGTAATTAAACCTTGATAGAAATAATGGATCTTGAATGAAAATGTGAACATAAACCCTAACCTTAAGTTTGTTTAAGATTTGTAAATCTAAAATGTAATGAAACCCTATTTTATTGTGCTAGAATGAGATGCAATAATGAAGCATGGACACGAATGACTCACTTTGAGAGATCTCTAATCGCCTAAGTAAACCCTAATAATGTATGTACCTTCCTTAGGCTAAATGTAGGATGATAATGGAGGATGGATCCACTTAGGAAACAAGTCATTAGGCTTGGCTTGATGGCTAGTTGCATCTCCCCAACCTAGAATCCATCATGATTCACCATAGGAAACCATACTCAACCATTAAAAGTACTAGATATTGAATGAAAGTGAGCTTGAAGACCTACAAAAACACAATAATGTTGCTCCAAGGCTTCATATTTGTTGATTATTTATTCTGAATTGTCTTGTGAAGAATGCTTGACTAATATTTAATGCTTATCTATCTTCAAATTTCTCTTTTAGATTCTTTCTTAGATGAAAAATGACTTTAGAATCTTGTTTATATAGGTAATACTCCTAATTTATCATTATTTATATCACAAAAGCTGACATCAACCAAAAATTTGAATTGAAAACTTGAATTTCCTGCTGAAACCCTAAAAATGAGATGAAATGGGACTCATATGCCGAAGGTGGCGTATGAGTCCCATCCTAGATTTTCGGGATTTTTTGTTAGAAATTTAATTCTTTTGATGATTTTTTCAAGTTTTTAGTTGAAATCAGCCTCGAGATCCAAAATAAAGGGACTTAGTGGCCTATTACTGATTATTTAAAAGGGTATTTAATGCAAGGGTACCAAAATAAGTCCAAATTGGGCAAGCAATTGCACTATATCCAAGAAGGGAGTATAATTTTTGTTGCCACATTTAGCCCCCACTTTAGCACCCATATGACTCTACGTGCATATGCAAGATGAAGGAATCTTAAACATAAAAAGACACTCATATGGGGGTGATCCCACAATAGTGGTTTACAATTTCTGACCAAACTAGACCCTGAAATTATTTTTTTAACTAAATCTTCACATTCAGGCACCTATAGTGGCTAAATTGTGAGGAATTTGAAGATGATGTAGACTAGAGTCTCGTCACATTTTGTATGTAGATTCTAAAAATATTTTTTTCAATTTTTTTGTAATCAGATTGCACTTCTTTTTCCATCTCCCATAGAAACTTTTTTTTTAGAATTAAAAAAAAAAGTGACACACACCGTATAACATATAAATTTTTTTCCATAAAGGATAAAATTCTATTTCTTTCAAATTTAGATTTGTAACTTTGATATCTAGTGCTTCCACTTGGTTAGATAGTTTTTTATTGAATATTTTTTCTTTAATCAAGTTTCGAAGTCAAACCAATTACAATTCAGACATAGCGCGACCGTATAACACATAGCTTGTTTTGTATATATCAAAATTCTTTTTTTTTTGGTTCAATCAAGGACTTCAATATCTAGTGCACTCATATTTTTCAAATTTTTTTTTTTATAATTTTCTATTTTTCCACGTGCAGAACAAAAACCTTCATTTTTGGTGAAAAACCTATATTTAATAAAACTAAAAAAACAAATACATAATAACAACAAAACATATCAAAATTATATTTGTTGGATAGCTCATTTTGAGGAATACCTAATTCCAGTTGGGTTTGTGAAGTCTCTACCATTTTCATGTTCAAGCTGAGCTTCGAAGTGAAAACATTTAGTTTTTTTTTTTTGTTTCTGAGGGTGAGAATGAGGGATAAGGTGGGTTTGTACGAACCCCTAGGGGTTCACTCGAACCTTGGTTTGAGTGAACCACCTAAATTAATGTATTTTTATTTGGTTTTTGGGTTGGAAACTAGGGAATGGGTTTGCTTGAACCAGTAGATTCGTGGAAACCCCCAAAATCACATTTTTTGGCATGGGGTTGTCTTTAGTGAGTTCTCCTTCCTCACTGGAATTGTAAACCACTATTGTGGCTTCACCCATGGATTTATTAATAATATGGGAGAATAAAGTCCCCACTATATCCATCTTCAAGACAACAATGTTAGGAACCACATCTTACAACACTAACTCATTAGTTGTCCAAAAATACTCTTATCTAACTTCTTCTAGAAATCAAATTAGAGGGTAGATGTATGCCCCCCTTGATTCCACTTTATGGAGGTGGAATCAAGGTTGAAATCTAGCCACATTTAATTGAACAAATCATATCATAGGTGAACAATGAGGGAAATGGGGTGCTTTATGGCCTAGGCCATAAAACACTACTTTTCCCCAACAATCATTCTCAAGGAGGATGCCCTAGGATCCAAAATTGGATTGAATGTCAACACCAAGGTGACTCAATTCTCAACAAAGGAGACCTAGGAAGGGGGTTCTTTAGGCTTTGAAGGGTTCACCACTATGTCGCCAAAAAGTGTAGTCTTTGACACTTTTTCACTTATTTTGGCCTTTTCCCTTGGATTTTGGCCTTACCTTGATTCAGTCTTAAAATCTTGAAATTCAACAATAATGTAATGGTGTTTTACTAAGGTGTTGTGAAGTGTTGTAACACATTTCCTCACTTTTTTAAGACCCTTTCAACATAATTCACCTAAACAACACCCATTTACCCCTTTCCAAGTGTTGTATCAAGGTGTTGTAAAGTGTTTTAAGGAATTTTAACATCATCCTAGGCTTATTATCACTAATTAACCCTTTTTCTTATGCTAATTTGTCCCCTTTATGTAATTTTAGTCTCAACCTAAGTGTGTTTTGAGAGCCAAAGTTGATAAAATTTATTAAACATCATTTTATTCCTGGCCACCACTTGAAATTGCCCAAGTGGACTAGGTCACTATCTTGGGCGACCTAGTCCCTTTTAGCATAAATTTCAAAATTAAAACATAAATCTTGTGGGAATTTCCCCCCAATACCCTAAGGTTGGCCTATCATGTTGCATTTTCGATAAAATTAGGGTTTAGCATGTATTTTTCATCCTCATTTTGACCTCTCCTAAGACCATTTTTCACCTTCACTCAATCTTCACAAGTACTCTTGCACTCAAGCTTCCCAAACAAGCAATAAAGCACAAGGCATCTCAAGGAACCTCCATTGGAGTTGGTTCTTGCATGTTGCAAACATCTTCAACAAAGGTTTGGTAAGTGTTTGTATTTGCTTTAGCATTCAATCATCCATTCCTTTCAATATATTTCATTTGGATTTCATTATCATCAAAGGGGTTTGACCAAGGATAACCCCTATATCCTAGTATCCAACATTTTCTTCTTCCTTCTTTGTGTGTATTTGTAGATCTAGTTATTTTTCAGGTTTGGAGATCATTCAAGGATGGATTGAAGACTTGTTAGGGAATATCTTTGTCAACTATGGTAAATAATCCACAAAAATACACATACAGATTGAAGATCAAGGTTTCTGGTTCAAACACTTGAAGGAGCTGAAAGTGTAGATCAAGAACTCTTGTTTCCACCTTCAGATTTTCATAAAAGATAAAAGGGACATTCCCGCCAGTTGTGGTGATCTAGTCCCATTGTGCATATTTTCTAGATATTTATGTGGATCTAGATACCCATTTTTTTGAAACAGGCCTTGGGTCAGTTTCCTGAAATCACCCCGAAAAAGGACTAGGTCACCCAACTTGGCAAAAGTGTCCTGTGAGACATAAAAATCAGATTTTTAAATTTTTTTCAGTCCCTTCAAGTCTACAATACATTTCCAGGTACCCCTCTTTCATTTACATCTTTTTGTTTTGTGAAAGTTTACATTTTAAGGTCATTGTAGTTTATGCTTACATAAAACATTGTGCTTTCAAACATAATTCATTTTGGTAGTTTTACATTAATAGTTTATTTGTATTTTCAGCTTATAGTATTTAAGGAATTCCATATCACACACTTCACACCTTAAACCTCCATTAACATATAATCTTTGAATGTAACCCATGCATTTTGGCCCATCTTTCTCCTTTTAGGTGAAAAACCCTAGAAGTGTAAGAAAGCATTAAGGTGCCAAAATGTTCATTACATTTTGGTGAACCTGATGTTCGCATCTCTAACTTTTCTGATCTAGAGTCCTTCTTCATCCTAGGTTTGCATTGCATTGAATTTTTCATTGTATTATTTGCATCATAGGGTTTTAAATTTTGCATTAGTGAAAGTGCATTTAAGTTACATTTTTGCATAATAAATCACTCCAAGTTTTTTGAAAATTTTCATTTTCATCTTAGGTCTGCATCATACAACCCATAAACCACCCAAATCCATCCAAAAATCTTGAAAATTCTTAGAAAAATCACCAAGAAGACTAGGTCGCCACCCCTTTAGGCCTCTAAAACTATCATTTACAGGGCTAAAAACCTTGTTTTAAGGTTTCTGTTTTCTGCTTTTAACTATCTATATTAATGGGTTGTCTTCTTGTTACATGCATTTTACCTAATCTAGCTTAAATTGGTGCATTTCACACATTTCTTAAATTTCACTTTTCATTCACAACATTTTATTTTTTGTAAAATCAGTAAATTAAATTGTTTAAAATATGAAACTTGCATTGCCTTCTATGTCTTTACATTACATCTCATGTTTGCATAAATTCTATTATATTTCATTTCATGGCACCTATGGATAGTATTAGAATTTTAGAATTTTGCATTTTCAACATTACTTCCTAGTTCATTTAGATCAAATTCATTAGGAAATGAAAACAATACTTTACAAACATTACAAGCACCCACTCACATCCTTCTTCAACCCTTTAGTAGCGATGACTTGGACATGCTAGATGAAGCCCTTGATGACTTCATCTCTGCTCACTCATCCACTAAATATTTTCCACAAGAGGACGCAAACATCGATAATCATGATCATCATAATTATTTTTGTCCTAATATCTCTCCCATTGGTGATGAAGTTACCTTGTGGAAAGAAGACACAATCATTTCAGATCATGATGGTCTTTATTTTCTTCCTCTTCTCCCCCGCCCCGGTTACTACCTTATCTAGTCTTCCATCCTCTCCTAACACCTCCCCAATTTGTGATAATTCTTTAATAACTAAGGCTAGGTTAGTATCAAGCACCCCAATGATTGAGAGTTATAGCATTATTTCTCTCCTTCCTAACGTTCCTCACATTTGGACAAGTCTTTGAGAAAACCAATCCAATAATTGATAACCTTATAATTCCTAGGTATCCTTCTTTTAATGCTTATCCTATGAGTGATGAAGCTACTTTAACAACTCTAATCATGTCATGTGATCAACCTACTTTTTCTCACTTTCCAAATAGATCTCCTCTTAGGATAGATAATGTGACACAAGAGAATAATACCTTAGAGGAAAAGAATGCAACCATCAACAATCACAACAATCCACTTTCCCCCTCTCCTAATATCTCTCCTCTTTGGGAAGAAGATATTATGATGGAACACTACACTACAACCATAGAACATTCCCTTACTTGTGATAAAGTCAACAATGTAGAACCAAACAATGAATGTCCTGAACATCTTGTTTGTAGTTCTCCTACAAACTCTCCTATTTGGGAATGTATCATGGTTGAAGAGAACAACAACATGGTTACACTTCTCTCAAGAAATAGTCATATGTATTCCTTGGGAACTAATACAAAGATGATACTCAATTGCCCTTTCCTAGAGATACATCAACCCAAGCCTAATAATGTTATGCATACACAAGTGTCTATTAGATCTGCATTTACTATTGGACCTCCTAAGAATCCTCTCATCTTTCCCCCACCTAAGAACATCATTTCACACCAACCAAGTTACCATGAAATTACCCACACATATGAAAAAGTTTATACCATGAAGGCTAACTTTGTTGAAACCTCATTCCTTTACCCACATAAATAACATTAGTTGCTGCTCCTTGCCATGTAATATTTGTAGGATCATAGCATACTCACTATTCCGTGTTTTGCATCCCTCACGAGGAGCAACATACCATCATCCATACCAGGCTCACCTTTGCCCTGCACTAAGTGGGGGCAAAGGGTTGAGTAGCCATTTCCCTCGTATGTCACTTTTCATGCCTCTTTTGACTAGGAATTAACCTCTCATGAACACACAAGAGCAAGCTTGGGATGTGGATGACATGTCTTAAGTTGGCTCGCATGTGACATACTTACCCCCTCATACCTTCTTCAACTTTAAAGGAATTGCTCACAGTATGATGTGTGGAAACTCCTTTAAAGTGGGGGCATACACTGGTACTATTTCCTTTTTCCTTTTTCTTTTTCTTGGTTCTTAGTGTAGACCTATCACTTCATACGATGAGTCTCTCACTTGGTGGATGACATTGTGTATAATTTCCTTCATGAAAGTGACTTATCTTAGCATATTACACTCCTCTTAGTGGCCTGATACAACACAGTGCATCCCCTAAGTTACGAGTCTTATATTCTTTGATTATTCATCTCTTGAGACATTAGACACAATGTTCCCTAAGTTAAAGTCCTGGCATGAATGAAACAAGACTCCTTCAAACATCCCCTTTTTCACTTTACCTTTTTACATTTTTACACATTGCACCTATTGCATTTTTGCATACATGGCCACCTTGCATAAGAAAACTTGCATGCCTATGGTGTCATCTTGCACTTGTTCATGGGTTCTAAGCATCCAAGGCTTTGCTTGTCTCATGAACCGTACCCCTATATTTTGTGGTGCCTTATCAAAGTTATCAAGAGTTATAAATTTGGTATGGTTGAGCGGGAAGCCCAACTAGTGGCACGACTTTCCCATAGCCACCTTTTTATGTGTGAGTGCATACCAACTGTGTGTATTATCTCACCACATTTTGGCATTCTCACCCGGTGGACAACCAAAAGTATCATCAGCCCAAAGTGAGTACATCCTTTTCTCTTAGATAAACAACCTAGATCTGATCCACAACTAGCTGGACAAATGGTCGAAGCTCAAGATTTGACTCTTCCATCTCTCTTTCCACCTCTTTCACATAATTCCTTGTGTGATATTTTGAACTTATGTTCTTTTTTCCATGGGATCTTGATCCTAGGGGCTTGATCATCCCTCTTGATTGATGTCATCTCATCTTACTAGAATGAATAAATTAGATCCTGCTCAACATGCATGACTCAGCTACTTAGTGTGAGTTTCAATCAAGTTCATCCTCTCAGTAAAGTGGGGGCTAAATGTGTAACCAAAAAGTGTAGTCTTTGGCACTTTTCACTCATTTTGGCCTTTTCCCTTGGATTTTGGCCTTGTTTTAGCTTGATTCAGTCTTGAAAGCTTGCAATTCAACAATAATCTAATGGTGTTTTACTAAGGTGTTGTGAAGTGTTGTAACACATTTCCTCACTTTTCTAAGACCCTATCAACATAATTCACCTAAACAACACCCTTTTAACCCTTTCCAAGCCTTGTATCAAGGTTTTGTAAAGTGTTGTAAGGAATTTTCACATCTTCCTAGGCTTATGATCACTAATTAACCATTTTGATTATGCTAATTTGTCCCCTTTATGTACTTTTAGTCTCGACTTAAGTGTGTTTCAGGAGGAAAAGATGATAAAATTTATTAAACATCATTTTATTCCCAACCACCACTTGAAATTGCCCAAGTGGACTAGGTCACCACCTTGGGCGACCTAGTCCCTTTTGGCATAAATTTAAAAATTAAAACATAAATCTTGTGGGAATTTTCCCCCAAAACCCTAAGGTTAGCCTATCATGTTGCATTTTTGGAAAAATTAGGGTTTAGCATGTATAAGTAAGGGTTTTCATCCTCATTTTGACCTCTCCTAAGACCATTTTTCACCTTCAGTCAATCTTCACAAGTAATCTTGCACTCAAGCTTCCCAAGCAAGCAATCAAGCACAAGGCATCTCAAGCAACCTCCATTGGAGCTCTAGTTCTTACATGTTGCAGACATCTTCAACAAAGGTTTGGTAAGTTTTTATATTGGCTTTAGGATTCAATCATCCATTCCTTTCAATATATTTCATTTGGATTTAATTATCATCAAAGGGGTTTGACCAAGGCAAACCCCTATATCCTAACATCCAACATTTTCTTCTTCCTTCTTTGTGTGTATTTGTAGATCTAATTATTTTTATAGGTTTGGAGATCATTCAATGATGGGTTGAAGACTTGTTAAGGCATCTCCTTGTAAACTAGGGTAAAGCATCCAAAAAAAGACATCTATAGATTGAAGATCAAGGTTTCTAGTCTAAACACTTGATGGAGCAGAAAGTGCAGATCAAGAACTCCTGTTTCCACCTTCATATTATCAGAAAAGACAAAAGGTACATTCCTGTCAATTGTGGTGACCTAGTCCCATTGTACATATTTTCTAGAGATTTCTATGGATCTGGATACCCATTTGGCTGAAACAGGCCTCAAATTAGTTTCCCAAAATCACCTCGAAAAAGGACTAGGTCGCCCAACTTGGCACAAGTGTCCCATCAGACATAAAAATTAGATTTTTCAAATTTTTTGACTCCCTTCAAGCTCGGAATACATTTCCAGGTACCCGTCTTTCATTTAAAACCTTTTTTTTTGTCAAATTTTACAATTTTAGGTCATTCTAGTTTATGCTTACAAACAACATTATGTTTTCAAACATAGTTCATTTTGGTCGTTTTACTTTAATAGTTGATTTCTATTTTCAGCTTATAGTATTTAAGGCATTCCATATCACACACTTCACATTTTAAACCCCCATTAACATATAATATTTGAATGTAACCCACACATTTTGGCCCATCTTTCTCCTTTTAGGTTAAAAAACCTAGATGCGTAAGAAAGCATTAAGGTGCAAAAATCTTCATTCCAACCACCAAGTAAAAGATGGGAAAATACAACTTCACATTCAACTCATAAAACCTAGTAATACAAGCCAAATAATGAATGCAAATGATGAAACTAAGCAATAGCAAGTTAGTATGTTTGTACCTTGGAAGCCTTGAAATATGATGAGGATTTAGGAAATGCAAAAATGCTAGGGAGGACTAAGAAAAACTTACTTTTTTCTTAGTCTCATTGTTGGTTTTCGAGGGAAATGTGAAATATTCAGATGTCAGAAAAAAATCTGAAAGAATCTTTGCAAAATACCTTTGGGAGGACTAAGACGCCCTTACTACTGACTTAGTCCCATCTTGAATTTTTGAAATCTATGAAAGTAATCCCGAGGCTCAATGTATGCACTTCCCTCTTCTCATTTATCAAGTCTTGAAACTTCTAGATCTGGCCTATAGATGAAATTCTGTGAAGATGAAAACTTTGCAATGCAAATTTTCAACTTTACAACTTTGCACTTCGAATGATCTTCAACCTAAATCTGAAAACATAAACATGCAAGAGAGGAAATTTTTTTTTATTGTTAGTAAATGGGGGTTTTCCTTGGTCAAACCTCTTGTTGATAATTAAACCTTGAAATTAAATGAAACAATGGAGGGAAATGATGAATACACAGAGTTCTTTGTTGCAACTCACCAAACCCTTGTTATGAAATATACAAACTTGTGTGAAGTGGCTAGCTTGAATATAGATCTTGAATCAAATGAATGCTTGATAGATCTTTACTTGAATTACTTGCTTGAATCAAAACCCTACATCACAAATGTTAGCTCAAAAGAACACATGATGCAAGAATATCTTTGACATGATTCTTGAATATTAATGATGGATCCAAATGCTTGATTAATTACTCTTGAGTTCTCTTGATCTCATAAAATTTCCTTATGAGTGCTCTCATCAACTTGCTAGGTGAAAAATGAGTGAAAGAACCTTGTGTTTATACTTATCTATGCTTAATATCCCAAAATTACACCACAACAAGCTGAAAAATGAAACCATTAATTAAAGTAGGCTAAATTTTTCCAAGATTAGAAATTAAATCTCAAAAATAACCTGAGGGGACTAGGATGGCCAAGGTGGCATCTTAATCCCGAGGCTTAAAACTCAGGGCATAATCTCCAAAAAGGGACCCCTTTAAGGTGCTTTTGAAAAAAAGATCCCAAGACCTTTGAATGACAAAGATTCCCTATGTGAAATCTTAGTCTTGACCCAAAAATCAGGGACACACAACAAAAATCATTAAATTATAATTTACCCATTGTTGTTTGTCGGGATTAGCCATAAAAAGATGTAATTTATTAGGTTTGAGGACGCAAAATAGGACCAATTAAGACATAAATAAAGATCAATAAAGCAAAGTGGGCCCAAAGAAGTGTGAAAATGCAAGGGTATGCATTTTTCTACACTAAATTTATCTCCCACTTTAGTGAGAGGCTGAACTTGCTTAAAAATCACACTAAAGTAGTCAACCACACAAGTAAGAAGGGTTGAAATGTACAAATGCTAGTAAGATAGGATGACAATAACCAAGAGGGTAGCCAAGCGCCCAGGATCAAGATCCTATGATAGACCAATATAGGAATAAAGGAACACACTTGTGGGTGAGGTATGAAGCCATAACAAAATCACCAACATACACCATCAAAGATAGAAAAAGGAAAAAAAATAAAAAATAAAAATAAAAATGCCATGGATTAAGCTTCAACTGACCATCCAACTCACTCTGGATTGGGTCTAGGATATTTTTCCAAAAGAGGTTTACAAGTGGAACACATTGTACACTGTGAAAACAAAAACACATTCTCACAATGGATAGTGAACCTAGTTGTCCATTAGGTGAGCCCCAAGAGGTCCATATCAAAGTCATACCCCCATGACTATGATAAGGAAAAAAATAAAATGAACGTGCATAAGGGCTAGTGAAGCTAGTTTCTCACTACGTAAGCCCCAAGGAACCATATCAAAGCAATAACACCATGAATTTAATAAGGTACAAAAAAAATTGCACGCTCACAAGGGCTAGTGAGGCTAGTTGTTTACTAGGTGAGCCCCAAGGAACCATATCAAACCCATACCTCCATGGCTTTAATAAGGTACAAATATGCAATAGACTAAGAAAGAGGGATGTTCGAAGGGATTTTTCTTATTTCGTGTGAGGTCTTAATCTTAGGGGACATTGTTCCTAATGTATCCAAGAGAGGACTAATGAAAGGATAAAAGATTCACAACTTAGGGAATACAGTGCATCACATCACCACTAAGAGGAATGAAATATGATAAGATAGATTAAGTTCTTGAAGGAAATTACTCCCAATGTCACCACAAAGAGAAAAAAAAAATTTCATGAAATAAGAAAACCACATCAAGGAACATAGAAAAATGCAAATGAAATCATGCCAAAATAATGCCAATGTATGCCCTCACTTAAAATAAATTGCTAAACACTATGCTATGAGAAATTACTTTAAATTAGAAAATCATGAAAGAGAAAAATGAAAAGAGGTTTTCCCCCTAGAAACAAATAAGGGGTCTATGGATTCGAGGTCAGTATTTGTCTTTGCTTCAATGATATTAGAGAGCTCAAAATTTCCATCATTCCCCAAATACACATAGAACTAGAAGGTGACACAAATAAATATTTTTTTTTTGGGTCAACATGGAAGATACATGAAGAGACATAGGGTGTCTTGGTGCCTTAGGTCATCCCTGAAAGGAAAACAAAATATTGACAAAATGAAAGGATAAAGAAAATATAATAAAAAATATTTTGGGTCAACATGGAAGAGACATAGGGTGTCTTGATGCCTTGCATCATCCCGAAAAGGAAAACACAAGACAAAATGAAAGGATAAAGAAAAGATAATGAAAAATATTTTTTGTCAACATGGAAGAGACATGGGGTGTCTCGATGCCTTGTGTCATCCCCAAAAGGAAAACACAAGACAAAAGTGCAAATGAAAGGTAAAAACTAATGAAAAGGAAAGAGCTTATGACATATAGAAGAATGTAGGTGCAAAAATAGAGGAATGCACATAGAGAGAGGAAAAATCAAACAATACGAGGGATCACAATACACACATGCAATCATATAAAAGAAAAGGAAATAATGCAAAAGGCTAGTAAGGAATAGGCAAGTCAACCTAAAGTAGGTCATCTGCCTCCCAATCTCAGTATGTATAAGAAAAAGGTTGAAAACAAACCTAAGGGACAACAAAAAATGAATTACTAGGACAAGGCTATCTACTTCCTTCCCCCATTGAGTGCAAGTCAAGAATGAGCCGAGTTAGGTGATGGGAAAGATCATGTAATAGTGAGAATAAAATATTCTACAACCATTACATGACAAGGGGTGGAAAAGGATGTGCTATGCAATTACTTCATGGAAATCATTAGCATTGAAGTGAAAGTTTTCAATAATAATTTGAATGCACAACACTCATTAGTATTGTGTCCAACAGTTCTATGGTATCAACAATGTGGAAATTTTGCATCTTTAGAATATAGTATGAGCCTTTCTTTCATTGGTGGTAATCTTATTAGTTCTTTGTTCAAAAGAAATTGTAGTTTCATTTCACTTTTAGGTGGTGGACAAGGGAAATTTTGTTTTTGTAGATTGTAGGGCGTCTTGTGCTTGCTAGATTCACCAATTTCTCAAGTTGAGGGTTGAGGAGGAGGACCTAAGGTGATCCTATCATCCTTGTCATTTTTATGAATCATTGGTTGCTCTTTAGGAAGAAGGAAATTCATATCAAGAGGAGAATCTAAGATCACTATACCATTACTACGGAGCCTTAGGTATTATTTAGGATAAATTATGTTGGGAGGGGGATATTGATATCCTAACCTGTTTTTATTTTTATTAGTTGGTATTTTCTCTAGGAGTTGATGAATTTCATGTTCACTTGTTGTATCACATCCTTGTTTACTCAAGATTGTGATCCATTTTTCATATGTTTCTTCTAGATTGATTGGAGTGTTTGTTACTTTGTTATCATAAAATGGTTGAGTGTTTTCTTTTTTAAAGGAGCTAGGTTTGCTGATTGTAGGGAGCTTATGTTCCTTTTTTTTTATTTCGGGATGTACGAAACCAAACATCTCAAGAAGTGGTATTTTAGGGCATGTTGTTTTTTACATTGATGGATAAAAGGATGCATTACCTTCAAGGTTGTTAAATAAATTGTTTAGGCATCTTCTCCAATGATGCCAATATCACTAGGAGGACATGCATTAGGAGTTGATTGAGAATGAGTAATTTCAATTTCATTCTAGGGTCATTACCAAAGGCATAAATTGACACATATCTATCAATGATTTGAGGGACATCAAAAACTTTCAAAAGCATATATCCATGATGGAAGATTGTACAAATACACTTGAAATGAAACAAATTAAAATAACAACAATTCTACAAACTGTAATAGAAAACTGAAAGAAGCTAAAAAAAGCACAAAAATAAATTTCAAACCTTGAAAACTATAAATTAATAGTTAATAGGGACTAAGACACCAGTAAGGGCATCTTGGTCATACTAGTGAAATTTTGAGGTTCAAGAAAATAGAACAAAATGTAAACAACTTAGATAGGGCTCTGAGCCAAAAACCCACAAAAGGACTAAGATGCCAGTAAGGGAATTTTTGTCCTAGTAGGGTATTTTTGAAGAAAAACAACAAAATATGAGTTGCTAACAGTGTTCCTAGGTTGCCTACTCAGGGAAGTAATTTTTAGAAATAGAAAAGTATGCCAATGAATGCAAGAAAAAGTAACTAATAACAATAAATTGAATGCAAAGTTGAATGCAATTTTTTCAATTTTGAATGTAATAACATTGTTTCTAAGTTCAATTAGAATGATTGGTAATGTAATTTTTAGTTTTTCAATGAGATAAGATGGTGCAAAAAATAAAAAATGCAACCTATATGCACTTTCACTAATGCGAACATGAGAAACCCTCGATGCACTTTCACTAATTTGCAAGATGTAATG
The DNA here is from genome assembly GCA_007115665.2 of Sequoiadendron giganteum. Lineage (NCBI taxonomy): Eukaryota > Viridiplantae > Streptophyta > Pinopsida > Cupressales > Cupressaceae > Sequoiadendron > Sequoiadendron giganteum. The sequence goes on along the minus strand of CM021105.1, from coordinate 50,626,085 downwards.
CAAGAATGAATGCAGCCTAGATCTAGGAATTTAATGAGCTCCAAATTATAAAATGAATGTTCTAAAATGTCGGGATCACCAAAATAAACAATGGGGGAAATTTGGTGCTTTATGGCCTAGGTCATAAAACACCACTTTTCCCCAACAATCATTCATTCAATGAAGATGCCCTAGGATCCCAAATTGGATCGACTATCGACACCAAGTTGAGTCAATTCTCAACAAAGGAGACCTAGGAAGTGGGTTATTTAGGCTTTGAATGGTTCACAACCAAGAGAAATCTTGGAAAAGACAACTTGACATTCAACTCACAAAACCTAGTAATTCAAGCCAAATAATGAATGCAAATGATGAAATTAAGAAACAACAAATTAGGATGTGTGTACCTTGGTAGTATGGAAATGTGATGAGGATTATGGAAATGAAAAAATGCTATCAAAATATGCTAGGGGGGACTAAGACTCTCTTACTATTGTCTTAGTCTTACTGCCATTTTTTGAGGGAAATGAAAAATCTTTGGATGTCAGAACAAAATCTAAAAGAATATCTACAAAATACCCTTGGGAGGAATAAGACTCCCTTGCTACTGACTTAGTCCCATATTGAATTTTTGAAATCTCTAAATGTGATCCTAAGGCTCAATGTGTGCACTTCCTTCTTCTTAGATCTCTGGTCCTAAAAAATTCATATCTTCCTTGTAGGTGACTTTCTGTGAAGATGAAAAATTTGAAATGAAACTTTGGAACTTTACAACTTTTCACTTCAAATGATCTTCAACCTAATTATGCAAACATAAACATGCAAGAGTGGAAAAACTTGTTAATTTTTAGTGAATGGGGGTTTTCCTTGGTCATAGCCCTTGTTGGTAATTAGACCTTGAAATTGTCTAGGAGAGAATTTGCACCCCTTACTTAAATTCCCCTTTCACACATCCTCCCCTTCAAAAATTAAATCTGAACGTGAAACTCCACATCACCCAACTACCTTCCTTCCACTTGGAATTTGTCTGTTGTGTCAGTGGGATAATATTTTTCGGGGACACACATGCGATGCGTATACACAACTTGTTGTTGTCCCTAACAAATTCCTATGTCTAAAGTTGGTAGAGGAATTTCACTCCTGATTAGGTACAAATTATAGCATCCCTCTTCAACCAACTGACCCAAAAATGCCTTATTCTTCCTTCAAATTGATGCATTCTCACTCCATTTGAGGCTCTTAGCAATTCATTTGATATATACACACATTCTAAAGCCATTTCTTAGCGTTTCCAACATTCATTCCTCTAAAGCAACACTTTAACACTCCATTATAGAAGAAACATCCACTCCACATAGCAAGTGTGAAGCAAGCCATAGTAGTGTGGGCCTGGAGTCTTGCGAGACCTCCCTTCATCATAGTTGAGGTTGTGGTGACCTTGCCAAGTCTGCATTCTCCTCCATTGGCTAGTGAGATTTTGGGTGGAGGTGGTAATGTTTCGCTCCTCTCCTTTTATGATTTGGTCGAGTAGTGTTATACTATTTTGTAGTGTTTATTATAACTCTTAATTTCTTTACTTCTTTATCACATGTTTCTACTTTGTTGCTATTTTCCTATCCGTGGAGGTGGAAACAACAAAGTGGGGGTCTAGCTGAGGTAGAGCCCTATACAACCCCAACATTTTCCCTCTCTCTTTTGTGTATGTGAATGTGCATTTGGAGCTGCTAGCTAGTGAGATCATATTCGTCACCCTAGATTTTATCTATGTACTTTATCATCTTCGTTTGTACTTTTCATATCTTATCACTCTGTTTTGTTCTTTTAAGAATAGATAGCTAGGTAGTTAGTTCATTTTTAGGTAGTTTATACTGTACTTCCTATCTTTTGGTCATACATATGCCAACATGCATGAGAGGTACCAGTCCACCGTGCTATCATCCTAGAATTTCCTTGCCATCCATAGACAAAGAGCTATTTGAGGTGTAGTATCCACTCTAAAAACCAACTTTCCTAGCCTAAACTTGGATTTTGGGTTTGAAGAGTGATAGAAGTAATTTATAGTCCTCATCATTCTCGAACTCTATCTAGAAAACCCCTTTAGAGTGAGGTAAGTTAGGGAAACCCTTTTCTCTCAGCTCTCCATGAATTAGAGCCTTGACATGGTCAATCCCCCTCCCTTACCTTTTATATGAACCTGATGTGAATAGGTGTTTTCTCATTTGTCGATGTTGAGGATTTTCCCTTTTACCTTGTGATCCTTGTACTCTTGAGTGTTGTGAAGGTTTATGAGCATCACAACCCAATCCATGACCTTTGGTTATATTTTTAGGAGAAGTGTATGAAACCTTCCAATGGAGAATACTAAGGTCACTTCCAATTTCTCTACATGAATTTTACCATATCTTCCATTGGTCTTTTTTCCCAAGAGAAGTTTTGGAGGGGTGAGGTAGGATTCTTTGATGAGACCGACCACATCCCCATTCGTCATGTATCTCCTACACCATCGTCAATAGACAAGCACAAAGTTGTTCAAATTCCTTTAGAATATATCTCTACCCTTAGCAAAGGGTTGGGTGACTTAGAGAATCACCTGGAGAAGGACCCGAAGGTTGCTAAAGCCACTAAGGTTATTAGCATGATAAAGTATATTGTGGGAAAATAATGAACATGCATAGATCTCTTTGCTAGCCTCTCTATTCTGACTGAAGCATGTGCCCCTCTATACAATGCTAACATTATACAAGAGGAATCATGTGACAGTTAGGAGTGTCGATGCCTCCCACATCTATGTATATGGCTGGCATGGTCCCTCTGATCAACATCCCAAATACCTCTGAGAGATCTAAAAAATTCAAAGAAAAAATAATACCCTTAGGTTTCAGTTTCACCCCTCCTATCACCTCTAATGGTGGAGGCTTTGATGAGCTGAGTGGTGGGGGATTTGGTAGTGGCGGTAGCTTTGGTACCCATCCCATACTTCAATCAAGAAAATATTGGTCAGCTGATGTAAATAACCCCAATCAACATCCCATAGGTCTTCTCCTTGGGGAATGAATCCTTTTGCTATCTAGAGATTTATGAGATATTCACAATCTATTGTCTCATCTTCAAAAAAGGAGGACAAATAAGAAAAATAGGGCTTAAGACATGCAGGCAAGGAGTCATAACTAAATTTGAGAATCTCTATGATGTGGTAGTAAGGATTAGTTATCTCCTTTTTCCGATGTAATTCCTACTCTTTGAGTTGAGACAATTTTCGAGTTCCACTCACTTGATTCTATGCAACCAGAGAGTGATGCTCCTATTGTCTTTAGTGCCAATGGAAATCTCTCGCATTTCTTTTCAATTTAATGTGCTAACACTTTAAGGTGATGTGATATATGATTTCTGTCATAATTAGGGAAGACATACTAACAAAACAATTACCAACTCTCTTCCTTAGATAAAAGCTCCATTTCGTATACGAGCTTCAAGGTTCTTGCCAACTCCCTTGTTTTTGGTTGTAACCACAACTTCACATTTGTTGTCATAGCTAATTGGAAGACCAAGGCTCCTAGTGATACTATCTTCTATGACTGATATGTGAAGCCAGATTGAATGATCATACCATTCTTTGATTTTGTCAAAAATGTTTTGGAGAAGAAATATCTTCCTTGCTCCTCCCATCCCCGCCACAGTAATGATTGGAATAGCTAATTCATCTATCAAGGTGATGAGGTGTTGATTGCTAGGAAGGAGACTATTTTTCTTACATGCTCTCCATGCTCCACTGCTTGATGGTTGTTCAAAGGCAAACGATACCAAATCACCGAAAAGCCTCAGCTTCTTTCTACATTTCATGATGAATCTGATTCATTCTTTCACTTCCTGAATTATTTTTCCCATTTTATAGTGGAGAATTAATTCATCAGAATTGCAAACCAAGATTGAGTTACACTGCTAGTGTAAAGAGGGCGAACAACACACTCTTCCATAATATCCTCCAAGCAATGTCTATAACATTTTGTAGCCATTCTTTGATGCCCTCATCTTGTGTAGAAAGTGAATCCACATATTTTAGACCAATGCTTATAGTTATGAGTCTCTTCATCATGTTGGAGAGTATTAATTTCTCCCACCTGAGACACATGAGAAAGATGAATTATTAAATGCATGTCTCTGTAATAGGGTACTGTATGCAATGTAATAGTTTATTGTATGATAGGTAAAAGGTGTATCGTATGATAGGTAAAATAAAATGATACACAATTCTTCTGAAAAGTTCTTGAGGCTTCTCGTAAGCTCTAAACTTCTTCATTATCTAGAACCTTTCAACACCTCTATAAAAGAGGATTGATGTAAATCATTTCTGTAAGCAAAGCAATAACAATATAGTGCACCAACACATCATAGAAAAAATTATGTGTTCCAAATCCATGTTTATGAATCTGTGTGTAGAAATGTGTTTCCCTATTTGATCCATGCTCTTCCTTCTCCTACAAAGTGGTATCAGAGACAACTTTAAAGGAGATTTTTTTTGTCATAGTCAACAAGGGAATCATTTTAGTTGTCAATTGCTGAAGGAGGTGAGCTGAAATCATAGTTAAAAGCCAAGTGTGTAGATTGTTGTTCAAGCTACTAAGGAGTTGCCAAAAACTGGAGGTTGGAGAGGAGTGGATCACAAAATTTTATATGAAGCTGTTATAAAGGAACATCACCTTTTTTACCAAGAAGATAGCAGCCAATTAAGTAAGCTGCAATTATTATTTAATAATTTCCCATTGTGTAATTATATTGATTGGTTTTGAGGAACTACAGACTTTGTAAGGAGCCACTGCCCATTTTTAAATAACCATCTAGGAGCAATAGAATAGAAAGAAAAAATAGTCGATTGGAGGAAGTAGTTGTAATTGTGGGGACCCATTGTAGATCTGTAAGGTCTCTATTTATAAAAGGTTTTGTTTGATATTGCTGAGTAGAGTACTTTTGAAATTTTTTAAAATCTGTGATGGAAATTTTACTATTGGTGTCATATGATGTTAGGAATTGGCTTTATTTTTATATACAATTAAGAATTGTATTTTTTTATATACAAATTTAAAGTCCAGAATTAAAAGTAAAAGGAAGAGTTTGAAAATTAGTTTTTTTAAGCTTTTGAAGAATATTATAGAAAAGAGTGTAAAAGTGTGCAAAGCTACAGGTGTGAAAGACAAGACTTAAATAGAAAGAAACATTCAAGTTTAGAAATTGAGAGGCATTGAAATTGGAGAAAGAAGGGATCACTATTTTCATCATCCACTTTAAGGGTATGTGCAAGATCATGATGGGCCAAAAAGTGGCGATATGTAAGCCATATGATGACCCATGTGGCTAACGACTTTTTTTTGCCCAAAATTGATGAAATGAAAAGGGTTTTTAGACGAGATCCTCAAATTTCCACCGGTATAAATTATGCTTTACTTTGAATTTAATAAATAATTATTATTCATTTTCTATTAGAATTATGAATAAAGTCCTGATTGATAGGCTGATTGAAAATTATCTATAACTCTCAAATAGTATCACATTTTTTCAATCCAAAACATGCATCACATTCTATGCTTCGCATACTATAGGATTAAAAAAAAAAAAGAATTTTTGACCAAGTTAAGGTGGTTAGACAAACGCGATTTTTTTAAAATTTTAATAAAAAAATCATAATTAATTATTTACTTGGAAACAAATTATAAAAAAATATGCATCACATTAGGACATGATTCCTCTACTTATATCTAAAATATTATAAAAAAATGTTATCATTTTATTGTGGTTAGGGTGGTCAGACAGACAGCTACTTCTTATTTTTACCCTGAAATTTAAATACTACTGTATTGAAATTTCAAATTTTCACCAAACAGATTTATTTTTTTAAAATAAAGGTCTAGTAGTTTAGAAACTACATTCAATTTGCTACAGATTCTATTTTTACATTTCTTTGAAATAAATAGATAACTTATTCAAATTTTTATGTCAAGTTGTCTAACTCTAATTTTTTGTCTTTTTATTGCCACTTACAAGCTTTTTTTTTCCATGATGATCCTGCAAATACCCTTAAAGAAAAGTTGATTGATAAATTTTATTGAAATTCTTGTTTATAGATAGTGATGTGAAGGTCATAAGTGAAAGGTACGAAGTAAAGTTGAGCTATAATTTGAAGAGTCTTAAAGAAAGGTAATGTTTCGTTAAGGAGAAAATTATTTCCACATTGAAGGTAAAGGTGAAGTAAGTTAAAATATTTTGTGTCAATGGGTAAAGTTGGTAAAGAATGAAAAAAAGAGACATTTTTTGGAGGAGGAATTTTTATAAGTTAAGAAACAAATTTCTGAAGTGTTAAAATATTTTTAAAAGGTTTTAATTGAAAAAAACTAGACAATCAATAAAAATTTATGATCTTGAACTTGAATTGAATAAAATGAAAGAAAAGAATGCAAATTTAGAAGAAAAATTGAAGTTGTATGATGAAGTGAAGAAAAAATATGAAGACTTAGAAGCAAAGATAATGTTGTTAGAAAAGCTAAATGAATTTCTAAAATTCAAACCACCAGTTTGCAATGCTTCATGTAATACTAAAGACTTGGATTGTTTAGTTGATGAATCAAATGATTTTTGTAATATAGCTAAAGTTTATAATGAATAATGCAAAGATGAATATAAAAGTATGTTTGAAAAAACAAATTTGAACAATTGTAATGAAAAGAATGGGATACAAAGGATGATGATTAGGAAAGTATGAGCAAGGAATGATAAATCCAATTGAGCCAACAATGAGGCCAAAGTATGTAGGTCTTGGGTATGTCACAAGTAAGGGGAATACTGCTACAAGTTCATGTAAATTCGTTTAAGAAATCAAGAGTGTTGAGTGTACACATTTCCATAGGAAAGGTCATACCAAGGATAAGTGTTGGGACTTACACCCTTATAGAGTGTGTGGTTTGAAAAATCATTATGAAAAGTGAAGGATTAGGCAGAGATAATACACAGAAAAATAATTTTGGTATTATATTACTCATTCACCATAGAACAACCATTAAAAAAACATTTGCTACTTCAGAGAAATTTTTGTATCAAACTTCTCTTTTTTAAAATTACAAAGTATGACAGTATATAAAAGATTACGGGCCAAGATGAAATTAATACAAACTTTAATGACATAAAAATGCCAGCAAATATATTTCCTAAACATATTAAAGACTGTCGAATCGGATGACAAAATACGTCCTTCAACTGCCAATGCAGAGCCCACAAACTGCCGTCAAAAATTCAAAAAGACAAACACCGCACTACCACTACTATTTTCGGAGAGGTCGTGGTGACCATAGTAACCATGCACATAGACACGAAATAGTTCACCACAGTACTGAGGCGGTTAAGAAATAGACCGCGGTGGTCACGGTAACGGTTTGAATGAACAAAGAGTAGAGCGATGACGGTCACCGTGATACCGCACATAGCTAGTCTGTAGACTACAGCAGGGCGGTAACGGTTAACCAAATTACCATAGGAAACATGCAGTTAGACTGTGGTAGCGAGGTAAGCGATGAAGACTACCACCGTACAACCATCGAACATGAAGTGGATGATCGCAGTAAAGCAATAGACTGTGGAATGCTTGACCATGAAGCCACGAACAGGAGAGAGAATGGGTGCAGTAGCCTGGTAGTCATCGCCAAACCGTGAGCAGTAGAGTTTGAAGGCTTGGGGGTGCGGTAAGGGTAGAAAGTGGAGGTGGGAGTGGAGTGAAACTCCAACACTCCCCCTTGAATAAAACTTGCGCTATTCGTGACGCCCAGTCTGGTTCGTTGAGAAACAAAAGAATTTGTCCCCAGTGCTTTAGTAAATATATTTGTCTGCTACTCGTCCGACCTACAAAACTCTAGAGTGATGTCACCATTGATGATTAGCTCTCGAATGAAATGAAACCTTGTGTCTATATGCTTGCTCCGCTTGTGTAATACTAGATTTTTTGACAGATCTATGGCAGAGTTGTTATCACAAAAAATTATTGTGGCTCTTGTCTGTTCATTTTGAATCTCCTTCAAAACTCATCTCATCCATACTATTTGGCAAGATGCACTTGTGGCTGCAACATACTTAGCTTCAGCTGATGACAATGTAAAGATTGGTTGTTTCTTTGAAGCCCATGCAACTACACGACTGCCAAAATGAAAGACATAGCCAAAGGTACTTTTCCTATCATCAACACTTCCAACACAGTCACTGTCAGTAAAACCTATTAATTTAAAATCATTTGTTCTTGTATACTGAATGCCATAGTTCTTAGTTCCATTGATGTATCTTAAAATTCTCTTTCCAGCCATCCATTGAGATTCTTTTGGTGCTTCAATGAATCTGGAGATTAAGTTGACTGCGTACATGATGCTAGGCCTTGTGGCTGTTAGATACATTAAACTTCGTACTAGTTGTTTATACAAAGTTGGATTAACATCTGAGCCTTTGACTTCTTTGCTCAATTTCAGTCCAGTCACCATTGGAGTAGGTGCTAACTTACAATTTAACATATTAAATCTCTTTAAAACATCATTTGCATATTTTGAATATGAAATAAAAATGCCATCTTTATTTTGATTTACCTCGGTTCCCAAAAAGTACTTCATCAGACCCAAGTCTGTCATTTCAAACTCTTTCACCATTTTTGTTTTAAACAAATCAATTGATAGATTCCCAGTCAGAATTAAATCATCAACATATAGGCATATGATTAAAATTTTACCTTCATCAATTACTTTAGTATAGAGTGTTGGTTCACTGTCACATCTAGTAAATCCATTCATTTTGAAATAGCTATCTATTCTGCTATACAAGGCTCTTGGGGCTTGTTTTAGACCATACAATGCCTTCTTCAGTTTGTAAACTTTTTTTTCTTGACCTAAAATCTCATATCCAAGTGGTTATTCAATGTAAACATCCTCTTTTAGGTAACCATTGAGGAATGCTGATTTAACATCCATTTGATGAACTAGATAGTAATTTTGTGCTGCTAAAGCCAATAACATTATGACTATTTCAAGACATGCAACTGGTGCAAAAGTTTCATTGTAATCTATTCCAAGTTGTTGTGCATAACCCTTTGCCACCAATCTTGCTTTGTGCTTCTGCACTTCTCCATTTGCATTCAGTTTAGTATTGTAAATCCATTTAACACCTATGACATCTTTGTCTTTTGGAAGACTTTGCAAATCCCATGTCTGATTGTTTTCAATTGAATCTATTTCATCATCCATTGTTGTTAACCACTTTTCTTCCTTGATTGCATCTTCATAATGAATCAGATCTTCAGCTTGTGAATAAAAGGCAAAAAGTTTAAATTGTTGAGAAATGTCGTCACTTTCATTCTGATTATAAATATCAGTCATGCTTCTGATTTTCTGTCTTCTCATGCTAGCCAAAGTTGGATTTGATAAATCACTTGAATTTATAGAATGTGGACTTGAAGGTCCTACGCCAGAAGTTCTTCCTGTGATTGGCGTCTGCAGTCCTCTTGTTGCTGCTCTTGTATTACTTGTTGGTGTCTATTGTTGACCACTTGCTTGAGGTCGAATAGGGACAACAGGTACATTAGCTGGAACTGTAATTTCATTCTCTTCTTGAGGGATATTGACTGTGACATTGACAGTGCTCTCTTTGCTTCCATCCCATGCTTCATCTTCAACAAATTGAACATACTTGTTGATTATAACTTTCTTGGTTGATGAATTAAACAATTTATATGCTTTGGATTCTTCACTATATCCAACAAAAATGCATTTTTCTCCTTTGTTATCAAGTTTCATTCTCAACTGATCAGGTACATGTGCATATGAAACAAAACCAAAAACTCTCATGTGAGACACACTGTTCTTTTTACCTGTCCACACTTCCTCAGGGATTATATTCATCACACTTTTTATTGGGCATCTGTTCATGATATATGTTGCACAAGATACAACTTCATCCCAAAATTCATTTGTTAAATGCTTGGCTTTCAACATACTTCTAGCCATCTCCATTATGGTTTTGTTTTTTCTTTTAGCTACACTGTTCTACTGAGGCGTGTATCTTGTTGTGAACCGTTTGTGTATTCCATGTTCTTTGCAGAAATTTAAGAACTCTTTTGATATGTATTCACCTCCTCTATCTGTTCTCAACACTTTGATGAAACAACCACTCTATTTTTTAGCTAAAGACTTGAATTGACAAAAGAAATTAAACACTTCACTTTTCTTTTTCAGAAAATACACCTACATGTCTTCCTTGAATAATCATCTATGAAAGTCAGAAAATAAAAAATACCACCTATTGAAGGTGTCTGCATTGGACCGCATAAATATGAATGAACTATTTCCAATGGGGCTTTTGCTCTTGTAGATTTCCCTATTGGGAAATATTCTCTATGTTGCTTTCCAAGTATGCAACCTTCACAAACTCTCTCGGGTTTTTGAATTAATGGAATTCCCTTTACCATGTTCTTCCTATGAAGTAAATTCAGACCTCCAAAATTTAAATGACTGAATCTTAAGTGCCAAAACCAGTTTTCATCCTTTACCTCTGCCTGAAAGATAGACTGAATAACAGTTGATACCTCTCGTGCTTGTGCAAAGTTTGTACACAAAGCTGGTTGTATTCTCAAAGGAAACATTCTATTGTTTTTGATAAAAGGGTAAAATGGGTTTTACAGGGACCCGAAACCACAAATTTTACAAGATAGAGAAAAGACCACCATTGGTCCACCAAAAAAATATAGCTGCTCAACAAAAAATAGCAGCAAGCAGACAAAAAAGACCAGGAGGGTCAAAAAGAAAAGGATAATAGAAAAAAAGAACACAGGATTACTTTAGAGACCTAAGGATAGTCTCTATCTCTGCCTCCGAGGCCTGCATATCAATAATCCCCTTTTTGAAAGTTTGAACCATTTTTGGGGTTAAGGGGGCTTTTTGCTTCAAATTAGCGTGGGTTCTTCTAGAAATGACTCTATCCGTTTCCTGGCTTTTATCTTTAGTGTCTTCAAGATCAACCACCAAGGATCCCTGCTAGGCTTTGTCAAGTTTTTTGGTCATTGCATTGATTATTATAGCATTGTGTCTTGCTATTCGGTTGTTCTATTCCACAATGGTTCTGATGTTAATCCTTAAGCCCTCAACATCATTATCGGTAATCCTGTTGTTGTGCACCGCATCTTTCTTACCCAGATCCGCAATCTTAGCTCCCATTTCCTCAATTTTGCTTTGCAGAGCCCAGTTTTTAATTTTAAGCTTGTTAATTTCAGAGAAAGTCCAGTCCAGGATTTTAGAGTGGGACTCGGAATTGGTTTTAGCCATGCAAAGAAAATCCAAGGATGGCTCTTTACTAGTATTAGCAGGGGAATTATCGGCATTCTGTAAGTCAGGAGCAGGGCCCACACAGCGCTCAGAATTGTTGGTAGCAGCTTTCTCCGGCTCAGAGGACTCTTCAAAGTAAGAGACAAGGCTTTTAGCCTGGGTGGACTTGCCAGCAGGGCTGTTTTTGGGAGGAGGATAGATGGGCTCAAGCGCACCCCAGATTTTACCCAGGTTCCTGGAAGGGCCAGCATGTAGACTAGGGTCTTTTGGGCCAGGTCTAGGGTTAGGCATATAATCCGAGCCACTGGGCTCAGTATCCTCACTATCAACATCAGGGTTGGCTTCCGAGGTAGTAGGGGCATGCTCATGCAGATAATCAATAATAAACCTAATTAAACCAGTATGGAGGATAGGGAATCTTTTGAGATTCTTTTTATTATCCTCTAAACTTTTCTTAAGAGAGCATAAGAGATAATAAGGGATAGAAACCCTAACCTTATGGCAGAAATGGTTGAGGAGGGCAAAGTGGTACCCGTAGACTTTTGTGAAGCGCCCGTCCACCGTGATATATTCCATAATGGCCTGAAGGACCTTTCTCCATATAGATTTTATGGAGTCAACATCAAAATAGCTATTCACAATTTTAACTAGGTTTTGCTTTTCCATGTCATTTTTAGGGAATCTGATTACAACCTCATCTGAGTAAGCCCTGTCCCTAAAAAACTTGTTACCATCTGTGGGTAATCCCGTAACTTTGGCAATTAAGTCTTCGTTGAGCTCCACATTCCTGCTGAATAGAGTCAAGTTGCCATCATTCCAATTCTTGGCAAAGAGATTCGTTGCCTCCAGATCAAGGCCATGAAGCTTCTCCAGAAAAGGTAACAGACCTCCACTTTTTATCTTGTTCCAGGCCTTAGCGTTTTTCATGTGGGTTTCGTAGCTGTCTGGCTCAATTCGTTTTCTATCCCCACCCATATTGGCTGACACTGTGAGGAAGAACCAAACACAATCCTTTCTAAAATTGGCCCTGCCAAATCTAAGCACTCACAAAGCGTGCGGAGTAAACTTACAAATTACTCCACAGGGCTCGGTCCCATACAATCTAATGATTGTGATGTGAGATATCCTACCTATCCTCATTAAAAGGATAACACGATGCCTTACCATGTGATTTATCATAGTTTAATAGGGCACGAACTTCAATATTTAGATCGCTATTATTAAGCCAGGTACACAAATCTTCATGCTTGACTCCTTCATTAGCAAAAAAATACGCAATAGCATTGGCTTCAGTTGAGAATGAAACTTGATAACAAAGGAGAGAAATGCATTTTTGTTGGATATAGTGAAGAATCCAAAGCATATAAATTGTTTAATTCATCAACCAAGAAAGTTATAATCAGCAAGGATGTTCAATTTGTTGAAGATCCAAAACATTCTATTGTTTGTCATATGAATTTTTGCAATCAACTGGCCACTTGGGTATTTGTCTAAAATAATGCACAACCCATTTTTGAAAGACACTCTATAACCCTTTTGAATTAACTGTCCTACACTCATCAAGTTGTGTTTAAGACCAGACACAAAATAAACATCAGAAATATATTTTTGTTCCCCTTGCTTGGTTAGAATATTAACATTCCCTTTTCCTTTAACTAACACTTTGTTGTCATTACCCAGGGTGACATCTGACTTAATATTCTCATCTAAACTTGTCAATAACTCTAAATTCCCTATCATATGATTACTACAACCTGAATCTAAAAACCAAACTTCTTTCTCACTAGCTTGAGCTATATTACAGGCTAAAAACATTGTGCTCTTATCAAATCTATGGTCTTGATTTTCTCTATTTTTTTTTTAAATTTTTCCTACTCATTTCATACTGTTTCTTTCTACACTCATTCATGTAATGGCAAATATTTTACAGTAATGGCATTGGACCTGAGATTTATCATACCTTTGTCCTTGAGGAAAATTTTGAGATGGGTTTTGGCTACTGCCTCTTCTAGTTGAACTTGACTGGTTATTTCTTCCACCTCTGTTGAAGCCTCTTCCTCTTGCTCTGAAATTCATTCTACCTCTACCTCTTCCTTGGTTAATTGAAGCTTGTGACTTGAATGCATGCTCCAATGACATGTTTGTTGTTCTACTGAGTTTGTGCTCATGAGAAATTAGTGAAGTATATAGCTCATCAACTGAATACTGTGTGAGATCCTTCGTCTCTTCTATTGTGACTATAATTGACTCAAATCTAGTGGGTAAGCTTCTTAAAATCATTTCTATAACTTTGACATCTTCTAGTGTCTATCCATGTATTCTCATCTGGTTTACCAATACCATTATTTGAGTAAAATATGAATCTACAGACTCATTTTCTTTCATAAACAAAGTGTCAAACTCTCTTCTCAGTATTTGCAACTTTGCAGTTTTGACTTTGTCCATTCCTTGATATGTTATTTGTAAAATGTCCCATGCTTTCTTGGACTTGGTAGTGCCTGAAATTCTGAGAAAATTACTTTCATGTACACCTTGTAGAATGAAGAAGTGAACCTTTGAATCCTTCTTCTTGTTATCCTTCAACAAATTTTTCTCTACTTGTGTCAAGGCATTATATGCTGCTACATTTGCCAGTTCTGGAAACCCATTTTCTACAAACTCCCATAAATCTTGTGAACAGAACAATGCTCTCATTGTTATTGACCAGTAGTCATAATTCTTTCCATTCAGCTATGGAATTTGGGGATTACTCAAGCTTTTGCTTGCAGCCATGATTTACAGACTCTTTATTAAATTACCTTAGGCTCTGATACCACGTGAAGGATTAGGCAGAGATAATACATAGAAAAATAATTTTAATATTATATTACTCATTCAATATAGAACAACCATTAAAAAAATATTTGCTACTTGAGAGAAATTTTCGTATTAAACTTCTCCTTTTTAAAATTACAAAGTATGACAGTATATAAAAGATTACAACCCAAGATGAAATTAATACAAACTTTAATGACATAAAAATGCCAGCAAATATATGCCCTAAACATATTAAAGACCATCGAATCGGATGACAAAATACGTCCTTCAACTGCCAACGCAAAGCCCACAAACCGTCGTCAAAAAGTCAAAAAGTCAAACACCACACTACCACTGTTGTTTTCAGAGAGGTTGTGGTGATCGCGGTAACCATGCACATAGACAAGAAATGGTTCACCGCAGTATTGAGGCGGTTAAGAAATAGACCGCGGTGGTCGTGGTAACGGTTTGAACAGACAAAGAGTAGAGCGATGATGGTCACCACGGGAGGGTGGTAATGGTTGCCAAGCGGTTAACCTCATTGCCATAGGAAACATGCAATTAGGCCGCAGTAGCGAGGTAAGCGATGAAGACTACCACTGTGCAACCACTGAACATGAAGTGGATGACCGCAGTAAAGCGGTAGACTATGGAGTGCTTGACTGTGAAGCCGCGAACATGAGAGAGAATGGGCACGGTAGCGCAGTAGTCATTGCCAAACTGTGAGCAGTAGAGTTTGAAGGCTCGGGGGTGTGGTAAGGGCAGAAAGTGGAGGCGGGAGTGGAGTGAAACTCCAACAAAAGGAAATGTTGGAATAATGTATCAAAGAAAGATTATATGGGAGGTTGTATCAAAATGGATTGTGGATGGAGTTGTGGATTAAGTTGGCAAAAACTTACAGGTATGATCAAGAATTTGTTCAAGTATAAAAGTTCACATGTGAAAGATAATGACAATCATGGAAAGTTTGAAGGCACAAAAATATTTTTGGCAAGAAATCTACAAATGACAAGATTCCAAGAAGTTGTAGATTGAATTTTTGAAGAATTGACACAGCAGTGGGAGGAAAATGAAAGAAAGGCACCATGATCGAAGAAAAGATCTGAAGACCGTAAAGTTATTGAGCAAGGAAAGTTAGTAAGTCTGAAAATTTGGTTGCAAACACAAGGAAAAAATGACAAAAAGAAGACAACAGTCAATGGAAAATGAAGAGCAAAGGAATTGGAGAATACTGCAGCATTCGTGGTCAAAATTAAGGGGGAGTGTTGGAGAGTATTAATTTCTCCCACCTAAGACAAATGAGAAAGATGAAATATTAAATGCAAGTCTCCATAATAGCCTATTGTATGTAATGTAATAATTTATTATATGACAGGTAAAAGGTGTATTGTATGATAGGTAAAAGAAAAGGATACACAATTCTTCCTGAAAGTTCTTGAGGCTTCCTGTAAGCTCTAAACTTCTTCATTGTTTGAAACCTTCCAACACCTCTATAAAAGAGGATTGATATAAATCATTTCTATAAGAAAAGCAATAGCAATGAAGTGCAACAAAACATGTTAGACAAAATTGTGTGTTCCAAATCTGTGTTTCTGAATCTGTGTGTAGAAATGTGTTTCCTTGTTTGATCCATGCTCTTCCACCTCCTACAATTCAGCAAGTTAAAGTCGCGAGTGAAGTTGCAAATCAGTGTTTCCTCTTCAGCTGCTTGCTGAACTATCATCACAATTAGTTTGCAGAAAACACCTCGTGCGATTGCGCCTACCATCCTTAATGTGTTATTACTGTACTGAGAGTGGAGATAAATTAAGACCTCTTAAATTCTTTATTTTTTATATTGAATAAGTGCAAGTTACAAAGAGAAGAATGCAATTAAAAATTGCAAAGAATAATAGTACACAACAACATAAAGATCAAGAAACAGAGACAAAAAGACACCAAGTTATAGCAAAAGCTGCAACAACAAAGCTAGAACAACAACAATATTTACATGGAAAAACTAGCATATCCAGTTTGCTGCAAGTGCGCCTACTTTTTTACAAACACGTAGCAGAAGAAAGACCAGGACACACGCCCAACGACAACAGATCGACGTTGCTTAGGGATGCGTTAAAATAAATTAAACTTTATAACTCTATGTTCTATGTGATAATAGCCCTGAAACTTACACGGGCAAAAAGTCTTAGTTTTTGTGTTAACTTTCTAGAGGTGGTCTTTCATAGGGATTTAAGAGATAATAATAGAGATGAGCAAAGTCCAAGTGGTCGATGTGAGAGGATGAAAATTCTTGTGGTACGTATAGTTAAAATTTTCTAGACTGTCATTTCATTGTTGTGACTTGGCAAGGGGTCATGGGCGTGAGATGTTCAAAGAGAGGGGAACTCACGAGGTTTCTCAAGCCCATTTAATTGATAAGGTTTCTTTAAAATAATATGACTTGCTATTTTATTAAATGGGTTTAAATAATTAGACAATATATGGTGTAGATTTATTTTTAAAGAGTTATAATTCATTTAAATAATTAATCAATATAAGCTGTAGATTTATTTGAAAGGGTTTGAAGTGTGTATTTTATTTTATATAATATTTATTTGAGTATTATTAGGAAAATTTCATATTTATTCTTAATTAAGTTTACATTCATTTTTTAATTTTATCATTATTGTGTTGTTATATAAACATGTGTGTCTATATGAACAACCTTTTGGAACAATGTGGATCAATATACAAAATCATAGAATAAAGAAAACTTTGATAAATGTTGATTGATCTTCAAAGTTAGTACATCCATGAGTTGTTTTACAAATAAGATATGCATGGAAATATTCATCTTGGTCTTAAAGTGTAATATAGCAATTCTAATAGATTAAAGAATACAACAATACTATAAAAAGTAAGCACTAAAGTGACACCAAAACAAACAACTACCTATAGATTAATACTCAATATGATCTTTAGAATGAAACAATCCATTATGAAATCTTGTTCTAATATGTCAAAAACTATGTGGACATAATAAAACTTCATGTAATAACATCTAGTTTACCTCAAATAGTTTCAAGGGAATGGAACATGAGACTAAATTTCAACACCATGAAGACAACAATAGAATGATATAGTCAAACCTAATAGTGTCATCTTAGAATGACTTGAAGGATGAAGAAACACTAGAATGGATGAAGAACTTATAAAATGACATACAAGAACTAAGACACTCAAACAAAGGACAACTTGACCTAAAGAAGAAGCTAGTTGAAGTATAATCTTGTATGGGAACAACCTAAAATTATATCTACTACTATGACATGGTGAAATTGAAGATTCATAAGCTAAATAAGTAGGAAACAAGAAAAAAAAGTAAAAAGAAACCATGGAAAATAAGAAGCCTATAGAAAAATACTCTCTATCAACCTCATAAAAGATGTCTACATGTCTATTTGGGTCAAAATAGTCAATATCATGATAGGTGGAAGAAAGATATTATTTTAAGCCTATGGACCTGATAGAAACTCCAATCTTGCTAATGCCATGATGCCTAACAAACACCCATTAATTAAAATATTTCATTTAATCATTAATTAATCCACTTAACTAAATTAATTGATTAAAATGGTCAATAAATCTTTGAAGAGGAAAAATAAATTAATTAAATCATTAAACCAATTTATTGACTAATAATAGTCACCTTATCCTTAAATCCACTTCATCAATCCTCATCCACATGCTTGAAAAGATCTATAAATTGAGATCAATCCTTCATTTTTTAAATCCACAATATTTCTTGAGTAGGTAGATGCAATAAAAATGAGCAATAAACATACCAATCAAGACCTTATCAAGAATGCTCTATCAAAGGTTTGCATGTTTTCTTTTGGATGATTTGGTTCTTGATGATGTGATACCGAGTCTTGGCTTTCACCTAAGGTTGGGGATGTGAGAAACTATCAATGCTTTATCCCCTTTTAGCATTAATCATATAAGATCAATTATTTAATTAACTTTCAAAATCATCTTCTGATTACTAATCAAATAATTTAAATCATTTATTTAATTAAATTAATCCTTTATCCATCTTTCTTTTATATTCCATCCTAACATTTATTTAATTAATTCACCCTTCATATCCCTATCCTCCAAGAATTTAATAAATAAAAATATTCTATTTAATTTCTCATCTCTCTAGATCAAATCATTAGCTTACAAAAATAAATTAATTAACTAATAAATCCACTTACACATTAAGTATTCTTAGGAATGTGCACCTAGCCCATGCTTCCCATTTACACACAACATTATTTTATCAATCTCATCCATTAATTTGAAAATCTTAACCCTTCACATGTCTTTAAAAATAGACCATTTTGAATTTTTGAAAAGGGTTCTTTTCAACCATGACCCTTCATCCTTTCCTAAGCAATCTTAACCATCTATGTCACTTCAATATTTTCCCTCTTTAAGTGCACCAATTAAAAGGTGACATTCAGAAGCTTCTCTTGCTCTCAATCCTCTCAATCATCCTCAACTAGTGATCTCTTGGGTCAATATCAATTCTTCATCAACTATCCATATAATCTATAAATAAACTATCTTGGAAGGAATCCACGTATAAATATCTCAAGCACAAATTCATTTGAAAACAAGTACATAGATCTTGTGTGTACAATAAAGAGTTGTGGGTGAGAGAACACTTGTTTTCTTCTTTTATGTAGTTCTTTTCACTTAAATGAGATATGAATTATATGTAGAATAATATTTAAATTCCATGGCTTAACTCTTCATTTTAGTATTTACATATTTATTGATCACATTTTGGCATGCCCAATGGGACCCACATCCCTAATCTAACTTTCTTGTGAAGATTTTATTGCAAGTTGCTAGTTTGAAATATGTGCCCATGATTTTGATGTGTTGTATAAATTGACATTTTCACTTATAGAGTGACATTTATACAATGGATTTGTACCTCTTTTATAGATTGGGATTTATGCATGTAGATTGGTGCATCTTCTTCCTAGTGTGACTTTCTACTTCTATATGCTAGGAAAACTTTCCCCTAACAACCCTAACACCATTTCCTCTCATTCCTTGGGATTTTGACAAGTTTTTATACTTTTCTTGCAAAATTTTCTTACTTAACTCACTATTCTCATTTAAACAATTTTTTGTGGAGAGAACTCATGTTTTATAGATTGCATTACATTTTCTATCCTCCTTTGTGATTTTGACATTTTTTCATTTAAGATTGATTTTTTCACCTATAAAGTGATGTTTCCACTTAATAATTTTCCACCTCTACATCTTAACCATCACATCAACTTTATTGACACCTTTGTCTCCTTTCCTTATGTTTCCTAACCTTTTATAGCTCCTATGCATCCTAGCCTACCTTCCCATCAATTTCCTTGATGTCATACTTACAAGTTTCCATCTTTTTGACCTTTTTTTTGGCTCTCAACCTCCACCTTTATATGTAGACCTCACATATTCATGTATCTACCATAAAGTGATTTTTTTCCTACACAGAATGATATTTATATAGGTAAACTACTAGTATGTACAAAATTCATCTTCTGATATTTATTCCTAGATTATAATATATTTACTCTACAACTCAACACTTCTACTTCTATTACAATATTTTTTTCTTTGTTCACTTTTTGAGATATATATTAAAAAATATTAATGCAATTAATTTCTCACAGTGGTGAATTGCTCATGGTGAATTTTACTTGTGAATTTTTCATGGCGGTGATGATGGCGTGTTTCCTTTTGGCTCTAACAAGGTATTCAACAATTAGGAGAATACTAGAATTAAGGTGTCTCAATCTTGGCAATTCTTGTGTTTATTTATTAATTATTTAACATTTCCCCCATAATTTATAATATTTAATAATGTGCTCCACCAAAATGAGGTGTAGGATTTTGAGTTGGCACCATATTCTACATGTTGGTACTTTGTGGAGTGTTGCAAGGTGTGTTGAAAATTTCTATCTATATAATATTTGGGACAACTGCCTTGGTTGGATTATAGGACAACTTATGACAAATTCTTATGATGTTTAAGAGCTAAGAATAGAGGAAGTTGCATTAGAATTTGGATAGGATATGACATGATATGTTATTTTTCATGAAGTTTCTATTTTGAGATAGAGAATAATTACAAGATGGACACTAATATTAGGTGGAAATAATTATTTAGGTATTATAGTTGTAAGATAATATAGTATCTTTAAAATGTTGGCAAGAATCTATAAAATTGGTGTTGGAAATTGGGTTAAAGCAGGGGCCACCTTTATGGGGGTTTGGCATATGATATTATTAACTACAAATGGTTTCTAAGAGCTTCTTCATTTGTCTATAAATTAGGATTTTTTTTTTTTATGTGTTTAAATTTTGTAGATACTACAATTCTATTGAAAATACTTTAAAATCGTATGCTAATAATACTCCTTTGAAGGATTTCTTTCAAAATGTATTGTACTATTCTTGTTTGATTTTATAATACATTGGGTAAATTTTGGAGTGTAGGTTTTTTTTTGGAATTTTTTTGTTCACATAAATATTAGTGTTATATATTATGTTGATTATGTTATTCTATATGTTTCCCTATTTTTTATAATAGTTTAGATCAAATTTAAACAAATTCTTTACACTTCTCTCAAGATTAGTGCAGGAAGCTAATTTTGCTGACCTCTTGTTTTCTTATAGTATTGTGATGAGTGATGATAATACTCATGCATTACCATGCATTACACCATGTCTAATGATACAATTGTTAGCATAAAAAAAATATTGGCCTTTTTTTCTTCCATTTTATCTTTTACTAATTTTTAAACATAATGTTAAATATCTACACCTCCTCCCTTCAAAATTTTAAAACGATAAAATAATAACTCCATATTTGTTAATACTTATTAAACATTAATTAAAAATTGTGGTAAATATTTGAAACTAATCGCTTAAATACGAATTTAATGTTTAAACTACGTGTATATTAAAAATAATAACAAAGAAATACTACTACTTATTCCTTAAACATTAATAATTCTTAAAATCTTTAAATTCAAATACTTTAAAATTTATATTTGTAAAAGATGAAAGAAAAATATTTAGATAAATTAATATGTTTTAATAGAAGTAAATAGATTACATAAATATTGACATTTTACCCCTTTTAAGTAGTTTAAAAGGAGATGAGTAAACATATATTTAAACCATAAGTTGTCTTTGAGAGAACGATCAAAGTCACCCAGAATTAAGACCTGCCCAAGAATACAAAAGAATTAATATTGATTCTGAAAAATAGAAAAACAAATATATAACATTTTTATATGTAAAAATAAACATTTCTGATCTATATCAGTAATAAATTGATCAAAATCGTTAATTTTAAATTAAAGGCTTCTAAATTGTATCTTAAATTATATAGTACACATATTATTATATGGATAGATCATACCCTCTTATGCTCACATGCTGAATATGAGCTTTGATTTTCTCCCAATCTTCACCGCCTTCTCTCATTCTCTCGCTAAATTCATCAGTTCCTGTGCCTGTGTGCTCAAACCATTCTAGTCTTTTCAAATGTTCCAATCCCTCTGGAACTTTCTGGACGCTCGGACACTCGCATAGACAGAATTTCTGCAGGACAGCCATCGCTCCATCCTCCAGATCCGGGAACTCCTCTAAAAAAGGGAAGTACTCAATATGTAAATAGCGAAGCTTAGGAAACAAGGATGACTTTCCAAACGTTTTCGGTAATTCTCTGCAACTCTCATTACCCATTAATCTCAACACTACCAAGTTAGACATTGCTTCTAACTCTGGATAATTCGTACAATTACAATTCAACAATGTGAGATGCTTCAGATCTGTTAGCATAGTCAACCAATTGGGCACAGCGAAATTGGCCAGTTCGAGTCTTTGGATTTCCATCAAAGCAGTGATATTCTGCGGTAGATGCCATTCTATTGAGGAAAAGCCTGATATTGACAGATGCCGCATCTTCACTAGCTGAGCAAGGATTCCATCTTCGATACTCTTCAACTCCTTTTCATGGTGAACACTTAAGCTTAGTTCTTGGAGGCGGTTTAATTTGGCAACATCGTCCAACTTTAAAAGCCCATCCTCCTCAACAGAGAGCCTTAAAAGATCTGATCTCAGAACCCTCAAAGACACCAGCTCTGATACTCCCTTTGGCATATGATTTCCCAGCTCATAATGGCAATCCTTTATATTGAGATGCTCAAGAATTTTCATTTCATTTACCCACTCAGGCAGCCTTTGCAGCTTTCGGCACATAGATAGATCGAGAACGACCAGACTCGTAAGACTTCTCAGGCAGATTGGTACCTCCTCAATAGCTGTACATGATAAATTTAAAAGCTTGAGAAGTTTTTGCTTACCAAGACATGGGGGCAATGTGGAGATCTGGGTTTTGCTCAAGTCCAGAACCCTTAACAATCTCATAGGGCTGAGGAAGGTTGCCTCAATATTTTCAATGGGGTTATTATAAAATGACAGAGTTCGAAGAGATCTGGGAGAAGAAGCCCTCCCTTTTGCAATGACTTTATTGTCTATCTCCTTTTTGGCA
This sequence comes from Sequoiadendron giganteum, assembly GCA_007115665.2. Lineage (NCBI taxonomy): Eukaryota > Viridiplantae > Streptophyta > Pinopsida > Cupressales > Cupressaceae > Sequoiadendron > Sequoiadendron giganteum. Next base: position 50,603,384 of record CM021105.1, on the reverse strand, counting down.
AGTAAAATTCTACGCCAACCCTCACTTTTTCTTTCAGATGCAAAGACATTTTCGACAGAAAATGTACATCCATTTTTTTTACATATATCAATTGCCACATCAAGCAGCAAGTCATGAATCTTACAATATTTGATTAGATCCTTACCCTCCCATACTTCAAGTAAGCATAGATTGGCCAACTGATATAAATAACTCCAAGCAACATCCCACTTGTCTTCTCCTTTGGGAATCAATCCTTCCGCTATCCAAAGATTTATGAGATACTCGCAATGTATTATCTCATCCTCAGGAAAGAAGGACAAATAAGAAAAACAGGGCTTAAGACCTGCGGGCAAGGAGTCATAACTCAATCTAAGAATCTCTATGATGTGGTAATCGGGATTACCGACCTCTTTCTGTCGATGCAGCTCCGACTCTTTGAGTTGATGCAATTTAGACCTCCACTCTCTTATATCTGTGCAGCAGGAGAGAGAAGCTCCTATGGTTTTCAGAGCCAACGGTAATCTGCCACATTGCTTTTCAACTTGAAAAACTACCTCTTCAAGGTAATGCGGCGGGAGATTTTGGGCATAATCCGGGAAGGCATAAGCACAAAACAACTGCCAACTCTCTTCCTCGGATAAAAGCTCTATGTGGTAAGGGAAAGCACCAAGCTTTTCACAAACTTCCCTGCTTCTCGTTGTAACCATGACTTTACACTGGCTATTACTGCCAATTGGAAGTCCGAGGCTCGTAATGATGTTATCTTCTCTGGCTGCCCTCCACACGTCATCGAGCACTATGAGAAACTCTTTTCCTTGTAATGCGGCATGAATCAGTTCAGCTGCTCGCTCCTCACTTACATCCTTGACATCCTTTAAATCTTCCAGGTGTGAAGCTAAATCACACTGTAGTTTATGAACAGAATATGACTGTGATATGGAAAGCCAGATTGAAAGCTCGTACCTTTGTTTGAGTCTGTGAAAAGCGTTTTGGAGAAGAAATGTCTTTCCTGCTCCGCCCATCCCCACGACAGCAATGACTGGAACAGCTGATTCATCTATTAAGGAGATGAGTTGTTGAAGCTTGGGCTCAATCGCCACAGGATGTGAATCTCTCGGCAGGAGACTGTTCCTCTTCCACGCTCTCCCTGCTGCACTACTTGATGCCTGTTCGGAGTGAGAGGGCACTAAATCACGGAAAAGCTTCAGCTGCTCTCCATCTTTAGTAATAGATCTGATTCGTTCTTTCATTTGTTGAATTCTTTTAACCATTCTATAGCGGAAAATTAATTCATGAGGATAGCAGACACAAGACTGAGTTACAGATCTAATGTAAAGAGGGCGAACAGTACACTCTTCCACAATGTCCTCTGCATCCCAGGCAACGTCCCTAACATTGTGCAGCCATTCTTTGACGTCCTCATCTTGTGTAGACATTGAATCCACATATTTCAGGCCACCGCTTAAAGTTCTGAGTCTCTTCCTCAACCAGTCAAAGTCCCGGGTGAAGTTGCAAACCAGCGCTGCCTCTTCAACTGCTTGTTGGACTATCATCTCAGTAATTTTGCCAATAACACCTTGTGCAATTGCACCTGCCATCGTTAGATTGTTATAACGAATACTAAGACTGGAGCTAGAAGATTTCGACGCCCGACTTCAACAGATCGAAGTTGCATAACGATGCGTTAATAACAGCTTAAACTTTCGAACTCTGTTCTATGTGAGAATAGCCCTGAAATTTTTTCAAGAGCAAAATGTCTTGTTTTACAGTGGTTTCGGACAAAAACATATTAAAAATAAAATACAACTGGCTGCTGATAGCAACACTCTTCAGGCTCGTCTTCACATGGAACGCGTTGAAGGGGCTACTGAGGACGTCATCGTCGTTCTTTAAAGAGGAATATTATATCAGTCTGCTGTATTCAAAGATCAAACAGTCCAAACGTACAAAATTCTTTGTTAGTTTTAAACCTCTACAAAGAATGTATTATAGAACACTGTCTTCGTAAGGAACTCCGTAAGTGCGCGAATTTCCTTAATCCTTAGCGGCCTAAAAACGTGAAACGCAAATTTAAGAACCTTTACGTCCCACGATTTATACGAATGTTTAAATATAAAAATCGTACCATTTCTGGATGGCGTAAGGTTCAGCGGACTAGTGGTTCTGCATACCCATTAGTACAAACACGGTAATGGAGATTTGACACTTAGTCCAATGCTCGTTATAACGCGATTTATAAATTCTGGAGTCAGTGAAAAATAAAACTTCAGCCCGCTAGACACGTTCAACTGTTCGCCTGACTTTTATGTACCAATGACCATTTCCGATCGGCAAATCAATCTGAATCAACTTTAAATGAACATATGAAATAGACAGATACCTAAACATGGTTCTTAGAGAAAGAAAACAAACATATCTCCAACATACGATACTCATAACTACAAATGGCAAAACTTCAAGTTAATCGATATACAACTACTTCACCAAAAATGTCTACTGTGCACTACGCAATAGTAATTTGCATCAACTGCTCCGCTTTTTTATTTCCATATAAAACTTAAAACGTGAACATGTACTGCTTCTCTGCAAATTACCAATGGGCGATGCACAGGTGACAGTTGTGGTTAATTACTTGTCTATCAAGTAACTTGAATATTTGCAATTTGCATATATAAGTATGATGTGCTCGAGATATGTTTGTTTTTCTTGCTGTAAATGGCATGAGTATCTGTCTATTTCATATGTTCATTTTCTTGTGAGATACATGTTAAAGAAAGTTTTACAGTTTGTCAGTCTGCAAAATAAATGTCAAGGATAATTATTATATCCATACACAGATACAGAAACTCACAGACGGAACCTCCACATGAAAAGGTCAAGTGTGTCCAAACTCAAATGTCTTTGTCTAGAGTATATTTTTCTTTGTAATAAGTGTGATATGTAGGAGATTTTTTTTTTTTTTTTTTTTTAATTAAACTGCAGGAATCGGGTAGCACAACCCCTATAAACTGCAGTGGCGTTGGCGGGACACGCCCTCCGGTACCACGGGGGTGGGGGAGACTAGACCTCGTGACCAATCTCCTGCAACAAGAAAGATTTAGCCAACCGAGCTAGGGCCCCAACCCTTAGGAGAATTATTATTAGTATAGACATCTTAAACATAATATTTTTAAAAATATGAAGAGATGTTATTTAAGTTTTTTATTTTAAAATTATTTTATTTATTATATGAATACACAAAGGGGGCATGAAATACAACCATTGTTAGATTAATATATGTCCACCTTCTTTGTAATAAGCATGACATGTAATAGTCATTATTAGTATAACCATATTAAATACATCCATCTACAAAAAATAATAGATGTTATTTTAGTTTCTTATTTTAAAATTATTTTATTTATTAGATGAATACATAAATATTAATTTTTAGTAAAAATTATTTCATTTTTATTTGAATAATTATTTTATTTTTGTATGCAAATCTTAATTTTAAATTCATTACTTCAATTTTACTATACTTTTATTTTGAAAAATATAATAAATATTATATACATGTAGAATACTTTTTTAACTGTTTTATTTGTTTTAAATATATAATTTATATTTGAGTTTTTATATACAAAATTAAATACATTATCCCCTACCTTGATATCACTAAAAAAAATAGCTCTCCACATAATCTTCAATACACTAAATTAACTCAATAAAAATTTATTCACTAAACTCATTTTATTTTATTAAACCTCAAAAATAATTTAATATTATTATTAATTAATTTGTACATATGTCAAAGTAGATAAATAGATCGCACATTGAATGTGTGGATTGAAGTTGTTAAGAGTAATCATCCATTAGTTAATAATAAATTAATCTTTGGGTAATCATTAAGCGAATTTCATTTTATGCACTTAAGCTAAGCTTAAGAGTATATTTTTTTTGTTATTAGAGTGGGTTATTATTAAATCATTTTGTCTCAACATATAGGATGATGAAACTTATCATGATCTAATACCTTTATTATTTAGGGTTTTCTCTTATAATAAATATCATTCATTGTAACTATAAGAAAATTTTCATTCTATAAGTTTTTCTAGTTCATGATATTGAAGACTATTGTTTGCAGCTCTCTTGAGTGGAAATTTTTTTTTGTTGTTTGATCTTGTGTCTCATGTTATTCACAATTCTAACATGGTATTAGAGTGTGGATTCCATGAATCCCTTCTCCATTTTTTTCTCAACTAGGGTTACAAGAGCAAATTTGGAATCTTCATTTTTAAAAAGTTTAGAACTAGGGAAGTTTTTGGTACACTTAGGTGTGAAAAGGACCTCACCATTATGTTCAAGAGGTCGAATTGATGAAAATTAAGAAAAATAATAATAAAATAATTGTGTTTTGTGCACATAGCACTACATTGTGTTGAGGCCTAAAGCCTGACATCCTTAAAGTTGTCTGTAGGTGCCTATTGCCAATGGGCTAGTTAGGCTAGCCACTAGAGGTTATGAGATAACCACGCCCACAACAACTAGTAGTGTCTCTCATATGTTGTTCAATTGGCGGTGAGGGGGGCGATTTGTAAGATCTAGTGCATCCCCCAAGTTACATGGGTAACTAGCACCTAACCCTTAGGGGACTTTATTTTTGCTCCTAATGCCCTAATTGGATAATATTTTTGGGGGGGCATAAATTTTTAATTGAGTATCAAAATAGGGTAACCAAGATATCGTCAAAAATTTGGTTTGAAGCACCATCGAATGGTGCTGATGTTTTATCAATTTTTTCTGATGGTACATTTTTACAACTATCAAACTTAGTTGTGCTATTTTAACTCCCAAGTTCACAAATTTTGAATCATTTCTTCATTTTTCATTATTATAGTGGCATTGGAGAGGTCTTTCAGAGATCTTCATAGCCATCCATACATTTTTTCCATATTTTTATCAAAGTATATTTTAGCTATATTTTCACTTTTTCACATTCTCGTGAATTAGTTGGATGTTTTAGCTCCTAAAAACTTTGTGTTTACATGGGGTGACTTGATTTTGGATATTCTACATATATTTCCAACCTTTTCTCCTATTTTTACATTTGGAAATATTTTCCATAAAATTTCTCTTTTGTAGGCACACTGAGCCAAAGTGTCGTTTTGGTGATCTTTCTTTGGGGATTTTACACATCTTGTTGTGGCTTTTGTACTTGAACTATGATATAATGTGTCATGGGTGGCTTGTGAGTGACTTTGTTTTACCATCACACCTTTGTCAAGTGAGTATTACTTCCATGACAACATCAAATCTCAATGATTCTTGTCTCATGTGTGTGACTATAGTTTGCACACCCTTTCTATTTATAGATGTAGCATCATAAATTGTCATCCTTGATAATTTCACACTAGGTTTAGCTCTCTCATAAGTTCCTAGACCCAAAATTTCTTCTCATCTATCTATTTTGGCCCCAATTCACATATGTCGGTGTCAACATTTTAACATTTAGGAATTCAAAATCATTTGTTAGTTGTTTATAATTAGTTTTTGTTAAATTAAAGAATCACATATATATACAATTATTTTTCATCATTTTAATCGTAACAAGAGCTAGCAATTTTGAAAAGTGAATTGAGTGACCAATTGAGCATCTTAAAACCAATCAAGAGAAGACTTAGTAAAATTATAGAAATTATATTATTTTAATCAAGCATCATGTTAGCAATGCATCATTTTTTCATGTGAGTTTGTTTATGTTTCATGTCCATTTTTTTTGTGAGTACTAACACATGTGAGAATTCAAATCAAACATCTAGTTCTCCTTGAAGGTGATGATTACAATGATTTAAGTCCATATAAGGAATGCGGATCTGAGTAGTAAGTTGCAACAATTATTAATTTATCACTTTTGTATCTATTAGCCTCTACCCAATCGAGGGTAAGCTCTCTTTCAAAACATCATAGTCATTGTGGAGGTAGAAATACCAAAATAGGGTTTGACTTAGGCAAGCACCTATATAGCACAACCCTTTCCCATCTTTCACGTGTGCAAGTTATAGTTACGAAAGGAATTCAGGAGAGGATTGAAAACCTAATTTCTCAATCAAGTATTCATGTATTACAAGTCAAAAAATTAGGGAAAATGGAATTTATCAGTGACATATGATACTTCAACATTGAGTCCAAATGAGAAGAGCCTACAGATAGAGACCAACTGAGATATCAAATCTATTCATGAGTGTCTGCACTTCTAGGTCTAGGGTGCCAATGCCCATATCTAGCTAGATCAAGATCAAATTTATATTCTAGGTTCCTATGTATCTGCACTCTACTATTCTAAACTCTATTTTTATCTTTTAGTTCTGTATTTTCTAAAATTCATAACAATTTGCTACATTTTCATAGTTAATCTAGGTACATCTTTATATTATCATATTTATGTCAATTTTCTATCACTTAGTCAATTAATCAACCCATACCAATCCCCAAAGAAAAAGAAAAAAAAACTTAAACATTGATCACACATTTTGGCTCTTCTATTGAGGTTAGTAGTCAAATAGGTATTTGAGATCAATTTTAGTTATTTCCTTTATGATGTAGGAAGAGATGCGATTTAGACCCTAGATCCTCTTTGCCCACATCAAATTTTGGTGAACTTGATTCTTTTTTCATGTTAAAACCTTGTAAAATTTGAAGCATATCATTTTTAATTTTGAGTGCAATCTTATGTGGTTTAAATTTATCATTTATGCATTAATATTTTGATAAAAAATATTAAAAAGTGAATATTTACATAGTAATATTATTTGAAAAGACATAAAGTGTTAATTATTAGTATTGCAAGATAGATTAAGTCAATTATAATACTAAAAAATCTTAATTAGGTCATCTTAAGATCTGCAAACAAATTGTGAGTATTTGAAATTTTCATTTATGCATTACATATTTTATGGAAAAAGTGAAGATTTACATTGTGTTTTGTCATTTCAAAAGATGCAAATGCTTCAATTCCTAGATTTGTCAAACTAGGTTTGATTGGTTATTGCTTACACAATATGAAAATGGTAATTGGGATATTACATTAATTTAAGATTGTATGCATAATTGTTTACTACATAGAGTAAAATTAGGATTTTGTGCATTTCTAGAAACTTTCCTATTGGTAGACATGGAACTCCATAATTCCAAAACCTTGAGACATTAAAGTTTAGTTCAATTTTTTTAAAGAATTAAAATTTGAATCCTCTCGTCTAGGGAAATAGTGCCCTTGTCCAATCTATTTTGGACCAAGTTTTTGTGATAACATATTCTTTGAGTTGTTTGTGAGGATTTGATCCTAATTTCTGTGCATCACTTTGTAAAAAAATAAAATAGATATAATTGTGATGCTTTGAAAAGAGCTTGAAAAATATATGAATTGTTTGGAAAAATGATGTCTTCCTTGAAATCCTTGGTTGATGTTGTAGACAATTAAATTTGACCCCTTGCATAAGGTCAAACTTATCCCTTTCATCCACTCACTTCATCTTTTCCACTGACGTTAATTAAATCATTTATTTAATTAATGTTGCCCCTTTTCCCTAACATTCCTAAGGTTTTTAATTCAATTTAATTAAATACTTTATGCCCTTTTGTCTCTGAATTAAATAAATACTCTCATTTTTTTAATTTAGTCATTTAACCTTTATGAATTTAAATCAATTTTAACTCCATCATTTTCTCTCTCCTTGTCACATCCTCCATAACCCATCCTTAATTTGAATTAATCTAATTAATCTATAATTATAGATGTGCACACCCTTAATTGGGATTAATGTTGCATCCCCCATCATACCCCACTTTCCTTAATCCTTTTGTTATCACCTAATCCCTTGTTTGCACAACGTAATCACTTGATTAGGTTAGCCTAATCTCTATGCCATTTATGGCATTTCAAAAGTCAACCCTTTCATTAAATGCTTCCCTCTTTGGAGAAGACATCCCATTTCCAAGGTGAATTTTAAATTCACTTTTATTTCCCCTAGGACTTTAAGGAATTTTAAATTCTTCAAAAGGTCACATCACCCACTTGAGGACAAGGACCTCTTTATGAGGATATCTTGTCCACTCCCAAGGTACTAGGAATGTACCTCCACCTCATGTCCTTTTGGCCACATCACCTGCAACATGTCAAGAGAGGATGGCTTGTGAGTTCAAAACCCATTCAAGCCCTTAATCGTGTCCAAGGTGGTTGCATCTTGACCCTTCATTTTTTAGAGGTTTTCCCCCTAAAATTAGAGGATTTACCCTCATTTTGCAACATTCAACACATGTATTTTGAACACTCAAGCATTCAAGCACTCACACTTTCATTCTCAAGCATCCACCATTGTTGCAATCTTTGAGCTCACTTTGCATCCATTTTGTGCATCTATCAACATACCCACATTCACCATTGCAATCCTCACCTCATCCACATCATTTTGCATTCACTTTTGTGCCATTTCCATTGAATCACACATAATCAAACAATCAATAATGCCAACCAAAGGATCAACTTGGGAAAGGTAATATCATTCCTTCTTACATTTGTTCAAGTTTAACTCAGGCCTTCTCTGAGGTCTCTTTCCTTGCATTTTGTTCTCATTTTGCACTTTAGGTTAAGAAAATTTCACTAAACACATTTCTGGCACGCCCAATGGGACCCACATCATGGGTCGTTTCTTTCACGTCCTTTGTTGTTTTCTTTTTCCAAGTTCAAATTTCAATTACAGAGGTGAAACTATATTCAGAGGTGAACTTGATCTAGTATAGAGGCATTTATGCCTAAAGGGGTGAATATGCCCCCTCTACAAGGGTGTTTATACCTAAAGAGGCGAATCTACCCCCTCTACAGGGGTGAATTTGCCTAAAGAGGCGAATCTGCCCCCTTTACAGGGGTGAATCTACCTAAAGAGGTGAATATGCCCCCTCTATAGGGGCGAATCTACTCGAAGGGGAAATTTTGGACTTTGAGGTGAGCCTATTCCATATGGAGGAAAATCAGAGGTAAACTTGAGACTTGTGTGTTATAGTTTTTGACATTCTTTGACTTTGGTTTCAGGTACTAATATGCTAACTTGTTTTGTTGGTGAGTGTGTCTGGTTTCACTAATGTTTGGTGTAGTTGTCCCTAATTTGGCCAAGACCAGTGGAAAGAGATTTCTAATGCTTTTCTTGCAGGATGAATAGTTGAAGAACATTAGTTAGTTACTTATTGTTTTTCATACTAGTTAGGCACATGTAGTTTAATTGGAGGGTCAATATACCACTATTTGTTGTGCTTGTGAGTGAGTTGTCGATGTATCTAGTCCCCTTACATCTCTTGGTTATCCTAGGTGACGAGAAATCATATCTCACTCTTGTCTAGTCGAGTCTACCCAGAGGATCCTAGTGCATCAAAAATCTCCCCTTGCGCTTCATGTGAGCCTAGGGACCAGCCGAGATGTCTAGTATCTTCTTCCTTTATTGGGACTTGCCTAGAATTTCATCACCCGAGGGACAATCCCGACCACATGTTACTGACTGGGTATATAAAGGGGGGAGAGAAAAATCTGTACCTCAATCAAATCACGTCGTGTCTGGCGGAGCATCGAGGCTAGTGTGATACCTAGATAAGACGTGAAGAGTTGGTCTAAGTTTCTAGTATCTCGCCGAGGCTCTTGACTCATGCCTATAGATGGGTTGGTCTTCACGATTGTGCCCCATGTACTGTGCGTATATCAGGGACTCACGCGATAGCCTTGTTCAACCTAGATAGGAACCCGTCTTTTAGCCACGACTTGGTGTAGTGGATGGGATGTAGATTGTACCCCAAATTTACTCACCGTGTACTCGCTTAGGTTGAGATAGAAATCCTTGTGGTGGAATTTGATAGTTCTCAAGTGAGAATTTGAAGGTGAGCCCGTGGTGTCTGTTGACAACCCTATGCCATTGGAACACTAGCTATCCACTTTTGTGAGAAAGGGTGATCCAGAGAACCGCCCTAGTATCATGAAGTATTAACCTTGGGTTGTCTACCCAAGGTGGTCGGCCTACATTGAGTTTGCAAACTTGTTTCACTAATTTTAGGATTGTGCTACTTGAGTTGTTTTATCCGTGATATACCAGTGCTTTTGGTTGGGTCAGTCCAGCCACTTGTTTGCTGTTTGGCCTATTTCCTTTTAGTCCTTTGTCATAGTTGGTCCCTCACAAAGGCGATTTTATTCTCTTGTTTGGGGTGAATCTAATTCTAGGGGTGATCCTGCCCTGCTATTTGGTGAACTTGTCTTTCCATTTGAGTTAGTTTTCTTACATAGGCGATTCTACACTCTTATTTGGGTGAATCTGCTAGAAAGGGTGATTCTACCTAGCTTGTTTGGGAGATTCACCCAATTAGTTTTTCAATCTAAATCCCCTAAACTTCATTTTGAAATTTTTTATCCAAGTTGACTTAGGTGCCTATCCTCATCATCATCATCTATCCCCACTTAGGATTGCATCTGTCCTAAGTTAGTGAATCATCCTCGACCCAATCAATCTACCTCTATCCTGAGGTAGATTCGGTGTCAAAATCATCTATCATGCACTTTTATCTGATCAATCAACACTTCACATCATCTAATCAAATCTTATGAACTTGAGTCTAGACTCAGTTTTATCAATCCAATCAATAATACCATCTTGTCCAATCAATCAAGAATCCAATCAATCCTATATAATCCAGTCAATCACATCATCTTATCAATCAGTCTTATCATATCCAATCCAATTGCATCCTCTATCCCTCATCAAATCTATTCAATTAATCATTCATCTGATCCAGTTGATCAATATTTTGTTCATCATCTAGGTCTATTTTGCACTTTCATGCCCGTTACCACTCGGTCACAAGCAAAGAAAATCATGGCAGACCAACAAGTCCAAGGTGCTCAGTTCAATGTTCCTGAAGATATTAACAATGCTGCCCAAGATCCCAAAATTGGAGGATCATCATAATCTAATAATGAAATACAAACCATGTCCCCTCCCATTGATGAAAGCATGGTTAACCGGCCCAAGGCCACAGTTGAAGAATATCTTAACATTCCCATCAATCTTCAAATTATTGATCATATTTTTAATGAGCATGGAGATAAGATCCTTGCTGCCCTGTTAGCCAAAGGTATTAAACCACCATCAAGATTTGACTTATCAAAATACGTTGATACACCACCTTCGGTACCTCTTGTTCCTCATGTCCCACAGACCTCACAAAACCTTCTGAGGAATGATTATGTACCTGAGGTTCCTCCCATCGATAATTGGTACCAACCAAGGTTTGACAATGTAGTACTTTATCTAGAGCTGCAACCTTGGGCCCCAATTACGGTGGTAGGAGCACCACCCAATCTGAAAAACCCCTTTTCTTTTGGTATGCCGCAAAACCTTCCTCCACCACCATCACAAAGTCAACCTCTATTACTAATCCAATCTAGGGGTATGTGTAGGATCATGATGGGCCAAAAAGTGGTGATATGTAAGTGCTATGATGGCCCATGTGGTTGATGAATTTTTTTTAACCCAAAATTGATGAAATGAAAAGGGTTTTTAAAGGAGATTCTTAGCTTTCCACCAATATAAATTATTCTTTATTTTGAATTTAATAAATAATTATTATTCATTTTCTATTTGAATTACGAGTAAAGTCCTGATTGATAGGCTAATTGAAAAAAATCTATAGCTTTCAAACGGTATCACTTTTTTTGAATCGAAAACGTGTGTCACATTCTATGTTTCACATACTATAGGATTAAAAAAAAAATTGAATTTCATGAAGTTTTGACCAAGTTAAGGTGGTTAGACGTATGAGTTTTTTTATTTTTTAAAAGTTGTAATAAAAAATTCATAATTAATTATTTACTTGGAAAAAAATTACAAAAAATATGCATCACATCGGAACATGAGTCCTTTACTTATATGCAAGATATTATCATTTTATTGTGGTTAGGGTGGTAAGACAGACACCTACTTCTTATTTTTTCCCTAGGTGAAATTTAAGTACTACTGCATTGAAATTTTAAATTTTCACCAAATAGATTTTTTTTTTCTAAATAAACCTAGTAATTTAGAAACTACATTCAATTTGCTACAAATTCCATTCTTACATATTTTTGAAATAATATAGATAACTTGTTGGATTTTTTTTGTCAAGTTGCCTAACTCTTGTTTTTTTGAATTCTATTGCAACTTAACGGCCTATTTTTTCGATGATGATCCTACACATGCCCCTAGCCAACCTCCCATTAATGCTGGGGGAAATCCTTTCACCCAACTACCACTACTTCCTGGATGGACGCCTCCTTCAAATAAAAAACTACCTCCATTTATTTCTCAGCAATCGCCGCAAGGTAATCCTCAAAAAGTTCTATAGCAAATGCCCTAACATATTCCAATCCTATCACATCTAATTCAGCAGCATCCGCCTCAACAAAATATCCTTGTATGAGCACAACCACAATGACCACCTTCACATTCGTTGGAAGGTAATCCATCACAACCATCACATCATCCCTAGAGTTTTATAAATCAACATATACTCCAGAAAAATCTACCTATACACCATCCTTGATCTACCTAGCAACCTCAAATCATGTAGCAACCTCAAAACCCCACTTGCCCATCTTATCGTCAGCCTCGGTCGCAATTCCTAGGACAACCCCAACAACCTCATCACTCCATTTCTAGCAACATGGCACAATACCTATATCACCCACACAACATGTTCTATTCCCAACGTGCTACACCAAATCCCAATCCTTGATCTGCCTATGATGTCCCACAATAGGTCGCTTCTCATCAAAAACCCATCACACAACAGCCTCTACATGCATCTCAATAGTATACTGCCTATAATTATTAATCTAATCCAAACTACACTTCACAGCAACAACCATCACAACAATACCCGCCATATCAACAAGGTGCTTTTGCCTCATATTATCAAGCACCTTTATCCTACCAACCAGGTGTTTCCATGCCATACTATCAAGCATCTCCGTCATATCAGTAGGGGGGTCCTTCATCTTACCCTCAAAATCAACCGCCCTACCATCAACCTTACACCAATCCGTCAGCACAACCCACCTACACCATTCAATACTAGTCAAATCCATCATATACACCTCTGTCGCCTTATGATCAAATTGCATCCATTATGTCCACATCTTATCCACAATATGATCCATATAATCATTCCAACCTTTCCAACCTGTTCTCGTCAACGCCTCTTAAGAAGGAGATGGAGGAAATGAAGGCCACTTTGAGAGACTTACAAACAGGAAATCCTAAAAAGTCTTTCAAATTCGATGACATTTGTCCTTATCCATTTGACCCATCAATTTCGCTTATTCCTTTCCCCAAGCATTTTGAAATACCCAAGTTTGAAAAATACAAGGGACTGATGGACCCTAAGAATCATCTTCAACAATTTTATTTACATTGTGGGGAAGTCATCCATAATGACAACTACCTCTTGTGGTTATTCCCCAAGAGTCTAATGGGGGCAGCTCTTGACTGGTTTATGGGTCTTCAAAAAGGATTAATGACCTCTTTCGCTGATCTTTCAAAAAAATTGTCTCTCATTTCTTCTTCAATTTGGAGAAATATATTGATACCTTAGACCTTCTAAAATAAGCACAACGAAAGGGTGAAACATTTTCTAGAATTACCTTCAAAGATGGCGTTCCTTGGCTAGCCAAATGAAGCCAACACTTAGTGAAAAGGATCTTGTCACTCTGTTTGTGTCCAATGATCATCCTAAAATGTGACATAATCTTAACCTCCACTATGTCTCAACCTTTTTGGAGGTTATTGAGAAAGTTCCAATCATTGAGAGAGCCCTTATCGCCAAGGGGCAAGTTTGAATTTATAACCCAGATAAAGAAAAATAATCTGGGGACAAATCTCACTACTGGAACAAGAATAAAAATGAAATCAATGATGGTGTCATGGATACCAAGCATGTCCAAGTATAAAATACCTTGTAGAGGCCTCGAAACACTCCTACACAAAAACCAATGCCGAATCCCATATCTATGTTGCAAGCCACACCTCGTCCTCCTCAACAGTCTAATCAAAATAATCAAAACAATCAAGGCAATAATCAAGGAAATAATAAACACTCTTTCACTGCTTTGGGAGAGCCCTTAAGCGCTATGTTCAATAGGATTTTGCAAGAAAATTATCCAATTGTATATCATGTAACTAAGCTTTTGATGCGTTCACCCCAAAGCCCACCTGGTACAAGGACAACGAGTATTGTGAATTTCACAAGATCAAAGGTCACTCCCTGAACAAGTGTAATGAAATCAAGAAATATGTCCAAGATCTTATAGATTGTGGGGATATACAAGTCGATACCGAACAAGCGTCTTTTTCCAATTCTCAATTGCAAATATACCATAATGCCTTCCCTAACCATAATCAAGGAGCTAGCACATCTAATACCAATCCTAGGTCAAGCAACAACAATGGTCAGAATAACAACACCAATAACATCACCTATCACAATGTACCTTACCTTATAAATGTGATGGTTTAGTCATGTGCATTAACCAAGTGTAGCCTAGCATATCCATGATTCATGTCAAAGGTCAAGATCCATAGTTTGTTGTTACCACCCATCACACCCGCATTTTTGTCCCTGGTCCTTCTATGTCAACCCAACAGGCTCTTGTGAGCTCACAGTAAAATATTCTTGATCACCTTGGAAAGACAACAACTCAAATATCTATCCTATATTTTCTTAAGTCTTCTTCTGTGCATCAGGAAATCCTCACCAAAGCCTTACAAGACACCCAAGTTCCAAATGATATAGACCCCACTCAATTCCAACCTTTAGTGGGACATTTTTTGTCATCTTATCAGTTGGGTTTTAGCCAAAATGACATGCCTTCCATCAACCTAAACCATAATCGCCTACTCCATATTGAAGTCCTTGTGGCCCGACATAAGGTAAAAATGGTCTTGATAGATAATGGATCTGCCCTCAATCTGTGTACATTAAATTTCATAAAATAGGTTGGATACACCTCGGTTGACTTAAACAATCAGGTTATTACTATAAAGGCATATGATAATACAGAGATAGAATCTGAAGGCACCATTTTCCTTCCCATCTAGGTTGGTCCTATAGTGTAGTACACCATGTGTCATGTTCTTGATCTTGAGCTTCATATGTCATCATCCAGTCCATCTCAGCATCTATTGAAACTAACACCACATCCACCATGTCCACCACTTCTGATCCCACTATCACCAAGGTCAAGATCATGGACAAAGGTTGTGGAGAGTACAAGATGCAAACTACACTTAATGTGGCCACAATTCCACCCTCTCCCCATTCATTTGGTTTTCCTTCTCAATTGTCATCAAATGCAAAAGAAAAGACACACACTCACTTCCAAAAATATGGGCTCAACAACATTCAGGGATTTGGGTACTCTTCAAGTTCAACAAGAAGATGACATAAGCCAATGGGTTTATAGAGAAGAACCTGAACCACCATGCCCCCTTGTAGAATACTCTCAGGATGCCTATCCATGTGCATCCAAGTTTGCAAAGAAGTGAAATTACCAAGGCAGAGGCCTTGGTATAGAAGAACAGGGAAAACGGCAACACATTGAAGCATCTATACGACCAAGGCATATAGGCCTAGGTTATGACAAAAAAAAAAGGGTCCTACAACATCCACTAGTACTTCTAACAATGTTATTGTGGACAATAGTCTCCTTGTCGAGATACCTCAAAAAGAATCCATCATACTTGTGTATGATGGCATGGATCTCTCCTCCATGTTTGATTATCTATCTATTTGCACTATTGACCTCTCCCTTCACCACCCTGAGCTCATTGACTGGGACCTATGTGACAACACTGCACTTGTTGATACATTTCCTTCAGTGGATCCTTACATACATCTCATGGGATTGGGGGAGGATGAATGCCCTAGCTGCAAAAATAAAAATAATAAGAAAAAAAAAAGAGTCATGTAGTGAAAACCTCTCAGAGGCACTTCTTGACTTAGAAAACGTAAAAACAATGAGCGTGTCTAATAGTGAAAACCTCAATGAGGCACTAGAGGATGGGGATGCTCATCTTCCCCTCATAGGAACTTGATTGTCTATAAGATATTCTATTCTCATTGAAGAGACACAAGAAATAAATTTGGGGATAGAAGAAAATCTGAGGATCACTTATGTAGCCAAATCCTTATGAAGAGAAGAGCACTCCACCATTGTCCAACTTCTCAAGGAAGGCATCATTAACTTTGCATAAGCCTAGTCAAATATGCTAGGCCTAGATCCTACTCTAGTGGTAATCTAGATGCTAAACCTATCAAACAAAAGTTACGAAAGATGCACCCTCAAGTAGCCCTACTAGTCAAAAAAGAGTTGGAGAAACTGCTAGAAGGTAGATTCATTCGACCCTTTGACTATTTAGACTAGATCTCCACTATAGTACCTGCCACTAAGCCAGATGGACGTATCAGAATCTATACAGATTTCTAAGACCTTAACAAAGCTTGTCCCAAGGACAATTTCCCATTGCCAAATATTGATAAGTTGGTCGATCTCACCGTAGGACATGAAATGCCATCCCTCACGGATGGTTTCTCACATTATAACCAGATTAAGATTGCCCTTGAGGATCAACATAAGACTATCTTCACTACACCTTGGGGTACATTTTATTATAAATGGCATGCCCTTTAGTCTCAAGAAAGCAGGGGCAACATATCAACATGGTATGAAAGTCATCTTCCATGACCTCATTCACACTATAATGGAAGATTATGTTGATGATCTATTAGGGAAGTCAAAAACAAGAGAAGAACATCCTACAATTCTAAAGAAGATATTTGAACAATTGGAGCATTGAAAATTGCATCTGAATCCAAAAAAGTGTCTTTGGGGTCACGTCAGGAAACTTATTGGGTTTTATTGTCTCTAGAAGGGGTATAGAAGTGGATCCGGCCAAGTTCAAGGCACTAATGGAAATGCCACCACCACACACTTTAAAGTAGTTAAGAAGTCTTCAAGGAAAGTTGTAGTCCATCAGGAAATTTATGGCTCAGTTAGATGATAAGTGGCAGTCATTATCCCACCTGCTACAAAAGGATATCATCTTCAAGTGGAATTCAGAGTGTCAGCTAGGTTTCGACCAAATCAAAGAATACTTGGCTCATTTGCCTGTCCTCATGCCTTTGATCCCAAGAAAACCTCTCTTGTTATGAAATTTAGCTACTTCAGTTGCACTGGGGTCATTGTTAGCCCAACATGATGAGTCATTCAAATAACACACCATTTATTATATCAGTAGAACATTAGTGGGCTACGAGCTTAACTATTCTCTTATAGAAAAAACATGCTTATCTATTATCTTTTGTTCACAAAAGCTACATCATTATATGCTCAGTCATCCAATAAAGTTGATATCAAAATTTGACCCACTTAAGTATCTGTTATCTAGAATTGCTCTAACTAGACACATGGCTAAGTGGATTATGCTTATGAGTGGGTTCGATATAGAATATGTGGACAAAAAAGCTATTAAAGGGCAAGTAATGGAAGACCAGTTGGAAAATGCTCCTCTGGAAGATGCCTATCCCTTAATCACATAGTTTCTTGATGAAGAAGTCTTTACAGTCATAGAAGCCACCATGTGAACACTCTACTTTGATGGTTCGTACACTCATAATGGATCTAGGGCAGGTATTTTTTTTTTCACACCACAAGGTGACTACATCCCAAAATCATTCAAGTTGGCATTCCCATGCACAAACAACATAAAAGAGTATGGAGCTCTCATCGCAGGTCTTAGAGTCATTTCCCAATTGAATATCACTCATTTACAAGTTTTTGGCAATTCCCAATTGGTCATTAAACAACTCAATGACGAGTTTCAAACCAAAGATGACAATTTTTTACCTTATAAATGCATGATGGATGATTTCAAGAAGTATTTCACCTATATCCAATTTGAGTAGATTCCAAGACTCCAGAATAAGGTAGTAGATGCTATGGTTACTATTGGGTCCCTAATTGACATGACCAAAGATTATATAGATTGTAAATTCCTAGCTGAACAACTCTTAATCCCAACATCCCTGAGAGTGAAATGGTATGCAACATCCTAGGTCCCGAATCACCAATATCATGACATCTATATGTACCTCCATGACAACACCCTACCTCCAAACCTCACACGTAATCACTGCAAATCCTTCATTCAATGCACCTCTCATTACAACATAGTGGGAGATACTCTTTATCATCATGGGTATGATGGAACCCTTCTTAGATGTTTGAATGAGACTGAATCTTGCCAGGCATTAGTGGAAGTACATAGTGGTGTTTGTGGGGCCCATTCTAATGGCATGGCCTTGGCTAAAAGGATTCTCAGAGCTGGATATTACTGGCCTACTATGGAACACAATTATTGTGAGTTTGTAAAGAGGCACTTTCCTTGTCAACAACACGTGGATCTAATTGATGCTCATGCACAAGAGCTACAACCCATCACAGCACCATGGCCATTTTCACAATGGGGGTTTGATTTGATTAGCAATATTTACCCTCCATTCTCCAATGGCCATACCTTCATTATCACCACCACTAAATACTTTACTAAGTGGGTGGAAGTAATGCCACTCACTCAAATTACCGGTGTTCAAATTTCCAAATTCATCTTTTACCATATCCTTTGCAGGTATGGAATCCCCCCCATCATCATTAGTGACAATGGAAATCCATTCAAAAACAAGTTCATGAAATTCATCTGCGAGACTTATCACATCCAGCATTGTTTTTCAACTCCATATTGCCCCCAGGGTAATGGTCAAGCAGAAGAAACCAAAAAAACCTTAATTAAAATCATCAAAAAGATGGTTAACAACATAGGTCAAGATTGGCACCTCCATATCCATCCTGTCCTTTGGGCCTACTGCACTTCCATCCACACCCCTACTAGTGCCACTCCATATTCACTAGTTTATGGCGTCGAAGCTATCTTTCCGATCAAAGTCGAAATCCCATCACTATGCATATCTCTGAAGAATATCATAAGTGATGAGGACACTTGAGTTGCACAACTTACTTAGCTAGAACTCCTAGATGAAAAATAGATCAAAGCCTACAACCATTTACAAGCCTATCAACATTGTTTGAAGAGAAGCTACAACAAGAAGTTACACCCTCATCAATTCAATGTAGGAGACCTAGTCCTCAAGGAGAATCAGTGGAATCAACAAGATCGGGATAAGAAAGGAAAGTTTGAAGAAAATTGGCCAGGTCCTTATGTCATTACAGCTAAGTATGGTTCATGAGCATATAGGCTTGCTACTCCTAAATGAGAACCCTTGGAAGAGCCCATCAATATTATGTACTTAAGAATTTTCTATACCTAGGTCAGTTGGGTTGTCCTATCCTACAAAAATAAAAAGTAAAAAGTAAAAAGTTGTCAAAAATACAAAAAACTAAAATAAAAAAATTCAAAAATCCCAAAAATAATGAAGAGAAATAATTCGTCCTATGGTGAAAACCACTCTTTGTGGTGCCTTGAATAAGTACGGTGGTGAAAATCTTGTAACATGTGCCATTTGTAGAGGGCTTAATCATTATCTACCTTGCATCCTAGTTACTTCATCCTTCCACCTATCTTGTCATCATAGCCTATCCTGGCATCCTATCCTATCCTATGCCATCATTCCATCAACATCCCATCATCCCTTGCATGGTATTTTATGATTGCACATTGAATGATCCATATCAACTATCTGCACTCCTAAGATTTTTATCCTTAATCTGAGCTTTTCATCGCTTGTACATCATGTCCCATTGTCGGTCTTACATTATCATCTAGGTTCATCCATCACATCAATCATCATTAGGTCTCATCTTGTCTTTGGTCTTCTCAGAACTATGTTGCCCCTGAGTGTTCACATAGGTAAGGTCGATCATTTGATCCACCTCTGCGACATTTGTCCGTTCGTCTTGGTCCTTCATTATCGTTCTCATTTTTCTGCTTTCCACTTTTATCCATGCTCTTTTGTTGAACTACAAGGGCTTTGCACTTTCACATAGGCAAGGCTAATCATTGATCAACCCCCGAGCCCCTAGATCTTTAGGGTGTGTCTGTCTTGCATTTTGTTGTCTTGTCGTGTCATCAAGTACATCCCTACTGTAGGTGGTAGTTACAAAAAAAGGTCATTACTGTCATCAGATTCAGTTATTTTTAAATATCTTGCACCAAGTTACTCCTTTAGTTTAGTGTCCATCTTGGGTCTCAACAGGATACATCCTTGCTAACAGACCTTGTCAATCCCATCCATCCTCTTAATCCTGTGGCAAAGGATGTTTGAATTTGATTGTGATCTTTTGAGGCTTTTGACATGTTTTTTATCATTTGAGCTTCCTATTATACCTTGTCAAGGTTGTCACGATCTATTTTATCATGATGTGCTTTGATTGGTACATTTAGGGATATATCTTGATTTCTTTTCTCTACTTGTTGTCTTCTTGGCTGTCCCACGTAGTACCCACCAAGGCCCTTGAGGTCTTTTGTTATGTTGGGGCATCCTCTTGTGCTTGTGGTTATCCCAACATTTGGCCCGACCAAGGTCTTCGTGAATTTGGGGTGTTGGGGTGGCCTCCTTGTCTGCTATGTTTTTTTATGCATCAAACATAAACCCTCCTTAGTTCTTCATACTTTGGCATCTTCTGTCTACTGCTATAGTAAAAATCAATGCTCCTAAATTGGAAAATGGCATTATGATTGCATTTTCATACCTCATTCTATTGCATTGCATTTATCCCCCTCCATTTTTCTAACCTATGACTAGTGATTTGGTTGTGCAAACATTCACTTCTCATCTCCCTTTCTTCTGAGAACCCGAACGGTTTTGATAGGTGCAGTTTCACACCTCCTTCTCCATTCTAGGGAATGTAATTTCCATTCATTCCTATGCATGCCCTTATTTACATTCATATTCTTGCTAATTTAATTTATACATTGATGTTTATAGGACATATAGGTGCATTCCATATTGCATAGCATTGTCATTTTCATATCCATTTTAGGTTGTTTAGAGTGAAAAATATTTTTTCTTCTAAGCATCTTAAAATCATTTCATTGTCCTTTTCGTATTTATTTTAGGTTATTCTAAGCATCCCAAATTGCATTCATTTCATTACCATTTCATCACATACTGGTCCATTTAATTATTTGTGTTACATAATACACACACATTACACATAGTACATCCATTATATGTCATTACATTATATTTTCACATCACAATAATACAGTCCATAGCATAGATCATAAATCAAAAGCATACATATCATGCATCACAAACCATTAGTCCATCGTCATATCATATATCACATCCTACATCACAACATGTTAGGCATCATGCATATCACATATATCATGGTAAACACATCATCATTATCCATCACATCTCATAATAAATCATGTCGATAAAGACATCCACCCATAAGCATCTATACCCTCATAAATGCATAACATAAATCAAGGCATCACATCATATATAAATAATAAAATATCCAATTCCATAAAAACATCCATATCAATATCCATCATAATGTCCATCATATGGCATTAAATAAAATACAAGTACAAAGTGCCCCTCAAAAATGGGGACTACATCAATGAATAGACTGCTCTTTGTCTGCTCTGTGATGTGGAACCCATGGCCTTTGTCCCTGTCCCCTACATATCCACCCTGTACCTTTCAAACATCAAGATCTTGTGCTAGCTCCATAAGATCTCTGAGGGGAGTCTAGCATTAACCCTCTACATGGGGGAGTCTCTCTATAGCTTTTGTAGGTACGTGATGGTGTCCCCACTATCTGGGATGGTGTTGGAATTTGGGGTGCTGCTTGGATGAATGGCAGTACATGGCGTGCTAGATCTAGAACCACCAAATAATATGCCCCCATGTAGTAGGTCAACTCCCATATGATCTCATCCCTCCTTGCCATCTACAACCTTGTAGTATCTCGCTCTGATCTATACCTATCCCGATATCCAAAAATGACTCTCCTCTGTCGCTCCCATAGATCATGTGCCATCTACAACTGATATACCTATCCCTGAATTCGTGACATCTCCTCTGCTATCCTATCTCTCTCACTTGGAAACAACTCTATCTCCTCCTACATCTATCTCATCTCTTACCCTGCCATGTCTATCCCACCCTACGGTTGCCCTATCTGATCCTGCATTAGTGTCATCCCCTCCATTGCTATGTCTCTCTCTCACTGTAGTTGATCTAATTGCTCTTACGACTATATCTCTCTCACTTTGAAGTGTCTGAATTTGCCTCTCTACTACCTCAGCTCTCTCCAAGATCATGCCCGACTCTCCCGTGTCTCCCTCTGCACACTTCATCCTCTCTTGGAGCTCAGCTTGCTCCCTCCTCAGCCGATCTCACTCTCTATTCCACTCCTCTATTGCCCTTCCCCTATCCTCTAACTCACTCTAAACATCTGCTAGTCTCCCCTCCAACTCATGTATCACTGCCTCATATCTCATGACATCATGTCCTACCTCATATGCTAGGGTCCTGAAGGCCATATCCTCTATGGTTCACAACATCTCCACCTCTTTCCGTAATCTATCTTTGTCAACCTCCAACTCTATGACCCTCCACTCTTCCATCTACATCCTACCTACCTCGGCCCACAATCTCTCCCTCTCTGCCTCTAATACCCTTAGCCAATGCTCTACAATCTCTAATCTCGCTAGAGATCCTTCCAAAAATAGAGTTGGATCCTCTGGTGGTGGTGGTACATACAAAACCATAGCTAAGGATTGGACCTCTATAAGATCCACCTCCATTGCATCTACCTATTCTCCCATTTAATCCTCTCCCTCCTCCTCTGTATCTACTTGCTCTCGCATTTGATTCTCTCCCTCCTCCTCTACATCTGTCTACTCTCTCATTCGATCCCCCCCTCCTTTGCATCTCTCTGCTCTCCCATATGGTCCTCCCTCTCCACCTCAGCCTTTGTTGCATCTCTCCTCTGATGCTCATCTCTCCTCCTGCCCCTCCTCAACGCAACTAGCCTCACCTCATCCTCTGCACCAAATCCCTGAGCCCCTACTATTGAGTGCTTGGTCATCATCCACCTCGACCTATGTTGAGCCCACCATGCCACAAATCATGTGGTCATCCCTACATCTACTAGCCCCTCTCTCCTCCTGGGAAAAGATATTACCTGCTGCTCCTCCCACATGTGTCTCCCGAAGTCTATAGTGAGTGTGTCTCCCCATAGTACCTCCCATGAAATCCACCTAAACCTCTACGGTGCCACTGGTATATCCTGCTCTATCCCTTACTACCTCAACACGTTGCCTACCCTCTGAAGCTCAATCATGTATGGCTCCCTCTCGATAATTTAGCATACAAAATAGAAATGACCCCTATGCCTTTGCTCATCATCTCTCCACCCCATGAACTACCATGTCATGTACGACCTCCAAGTGATATACTCCTCCTAGAGGTTATCTAGCCTCCTCCTCCAACCCTCTAGGTAACCAACGTCTACATAGCGCAACCACCAACCCTCCTCTCCCCCATACTAGTAGGCTACTGGTAGTCTCTTTTTCACTATCGTATGTACCGTGATCTCTAGCCTAGTCACATTGATATGCTCCCATGCCCATACATGTAAGAGCATCACATGCGTGATACTCTTCCCTCGCTAATAGCACACTATGTGCATATACTTGTACAACTACGCCAACACATAGGTCCCCCATGCAAAATATCCCTCGCATCTCTTCATAATGTGTCACACAATCTCCATAGCCTTGAGAATACAAAACCTCCCACTCCAGTCTGGTAGTAGGATACTGCTAATCAACCAACATAGGTATAGTGTTAAGGCTGGCACCCCCAATCCCTAACATCTATCTACATCCAACTTCATCCCTCGAATCATAAGCCTCCTCCTTCCAAACAAAATCCATAAACACCTCTATAGATCCTGCACCTCACACCATGTCTAGTTGACCATATGACCTATAATCGGCAGCTGTAGAATCCTCAACACGTCCTATGGGGTCATAGTCATCTCCCCTATTGCGAGATGAAAGGTGGAAGTCTCTAAACTCCACCACTCCATTGACATCATCACAACGCTCTATGTGCCCAGATGTTGGGATATTCCAATAGATGTAGTAAACCCGCTTGGGCCAATGCCTCATGATTCACACCATTCATAGCATGGGCAGCCACCGCTAGCACGGTCGAGTGTCTCTCCCTTGTGTATAGAATATCAAATCGTTGCATCCATAAAAAACATATATATTAGCCTTGCTAATTTCATCTTTTATTTTCCTTCCTAAATCCACTACCCTAGGTTGGTTCGTTCGATAATCCCCCCATATTTTTTCTCTCTCTATCATTTTCTTCCAATTTATTTCCTACCCCCTTTTTCTATTTTCTTTTCTTTCGTTTTCTCCACCTCATTGTGAAATTCCCCCCTTCGTAGGGCGATTTCACTCGGACTGGCAGTTCTACCCTTGGTCCCAGGATGATTCTGCCTGAAGGGCAGAACTGCCCCTACAAGTGGGGCAGGCTTTCCCCTGCTTGGGGTGGGTGCCTTGCGGTGCCCTTGCCTTGGGCGAGTTTTTTGGGAATGCACCTGCCTTAGGTGAGTGCACTAGGTGCCCCCGTCTCTGGTGGGTCCACCGCAGACGCCCCTACTTGTGGCGGTGTGTCAGGGTACCCTCGCCTATGGAGGGTGCACAGGGGAACCCCCACCCTTGTGCGGGTGGTGCTACCACCTTGCACAGTGGAGCTGCCCCTATGTGGGTGGTGCTACCACCCCTTGGGTGGATTCACCCCTCTATGGTGGTGCCGCCACATGGGACGGTTGATTCGCCCCTCTATGGGGGTTGTTACCGCCCAAGGCCATGGACCCGCCCCTAAGGAGGAAGTGGATTCATCCCTTTGGGGCAGATTTTCCATTCTGCCACCCCCACTATTCTCCCCATTCCCTTGGGCGAATTTGCTAAGTGGATTCGCCTATCTCCCTTCTTCAGGCGAATTTATTCGGGCAACAGATAAATTTGTCTCTTCACAGTAAAACCCTTATGGGGTAATTTTGGCTCTTTAGGTGGGTACGACACCCACTCCTAGCCTACCCATTTCCCATCCCATCTTATTCTACCTACCCAAAACCTAGATTTTTATACATGTTTCAAAATCAACTCAAAATTACAAAGATGGGGTTTTTCTCTTACTTGGCGGGGTATTGCATGCTCATAGTAGAACTGTTGTATCTCATCACCTTGATGGATGATTACATCCTCATGCTCATCCCCGCTATCCCCCCTGCTATCATACTCATAGGCCCTCCTCGCCATATTTCCTTCTTTGTTTCTCTTTAACTCTCTTAACCTCCAATAGTGAAAATGGTGAATAGTAATTTTTAAAAGTTACTATATATTCACTTTTCCCCTTTTTAAATTTAGGGTATTTTTTACCCTTTATTTAAATTTCTTTTTCCTCTAATTAATTCTCTATCTTTTGTGGGCTGCCATTTGTGCCCCGTTCATCTATTTTCCTCTATTCAAAAGCTATTTTCTAGGTTTTTCAATCTCTTCCATGTGGTACCCTCAATTTTTTCATATCGAGAAGTCAACTGGGTCCCCTTTTTCTTCCCCATACTCCCTCTTGAGGGGGCATACCATGCCTACCTTGTCTTTTTTCCTCCATCCTTTTGTTCTATCCTTCAACATTGGGACATGATCTTGCATCCTTTTTCACTTCGCACTTTCTACAATCCTTCCTACATTGGGGCATCATCTTTCTAGTCTATTCCTCTATTGAGTCAACTATATTTTATCTTTCTTCAAAACACTATTATTCTAACAATATTTTGAAGAGGGGAAAAATGTAGACATCCAAATTTGACCCCTTGCATAGGGTCAACTTTATCCCTTTCATCAACTCACTTCATCTTTTGTATCAATGTTAATTAAATCATTTATTTAATTAATGTTCCCCCGTTTCCCTAATGTTCCTAAGGTGTTTAATTCAATTTAATTAAATACCTTATTCCCTTTCCTCTCTGAATTAAATAAATACTCTCATTTATTTAATTTAGTTATTTAACCTTTATGAATTTAAATCAATTTTAAATCCATCATTTTCTCTCTCCTTGTCACATCCTCCATAACCCATCCTTAATTTGGATTAATCTAATTAATCTATAATTATAGATGTGCTCACCCTTAATTGGAATTAATGTCACATCCCCCATCATACCCCACTTGCCTTAATCCTTCTGTTATCACCTAATCCCTTGTTTGCAATACTTAACCACTTGATTAGGTCAACCTAATCCCGATGCCATTTATGGCATTTCATAAGTCAACCCTTTCATTAAATTCTTCCCTTTTTGGAGAAGGCATCCCATTCCGAAGGTGAATTTAAAATTCACTTTTACTTCCACTAGGACTTTAAGGAATTTTTAATTCCTCAAAAGATCACATCATCCACTTGAGGACAAGGACCTCCTTTATGAGGAGATCTTGTCCAATCCCAAGGTACTAGGAAAGTACCTCCACCTCATGTCCTTTTGGCCAGATCACCTGAAAAATGTCAAGAGAGGATGGCTTGTGAGTTCACAACTCACCCAAGCCCTTGATCTTGTCCAAGGTGGTTGCATCTTGACCCTTCATTGTTTAGAGGCCTTTCCCCTAAAATTAGATGATTTTACCTCATTTTGCGACATTCAATACATGCATTTTGAACACTCAAGAATTCAAGCACTTACACTTGCATTCTCAAGCATCCACCATTGTTGTGCAATCTTTGAGCTCACTTTGCATCCATTTATTGCATCTATCAACATACCCACCTTCACCATTGTAATCCTCACCTCATCCACATCATTTTGCCTTCACTTTCGTGCCATTTCCATCGAAGGAGTGCACACAACCAAACAATCAATAGGTCCAACCAAAGGATCAACTCGGGCAGTGTAATCTTGTTCCCTTCTTACATTTGTTCAATTTTAACTCAAGCCTTATCCGAGGTGGTGTTGTGATTTCTCTTTCCTTGCATTTTTTTCTCATTTTTCACTTTAGGTTAAGAAAATTTCACCACACATAGATCTTTCATGTTATAACTTTGGTAATGCTTTTCCAAAAAGAGATGAAGCTCATGTATCGTTTTATCCCAATGCATTTATTTCTAATGAGGATATCTTGGTGTAAGAAGAGATCATTGATACCTACTTAAAAAAACCTTGTGTACCCTTGAAACCAACATTCTCCATGTAAATATAACACCCAAATATGAATAATCCATATACCATCCTACAATCTTGCCTCCTCATTGCAACCAAAAGTCTACCAAGCCTATTATACCTACACTTGAGATGTTTTCTTCCTCCAATAAAGAGAATCATTTACAAGTCATCCCTTGCACATTCCATATATAATCACTTGCTAATAAAGATATTTTTTTGCATAAAATTTTGCATCCATCTCATTTAAGCAATGCTAGTGATATACCCATTGATTTAGAAATATGTTATGGTCATGGATATAAGATCCTTGCTAAATAGGGTTGTGATACAAAGAAAAAACATGGAATTAGCACTATATTAGAATAAAAAACATAGACCTCTACAACAAGAATTGGTTATCAACACCCTTGAACTTTGTGCAAGACAATTTTTCTAGCTTCAACCCCCTTGCCACCTCATGGTCCAGTTGGAGATGGCCTCATTCCCACTCCATATCCCTTGTCTGAAATAGAATATACATTATGCATACTTTTTCAATTAAAATTAATCAAATTACCACCTCTTCATGAAATTAAATTTGATGAATAAACAACTCAAAAAAAATATTTTTGTGCATAACATCTAACATTGGACCATTCCACTATGAGTGTTGTGCTTAAAAAATAAAATTATAATTATTAATTAAATTATATGGCATTGATGTAGATCCATGAAAAAAAAAAAATTATTTATCATTATGTTCCTCCTTTCTATGTGGCATTTGTAGTATCATATGATTCTCATTACCATGGATGGGGGCACAAAGAAAAATTGTGCAACCATATCTCATTGATCTAAGGAGCAACATGATAACATATTAATATGGTGTCCTTGTCCATACACTTGGGGGGAAAGGAAACCATCCCTTACTATGGTTATATCATTTCCGAAAGGATCCCCTCTTCATTCATTATCTCCTCTAAATATTAGTCTAGCAAGTACACTAATATTTTAAGGGGGGCATATTCCCTCATCTATTAGGGCAATCGAGAAGAATTTAGACCAATGGCCCCTTTATTGGTGGTATTACGTATGATTTTACCTAAGGCATGGCCTTGAAATTCATTCATATGACCTTTTTGGTGGTGGTATTATACATGATATCCCCAAAAGTGTATCCTTGTATCTCATGTGGCATCCCTTTAGTGGTAATATCATACAAGACATTCCATAAAGTGTGGCTTTCTCAATCCATATTAGTGTCCGCTTAGTGGGGGTATGATGTATGATACCTCATAAAGTGTGTATTTTTCATGCCATGTTTCTGCCCCTTAGTGGTGGTATTATAATAAATTCCACCTAAGATGTGGCCCTTCATTTTATATTTATCCTCTTTAGTGGTGGTGTCAAGTATGACACTACCTAAGGTGTGACCTCCTATGCATTGAGTAGTTTCTTTTAAGTGTGGTGATCAATTTATTTATATGAAACCTTTGTTGTATTATTTATATTTCCCCCCAGGTCATGGTATATGATTCATCCTCTATGACATTAAATTGTTGTACACCCCTTTGAGGTGATTTTTTCCCCCGTGACATTAAACTTTTATCCACCCCCTAAGGTTATTTTTTCCCTTGTGAAATTAAAATTTTGTAAAACCCTTGAGATGATTTTGTCCCTCATGATGTTAAGATTTTGTACACCCCCTAAGGTAATTCATCCCCTATGATGTTAAATAGTCCCCTATGATGTTAAAATTTTACGCACTCCTTGAGGAATGATTGGCAAAATTGTTGATAGATTTGGCATAGCATAGCTTGATAATTCATGTACTTGAGAAGTTTTACATGATCACCTATCATAAAACAATTTTTTTTCTAGTGAAATCATGTGTTTCATGAGATAACTAGCATAATGTAGCTTTCTATCCTTGTGAAACCCATCATAATGCATGTACACATAGCATAATGTAGTGTTCTATCCATTGTATCCATGTACATTATAAGTGGCCTAGCATAAGGTAACTTACTGGTTCTCATGAGAGAACCATTTTTTCTATCATATTTGAGGGATGACAATTGGTATTTGAGACAAATGTAAAATTGGGGTATCTTTAACCTACCGAATTGAATCCTTTTGTCACTAACCTTGTTTCTTGTATATATTTTATTTCTTATCTATTTACCATGTGTCTTTTGTATATTTTATTTATCTTTTCCTTGTATCTTTTGTTTTTTTCCTTGTGTCTTCCTTATGTTTGCATTATGTTCTTATTATGTGGTATTATGTTATCTTTCTTCATTGTGTATGCTTCATGTTTGTCATGTTACATTGCACCTCATGTGTGTGTTCCTTTGTCTTCACATTTTTGTTGCATAGAATCTTGAGCCTAGGGGCTAGTGCTTGCCATGGTTTCAATGTTGTCCTATCTCTTTAATGTTTAGGTAGATGAACCCATCTTGGCTTACCCTCACTTTATTGTGAACATGAATTTAATTTCATACTCTCACTAAAGTGGGAGCTAAACGTAACATCTCAAATTTTCACCCTTGACAATTTCACAGTAGGTCTAGCTCCATCCTAAGTGCCTAGAGCCAATTGTTCTCCCAATCTACCAATTTATTGGTAATTTTTCAAGAAATCAAAGTTGAACTAGAGATTGTGAATTAATGTTTATGCAATATTTATCAAAGCCCCAAAATAGGTCTAGACTAGATGAATCAACACCCTTGCCTAGCTTATTTTGGCCCTAATTCACATTTTTTGGTGTTGGCATTTTAACATTTATAAATTCATAATCATTTAGTTGAAAATTAAACAATTACATATAAATACAAGTCTTTTTCATCATTTTAGTCCTAAAAAGAGCTAGAAATTTTAGAAAGTGAATTGAGTGGGAAATTGAGCATCCTTAAAGAAGTCAAGAGTAGAACTAGTAGAATTGTACAAAAAATATTTTATTCAAGAATCATGTTAACAAAGTATCATGAATTCATGTGAATTTGATTATGTTGCATGTCCATTTCTTTTGTGAGTACTAACACTTGTAGGAATTAAAATCAAGCATCCAATTCTCCTTGAAGGTGATGCATACAATGACTTAATTCCATCAAGGAATGCACATATAAATGGTAAGTTGTAGTAACTATCAATCTGTCACTTGTTTATCAATTATTTTTTTCCCTATTGAGGGTAATCTCACATTTACATCATCATCTACCCATTGTAGAGGTAGAAATACTAAAATGGGGTTGGAATTAGGTAATCCCCTATATAGAATAACCCTTTCCCTCATTTAATATGTGTAGGTTATAGATCTAGAGAAAACATGGGAGAGGATTGAAGACCTAACTTCTCAATCAAGAATTCAATTACTACAAGTCAAAAAATTAGGGAAATTAGAATTTATCAGTGACAAATAAAAATTTGACACTAAGTCCAGAATGGAAGAGCCTATAGATAGAGACAAAATAAGATATAAAACCTATTTTTGAGTGTCCCCACTTCCAATTCTAATGTTCTAATGCCTCTATCTAGCGATATCAAGCATAAATTTATATTCCAGTTTCCTTTGTGTCTACACTTTACTATTCTGAGCTCTATTTCTATCTTTTAGTTCTATACTTTTTTGAAAGTCATAATAGTTTTCTACATTTTTATAGTTAACCTATATAATATTTACATTATCAAAATAAGGCCAATTATCAGTCAATCAATCAATCATTCAATCAATGCATCCCAATCCCTAAACACACAAAAACATAAGAACTAAAACCCTGAACCCAAATTTTGGCTCTTTTATTGAGCTCAGTAGCCAAGTGGATTTTTGTGATAAATTTTTTTTCTTTCCATTGTGATGGAGGAGGTGATGCGATTTAGACCCTAGATCCTCTTTTTCCACATCACTACAAGTAATTTTATGTGAATGTTTAGGTGTTCTTGGTTCTCCTACATGCACTTCATGCTGACATAATTTTAGTGGAATTATCTTCACTCTCCCTTTTCCACATTATACATGGGGTTTCTACAATTTTTACTAATTCTTCCTTTTTTTATTTTTATTTGATCCATGTATCTAGTTCTTGTTCCTATGTAGTAGGCATATGTAAAAAATAGTTACCCATGCATTTTAGTGAGCTGACATATTTACCATATGAATACTCTTGGATTCCTATTTTGTGGAGGAAGCCTTCTATTTTGACTTGATTGGTGTTCTTCAAACTATTGGTACCTATATTTTCAACTTTCATCTTACATGGTTGATTAGTGTCATTAGGGTCACTCATGTATAGTCATGTGCCATATGTATCTTTGATTTCTATATGTTTTCCTTTGTTTTCCATATGATTTGAGTTGTTTTGTTGGGGGAAATCATGCCAATTCTTATCTTCTTGATCTTAATCATCATCTATTTTAGATGAGGTTCTCCATTTCAGCACTATAGTAGTCATCATTCAATATTTGTTTACAACTTCTTCATGCTTAAAGTATGTTCATGTTCCCATTCCTTTGGGACTTTTATTTACAAGCCTCTTATCATTTCATTGGCCTTTCTCTCTTGTGGAGATAATTTTTCCCATGAGGTTTTTGTTGGTTTTAGTTCACCTCCTAGGAGCACAATCTGCAATATAAACCTTCACAAATATGAGAGAAGAAACACAATATTTCAGCACGAGTGAATGAATAAATTATTGAAGAATAATGTGCATTGGCCTTTCTTATAAAGGAAAGGGGAAAGTCGGTAAAAATGTAACTGACAATAAATACCAATTAATAAAATACACTAATAAACTAGAATGCATTATTCCTAAGTAAACTTAACTAGGTAAATATCCTATTTACACTAACAACCCTTAATTGCAACTTAGGGAGATTATTATGCAATATGAAATGCAAGATGAGCCCTAGATAAAAGGAAGTATTAGGTACCCATGCACAATGCAAAATGCAATGCAATCTCTTACAAATGGAGAAAAGGAGAAAAACCTCTGGGAAAAAAAGATCCTCTCCAAAAGAGAGAAAATAAAAAACAAGATGCATGGATGGAGGAGTCAATAACACCCCTAAGGACTACATACATCACGTATATAAAATCATTGATCATCCCATATGAAGGATAGAAAGAGACTACATAGCCCCCCATATTGAATAATTTCCTATAAAAATAGTAAGTTCTTGGAGGAAAAACATAGTCCAATGCCTACAAATAACATTTCTCCCTTTGGGAAGAAGATAAACCAAGTACAAACACTGGGATGCTTCCCATTCTAGATAGGAATTAACAAGTGAAATCCAAATGTAGGATATAATTTCTTTGAAATATTCTCATGTATCACTAAGACCTTGGAAGATGATGCCATGTACCAATCAGGAACATGACCAATCACAATAGAAAGTGACAAACAACGTACCACTAGAAATTGATTTTGAACATTCTCTAAAAATAGAGATGAAGTGACAATAGTTGTACCACAACTATCATCAAATAGAAAAATGAATCCTTTATATGTGTCTTCCAAGTCTGAAATGTGAGATACCACAAACAATGAACCAATGTGCAACAAATAGGAATCCCAATTAGGAGGATAATGATAATATTGTTGCTCAAGAATGATGTAAGTACTTAATGAAGGTGGATCAAATATCTATAACAAAGAATCGAGAACCTTTGAAGTAAATACAACCTCATCGAAAGTATCAAAAACATCCAAAGGATCACATGCATGGTTTATCTTCTTTGAAGAATAAAGGCACATTAGTATTGGAAAAAGTATCATTGAGAGATGGTAGAGTAACATGATATCTATATGCTTCTTGAACGTAAATCTAAAGAGCACAAGGACACTCAAAAGTGATTCCAAAAGGTCATAATTTATCTTCTCAAAAATAACTCTAAAGACTTGAGTCCTATAGCCTTTACAAATAATATACCCACAATAAGTCTAGAATAGGAACTTCATTATAAAAATATGGCAATAGAATACACTCACTAAGATGAGTGAGAATAAAATCATTCCATTGCCTAAAGTTCCCTCTCTCCAAAGAAACCATTATAACTAATAATTTTTCAAAATTTTCAAAGACAGTGTTTTCACAAGATAAAAACTTGCAAAAAAGAACTATAAGGTTAAAGAACTTGATTTTGTGAAAAAATTGTACCATTCAAGCACCATAATCTTTGGGGCATAGGAATCCACATAATTTAAAAGCACAAACCACATGAGAGATGTTGTCCACTATGTTGTGAGGCTTCCTCATGGTTGATATGTGATGGAATAGTCTATTTCAATAGCCAAAAATACATAGCACAACCAATGTGGAACAAAAGTCCCTAAAAACACATAGCAACACTAATGGGCCCACATGTGCTCCTTTGCATACCAACCAAACCCTAAATAAATAAAATATTTGCACAAAAAAATAGAATGTTTAAGTTTGGAACCAAAATATATGTCATCCAATTTCTTCAATTGGTGCCACATCTAGATGTTGTGACAATAGAGGCATTGAAAGCCACCTTCTTAAAGAGAGATAGATGCATTTCAAATTAGTCACACAAGGTTTCTGCAAATAGTGAATGGATTTGATCCTCCAAATAGAAAATGGAATCAATGATGTCTATTGTGAATGGATACTTTTATATAAACATTGATAGAATTACCAAGGGGCTCTATTTCTATGTATTTTGGGAGGACTCCACACAATAAGAGAGGCTCATTCACACTACCAATGAATCACAAGTCTCCAACAAGAAAAGTTTGGCCCTCCAAAGTATAGCAACCTTTTGAATTTATCATGGAGCTGCAAATTAATGAGGTGTAGCCTGAGACAGGTACATCACACCTCTTGATTCCTTTCTTGAATAGAAATTTGGGCCTCCAAATTGATTGAAACCATGTGGGTCTGAGTAGAGAAAGCATCTCTACAAAGCAAAATAACATGACCTTTGATTGTGAGGGCTCCTAGCACCTATGGAAAAGCCTTCGCGACTTCAAACTTGTATTGCAAAGTTAAAACATGAGTAGTAGTGTAATGATATAAAAATCCTGCAAGATTGTATTCAAACAGTTAGTTGTACCTGCAAGTTAGTTAAACATCAACAATGGAATACATAAGAATATAAAAGAGAATAATGTAAAACAGAATGGTCTCACCAATCTTCTCTATTCCATGACTCCTTCCATTGTACCTCCTTAAGCTTTTGCTGCAATGATGGATTGCCCTCAGATTTGTCTATATGAGCAAGCTTCTCTAATGCCTAGCCTTAACAAATGCCTTTGAAGGATTTAACATGATTCTATACAAACTAGAAATCAATTTTCTAATATGCAAGCAAATAATATGTCTAAAATCAAATGCCCTATGATGGAAGAATTCCTATAGTAGAAGTGTAAACAAATGATCATGGATCCGAAAATGAGATCAAGATTGTCATTTTATAGAAAATGCAATCTTGAATGGACGGACAAGATGAGAGGTTGAGGAATACCCTAGAATCAAAGGTCAAGATTCAATAAGGCAACCTCAATTAGGGTTAGGGCAAAAATACCCATAGGTGTAAATAAGATTTAATTAAATAAATTAAATCCAGACTGAATGTGACAGTGGAGATAAAATTAGTAAAAATCAGAAGACAAGAGGATGAGATTTTAGAAAATCAATAATTTTGGAAGTTACTTGATTTGTAGAAGAATATTTCCGTTTTGAATTAAATTAATTCAAAATAGAAGATTTTGTGAGGTAATTAGTAATTGATTTTTGAAATTAATTACTAAATGAAGAATCAGTGAGATATTTTTAAATGATTTGTTCTATTTAAAAATATAGAAGTGTCACATGCTCTAATTAAATAATTAAAATAATCATTTAATCTAGAAGAAGTTAATTAATTAAATAAATAAATGAATTTATTTAATTAAGAGAGGATTTAGGAATTAGTGACATATTAAATAAATATATTTTAAATATATTTATTTAATAATTAGGAGGACATAAATGATAAGGATTAATTAAATAAATTGACGACTTTATTTAATTATTAGAAGACTTTGACAATTAGTGACATATTAAATTAAATAAATAAGATTTATTTATTTAATAATCATGAAGAATGAAAGATTATGAATTAATTAAATAATCATGAATTATTTAATTAATAGTTGAATGTGTGTTAGGGACATAATTCAAATGTTACAATTATGCTAGGATGGAAAGTGGTAAAATAGTGTTCGTAGGCCTAGGTCATTTTTAGGTGTCTACATTTGCCCCTCTTTGTCATAATGCAACTTGTTGCATTGTGGCAAAGAAAACAAGTCCAGAATATGCCCCAGTGGAGGTATAGAATGCCTATGCCCCCTCGGGAAAATTTTTGAATTTTGACCCGGGGTCAGAAAAATTTGAAAAATATCCCGATTAGTTTGAATGATTACCAGATAAATAAGGGCGCGAACAATTTCAAAAACGAAGGACGCCAAGTCAGCCAAAATGCCAGTCAAATGTGGTCAAATGAGCCTCTAGTACAACCAATTAGGTCAAAACCCTAATTTTCAGCCTATAAATAGGTTGGAAAGGTTAAACCAAATGTGATTTTTTCATTTGTCATATAGAATTTTTTAGAAATCGGAGCTCTGAGCGAGGATGGTGATTCTGACGACTACACACCGTGGATATCACGTGCATTCATTCCAATGACCCGAGGGCACAGGTGCACCGGTAAGTACCCTATCCACCTTGTCAAATTTTAAATTTCTTGCATTTATGAGGGTCAAAAGGGCAGGAATCAAATGCGGTGCAACGCAAATGCTATCATGAAAGCCGCAATCGCCTTCGCATTCGCTGGATTTGCTTGCGTCGTGACGCAAGTGCAATGGGTAGACTAGGCCTAGTTTGTGCGATTGCGCATGCGTGAGGGTGAGTGACACATTCATAAAATTGCGATGCAAATGATAAATTGGCGACGCATTTGATAAATGTCTGACGCAATAGAGAATTTTGCGATGCATTTGTTAATGTGTGACACATTTAACAAGCATAATGACACAATCGTTGTTAGATCGCGCATTTGATAGATTAAATGAAGTATTCGATGTTTGATTGCGCATTTGCCCTTTAGAATGATGCATTTTGAGATATTTCAACATATTTGCCATGTCCCAAGCCGCAATTGAATTGTTGTGATGCATTTGCGGTCAACGCGACGCATTTGAAGTTGACTAGAGTTGAATTTTGTTGACTTCACTGAGATTAACTTTTATGTGCCCTTGAATTTCCAGTAGTACAAAACTTTCCATAATGCTTCTCAATATGTTCTAATCCTTGGCCCTTTTCTTGTGCAGAGTCGGCTTGTGCCTATTTATACCCGAGAGTTTAAACCAACGACGTACGCTTTCAGAGATCGTCTCAGTGATAGATAGAGACAGCGATTGATGGCCCTAGGCTTGTACCATGTTACCTACATGCCCATTATTTGGGCAAACAGAGGTTTCCTTATTGCTCTTTGTGAGAGGTGGAATTTTGAGACCTACTCATTCCACCTGCCTACTGGAGAGGCCACTATGACTTTGGAGGATGTTTACCGCATTCTCCGCATTCCGATTAGTGGAGAGCGGGTGGTCTATGATCCACACCAAGGAAGACAGGTTTTGACATAGAGGTACGAGGGTACTGATGGTGGGTAGTTGGCTTTGGATGGTTACGAGATTGGATAGGATGTTGTGGCTGACTGATTTCCCAGGTTTGATGCCATACTTATGACCTTGATCGCCGGATTGCTGATCTCGGATCATCGTGGTCATGGATTTCCTGTTGGATGGGGTGATGTCCTTGTTCATATGAGAGCATAGAGGACTATTTTTGCTTGGGGGCCATGCTTGTTGGCCATGTTATACCATCAGTTGCATGAGGTAGTCTACCTCCAGGGGCACAGTATCAGCTACGGGACCACCTTGCTTATGATTTAGGTATGGGAGTGCATTCCTGTTTTTTGGCCACCCATATAGATGCAGCAGTTGCGTGATGGGATGCCATACGTTTATCTGTATGCAGGATCAGTCAGCCAGACTCATGTTGGAGATACCAGGTACTGGCATCATCGGATAGACATGATGATTAGTTTTGTTTGGAGACCATACAGAGAGTGCGCTCAGTGGGCAGATGAGGACGGGCACCTATCCTTCTACAGACAATTCTGATACCTTATTGGTCGCACAGTTCAGACCCAAAGGATCATTGAGATGTACCTGCCCCAACAGGTACTATGGTAGTTTGGGGAGCAACAAATTGTACCAGTAGGCACAACACAGTATGCTCGGTCTTCCAGAGAGACCATGTGGGGGCCTCCTATATCAGTGACCATTGTAGAGCAGCAAGTAGATAGTTTGGTGGCAATTCAGTGGGCTTGGAGAGAGGGTCCAGCAGATGCGGGCACATCGACCGAGTTTGATACATGGTGGCAGGTTCACAGGCCCATTCCCTTGATAGATCCAGATGGTCCATCGCCCATTGATCAAAGATCAGTTATTCCGTGGGTACCGAGGAGAGGTTGCGGTGGTAGAGATGGAGGGAGAGATGGAAGAGGTGCCAAGGGTAGAGATGGAGGCAGGGATGGAGGTCGAGACGGGGGAAACAACAATGGAGGAGGAGATGGGGGAGGTGGAGGAGATGGTGGAGCTGATGGTGGAGGTGGAGGAGATGGGAGGGGCGTGAGGAGGAGCAGGGATGGCAGAGGGCGGAGGCAGCCTAGGAGAGTGAGACAGAGAGTGGGTGGTGTACCATTATCACCCATTCGGGA
This sequence comes from Sequoiadendron giganteum, assembly GCA_007115665.2. NCBI lineage: Eukaryota > Viridiplantae > Streptophyta > Pinopsida > Cupressales > Cupressaceae > Sequoiadendron > Sequoiadendron giganteum. The sequence goes on along the minus strand of CM021105.1, from coordinate 50,565,321 downwards.
GGAGGGGGAGGAGAGAGAGCCAGAGGCAAGGGCCGAGGAGGCTAGAGGAGGTGAGGAGGAGGTGGAGGTGGTGGTGGACGAGGAGGTGGTGGCGGAGGAGAGAGTGGGGGTAGAGGTGGTGGCAGAGGAGAGAGTGGAGGCGGATCCACTTGTTGGGGGACATCCTCCAGACATAGATGTGGAGGAGGTTCAGGCCAAGGGGGAGAGAGATGAGGAGGATGAGGAGGAGGATGAGGCAGATCAGCAACTATGAGAGCGTCTAGTCTTTGGGGATGACGAGGGTGATAGACTACCCATTTTGCTCACGGATGCCACGGTTGACTAGAGGATTACTGATCTGTAGAGAAAACTAGATGCAGCCTTATCTTAGAACAAGGCCTTGGCAGCAGAGTTGGAGGTCACTCGCGTTGAGAGGGATCAGGCCCTCATTCGACGATAGGAGTCAGAGCGGTGGGTTACAGAGTTTGTCAAGTTATGCACGGGACCGATAGGGGATATGGCTCGAGAGTTGGCCAAGGTAGCAGAGAGCAGGGGCCGATATAGGGCACTATATGAGTAGGCTGTTCCACTTGATAGATGAGACCCAGGGCTGTCTCAATCCCACAGCAGGATAGGTAGTGGCAGCCGGACCCACAACAGCCGGTCTCACAGCAGTAGTCATACCAGTGCTGGGGGGTCCACTACATTAGGGCAGTCCTCAGGCCATAGATCTCATAGCTCTCATAGACATTCATCAGGGCATAGCCACAGGTCAGAGCACGGTCATAGATCAATGTCTTTAGGGTAGTAGATAGAGTAGAGCTAGCCTCCCATTACCGATCCCTCAGGATCACAAAGTCAGATGCAGGAGAGGGCACCCATTCAGTTCACTATTCATCTGATGGATCAGTCACAGTTACCTCCCCGCTCACCTCCACGAGATGGAGGAGGACCATCCTAGGACTTGTTTTTGACACATGTATATTTTGATATTTGAGCCTATGAGCTCTATTTTTTTGGGATATCATTTGACTCTATCCTGTGACATAACATTTTTTTATTTTGAGATTATATATGCGATGCAGTTTTGATGCGGTCTATATGATGTAATGTGTTATGGTATTCTATGTGTTTATGAGATGCTTATGTGATGCTTTGATGATGCTATGAGATGTGATTATGGATGTATGTATGCATTGTGTAATGTGTGATGATGTAATTCCTATATGCAGATGTAAATGTTTTATTTATGATGCTTATATGTTGAGGCAAATGATGGTTTTATGAATGGATGCAAATGATAATGTTGATGCAATGTGAATTGTGGTATCTAATATATGCAGATGTGAATATGAAATGATCATGCCATTATGTATGCAACTTTGTTTTTGTATGTCACAGGATATCGTTAGAGAACGAGAGAAGAGAAGACGAAAATGGATGTTAGTGCGAGTAATAAAAAAAAATCCTTCAAAAGCTTTGCTATAGTGCTATTCTAGTTGTTGCTCTTTAATCATCATTGGGCGAAAATGTCATGATGGTCGACAAACACTATGATATGACATAGATCACTAGTGTGCAAGGTCAAACCATCACATAGATCAACAGTCACAGACACGGGATAACCATAACTCATGTAAGGAACACTGTTGCCCCTAGCCAGTTATCATGACCATCCACCAGAAAAACCAAATTAATCATGAGACATCATTGCTTCTCTAAATCCTGATTATAGGATATCGTGGAGAAACTAGCCGCTTGATAGTAAGAAAAAGACAGTAAAATCATCATACTATGTTGTTGCTTCTCTAAATCCTGAAGTCAGGACATCCTGGAGAAACTAATAGTAGAGTGATGAGTAGACAAGGATAATCATCATGATATGTCATTGTTCCTAAGACATAAGGAACTAATATCTTGATAATCATCAAAAAACAGAAAAGACAAAGTTTTCCAAGTGTTTTCCAAGTGTTTTAATGTCAAATGTTTTAATGTTAGGTGTTGTTGTAAGTGTCGGGCGATATCAAATTCAGGAAGGACACAACTTGAATGATGGTGATATCTAGGAGATTGATTCTCGAAGTTAGGAGAATCCATCAAAATGCTAGATGATGATGATGATGATGCTTAGGAATGACACATCCAAAAGCATAAGGAAGTTGATGAGAGTTGCTCTTCAGAAGGACACATCTAAAGAAGAACTCAAAGCTTTGCCATGAGAAATTGTTTTGATATGATTTTGACTACATGTCATTGCTAACATGCTACATTGACTGAGAGTGTTGGTGGAATAGATTGCCGATAGGTTGATAGTTCAAGATTGACATAAGAATTTTTTTGATTCGAAGATTCGCTTGGTTCGAAGATAGTTTGATTCAAAGATAGCTTGATGTGTGTGAAAATATTGTGCCATGAACCCTAATGGACCGACCTAGTGCAGCCTCGGGGGTCCATCGATTGATGGCCTTGCCTACGTCATGCACTCAGAGACCTTGTAGTTCGACACGACCAATGACATTGTCTAAAGGACAAAAGTTTGAATCATGATTTTATTTTGACAAACCTAGAAGGACTGACCTAATGTCTCAGGGATTCAAAGATGAATCTTGCCTACGTAATAAATGTGTAGAGACAACGTAGTTCGGACATGGATGAAATATTGATTTTGACAGGACTGATTGGATTGATTAGAGATTGACTTTGACTCTGTTTTTGGATTTTGACATTGATTTGGATGTTTTTGTATTTTCTCAAGACTTTTTCAAATTTTTATGATTTTTTTAGGTCTTTTTCAGATTTTTATGATTTCTTCAGGACTTTTCAGAATGCAGAATCATGTGCGATACCCACTGCAGTTACATGATAAGGTTCTTGCCCCCAGATAGGTTTGGGAATACCCAAGTTCAATGATATGGAGATAGGTAGATGCAAGGTAGAGGCCAGGATATGCAAGGAATGATGTCACCCAGATGTTAACCATGGTCGGAATTGATAGGACTTAGGACGGATGTCATGAATGTGTTGGGGCTTTGTGATTATGACAAATGGGTAAAGGTCAATTTGAGTGACAGTAGATGTCAAAACAATGATTGACTATGCATGGCACCTGTTTGCTAGGTTTTCACCATGGTACTTATCCAAAGCGCCTATTTGCCAAGTTTTCACTATTGGATGAATTCATTTCTTTTTACTATTTTTGCCATTTTTTATATTTTTTTTGTGTCACCAAGATGCCTATTTTCCAGGTTTTCATCAAGGGACGATTTTTTTTCTATTTTTCAATTTTTTTTGTATTTTGTAGGTTTTTAGCCCAAGGTTTCTGATGCTATGTGTAGAATTTTCTCAAGTGTAAACTGTTGATAGGTTCTGTTGACTGTTCTCCATCAGGTGTAGCCAACTGATAAGCCTCAGAACCAAATGCAACAGTGATGATATATGGACCAAGCCAATTAGCCTCAAACTTGCCAGGCTTTTCACGATCTGCTTGATTTCTGGGATTCTGCATGAGAACCAAGTCACCAATTTCAAACTTTCTCACCATGACTCTTTTGTTATAACTTTGGCAGAGATGATTTTGATATGCCTATAGATGATTTAAGGCATTTTTTCATCTTTCTTGCAGCATTTCTAGCTCATGGAGGTGAGTATGTCTATACTCTTCATCATCAATCATTCCTTTTAAAGAAACTCGGGGAGAAGGAATTTCGACCTCGATGGGTAATATGGCCTCAGATCCATAGACCAGGGAGAATGGAGTGGCTCCAGTGGGGGTGCGAATACTGGTACGATAGGCCCATAAAGCAGGATTGAGTTGTAGGTGCCAATCTTGGCCAGCGTCATTGACGGTCTTCTTCAGAATGCGAAGAATTGTTTTGTTGGACACCTCTGCTTGGCTATTACCTTGTGGGTAGTATGGAGTGGAAAAATGGTGTTGGATGTGGAATCGCTCACAGAGTTGACAAACATCCTTATTTTTGAATAGAGTGCCATTATTTGTGATGATGGATTGTGGGACACCATACCGATAGATGATGTAATTTAGGATAAACTTGGATATTTGCTTACTAGTGATGTAAGTGAGAGGGACAACTTCAATCCACTTAGTGAAATACTCAATGGCAGTTATTATGAATTTATGGCCGTTTGAAGAGGATGGATGGATCTTACCCACGAGGTCAAGTCCCCATTGTGCAAAAGGTCATGGAGAAGTGATAGGTCTCAATTCTTGTGCAGGTGCATGAATCAGGTCGCTATGCACCTAGCATTTCCGACATGTTCTGGCAAACTGAGGAGCATCTTTTTCCAATGTCGGCCAGTAGTATCCTAGTCTGGTGACTTTCCTAACTAAGGTTGGACCACTCGAATGAGATCCGCATATACCCTCATGTACTTCTCGTAAATTCATTTGGGCTTCATCAGTGTCGAGACAATGAAGAAGGGTGTTGTCAAAGCCATAGCGGTATAAGGTGTCACTGACGATGGTATGTCTATCCGCTTTTTGGATAAAGGATTTTCTTTGGTTGTTAGACAGGTTGGGTGGGAGGGTATGGGTTTTAAGATAGTCATATATGTCTTGATACCAAGGTGAACTAGGACCAACAATCTCGCACACCATTTCAAACTTTGGAATATCGTATGCAGGCATCAGCAGCTATTCCACTAAGAATTCAAAATTGTGACACATTCTTAGGGATGTCTAAGAGAGATCCAATGGTAGCCATTGCATTAGCTGCTTTATTCTATGTCCTCGGGATTTGTTCAAATGCAATAATTTTGAAATACATCAAGAAACTATCCACCATTCTTTTGTAGGGAAGCAACTTCTGATCTTTTGTGTCATAGTCATCATTCACTTGATTGATGACTAATTGAGAATCTCCGAATATGAGCAATGTCTGAATTTTCCATTTGATTGCTATCTTGAGACCTATGACCAATGCCTCGTATTTTGCAATATTATTTGTACAAGGGAAAGCAATCTGAAATGATTTAGGAATTGAATCCCCTTGTGGTGTGATAAATAATATGCCAGCTCCTGATCCGTGATCAGTGTGGGATCCATCAAAGTATAATTTCCATGGTAGAGCTGGTTCTGCATGAAAAATAGACTCATCCAGAAAATCAGTTATCAAAGGATGAGTAGCTTGGATTGGTGCATCAGCTAATTGATCTGCTATGACTTGACCTTTTATAGCCTTGTGCTCTACATACTATATGTCATATTCGCTTAAGATCATGACCCATTTTGCCAAGCGACCTATCAATGCTGCTCAACTCAGGAGATATTTTAATGGGTCAATCTTTGCTATCAGTTGTGTTTGATGACTTAGCATATAGTGTCTTAGTTTTTGTGCCGCAAAGACAACTACCAAGCATGCCCGTTCAATGGGTGTATAGTTGAGCTCATATCCAATTAATGTGTGACTAATGTAATATATGGCTCTTTCTTTTTCTTCATTGTCATTCTATGCCAATAATGCCCCCAGTGCATTTGTTGTTGCAGATACATATAGAATCAGTGGTTTTTCCTCAATAGGTGGCATTAATACTAGAGTTGTTAATAAATGTTCTTTGATTTTGTCAAAGGCCATGTTGCACTTTTTTTTCCATACAAATGGAATGCTCTTACGGAATAGATACTAGAATGGTTGACACTTGTCTGCCAACTATGCAATGAAGCGACGAATAGACTGCAATCTGCCCTGAAGTGTGCGCAACTCACTAATTCCCTTTGGTGGAGGCATGTCCAGAATTGCTTTGAATTTTGTGGGATCAACCTCAATGCCTTGTCTTGAAACAATGTATCCTAGTAGCTTTCCTGAAGTGACTCCAAAGACACATTTCTTTGGGTTCAATCTGACCTTGTAAACCTCAAGTCGTCAAAATTTTTTATCTAAGAATTTGAGATGTTCTATCCTTGTCAAAGATTTTGCCAATAGGTCATCCACATATTCTTCCATTAGAATGTGCATCATGTCATGGAAAATTGTTGTCATGGCCCTTTGGTATGTTGCACCTGCATTATTTAAACCAAAAGGCATGACGTTCCAATAGTATGTTCCCCAAGGACAAGTGAATGTTGTTTTATGTTGATCTTCTATTGCAATTCTGATTTGGTTGTAGCCTAAAAAGCCATCCATGAGAGATAGCATCTCATATCCTGCCATGAGGTCAACAATCATGTCTATGTTTGGTAGAGGGAAATCATCCTTTGGGCAAGCCTTATTCAAATCTCTAAAATTTGTGTAGATACGGATTTGTCCATTTAGCTTGGTAATAGGAACAATGTTTGATATCCAATCTGCATAATCAATTGATCTTATGAATTTAGCATCTACTAACTTTTTTAGTTCTGTCTTGACAAGTAGTGCAATTTGTGGGTGCATCTTGCGCAACTTTTTTTTGACTGGCTTGATTCCTGGAATTAAAGGAAGATGATGTAGAACTAATTTAGGATCAAGCCCTGGCATGTCATCACATGACCATGCGAAGTTAACTTTTCTTTCTGTGAAGAATTGTTTGAATTCAAGTTTTTCTTCATCTGACAACGATGCAGCCAAGAGAATCATTTTGGGATTCTCTGGTGTAGCTATGTTAACTTCTATTGTATCCTCAATGAGCATGGCCAATTTTTCTTGTGTTATGGGGAGAAAGTCCAATCCTCCATCCTTAGGCGCCTCAAAGAGGTTTTCACCTTTGGATGCGTCCTTTGTTTTTACTATTTTACTACCAGAAAGTGCCTTGTGGTTTTCACCTAAAGGCATTTCATTTTCTTTTTTACTTTTTGCATTTTTGCGATTGGAGGATTGCATAGTCTCCCCGAAGTAAGCCATACAATCTAGATCTATGGAGAACCCTATTTTATGATCTCCCCATGGAATACCTTCTCTTAGCCCCATGAATTTTGTAATTGCCTCGTCATTCTGAAATATGTCCATTACCGATGGATCTTGTTGGTCCCAGTCGATTAGTTGTGGGTAAACAAGGGGGATTCGATCATCAGTGTTGGTGAAGGATGGGGAGGATGTGGAAAGTGTGCAAATTGATGCCTCAAGTGTAAAGGAAAAGTTATCAATTTCCACTTCCGTGTCGGATGCAATGGATGGTCCATATTTTGAGTCAGATGAATCAAATTCAAAATCATAATATGGGATGAAGTTATCAACATCGTGACTAGTAGTAGGCATTTCCGAAGTATGGATGCTGGGCTCAGATAGGTCAAGCTCATGGTTGGGCTCAGGAATGGGGTGGGGTGATTCAGGTATTGCGGATGACACTTTATGTTCTTCTGGGTTCCAAGGAATGCTTACCCATTTCTTGTCTTTAGAATGTCGGTCAATAGGGTCAATGTTATATTGCTGGCGGAATCATTCTTCAAAGGAAGGTTGGCCAGGTTCTAAGAATAGTTCATCAATGTCATAGTCACTGACAGTTTTGTCAGATCCCCATTCCCATTCATTAGAGTCTATTTCAGTTAGGGATCCTTTGCTTGTCCCGACACTTTCTGTTGCCGTTACGTCCTTACTTGAAAATTCATAGATACATTGATCGTTAGTTCTGAGTTGGTTGAACCCTAGCCCTATGTATCTTGGTCTTGCCGTTATAATAATAGGTTCCCTTCTACCATTGTTGTTCTTTCCAAGGCCGCTTGTCCCATCAAAACCTTGGGCTTTGCATATATCATATCCTTTGCCATAAAGATGTAACAGTAGTGGTGATAACTCTGTTGGGTCTTTGTAGATCCAGTTATCCATGTCAATGACGTCTTCATCACCCATATCACCCCACCATGTAAAAACACTTTTTGGTGGAACGTTGAAAGTTACTTTGGGCTCAATTGCAAAACAAGGTCTACCATAGACTTTTGGTGGCTTTGGTATTGTGGTTATACAGTAAGCCGTATTTAACTTGAACTCTCCACAACCAAGGTCCTGGATCTAAATATCTTTACTTGGGATGGAGGTCGATGGAGATGGTGCGGTAGAAGATGACGGAATGGATGATCTTGTAAGTGTCATTGGGTCAATGTATTTGGATGTGGTGGAAGATGAGGCTTCCCGATTTATGGGTACCTGGTGCTCAGTAGTAGCTCGCAGGTTGGTGCAGTATTGGAATGGATTAGGATCTCTGGGGATAGTGATCTCAGTTCCATCAAAAGGGAATTTGAGACATTGGTGGTAGGTGGATGGAATTACTTTTAAAGCATGAATCCAAGGGCGACCAAGTAATATATTATAGTGGATATCACGATCTAGGACCTGGCATGTGGTATCTATGATGACCGGTCCCACTCAGAGTGGAATTGTAATAACACCTTTAGAAGCGCGTTCTGCATCATCATATGCTTTGATGACGATGCTTTTGCTAGCATCTGCACATGCCTTAGAAAAACCAAGAGCTTTGACCAATTTCAGAGAGCAGATATTCAATCCAGCTCCGCCATCTACTAGGACTCGTCGAACTTTATGCTGGTGGACAAAGACTTCAATGTGAAGGGCGTTGTTATGCGATAGCTTGGATGAGGAATACTTGATGTCTGAAAAGGTGATATGGTGAGGCGAATTCAGGTATCTAACCATGGTATCAAAATGATTAACATCAATGTTGGTTTGGATGGATGACTCTTGCAGTACTTTATCGAGGATGGCCTTATGCGTGGGTGAAATACGGAGTAGTTCAAGAATGGATATTTGAGCAGGTGTTTTATTTAACTGCTCAACAATGTTGAACTCTGATTTTGGGGTGGATTGTCTAGTGGATGGACCAGGTATAGTGATCTTTGGTTGACGGGCGGAAGGACCCGGGATAGTGACTTTGCCTTTACACGTAGTCACATTGCATTCTGGGGCTCTTTTAATGTTGATGGTATTAAAAAATTCATCTTCATTAGCAGCGCGAAGATTGTTAATAATAGTGCCATCAAGATAATTGTATGATGGACGAGTGGTATTATAGGCCGGATGGATATGGTTGGCTTGATTGTTCATATGCTTTGTGCCAGATGAGGATGCTTTACCATGGTCCTGCAGTGGGCTTTTGTGTATGGTATGATCTGTAGTGGATGTAAAAGATTGACCACCCAACTCAATGGTGTGGTTTTCTATGAGGTCTTGCACCAAATTTCATAATTGGAGACAATAGGATGTTTTGTGCCCTTTGGCATGGTGGTAATCACAAAATGAACTATCATCCCACCATGACGGCTTGATTTGACCAGGGTCGTATGGTTTCGACTCCTCCAGCATTATGACATCGTTTTTGAGAATTTTCTTTAAGATAGTTTCGATAGGTTCACCCAAAGGGGTGTATGTACGTTTTTGGAACTGTCGTGGTTGACGCAACTGCCTTTGATTAGATTGTGTATGATTTTTTTGGAGAGCATTGGCAGTTGGTGTTGGTGTAGTTACAGGTGCATTTTGATTGTGTACTCCCTTGATTGTGAGTACATGACCTATTGCATTTACGATTTTTGCTTCAACTACACCGTCACTTGTGATGTGTTTGTTCTTAACCCAATAACTTTTTTTATCATTTGAGCTACTTGGGTCATTATTGGTGGTTGTGTTGATGGTTTTGCCACCATATTTTAGTTCACCTTTGGCAATCAAGGCTTTTTCCAGTTGAACCCCTTTTTCAACAAGGTCAACAAAAGTGGTGCAACAATGTACTTGTAATACATACCTTAGTGGTCCAAGGAGAGTTTGCACAAACATGGTTACTTTCTCCTTTTTAGGTATTTCTACCAGACATCTACTTGCTAAGGTTCTCCACCTTTGAAAGAATGGAATGAAAGTCTCTCCTGCATCCTCTTGGGTAAGTTTGCATAAGGAGGCGATGCCAATGTCTGTGTCGATATTGTAAGCATAGTTTTCGACAAACTTATTTGCCAATTCATCCCAAGTTTTTATTCCCTTAGGCAAGGGTGAGAACCATTCTAGTGCATGGCCTTCAAGACTTCTAGAAAAGAGTCTCATGAGATAAGTTTTTTCATAAGCAATGTCAATACAACTAGTTGTGAATTCCGTTATGTGTCCAAGGGGGTTTGATTTGCTTTTATACTTGGGAAAATGAGGGACCACATATCCATGAGGAAATGGTGGCATATATAAAGTTGTGTCAAACGGATAAGGACACAAGTCATGTGACATGTATGAATTTTTATTGGATTGTTACAAGGTCTCCACTTGTGTTTTAAGAGCAGCAAGTTGGTGAGTGAGTGCTTCTACCATTAGATGGTTGGTAGCATCACCTATGTTGGTGGTGGAGGTAATTTGGTTCCCCAAATGTTGTCAGGTGTGTTGATTGGGAATGGGTTTCCGGCGAGCAAACTGATTGTTGTGATTAGGCGGTTGTTGGAAATGAACATTTTGATGAGGGATGTGCTGCTGCATATGGACTTGAGAAGCATAAGTGGGAATATGACATCCTGCCATATTGGACTGGATTTGAGGACCTTGCTGGTTTTGACCTTGTTGATTGCCAAATGGAGTGAAGAATGGAGTGCCTTGTTGATTTTGAGCTTGTTGATGCCCAAATGGGGTATATGATTGTGTGCCTTGATTGCCTTGCCCAAAAAAATTATGACCTTGTGAAGTGTTGATGTTTTGGGTCATAGGAATGCTGGTATTGACTTGTGATGAGGTTGATTGGGTTCCTTGGATGAAAACTCTTCATTTATTTCTCCCAAATGGGTTGGGTGAGTTGGTTGGAAAGGCACTTGAAGAACCTTATAGTAGGTTTGCTGATGTACTCATGGAACTAGATGTAGTTCCAAAGAGGTTTGATGTGGTTACCCCCATTGTTTGTGAAGGAATGGTGGATGTTTGTTGGGGGATGGATTGTGTTGTGGTGTTGGTTTGGGAAGATGATCCCCCAATAGATGTTGTATTGGTTGTGGTAGTGGTATGACCAAGGGAGGTAGAATTGAGTGTGTTGATGACATTTTGTGAAGAAGCTCCCATGGAGGAATTGTATGATGTTGGAGTGGGAGAAGTTGGTCTAAGAGCATTAATATCGAATCCCTTTGGTAACTTAGCCCCTTGGTCAAGGAGCATAGCTAGGAATCTAGACGAGTCACTTAAAACCATTTCTTCCACAAAAGAGGCCACTTCTGGGTTTTGAGCGGCAGCTTGTATGTCTTCTTCAAAGACATCCCCATTTTCATCCCGTCGGATAAATGGTTCAAAAAGATGTGATGTAGATGATGGGATGTTCATCTCACTAAACGGATTGAAGTTGGAATTTTCCATGTCAAAACAAGGATTATTTGTGGTATTAGTAAATGAACTCATACCAGTTGTGAACTCAAGAAAGTTGTTGTCTTGTCCAAAGGAATCCATGAGTCTTTTCTTTTTCTGTAGTCTAGTTTCAACCATACAAAGTTTTGCTCAACTTGGGATGATGGAGGAAAAATGATCTAAAAATGAGACTATGTTTTTGGTTTTTTTGGATTTTTTAAAATGATGATATGAAAAAGACTTGTGGATGCAAGTTGAATGATACTAAATGATAGATGCTAAAATGATATGCAATAAGTGATCCTAAGATGTACTTACTAATGAGAGATCTAAAGAGGACAAACTTGGACAAAAATTGTTCTTGCAATGATTCAGCTTTTGGAAAACCAATGGACCATGGAAGGACTATAACTAGGACAAAGTGAAATTTCCACACTAGACTATTGAGTGGGATATGAAAAATGAGACTATGTTTTTGGTTTTTTTGGATTTTTTAAAATGATGATATGAAAAAGACTTGTGGATGCAAGTTGAATGATACTAAATGATAGATGCTAAAATGATATGCAATAAGTGATCCTAAGATGTACTTACTAATGAGAGATCTAAAGAGGACAAACTTGGACAAACAATGTTCTTGCAATGATTCAGCATTTGGAAAACCAATGGACCGTGGAAGGACTATAACTAGGACAAAGTGAAATTTCCACACTAGACTATTGGTTTTTTTGGATTTTTTGTCTTGTCCAAAGGAATCCATGAGTCTTTTCTTTTTTTGTAGTCTAGTTTCAACCATACAAAGTTTTGCTCAACTTGGGATGATGGAAGAAAAATGATCTAAAAATGAAACTATGTTTTTGGTTTTTTTGGATTTTTTAAAATGATGATATGAAAAAGACTTGTGGATGCAAGTTGAATGATACTAAATGATAGATGCTAAAATGATATGTAATAAGTGATCCTAAGATGTACTTACTAATGAGAGATCTAAAGAGGACAAACTTGGACAAACAATGTTCTTGCAATGATTCAGCTTTTGGAAAACCAATGGACCGTGGAAGGACTATAACTAGGACAAAGTGAAATTTCCACACTAGACTATTGAGTGGGATATGCTTCACCAAAGGATTGAAAAAATGACAAGGATAATTGGGTCCAATGATAACCTATTGATGAATGCAAAGTTTGGACAATGAAATGGTAAGAGTCAACTCCTAAAATCTTCCAAAGTGAGTGTCTAAGGAGGTGGTGAAGCTACCAATGCAATCTAGTGAAAGTGACCTTTTATGGTATGCAATTATTTTGAGGGAAAGTTGAGCAAGTCAGAGTTTTGTCTGGACTGTAACAGTGAAGAAAGATCTAATTGACTTGAAGACAAGTTGTGAACTTTCTGTTTTGATAGTGAAAAATTGTTTGAAATGTCTGGCAGATGCGTTGCAACAAATGCATTGCAACAGAGTAGATGTGGCTCACTGAATCAAATGTGGTTCAGGAAGTGTCGAATGTGACATAGTGTTGTGAATGTGGGTTTGTATCTGGCAAATGCGGCTCAGTTAACCGAATACGGCTCATTGGGTGTGAATGCGGCTCAGTAATTATCTATTGCATCTTGATAGAGCAAATGCAGCTCCTGATAGCTCAAATGCTACTCATCAGAGTGAATGCGGTTTTCCAGATGTCAAATGTGGTGCAGTAGAGTGCTTGCATCACAATATGTAGTTTTATAGAAAAACCTGAACATAGTTTGTAGTTTTCGACCAGTTTTTGTGATTCCAGTTTGTGATTTTGTAATTTGTTTGAAGATTATTATGAATTCTTGGAAAACATAGAAATAAAAAATATGAAATGCTTATTCAAATAGACTCACTCTTAGAATTCAAGTGGGTCATCCTTGCAATCACAGCCCACATCTTAAAATCACGTCGACTCACACAACCTTGTCACCCCCTAGAGGGCGCCTGTGTTTTTGTCTTTTCCAGGTGCGTACTCAAGGTGACGGAAGTGGATACCGAATCCCTTGAGAAAACAATCCGTGGTGATTATATGGTGAGTGTCTTGGGGGGAGATTCTTCCCTCCCCTTGCACTGTGATTGAAAGAATTTCTGGTTACTGACATGGCTGGCTACTACACTAGGTTCTTAGTAAGTCTTTTCGTTCAGTGTGACAATGGATATACTCCCTTGAGAGACCTCCCAACCTTTAGAACAAAGGTTTTGGGGATGGTTATCCTGTCAACTACTGTCAAGTTGGATTTTCATCAACAACTTGCTTTTGATTATAGTGGGTTGGAAACCTTGGCTTTAGGTGTTCCCACTTAGGTCATTCCCGTAGGGTGAGTACTTTTTCCCACTACGGCAGGCCTTCTAAGGGTTGTATGAAAACAATAAATGCATAAGTATGAAAGAAAAGATAGGTCTGGATTTTTCATTACCTAGTAAAGGGGAGAGCATATGCCTACTATCCAAAACACACAAAGCAATTGTTCAATTTTAAACCCACAAAAAAATATTTTCTAATCTAAGTGAAGATGTTGCTTCACATAGACATGGTGTTCATTTTAATTCAACAACAATTTGTGTGGTGACTATCCTAGATTGATAAATTCCAAATTTAAAAAATGCCTACCCTAGGGTTGATAAATTCAAAACTTAAGTGTGTCTATCCTAAGATTGGTTCATTTTACCCTCAAAGAGAAAAAAAAAAAATACTGGCCGCGATCGCATCGGATCTAGTTTACAATAAATAAGAAAAAAATAAAATAGACAAAAGAAAACTGCGTTTTACCAGTCGTTTGCAGTGTGAGGTTTCGAATGCTGCTTGTCAAATGTGTCATGGCAGATACGGCTTTCTGAGTAGCTAATGCAGCGCAGAAGAGCGTTTGCGTCGTACGAGAATGCGAATGCGGCACAAAAAAGCATTTTCATCACAGTATCTGTCAAATGCGGCTTTTCGTACCCTGAACCTGCAAAAAAGGAAGTGTTGGAATGTCGGGTTCACCAATATAATGATATAAAAATCCTGCAAGATTGTATTCAAACAGTTAGTTGTACCTGCAAGTTAGTTAAACATCAACAATGGAATACATAAGAATATAAAAGAGAATAACGTAAAACGGAATGGTCTCACCAATCTTCTCTATTCCATAACTCCTTCCATTGTACCTCCTTAAGCTTTTGCTGCAATGATGGATTGCCCTCAGATTTGTCTATATGAGCAAGCTTCTCTAATGCCTAGCCTTAACAAATGCCTTTGAAGGATTTAACATGATTCTATACAAACTAGAAATCAATTTTCTAATATGCAAGCAAATAATATGTCTAAAATCAAATGCCCTATGATGGAAGAATGCCTATAGTAGAAGTGTAAACAAATGATCATGGATCCGAAAATGAGATCAAGATTGTCATTTTATAGAAAATGCAATCTTGAATGGACGGACAAGATGAGAGGTTGAGGAATACCCTAGAATCAAAGGTCAAGATTCAATAAGGCAACCTCAATTAGGGTTAGGGCAAAAATACCCATAGGTGTAAATAAGATTTAATTAAATAAATTAAATCCAGACTAAATGTGATAGTGGAGATGAAATTAGTAAAAATCAGAAAACAAGAGGATGAGATTTTAGAAAATCAATAATTTTAGAAGTTATTTGATTTGTAGAAGAATATTTCCATTTTGAATTAAATTAATTCAAAATAGAAGATTTTGTGAGGTAATTAGTAATTGATTTTTGAAATTAATTACTAAATGAAGAATCAGTGAGATATTTTTAAATGATTTGTTTTATTTAAAAATATAGAAGTGTCACATTCTCTAAATAAATAATTCAAATAATTATTTAATTTAGAAGAAGTAGTTAATTAATTAAATAAATAAATGAATTTATTTAATTAAGAGAGGATTTAGGAATTAGTGACATATTAAATAAATATATTTTAAATATATTTATTTAATAATCAGGAGGACATAAATGATAAGGATTAATTAAATAAATTGACGACTTTATTTAATTATTAGAAGACTTTGACAATTAGTGACATATTAAATTAAATAAATAAGATTTATTTATTTAATAATCATGAAGAATGAAAGATTATGAATTAATTAGATAATCATGAATTATTTAATTAATAGTTGAATGTGTGTTAGGGACATAATTCAAATGTTACAATTATGCTAGGATGGAAAGTGGTAAAATAGTGTTCGCAGGCCTAGGTCATTTTTAGGTGTTTACAAGTAGAGATTTAAAAATGCAAAAAATGAGAATCTTATCTACAAATGGCTCATGGGTTGCCTCCAAACGCAAGACTAGAAACACATGTTGCAAATTTCCTATGATTCATGCTGCCCCCAAAGATCAAATGCCCAAAAATGTGACCACCTACATAGGTAAATCGTGCAAAAGGGAGGAAAAAATGACCTTGGCAATAGAAAATCAGGATCTGGTAGTGCCCCAACCAAATTGTGACTCTGCTCAATAGGAAAAAATACAAAAAAAATGACAACTTATAAATTTAACAAATTTCAAATGCCAAATAATCTCCACTGAACAAATTATCTTAGACTCTGATGAAAACTCTTAGTGGAAGGATTTGCAGATAGTTGGCTTTGATACCATGTTGGTGTGAATTCACCTCCCATGAGAACCATATGTAATATAAACCTTCACAAATATGACAGGAGCATGTTATTTCACCATGAGTGAATGAATAAATTGAGATTAAAGAATAATGTACATTGGCCTTGCTTATAAAGGAAAGGGGAAAGCTGGTAAAAGTGTAACCAATAACAATTACCAATTAATAAAATACACTAATAAACTATAATGAATTATGCCTAAGTAAAATTAAGTAGGTAAATTAGGCCCTTAATTTATTATGAATATGATCTAAACTACAAGGACTGTATTAAATTGTCACCTAACCATGTGATTTTATTGAACTTTGAAAGTTCAAAATTTTAAGACATATAAAGTTCATTCAACAATAGCATCTAAATATATGCAATTTTTTTCGAGTCAAGAATTTATAGTGCATACTTGAAAATGTAGATAAAATATATATATGTGTGCAAGTGCATCAAACTATCATAATGAAAATAACATGTACATGAGATCATTTAATAAAAGTATATTAAATTTCACATGAAATGCTAGATATATCTAGAGCTAGTCTGGAATTTAAAACATATACAAAAATGTATCTAGAAAAATATATTAAAGTTAGCTCAAATAAACATATAGAAGCATGATCATAATGTATAATATCTATGAAATGACATGAAATAACATGTGAAATGTATATGTCAAGTGGCACATATTTAAATAAAACTATCAATAGTCTATAAAATAAAGCTATCTAACTATAAGAAAGATCAATCAAATCAAGTCTCCTCTTCATTCCACATAGAATAGATGGACCTATATCATGTTGTAGAAGAGTACAAGAAACTTGAAATTAGATAAAGTTAAGGAAATTTAATTTAATTTAACATAAATGGTAAAATCATGAAATTAAATTTTAAAATCTAAATAACTAAAAGTATGAATAAATTATTGTCTAATCATCTAAATATACGAGAAAATTTTGTTCAATGGGTGGTATAACTTTCAATTAAGGAAAATATTGATTGAGATGATAATTCCTAGACATTCAAAAAAAGAAAAAAATATAGGTTAGGAAATATTAGTGATAAAAATTATTTTAATTGATGAATCGCCAAAAACATATGCTTACTAGGGAAAGAGGATTCCCTTACTAGGCTCTTAGGGTTTTTCCCCCTAAGAGCACTTGGTTTAGGAATGGCTCTCTTTCCTACTAGGTTGATATATTTAGGGCTAACTTCATTCAAAGGGGATAGATTTGATGATTGGTTTGTGCTAAGTGTGTGTGATGTGTGGCTAGAATTGAAAGTAAAATGATATTAATCTAAATGCATGCAATGTAAATAAACAAAATTAAACTAATGCAAACCTACTCTAAAATGACCTAAATGTTTATTTTCTAGAAAATAATAGAGAAAGAGAGGGGGTGTACACCTGAAGAAATGAAGTTGTAGATGAATGCTCCATAAAGCCTTTGGAAAATGTTTGAAGATTGTAGGACACTTACGCCAAGTGGGGCGACCTAGTTGTCCAACTGGAAAACTTTCTAAAAGAGGTTTCGAAAATGGGTGTCCAAAAATGTAGAAACCCTTTTCCAAGCCTAGCACAAGGAAAAGGTCGCCAATAGGGGAAACCTAGTCCTCTTGTAGCTTTTTGAGGAATTAGGCTTTGATTTTGTGGGTCTCAATTGATGTTTCTCTTTTCTGCAGTAATCCATGATAGAAACCCCCAAAAGTGACCTGCAACTTGTCTTTTGTCCTTCCTAGGGTTTGAGATTTGGATGTGACTTGAGGATAATGTTGATACTTCTTGCAACACTTTTTAATTCACCTAATCTACATAAAAAGATTTGTAAACACATGTAAAGACCATAAATTGTTGGGGTTAGGAAATAGGGGTTTGCCTAAGTCAAACCCCTTTGTAGGTGCTTAAACCCAAATGAGATGAAAGAAAAGGAATGTAAGATTGAAGGATAACACAATAGAAATTATTACCAAACCTTTGTTGATGCTCTGCAACATGCATGAGCAACTCCAATGGAGATAGCCTTGAAACCCTAATGCTTGTATGCTTGCTTGTGAAGACTTGGTTGTTTGGGTGCTTGAAGATTGGGATCAAGAGAGTAAAAATGAGCTAGGAGAGAGGAAAAATGGAGATGAGAACCCTTATTTGTACATGTGAAACCTTAATTTTCTTGAAATGCAACCTAATAGGCCAACCCTAGGGTTTAGGAGGCAAGATTCCTGTTAATTTTTATTTAAAATTTGAATGTTATGCCTAAATGGACTAGGTCACCCAAAATACTGACCTAGTCCACCTAGGAAAATTTTGGTGGTGGTCATGATTTAATTTATGTTTAATAAAGGTAATCAGATTTGCCTCCTGAAACACACTTAGGTCGGGACTCATGATGCATTAAAAGGGAAAATTAGCATATAAAAAGGGTCAATTTAGGGGTGATAAGCCTAGATAAGTGTGAAAATGCAACACAACACTTTACAACACTTTTTCATAAGGCTTAGGAAGGTGTAAGAATGTATTATCTAGGTGAATTATGTTTAAAGGGTCTTAGAAAAGTGAGGAAATGTGTTACAAAACTTCACAACACCTTAGTAAAACACCATTAGGTTATTGATGAATTGCAAGCTTACAAGGCTGAATCAAGGTAATCAAGGCAAAAATCTAATGGAAAAGGCCAAAATGGGTGAAAAATTTCCAAGGTATACTCTTTTTGGTGACACATTTAGCCTCCACTTTATTGAGAGTGTAAATGTTCTTCAAACTCATGCTAAAGTAGTTGAACCATGCATGTCGAGCGAGATCTAATGTACTCATGTTGTTAAGGTGAGATGACTCATGATCAAGAAGCATGATCAAGCCCCCAAGATCAAGATCCCATGGAAAAATAAACATAAGTGTGAAATATCACACAAGGAGTGATGTGAAAGGGTGGAGAAAAGTCAGATCAAGCATCGACCATTTGTCTAGCTAGTTCTGGATCAGATCTAGGCTATTTTTCTGAAAAAGGAGAGGGTACTCACTCTAGGCTGATGAGACTTTTGGTTATCCACCGGGTGAGAATGCTAAAAGGTGGTGAGAAAAATACACTTGGATGGTATGTGCTCACACACACAAAGGTGGATATGGGGAAAGTCATGTTGCTAGTTGGGATTCTCGCTCAACCATACCAAAGTTGTACTCCCTGACAACTTTGATAAGGTGCCAGAAGGATAAGGGTGTGGTTCATGAGACAAGAAAATCCATGGATGCTTAGAACCCATGAACAAGTGCAAGATGGAACTATAGGCATGCAATTTGTGTTATGCAAGGTGGCCATGTATGCAAAAAGGGGTGCAAAATGAAAAATGAAAGTAAAAAGTGCAAAAGAAAATAAAAAGTGAAAGTGTTTGAAGGAGTCTTGTTTAATTCATTTGAGGTCTTTTTGACTTGGGGAACATTGTGTGTAATGTTTCCAAAAGAATACCAATCAAAGTATAGAAGATTCACAACCTAGGAGATGTAGTGTGTCGCATCAGGCCACTAAGAGGAATGTAATATGTTGAAATAAGTCACACTTATGAAATACATTATACCAAATGTCGTCCAAAAAGTGAGAAAACACATTAAGTGAAGTGACAAGGCTGCATTAGGAAGCACAAGCAAAGGGAAAAAAATGCAAATGCAAAAATGGAATAGTGCCAATTTATGCCCCTACTTTAAAGGAATTGCCACACACCATTCTATGGGCAAGTGCTTTAAAGTAGAGAAAGGAAAAATGAAAAAATAAAAAAAAGGACATGAGAGCCTACTTGAAAATCCCAATGTCAAGTGATAGGTGTCCAAGAAAGGATACATCATGTAAAGGAAAAGAGAAAAAGAGAAAAATGGGATTGCCCCCAACATGAAAAACCACAAACAAATAAGGGATCTATGAATTTGGGGTCATATGTTCGTTGCTACAATGTTTGTTTTAGAGAGTGTGAAACTATCATCATTCCCCCAAATACATAGAACTGGAAGAAGGACATAAAGAGAGAAAAAAAAAATGAAAAGAAAGATTCATTTTGGGTAAATATGGAAGACACATGGGGTGTCTCAATACTTTGCATCATCCCCAAAAGAACAACAAAAAGCAAAAGAAAAGAACAAGTGGAAAAGAGCCCTATTTTTTAGTCAACATGAAGGAGACATTGCGGTCACAATGCCTTGCATCATCCTCAAATGAAAGGAAAAAAGGAAATAAAAGGAAAAAGAGGTTCATTTGGGTCAACATGAAGGAGACATTGTAGTCTCAATGCCTTGTATCATCATCAAATAAAATTCAAAAAAGGAAATAAAAGGAAAAAGAGGGTCATTTGGGTCAACATGAAGGAGACATTGCAGTCTCAATGTCTTGCATAATCCCCAAATGAAAGTCAAAAAAGGAAATAAAATGAAAAAGAGGGTCATTTGGGTCAACATGAAGGAGACATTACGGTCTCAATGCCTTGCATCATCCCCAAATGAAAGTCAAAACAAAAGGGAAAAAATGGGAAAGGAAAAAGAAAAAGGGTTTCCTTTTGGGTCAACATGAAGGAGACCTGGCGGTCTCAATGCCTTGCGTCATCCCCAAAAGGAAGATAAAAATAGAAAGAGAAAGGAGAAAGGCAAAATAGATGCACAACATATAGAAGAAATGAGATACATATAGAAGAATGTCACAAAACTTCAAACAAGGTAGGGAATACACAATAGACAAATAAATGCAAAAAGAAAAGGAAAAGGAAGCACCACTAGGTAGGGAAGTGCACGTCACTCATCGAGCAAGTCATCGACCTCCCAATATTTCTCAGTGTAAAACTTCGGAGGGAAACTAGCAAGAGGAATGACAATGATTGCCAAACTAGTGTCACAATCAATGCTTGTTCAAGGAGAGGTTTAGTGAATGGTCATAGAAGAGGAAAATAGTGAATTCAAGGTATGGTGTACCTCTTCATCAATTTTGGCATTCTCCTCGTTGTCATCATATAAGTTGATGAAAATCATAGGGAGGATGGAAATTTTAGTAGTGGCCTACAAGATGGGTGGTGATGGAGGGGTGGGATCAAGCTGCGGTGGTGAAGGAGGAGGGTTACTAGGCTACGGTGGTGAAAGAGGAGGGTTATCAGGCACCGTATTGGGCATAGGTGGGTCAAGGTTGTCAATATGGTTTGTCTCAAGAGATTGGTGAGCAAGAGCATGAAATTGATGCCTACGTGCCCTAGCTTCTTTATTCCTTTTGACTTTTCTATCAAGGTGCATAGTTGAAGGAGCGAGCTGGTCCACCATGGGTTGCTTATCGTCGCTAGGGGGAGGAATGGGAGGAACTAAGGGTGGCTCATCCACTTTATCCTTTGATTTATAAACTTGTTTAATGTGAGGAGGAAGAACTAAAGTGCTATCATGGTCCCTAGGCCTCTTGGATGAGGTAGAAGAGGTTATAGGAGTGGATTGACCTAGCACATTGGAGTCAGGTGGAAACATGGCTTCACCAAGAATGGGTGAGTCCAAGGTAGAAGGAGGTATGTTGCATAGAGACAGTTCAGAGATCTTCTTAGCTTTGAAATTTTTGTAGGCAATGAAGAAAAAGTCCTTTCTAGGAGTGATGGGCTTCATAGGTTCATGCCAAAAGATGTCCAGGGAAAAGTTACCCTTAGAGGATAATGGATTAAAACCACTATGATGGATAGTAAATATGTCATTTTTAATAGGAAACTTCACACACTTGTGAATGATGGATGGGACCAGTTTCATAGAATGAAGCCACAGAAGGCCAAGTCATAAGTGAAATTGGTTCGACTGAGGGATAATGGAAAAGGAAATGTCCAATGTCTTGGGACCTATTTGCAATGGGAGGGAAATTGATCTAATCATTGGGCATGCAAAACCATGGTGTGTTTTGACCCATACATAGTAGGTCGATTACAGATATCTTGATCAAGATTATGTAATACCAGAAACTCTTTGGTGATAACATTCTCACCACATGGAGGATCTAGAGTGTCCCATTGGTGGGCTTGTCATAGATATGACTAGCTATGTAGAGAGGGCCATCAAGAAGGTTTCGTAGTATATCTTGTGCAAAGAAGGAGATCTCAAGAGGTCCTTTGGTTGGGCCCTTTTGATGGATAACAACTATTGTGCCTACCATTTCATTAATAGGTGAGACATGGGTTACCAACGAAAGAGAAGTAGAATGTAAATCTTGTGAATCCACATTCATAACATTGGGTGGGGAAGTTTCACTTGGTTTGACAAATGACACATTATTATTGGGCATGGTTTTGGTAAATATTTGCAAGTTTTTATTATGGGGTGGCACGGATGTATTTATGTTAACATTAACGCTTGCAATAGATAGACATCTTGAATTAATGAGGTCTTGCACTAGGTGCTTTAGATGCTTACATTGTTCAGTATCATGTCCATTTGGTAATGAAAATAACAATAAGCAATGGAATTATAAGAAGGGGGTAATGGTTTGTTAGGATTAGGTGTATGGACAATGGGGTAAAGAGATCATTTGTTGTTGAAGTAATTGAGTCATGGTGTTATGAAGGGTTTCAGGAAAGGGTTTGAAAGTATGCTTAGGATCTTCATAATTAAAGGGCACTATGGACTTAATAGCGGCCACTTGGTTATTAATAGCTGGGGGTGTTTGAAGATGAAGGGATGAATTGGAGTAACCATTTGTTTGGTTTACAAAATGGTTGGGGATTGGATTGGGAAGGGTTATTGGACTTCTCATCATGACTAGGAGTGGACCATGAGTCATGACTGCTAGTAGAATTATGGTAGTCACATAGTGCTTGACACAAGTGCATAAAGGAGGGAAACTTCATGAGAGTAAGTTTATCTTGAAGGGATTTCACAAGGTTTCCGGTAAACATCTTCTGCAAATGGGTGTCTAGGATTTGGACATCAATCAAGGAATAAAGGGCTTGGTAGCAAGAGATAAAATAATTGATCTTCTCGGCATTAGCCTATTTACATCTCATGAGGCTGGCTAAAGTTTTCTTTGGATCCATGTGAACTTGAAAGAGATTAATGAATGCATCCACTAACTCATTGAATGAACTAATGGAATTATTAAGCAGGGAAGAGAACAAATCTAAGGTTGTATATTTAAGATTTCTTGGAAATAATTTAGCGAGCAACCTGTCGTCAAGAGAAAAGTCGCTACAAAGGGTAGTGTAGGCATTGACATGGTTAGAAGGGTCACCCTTCCTACCATAAATCTCAAACCTAGGGATCTCTATTCCTTGTGGCAAAGGAGTGTGGAGGATGCCAAGGGACAATGGGTTACTATGAATGTAATGAGAGGGGGAGCCATATTGGCTTTGGTTAATGGAAGATATTTGTTGTTCCATGTTAGTGATAGTGTGAAATAATTGTGTAATGAGTAGGTCACTGTAGGTTCTATGAGGTGGAAGTGAGAGAGGTGAAGGGGTGAGAGTGGTGGAAGAAGAAGTGGTAGGAATAGTGATGGTAGGCACAATGGAAGAGGTGAGGGGGTGGGATGCCACAAGAGAAGTAGGGATGCTAGTAGTGATGGTGAGGGGAGGTACCACATTACTAACCTATTGCATAGTGCTTGTCACATTAGGAGGTGTATAGGTCAGGATAGAAGCAATGGTTGAGGGGGAGGAGTATAAGGTCCTCCACGGCTAGAAATGGGAGTGGGTGAAGGAGATGACTTAGGTGCATGTTTTTCAGAGATTTATATGATCTTCTTCATGACACTTAATCCATTATCATGATCAACTAAATGGTGTAGAAGCTCAGTGGCAGGGATGGCAGTACCTAAGATGGGTTCAAAGTTGACTTCATGTTGATAGTTAGTGAGATCAACATGGATATGGAAGATCTTATCATGTGGGAGTTCAGTGTTATCACCAGTGGTATCATCTAGGTGTAAGGAATTACTAAGGATTGTTTCTAAGCCTACTGCACCATTGTCAACACCAGGAGTTGAAGTTGGAGGGATTCCGAGATCTACAACAAGGGTGTTGTTGGTAGATGCCATGGTCCTATAACTTTGTCTCACAATTGTATCGGCAAAGGGATGCTAAATGCTCAGACATGGTTTCCTAAGGAAATGTAAGAAAATGTGACAAAAGATCTTGTAACTAGTGTTTTGAAGTAAAACACAGAAAGACAGAACTAGAAAGTTGTAAGATCGAAAA
Source organism: Sequoiadendron giganteum (assembly GCA_007115665.2). NCBI lineage: Eukaryota > Viridiplantae > Streptophyta > Pinopsida > Cupressales > Cupressaceae > Sequoiadendron > Sequoiadendron giganteum. The sequence continues at coordinate 50,541,298 of CM021105.1, read as the reverse complement.
GAATAAATTTGTTTTAGGAATTTGATAGAAAACAGGGCCAGAGGACTAGGTCACCTAGTATGGAAACTTAGTCCTAGTAGTGTTATTTTTGTAAAATTCTTGAAGTTTTTGGCTAATTTTGATGGTGTTTTTGATAGTTTGGTGCAAACAAAATCTGAAAATGCAAAACTTGCTGTGTTTTCTTATTAAAGATGCAATGCAATGTGTAGAATTACCATGAATTTTCACTAAATACACTTTTATCACTAACCCTAGGATGCAAACAATGCAAGATTTCAATGCAATGTAAGCTATCTCTAAGATGAAATGTATAAAATTAGAAAGCTAACTAATGGTCTAAGGTCAGGTACACCAAAATGAACTACCAAAAATATATGCTTACCAGGGAATGATGATTCCCTTACCAGGCTCTTAGAGTTTTTCACCCTAAGAGCACTTGCTTTAGAAATGGCTCTCTTTCCTGCTAGGTTGATATGTTTAGGGCTAAGTTCATTCAAAGGGGAGAGATTTGATGATTGGTTGTGCTATGTGTATGTGATTAGTGGCTAGAACTAGAAGTAAAATGTTATTAATCTAAATGCATGAAATGTAAATAAATAAACAAAATTAAACTAATGCAAAGCTACTCTAAAATGACCTAAATGTGTATTTTCTGGAAAATAATAGAGAAGGAGAGGGGGTGTGCACTTGGAAAAATTATGTTGTAGATGATGCTCCTAGAAGCCTTTGGAATTTTTTTGAAAATGGTAGAAGGACACTTACGCCAAGTGGGGTGACCTAGTCTTCCAACTGGAAAACTTTTTGAAACAAGTTTCAGGGAAATGGGTGTCCAAAAATGTAGAAACCATTTTCCAGGCCTAGGACAGGGACAAGGTCACTAATATGGCTGACCTAATCCTCTTGTATCTTTTCAAGGAATTGGGATTTGATTTTGTCGGTCCCTTTCTCTTTTTTGTAGCAATCCATCACAAAACCCCCCGAAAGTGACTTGCAACTTGTCTTTTGTCCTTCCCAGGGTTTCAGATTTGTATGTGACTTGAGGAGAATGTTGATACTTCTTGCAACACTTTGTAATTCACCTAATCTACATCAAAAGATCTGCAAACACATGCAAAGACCAGAAATTGTTTGGGTTAGGAAATAGGGGTTTGCCTAAGTCAAACCCCTTTGTAGGTGATTAAACCCAAATGAGATGAAAGAAAAGGAATGTAAGATTGAAGGATGACACAATAGAGATTATTACCAAACCTTTGTCAATAGCCTGAAAACCCTATAATTCTTGTATGCTTGCTTGCGAAGACTTGGTTTCTTGGGTGATTGAAGATTGGGAGCAAGAGAGTAAAAATGAGCTAGGAGAGAGGAAAAATGGAGATGAGAACCCTTATTTGTACATGTGAAACCCTAATTCTCCTAAAATGCAACCTAATAGGCCAACCATAGTGTTTAGGAAGCAAGATTCCTATTAATTTTTATTTAAAATTTGAATTTTATGGCTAAAGGGACTAGGTCGCCCAAAGTGGCGACCTAGTCCACCTAGGCAAATTTTGGTGGGGGTCAAGAATTAATTTATGTTTAATAAAGTTAATCGGATTTTCTTTCTGAAACACACTTAGGTCGGGACTAATAATGCATTAAAAGGGAAAATTAGCATAGAAAAAGGGTCAATTTAGGGGTGATACACCTAAATAAGTTTGAAAATTAAAAATACTTCACAACACTTTGTCATAAGTCTTAGGAAGGTGTAAGAATGTATTATTTAGGTGAATTATGTTGAAAGGGTCCTAGAAAAGTGAGGAAATGTGTTACAACACTTCACAACACCTTAGTAAAACATCGTTAGGTTATTAATAAATTGCTAGATTACAAGGTTGAATCAAGGTAGTTAAGACCAAAATCCATTGTAAAAGGCCAAAATGAGTGAAAAAGTGCCAAGGAATACACTTTTTGGCAACACAATTGAATAGGAAATATAGTAATGTTTAGGACCTCAAGTGATATGGCCTCATGGTCATGACCCTAATCAAGAGCCTTCCTCCCACCTATACGGAAATTGTTGTCATCCTGCATATATGTAGTGAGTTTTTAAAGAACGTGTAAATTTTAATTTGAAAAATTAAAATAATCATAGTACATCTAGTGAGTTTTTAAAGAAAATGTAAATTTCAAAATTACATAAATTTTTAAAACATGCACCAGAGATGGGCCATGCATTAAAGATAATTATAACTCAGGAGCACTCACCACACCTTGTGGTTTATTATCGATGGATATCATATGACCTCCTTGAATAAATACAATATAAAATTTCACAGACGTCTACAATTTTAAATTGGAAGAGAGGGGGACCAATCATGCCAAGGCTCCAAGTCATAGAGAGCTGAGAGTGGAGGGCTTCCCTAACTTACCTCACTCTAAAGGATGGGGATAAAGAACAAAGAGGACTTTGTAGTACTTCTATCACTCTTTAACCCCAAGTTTCAGGTTTAGGCTAGGTGAGTTAGTTTTTGGAGTTTCTCTTAGTTCGAGGATGAAAACACAATTTTGGGATGACAACATGACACATTAGCATCTCTCTAGAATGTTGGTATCTGTACAACTAGAAAATGTGATGTATAGTAAAGAATGCCTAAAAACTAACTGATAACCTAACTAGTTGATCGTGATGGGAAGAAAAAAAGAAAAATATTGGAAGTAAAGATGAAGATGATAAATCAAATAAATAAAGGCTAGGGTGACAAAGATAATCTCACAAAAGTGTCAATTCGCTCGCTAGTCCCATGCACATGTCCACTTACACACAAACAAGAAGGGGAAAATTGTTGGGGTTGAATAGGGGCCTACCCCAGTCAAACCCTTGTTTTGGTGTCTCCACCTCCATAGAAAACCATAAAGAAACAATGCAAAATATGTGATAAAGGAAAGACAAGAAAGCAAACAAAACTACAAAACAATATTGTGCTAGTCAATCAAATCACAAAGGAGAGGAGTGAAGTATTACCACCTCCACCGAAAATATCACTAGCCAATGGAAGGAGGATGCAAGGTATGGACTTGGAAAAGTCACCATAGTAGCAAAAATAATGAAGGGAGGTCTTGCAAGATTTCAAACCCACACTTCCAAAGTTGCCTCACACTTGCAATGTGGAGTTGATGGAATTTCAAAGTTGTTGCAATGCTAAAAAATGGAGTGTTAGAATTTTGCTTGAGAGTGAAGAAGTGAAGTTATTGCAAGAAGAATGTGTAGAGAATTACTAGAGAGTCAAATTAAGTGAGAATGAATGTTTTTGGATGTGGGATGAGAAGAATTTACCATTTTCAGGGTCAGATGGTCGAAGAGGGGCGTTACAATTTGATTCCAATCGAGTGTGTAATGCCTTTGCCAACTTCAAACACAATAATCTGTCAGGGATGGCAACACACCATGCTGATGTCTACATGTTTTCATTGCATCCTCGATGAATATTCTCTCACCGAAACACAAGATAGATGCCAATTGGATGGAAGGCAGGTTGGTGATGTGGAATTTCACCTTTGGATTTGATTTTCTAAGGTGAGGGTATGTGAAAGGGGAATTTTCCTAAGGGATACAAATTCTCTCCTATACATTTTTCCCTAACTTTAGTGAGATTCAGTATTGGTGAGTGCTCGATAATGTAGATCGAAAGGTTAGAAATGTATACTTGAACTATTGAGGAAGCAAACCTTGATCCGATGGGCTTGAAAGTGCTGGGTAGGAAAAGGAATCCATAGGTACTCTCCCTAGGGAGTTTAAAAAAAAAGGACACCATAGCCCTGTAGAATTATGAAGTTGTACAAAGTACACCAAAGGCCCTCAAACCAACAATGCACAAATCTCGTAGGATGTAAGCATCTCACAGGCCTATAGCCTGCAAGAAGGCAACCCCCAAGTTCTCTCTCATGAAGGAAGCCTAGTGAAGTAAGTGTCTTACAGGTCGGTAGACATGTAAGGATGCATCCCCCAAGTTCTCTCTAATGAAGGACACCCATTGGTAGGGGACTTTGTAGAGCCAAACTGGAAATTAGCTTCATAGGTGCACTTACAAAGAAAAATGTTAATCTATAGAAAAATCATGCCAAAGAACAAAAAATAGCCACACAATCAGACAAGCACACAGACAATCAACAAGTTGAAATACTTTCAAAGGGGTCCCTCAAGATCCCTTCAAAAGAAGAGGGGTCTCGTGTAGGAGGACCATGAAGTAAATTTGGTCCATCAAGGTTAATGAGGAGTAGGTTATAGGATTTTTGAAATTTTGTATTAAAATAAGTTCTTAAAGAACATTTTATTATGTAATTAGTCATTTATGATGATTTCTAGGTTTTTAAAAGGTTAAGTTTGGGTATGTGGAGGATCATGATGGGCCAAAAAATGGCGATATCTAAGTGATATGATGACCCATGTGGCTGATGACCTTTTTTTACCCAAAATTTATGAAACGAAAAGGGTTTTTAAAGATATTCTCAGCTTTCCACCAATATAAATTATGCTTTACTTTGAATTTAATAAATTATTATTATTCATTTTCTATTTGAATTACGACTAAAGTCCTGATTGATAGGCTGATTGAAAAACATCTATAACTTTCAAACGGTGTCACATTATTTGAATTTGAAACATGTGTAACTTTCTATGCTTCACATACTATAGGATTTAAAAAATAAAATTGAATTTCATGAAGCTTTTGACCAAGTTAAGGTGGTTAGACATACGAGTTTTTTATATTTTTTAAAATTTGTAATAAGAAAATCACAATTAATTATTTACTTGGAAAAAAATTACAAAAAAATATGTATCACATCGGGACATGAGTCCCCTACTTATATATAAAATATTATAAAAAATTATTATCATTTTATTGTGGTTAGGGTTGTCAAATAGACACCTACTTCTTATTTTTCCCCTAAAATTTAAGTACTACTGCATTGAAATTTCAAATTTTCACCAAATAGATTTTTATTTTAAAAAAATAAACCTAGTAGTTTAGACACTAAATTCAATATGTTACAGATTCTATTCTTACATATTTTTGAAATAATATAGGTAAATTATTTAAATTTTTACGTCAAGTTGCCTAACTCTAATTTTCTGAATTTTATTGCCACTTAAGGGCCTATTTTTTCCATGATGATCTTGCACATACACGTTTACAAAAATGCAAGATATTGGAAAAGTTTCTTTAAAAGTTGTAAAGTTGTAAAGTTGCTAAATATGCAAAAATTGCACAATTCAAGGAAGTTCAATAGTCAAGCCTTTCAAAAGGTAGTTTGAAGGAGTTGGAGACTTATTTTATAATAGATACATTATAAATATGTTGGAAAGCATCGATGGAGGTTGGATTGGAATATTTGAATAAGAAACATCAATTAGAAACTCTGTTTTTATCAAAATAATTATCTTCTTTGTTTTTGCAGCACTTGTACGATATCATAAAGAGGTGACATGCTTGGGAATTGTTGAAAACTATTAAAAATATGTATTAGCTTGCAATTATATTTGGTCTGAGGGAAAAACATTAAATTGGAAGCATTTAATATTATTTTTTCTTAGCCTTCTTTGTTACCCCTATTTTTGGGGTTTGAAGGTCATCTAAAATGTGAAATTACCCCATTCCACCCCTTGTGATTATTGTGATTGGTGGAATGGGCCTATACTAGTAGGAAATAGATGTCTTCAAGTTTGTGAGCACAGGAGAAGGCCGAATGGTGTGTTGGGCATGAAGCCCTAGGGAAGTTTCTTTGTAAATTGCATGTAATTAGTGGCTATGAGCAAGTTCATCAAGAAAATGAGATAACCTAGTTCAAGAGAGAGTCACTATAGCATGTGTAGACCATTTAAGATATGTTTGATGCATTAGTTGAGTTGGTTGGGCCCTGGAGTATAGTTTTTCAATAAACCCCTCTTATTCTTCCTAAACTTGAGGGTTTGTGGTTTGGGGCTATTGGAGAGAGTTTCCTCTAAAACCAATTGTGGATTTTGGGGTTTAGAGACATGTTAATTGCTACCCAATTGGGTTTTGGGGTTTCTAAAAGCCTTGTGAGGGTGAGATCCTTTGTTAAAATGACCTTTTAGGTCTAATTAGGCTTGTGTAGAGGGTTCAATTTTAGTCATATGTTCTAAAGTACTTGATACTGAATTTGAGGTATGCTATGTAATAGGGAAAATGGTATCTGAAACCCTACTTTTTTTGTGAAGTCTTTTGGTAAGTTTTGGAGTTAAGCTCCTGAAACTAGATTTGCTTAGCTAGCAGAGTTGGTGGTTGAATAAGGGAAGTTGTACCTCTATTTAGTTTTAGACTTTGTCAGTGAGTTGGATTGTTCAAATTGGCCATCTTATTATTGTTAGATGCCTCTTGAAGAAATTTTCAAATATTGAGTTGTTTGCAGTCCCTTGTGCTTACATCAGGGTCCACTTAAGGGATGTGTTGTTTGGAAGTGTAAAAGAGACATTTTTTTCTCAATATGATTCATCATTAAGGAACCCTTTCAAAACATGTTCACTTCATCAAGGAATTCAAAAGGAAGAAGATGCCTCCTCACAAGGGGAAGGTCGAGGCTTCACCCATCGGAAAAAATGCTCCCTCCTCAAAGGAAAGTTCTCAAGCTCTTTCTTTACGAAACCATGATGAAGGAAACACGTTCTGTTAAGGGTCCAAGCCAAGAATGTGATTTTTGAAAAAAAGGTCTACAAGAGTTTTCAAGAAAATATTTGTTGGAAATGAATGCATTTTGTGAAAATTGAAGCATCATTGAAATGATGTTGTCACACATGTGAGGGAAAACTCAAGAAAAGAAGAGAAAGAAAACACAAGAAACAAAGGGATATGGTTTTGCAGGGTTAGATCTTCGCATGCTTATATCAATAATAGGTAATCGAAGTGCAAGGAAAAATATGATCAATCCCCACTAGATCAAGAGGAATGCATGAAAGAAAAAGTAAAAATAAAAAATTGGGTGAGCATGGAAGGGAAGCCTAAATGCCCCAAACACTTTGCATTGTCCCTAATTTGCCAAAAATGAAGACACAAACATGAAAGAATGATTATAACAAATAGAAGAAGGTTTATGACACAAAATCACTCCTGTATTGAAGCACCAACAAGGATGATGAGGTTCATCCAGGAATACATCACAACACACACACACACACACCTAATCTAAAGATAAAGAAGAGGTCTCCACCTAACACTCATCAACCAAGAGGTCATCCAGTTCCAAATTTAGATCATTATAAGGAGAAGGTGGACAAGCCTGCAATGGTGGAATATTAAGGGGAGGAGATTTCAACCCTCCCCTAACAAGGGCTAAGGAAGAAGGCCCCACAAGGTCTTCTCCACTAGGCTCTTGTGGGGCTATGGTTAGCGATTTTGCAAAGATCATGGACAAGGCCAAGAATTCATCTAAAGAGTTGAATGTATGCACTTTATAGGAGTGCCATGTCATACCTCAATAGAAAAAGAGGACAACACTTGAGATTCATCACTTGGATCACCAAGCAGTTCGAGAGTGGTGAAAAATTCAAGGGAAGTCGGGACTTGCTCTGTCACTAAAATAGAACAAGATAGCATAGGGCCATCCTTTGGAGAATGTGGGCTCCTCTTATGCCATCCATTTTTTGAAGGTCCAACCTCCACCTTCTGCTTCATTGAGGGATGTGAACTCTACACAGATAAGGTAAGAGGCATAAAGGAGGAGAAAACTACGATGGACACCACCAAGGTATTTGGCATGTCCATGAGTTTAGGGAATGGTGAGATGTCTGGAAGGGACATCAAAAGGGGTGGATCGACTGAAGGAGCAATAAAAACCTACACATTTTTAGGGTTAGGTGAACTCACACTCACAACAAGAGTTGGAAGCGAGGCTGAATTAGATTGAATGAAAGCAAAGGGGGGAAGAGAGGAGGACATAGTAGAAGACCCTAAAATAGGGATAGTCATCTCCTCTTCCTTCTTTTGCAGAACGGTCTGCTAAGAGGTCAAATAATTTCACCAACACTTACACTCATGCACAAGGTGGTTTCTATGACTCTTCGAGCTACAGTTAGAGAGTTGCAAAGGGATAGAAGGATCTTGCTCAACCGCAAGGGTTTCCATCACTACCATTTTTTGTGGAGGGATAGACTCTTGAATGAGAGCAAGAGGAAGATGCTGGGAAACAACAAGGGGAGTTAGCTCCAATGCATCAGTGGTGAGCCTCTTTCCATTTACTTCTTTTGGAGAAGAAGCATTGGGAGGCTGCGAAGGTCAAGACATAGAGGATTCCCCTTAGGGACCCTTCCTTCTACTATATTGAATGGGCCTAGGCTCTGTGGGCAGGACATGAAGCTCAAATGTAAGAAGATTGGGCTTTTTCCAAGTGGGAACCATAGGATTCTCCTACAAATTTGAAACAAAATTTGATGGCACTTCAGCAAGGTGAGAGGAAGAGTTAGGCTGGACACTAGGAGAAGAAGAAGAGGAACCTTGAGAGATCCTCTCTTCTTCCCTTCTACATAATTTGGTGGAATCATTGTTAGTTTTTAAACATGCCATATGTGAGACATCATAAGGAGATGGAGGGTAGCTCACCTCAGGCGTTAATTACCCCTTCTTATACTTTTGATATGTCTTGTACAATAGGTCCTTCCTAGGTGGAAGGGAACCAACAGGTGCAGGCCAAAAGTGATCTAAGGAAAAGCTATCAAGAATGACTAGTGGTCTATAACTAGTGTCATAAATCACATGCATTGAACCCCAATGAATAAACTTCAAACATTTATAAACAACCGAGTGAACTACATTCATAGCTACTAGCTAGGGGATGCCTAGCTTCACTCTGAAGAGTTCAGACCCTAGGATTATGTCAAATAATAGGTTTTCAGATTTAGGTTCGATAAGGATTGATAAAATGATACTACCAAGGGGAGGTACCAAAAGCCTGCTATGTATATAGATGGTGCTCATAGGTGCATTTTACCCATCTTTACAAAGGAAGTTAATTAACATAATCTCCTCGATTATGATATTCACTTGAGACGTTGGGTCAACAAGAACACCTGCTACAGTGTTTTCGTTGATTCACATAGGGATGTAAAGAGGAGATGGTTCTATATTAAAACCCATTGGAAAGTCCTACAAGTTGAAGTTATACTTGGACCACTAATTGTGAGTTGCGAAAATGGGATATGTAGTTATAGGGAAGAGGCCATCACACACACTAAATAATACTCTCAGAGAGCCACCCAAAGTTTCACAATCGGATAGTGACATAACTAAGGCTTCATTATGTAACACTTATGAAACCTTCCAACTATGTCTACTATGGCTCGCAGGTTGGGTTGTAAGGAAAAATGCCTCACAACACTCAAACCTACAATACTCCTAGAACACGAGGAAAGGATCTTTAATTATTGCAGGATGAAACCAAAATGGTTCACATTGGGTTCACCAAAAAAGTAAGAAAGGGGGATCAACCATGTCAAGGCTCTGAGTCACAATGATTCAAGAGTGGAGGGATAACCTAGCTTAACTCACTCTAAAGGATGAGGATTCATAATTAATATCACTTTATAGTACTTCTATCACTCTTCAAACCCGAGTTTCAGGTTTAGGCTAGGTGAGCTGGTTTTTGGAGTCGATACTGCACCTTAGAAAACTCTTTGTCCGAGGATGACAATGTAGTTATAGGATGAAAACATGATGCATCAGTGTCTCTCTAGCATGTTGGAATCCATAGGACCAAAAAATGTGATGTACAATAAATACTGCCTAAAAACTAACGTAAATTGTAACTAGTTGATTGTGACAGGAAAAATAAAATGAGAAAATACGGGAGGTAAATAAAAAGATGATATAGAAAATAAATAAAGGCTAGGGTGATGAAGATAATCTCACAAAAGTGCTAGTTTTCTATCTAGTCCCATGCACACGTTCACCTACACACAAATGAGAAGGGGAAAATTGTTGGGTCTATATAGGGGCCTACATCAGTCAGACCCCTGTTTTGGTGTTTCCACCTCCATAGAAACCAAAAAAGAAATGGAGTAGAATATGTGATAAAGGAAAGAATAGAAAGAAAATAACACTACAAAATAATATTATGCTACTCAATCAAATAAAAATGGAGAGGATTTAAGTGTTACCACCTCCACCCAAAATCTCACTAGCCAATGGAAGGAGGATGTGAGGTATGGACTTGACAAAGTCACCACAACCACAACAATGATGAAGGGAGGTCTCACAAGACTCCAAGCCCACACTTCCAAAGCCAGCTCAATCTTACAATGTGGATTTGATGGAGCTTCAAAGTTGCTACAATGCTCAAAAATGGAGTGTTAGAATGTTGCTTGAGAGTGAAGAAGTGAAGTGATTGCAAAAGAATGTGTAGAGAATTGCTAGAGTCAAATGAAGTGAGAATGATTTTTTTTGAAGGTGAGATGAGAAGAATCTACCATTTTTGGGGCTGGTTGGTTGAAGAGGGACATTAAAATTTGACCCCAATTGGGTGTGTAATGCCTTTTCCAACTTCAAACGTAGAAATCCATTAGGGATGACAGTGCACTACGCAGATGTTTGTGCCCCGGGCTTGCATCCTCAACAAATATTCTCTCACTGACACATAGGACAAATTCCAAGTGGATGGAAGGTAGGTTGGTGATGTGGAACTTCACCTTCAGACTTTATTTTCTAAGGTGAGGGTATGTGAAAGGGGAATTTTCCTAAGGGGTGTAAATTCACTCCTATACCCAAATTAAATAAAATATGGACATAAATTAATATATACATATATATTAGTTCACCTGATTGTAAGTGTGCGCACTTGTACATCTATTGATTTGAAACAAACATGATCATATCAAGATGGCCTTCTATGATCATGCACATACACTGAACACTTCTTAAATCTAAATTATATATAATTTATTTGTTATTATTTACACAAGTTTTGCACATTTCAAACAAATTAAAATGTGCCTTAAAAGATGTGCACACCTAAGTAGGATGATCATTAGAACATAGTAAATCCAAAAATGATTCCATCATTGATATAGGTGCATTTCAAGTGGATGTCTAAGTATGCCCATAGCATGGATGACTAATACTATCCCTCCATGCTCTCTATCACCTACTTCAAATGCCATGTGGGTAGTTTGATCAATGAAATATCTTGAGAGAGAACTCAATGCTCCTAATACCAATATAATCATCTGGTGTTCATATGGATTCATAATACCAAGAGATGGAGGACCAACAATCGATGGAATCAGATCATAGTTTTGAGGATCAACACATGCTCCTACTCTATTTAGGGGCATGCCACGCCCAACTCCTTGAAATGACCTCATATCAAAATAGTTGGGTTTTTAACACAACTCAAACTCATTGAATAATTTTCTCAAAAATAAAGGGGCACCTCACAATTGGCATGTGGTCGAGTATCAAAGACCATCCACCATTTGTACCAAAAATGTGTAGCTATCTATAGGTGCCTACACCATTTAATTGAAATTCATTTTTAATTGGGTGGCATTGGTTGATTGTATGGGGATTACTGAAACATTGGGCAATGGTTTGTTTTCTAATATGAAGGTCCTAGATATCTTTATAGGATAGTCCATATACATAAAATTGTCTCCTCTCTTCTCTCCACTAGCAAAAACTATCTAAATCTACATCGATGGATCAAATAGAGTCAACAATAGTTTGCATTAAAGATGCAAATATTGCTAGATGGGGGGGAATATTAGGCTCAATTTTTATCAAATTGATATTTTCTTGAATGATATTTAAGTTTTCATTTATGTTCTCTCACAACTAATTTTGATCAATTGTAGGATATGGGAGGTTAGGAGATGGAGAGGGTGGAGGTGTGGGGTTATGTGGGGCAGGATATGATGTGGAGGGGGTGGATGTAAGGTGTTTTAAGGCTGGTCACTATGTAAGAAATCCTCTATAGTGAAGTCATCAACTATTGCTAATGTTTTCTTCATGTTGAAAGGGCCATTGCATGTCAACCAATGAAATATATATATATATATATATATATATATATATCAACAAGCTAATTAAATAATGTACACAATTTGAACTCAAAATCACATTAAACACATAAATTCAAAATACATCATTTAAAGAAACATTCAATTTAACATTAACAAATGCACAACATGAATTTATACTAGTTTATTTCATAAACTTTATACAATCAATTTGAGCCTCCCCTAACATACATTAAATTCATGTACCCAATGTGGCACTCAATGAAATAATAAAAACATATGAATCCAAATTTTCCTTTGTGATCTTCTACTATTGATCTCCCCCCTTCATCCCATATATTTTCTAATAACCCTAAATAATGCAATCTCATGTAGTAATTGCAATCCACACAAGCTAAAATATCTCTTTTGGAACTAAATTTTAGAATTCTCCTGAACACATAAAGGCATCATCTAAAACTTGCCTTAAACAAAATATTACATTGTACCTATCACTTTCAAAGGTCATGGATGAAAATTTAAACACATATAAATTTCTATCGCACCTATATCAATCCAAATAATTAGTTGGAACCTATATCATGATATTTACTATATATAATGATAATTGGGCATGTGTAGGATCATCATGGAAAAAACATGCTCTTAAGTGGCAATAAAATTCAGAAAAATCAGAGTTAGGCAACTCAATGTAAAAATTTGAATAAGTTAACTATATTATTTCAAAAATATGTACAAATAGAATTTGTTGCAAATTGAATGTAGTTTCTAAACTACTAGGTTTATTTTTATTTTTAAAAAATCTATTTGGTGAAAATTTGAAATTTCAATTCATAGTACTTAAATTTTAGGGAAAAAATAAGGAGTAGGTGTCTATCTGACCACCTTGGCCACAATAAAATGATAATATTTTTTTTATAAGATTTTAGATATAAGTAGAAGACTCATGTCCCGATCTGATGCATATTTTTTTGTAATTTGTTTCCAAGTAAATAATTAATTATGATTATTTTATTAAATTTAAAAGAAAATATAAAAAATCGTACATTTGACCATCTTAACTTGGTCAAAACTTCATGAAATTCAATTCTTTTTTTTTTTAATCCTATATTATGTGAAGCATAGAATGTGACACATGTTTCAAATTCAAAAAATGTGATGACCTTTGAAAGCTATAGATGTTTTTCAATCGTCCTATCAATTAGGACTTTAGTCGTAATTCAAATAGAAAATGAATAATAACTATTTATTAAATTCAAAGTAAAGCATAATTTATATTGGTGGAAAGCTAAGAATCTCCTTTAAAAACCCTTTTCGTTTCATCAATTTTGGGTAAAAAAAAGTTGTTAGCCACATGGGCCATCATATCACTTACATATTGCCACTTTTTGGCCAATCACGATCCCGCGCATACCCAAATTGTTTGAAATATGTGATTTTAAAAAAAAAAATTGTGATAATTATTAATTATACCTATTTAACTATAGGTCCTAGGTGATCCCACAATATTGGTTTACAATTTTTGGCCAAACTAGACACTGAACTAATTTTTTCTAACTAAATCTTCACTTTCAGACACCTATAACGGCTAAAACGTGAGGAATTTGAAGATGATGCAAGCTAGTGATTTGTGAAATTTTGTTTGTAGATTCTAAATATATCTTTTTCAAAAAAATTGGAATCATATTGCACTTTTTTTCCATCTCCTTTGAAAACTAATTTTTTTAGTAAACACCATCTTTAAGGAGTGACTCTCACCGTATATTGGATAACTTTTTTTCAATGAAGGATAAAATTCTATTTTTTTTTAATATAGATTTGTAACTATGATATCTAGTACTTTCTCTTGGTTTTATAGTGTTTTCTTGAATATTTTATCTTTAATCAAGTTTCTAAGTCAAACCAATTATAATTCAAACATAGGTGGACTATATAACACATAATTTTTTTTGTATGTATTGAATTATTATTTTTCTGTTAGATCAAGGACTTCAATATTTGGTGCACTCATATTTTTCAAATTTTTTCTGATAATCTTCTATTTTTCAACATGTGTAGAACAAAGAGCTTGATTTTCGGTGAAAAACCTATGTTTAGTAAAACTAAAAATACAAATACATAATAAAACCAAAACATATTAAAATTGTATTCATTGGATAGCTAATTCTAGGGACTACCATCATCTAGTTGGATCTATGAAGTCTCCTCCATTTTCATCCTCAACTCAAGCTTTGAATGGAAATTTTTTGGAGTATTTTGTTGTCTGAGGGGGAGAAGGAGGGAAAAGCAGGGGTTTGAGTGAACCATTCTTCACTTGAATCCCCCAAAACCCATTCAATAGAATAGGGGTTCAAGCAAACTCTTAGCCAATGTCCATTCAAACCCCCTACCAATGAATCCATTTTAATTTTAATTTATTCCCATGTTTCAATAGTATTATTTTATAGTATATAGTATTATGTTTGCAATAGTGTTATTTTTTAATATATAATATATCTATATAGTAGTTATTAATAATATATAAATCATATATATTATTAATAATTATAAATAATTACAATAAATATTATAATATCAATATACTTTTGAATTAAATATATGAAATTATATATTGTATAAATAAATATAAAATTATATATAAACAAAATTTAAATTAAAAATAATAATATGTTTTAATTTATAAAAAGAAAATATTTAGTTTAAATATAAAATGCTTAGTTTAAACATAATATTTTTCAAATATTATTTCCCCTCGTCAATAATGAGGTAGTGCTTGTTCGCCATATAATTAAAATATGCAATTGATTGAGAATGGTCATCAACAAACAAGAATTTGACATACGAATCTTAAATATCATTTTATAGTTTTTTGATTACCAATTAATGAATGACGTGATGTGAATGATGGGAATGAGAAAAAAACTGGCAGGTAAAATATCAGGATATGGAGAGAGAGACAAAGAGATAGACAAGAAAACAGAATTAGAGATAGGTAAATAGAGATGGTGAGAGGGAGAGAGAAATAGGTGGAGATAGAGAAAGGGAGAAAGAAGTAGGGGGAGATAGAGATATATGGGAAGAGAAAGAGAGATTGAGAGATATATGGGAAGAGAAAGGGAGAGAGAGGTAGATATAGAGAGATAGATAGGGGGATAGGGAGGGAATGAGGGAGGGAGAGATGGGGAGAGATAGAGAGAGGGGGGAGATAAAGAGAGAGGGAGAGAAAGGGAGAGAAATAGGTAGAGGATAGGTAGAGAAGAGGGGGAGAGAGGGAGAGAGATAGGTCGAAGAGGAAAAGAGAGAAGAGGGGGAGAGAGGGAGAGAGATAGGTAGAAGAGGGAGAGAAATAAGAGAGGGGATGGAGGGAGAGTGATATGTAGAGAGGGAGAGATAGAAGAGGATGGGGGAGAGAGGGAGAGATAGCTCAATATACATAGAGGAGAGGGAGAGACATAGAAAGGGAGGTAGAGTTAGAGGGGGAAGAGCGAGAGAGAGAGGGGTAAGGAGATAGAGATAGATAGGAAGATAGAGATAGATATGGAGATGGAGAAGGAGAAGGATATGGATGGTGAGAGGAGAGAACAAGAGGGGGAGATAAAGAGAGAGGGGAGAGAAGGATATATAGAGATGAGAGAGATAAATATATAGAGAGAGATAGGTAAGGATAGAAAGAGGGAGAGATAAAGGGGGGAAGAGCAAGAGAGAGAGGGGTAAGGAGATAAAAATAGATAGCAAGATAGAGATAGGTATGGAGATGGAGAAGGAGAAGGAGAGAAGGAGAGGGAAAGATAAGGAGAGAGAGAGGAGAGAAAAATGTATAGAGATGGAAGAGATAAATATATAGAGAGGGAGATAGATGGATGGATAAAGAGTGATTGAAATAAAACTTTTGAATCAAGAAGATAATAAGGCTCCATTACCAATAGGATCATGTTGTGTTTGCAATAATGAGAGAGGGAGAGAGAGGGAGAGGGAGTGGGAGAGAGATAGAGGGTAGAGGGTTAATGGTAGAGGGTTTAAGGTTTAATGTTTTAGGGTAGAGGGTAGATGGTTTAAGGGTTTAAGGGTTTAATGTTTAAGGGCAGAGGGTAGAGGGTTTAAGGGTAGAGGGTAGAGGAGAGAAGAGATAGGAGTCAAGGAGTGAGAGAGGGAGGGATATGAGGGGAGACTTGAGAGAGATAGAGGGAGTGTGAGAGAGAGAGACCTAAGAGAGACAGAGGGGGTAGGAGGGAGAGACTTGAGAGAGAGAGAGGGAGGGAGTGGGAGAGAGATAGATGGTATAGGGTTAAGAGTAGAGGGTAGAGGGTTTAAGGGTTAAGTGTTTTGGGTAGAGGGTATAGGGTTTAAGGGTGTAAGGGTAGATGGTATAGGATGTAAGGGTAGATGGTATAGGATAGAGGGTTTTATGGTTTAAGGGTTTAAGGGTAAAGTGTTTTAAGGGTAGAGGGGAGAGAGATAGAAGGAGTGAGTGAGAGAGAGAGATACTTGAGAGAGAGAGAGTGGGAGAGAGATAGAGGGTAGAGGTCATGTGGGTGAGTGGGTTTAAGGAGGGTTTATAGGTTTTAAGGGTTTAGGATTTAGGTTAAGGTAGAGGGGAGAGATAGAGGAGGAGTGAGAGAGAGAGGGAGTGGGAGGAGAGATAGAGGGCATAGGGTCAAGAGAGGGCAGAGGCTTAAGAAGGTTTTAGGGTAGAGGGTATAGAGTTTAAGGGTGTAAGCGTAGAGGGTAGATGATAGAGGGTTTAAGGGTTTAAGGGTTAAGGGTAGAGGGTAGAGGTTTTAAGGGTTTAAGGGTTTAAGGATTAAGGGTAGAGAGTAGATAGGAGAGAGATAGGAGTGAGTGAGAGAGAGACAAGAGAGGGAGAGGGGGTAGGAGGGAGATACTTGAGAGAGAGAGGGAGTGGGAGAGAGATAAAGGGTAGATGGTACAAGGCTTTAGGGTTTAAGGGTTAAGGGTAGAGGGGAGAGAGGGAGAGGGGGGAGAAGAATTGAGAGAGAGAGAGAGAGGTAGTTGGAGAGAGATAGAGGGTAGAGGGTTAAGAGTAGAGGGTAGAGGGTTTAAGGGTTTAGGGTTTAGGGTTTAAGGGTTAAGGGTTAAGGGTAAATTTGAGAGAGATAGAGGGAGTGAGTGAGTGGGAGAGACATAAGAGAGGGTGAGGGGGTAGGAGGGAGAGACTTGAGAGAGAGAGAGAGAGGGAGAGAGATAGAGGGTAGAGGTTTTTCAGGGTTTAGGTTTTAAGGGTTAAGGGTTTAGGGTTAATGCTAGAGAGGAGAGAGATACTTGAGAGAGGGAGAAGGGGTAGGAGGGAGAGACTTGAGAGAGAGAGAGATGGAGGGAGTGAGAGAGAGACATAGGGTATAGAGTTAAGAGTAGAGGGTAGAGGGTTAAGGTTACCTTGAGAATAACTCCCCAAGGACACATGTCATCCTTGGATTGTTGACATGAAATGACCAATTAAAAGTTAGTTTCCATTTTCTCTCTCTTTTCCCATGTATCTCTTGTATTTCTCTCTCATGATCTTTGAACCAACACTCATGCAAAGAGGGTAAAAGGGCTAGGGTTAGAGAATAGGAGTTTGCCTTAGTCCAATCCAATTTTGGTAATCAAACAAGGCTAGAAAATGAAATGGAATGGAATGGGAAAGATGATTGAACAACATCCAACTGCCACAACTCATGAAACCCTTGATGTAGAAGTCTAAAGATATGCAAGTAATAATTCTAATGGATGAATGCTTGAATGCTTGATTGCTTGAGAAGAATGAGAGTTAGGAGAGATGAAAATGAGGGGAAACCCCTTTATATATACATTATTTGCCCTAATTTCCAAAAAATACTTCATCATAGTTCGACCTTAGGGTTTAGAGAACAATATCCTCCTAGAAATTTGGAATAAATTTTATTTTTAAGCCTAATGGGACTAAGTCGCCCAAGGTGGCGACTTGGTCCCACCAGGGAAATTTTTATATTTGTTGGGAAGTAAAGTGCATTAAATGATGTCTAACAAGATTATTCTCTGAAACAAACTTAAGTAGGGCCTATAAGTGCATTAAAGGGAATTTTAACATAGGAGAGGGTCCAATTATTGATAACAAGCCTAGAAAAGTGAGAGTTTTTTACAATTCCTTACAAAACTTTGAAATAAGGCTTGGTAAGTGATAAAAGGAGGTATTTTAGATGATTATGATTGAAAGGTCCTAGAAAAGTGGGAAAGTGGGTTACAACACTTCACAACACCTTTGTATGAAATCATTAGGTTTTTATTGATTTACAAGCATTCAAAGCCTAATCTGAATGTGTTTTTCACATTAGAACTTTAAATCTAGGAAAAATCAAGCCAAAATCCATAGTAAAGGCCCAAATGAGTGAAAATTCCAAGGATACATTTTTTGTGATAGATTTAGCCCCCACTTTAGTGAGAGGGTGAACCTGCTTCAAAATCACACTAAAGTAGCCAAAATATGCACGTCGAGAGGGATCCAAATGCACTCATGTCAGTAAGATGATACGACAATAATTAAGAGGGATGATCAAGCCCCCCGGATCAATATATCATGGAAAACCAAACATTAGGCCAAAAGATCACACAAGAAAGTAATGTGAAAGAATGAAAAGCAAGGGGACGAGAAAAAGTCGGATCAAGCTTTGACCATTTGTCCAGCTAGCTGTGCATTAGATCTAGGCTATTTGTCTAAAAATATGTGTACTCTCACTCTGAGGCAATGGAACTCATGGCTATTCACCAGGTGAGAAGGCAAAAAATGTGAGAAAAATACACTCATGGTTGGTATGCACTCATGCCTATGTAGGTGGCTGTGGAGAAAGTCATGCTGCTAGTTGGGCTTCCTGCTTAACCTTACCAAAGTTCTACCTTTTGATAACTTTAATAAGGCACCACAAAAGACAATGACAGTTTAAGCTTCATAAGACAAGAAAAACTTTGTATGCTTGGAGCTGATGAACAAGTGCAATATGACACTACAGGCATGCAAGTTGTGTTATGCAAGGTGGCCATCTATGAAAAATGCAAAAGAATGTTCAAAGGAGTCTTTCTTAGTTCATGCGAGGTCTTTAAATTAGGGAGCATTGCATCTAATATCTCCAAGAGAGGAATGATCAAAGAATAGAAAATTTACAACTTAGGGAATGTAGTGTGTCACATTAGGCCACTCAGAGGAATGTAATATATGCTAAGATAGATCACATTAATGAAGGAAATTGCACCCAATGTCATTCAAAAAGTGACAAACACATTGTATGAAATAATATGGTTGTATTAAGAACCAAGAAAAACGAAAAATGAAAAAAGAAATGATGCCAATGTATGCCTCAACTTTAAAGGAATTGCAAAACACCATACTGTGAGCAATTACTTTAAAGTAGAAAAAGGATAATGTAAAAAGAAGGAAAATACATGAGAGCCAACATGGAAAGCCCTATGCTTAGTCATATATTTTTGAGTAAGGCTATATCATGTGAAGAAAAAGAAAAGAAAGGGGAAGAGGTTGCCCCCAAAACAGAAAACACCAAACACATAAGGGATCTATGGATTTGAGGCTAGTATGTTCATTGCTGAAATGTTTGTTTAGAGAGCTTGAAACTATCATCATCCCAAAAATACATATAACTAGAAGAATGACACAAAGAGAGTGAAAACAAAGAAAAATAAAGATTCATTTTGGGTCAACATGGAAGAGACATAGTGTGTCTTGAAACTTTGGATCGTCCCCAAAGGACAAAAAAACCAAATGAGAAAGACAAAGAAAAAGAGCCTTTTGGGTCAACATGAAAGGGACATTTTAGTCACAATGCCTTGCATCATCCCCAAAAAGAAGGAAAAACAAAAGAAAAAGGCAAAGAAAAGGATCCTTTTGGGTCAACATGAAAGGGATGTTTCAGTTCCAATGCCTTGCATCATCCCTAAAAGGAAGGAAAAACAAAATAAAAAGGAAAAAGAAAGAATCCTTCTAGGTCAACATGAAAGGGACATTTTGGTCTCAATTCCTTGCATCATCCCCAAAAGGAGGGCCAAAGTGAAAAGCTAAAAAGTGCACACCATATAGAAGAATGAAGGTACAAATAGAAGAATGTCACAAAGAGAGGGAACATCAAACAAAATAGTACAGGGGAGCACATTACATATATGAAAATAAACAAAATAAAAATGAAAAGCTAAAGACTAGTAAGGAAAATGCAAGTCAATCATCTAACAAGTCAGCTGGCTCCTGATCTTGTTCAGTGTAAAGCGTAGGTAGGTGACTAGCTAGAGGGATAGGAGCAATTGCAGAACTAGCATCAAGGTCAATGATCGTCGTAGGAGATTTTTCATGCAAGCTCATGGAAGAGGAAAACAATGTGTTCAAATTATTATACACCTCTTCATCTATTTTAGCAATCTCATCAACATTGTCATCCAGGTTAATCACAATAGGAGGACGAATGATGATGTTAGTGGGTGATATAACAATAGTGGTTTACACTTTCTGGGAGATCCTTTTTTTTGTTGAAATCACATATTTTTAGAAAATCTAATGATTTAACCCTTGAAAAGTTCCATTTAAAGGATTCCAATTGAAGAGGATTTGATCAAACCACCTTAGACTAAGACCCCTTGGATAGAACCTGCTAGTTTTAAACCATATAGGTATAATGCAGTCTCCTTTACACCTATCAAAATGCTAATAAAAAGCCACTTTTGATTTACCTTTTGGGGGACCAAGTGAATTCATTTGAAATTTATTTTTTGTAAGCATGTAGTCCTTATGATAAGCTTCCAAAAAAGTATAATTTTAATTAAATTAAATTTTATTATTATATTTATTTTTTATTTCTTGTGAATGTATGTTTTGCATCCAAAATCAAGCTCTTTGTTCTACACATGTGGAAAAATAGTAGATCATCAAAATAAAATTTTGAAAAATATGTCCAGGCTGGGTATTGGTTTCCTTGATCAATTAAAAAATAAATTGAATTTCGATACATACAAAAAATGTTCTGGTATACAGTCCACCTATGTTTGAATTGCAATTGGTTTGACTTCAAAACTTGATTAAGGAAAAAATATTTAATAAAAAACTATGAAACCAAATGAACTGGTTAGATATCATAGTTACAAGTTTAAATTCAAAGAAATTATAATTTTATTCTTCATGCAATTTTTTTTATGTTTTATACAGTGAGCATCACTCCTTAAAAATGTTGTTTACTGATAAAAACTAGTTTTCGAAGGAGATGAAATAAAGTGCAATCTGATTCCAATTTTTTTGAAAAAAATATATTTAGAATCTATAGACAAAACTTCAGAAATCACTAGTTTACATTATCTTCAAATTCCTCATGGTTTAGCCGCTATAGGAGCCCGAAAGTGAAGATTTAGTTAAATAATTCAGTTCAGTGTCTAGTTTGCCCAAAAATTGTAAACCAGTATTGTGGGATTACCCTAGTGGAAGTGTGTAACTTGGGTTGTGGTTGTTGTATAGGGTCATGTTGTGGTGGTTGGGGAGGAGGATCATCATGCATTTCTTATGTCAAGTGTGGATGTTTATTTTCTTTATTTTTTTCTTCATGTAGCTTGCGAGCAAGCGCACGATGTCGACGTCGACATTCCATAGCTCCTCTATTTCTTTTGATTTAGTTGCTAAGTTGTGTTTGTGAAGGAGAAGGTTGATCAACCATAGGTTTCTTTTCATCCCTAGGGGAGGAGAAAAAGAAAACATGGGAGATTTTTCATCCACTTTCTCCTTTGCATTGTAAACTATTTTTATGTGAGGAGGCATGATAGAGTTACTTTCGCAATTTCTAGGTGTCTTAGATGATGTAGGTGAAGTTTCAGGTGTTCATTGAGCTTGGTTAGGTGGGTTTGATTCAGGTTGAAGAATTGTTTCATCTAAGATGGGAATGTCAGATGTGGATGAGGACATGCTGTGGAGAGATAGTTCGGTTATTTTATTTTCTTTAAATTCCTAGTAAGTAATGAAAAATAAATCCTTTCGAGGTGTGATGGGTTCCATGGGCTTAGGAAAAAAGGCCTCTAAGGAAAGGTTTCCTTTGGAAGACAAGGGGTTAAAGCCACTATGGTGGACAGTGAATATGTCATTGTCAAATATAAACTTTAAGCAATTGTGAAGAATTGAAGGGACAAATTTTGTTGAGCAAAGCAATGGATGGCCCAGCCTCAAATGAAACTAGTCTGATTGCGAGATGATGGAGAATGTAACATCTAATGTTTTAGGTCCTATTTGTAATGGGAGGACGATCAATGCTATCATAGGGAAAGCAAAAATATTGTGAGGTTTGATCCATGCTTTAGGTTTATCAAAATAATCTTGATAAAGATCATGCAATATCGAAAGTTCCTTAGTGATCACATTCTCTCTAGAGGCAGGATCTATTAATATCCCATTAGTGGGCTTGTCATAGATACGATCGACTATTTAGAGAAGACCATTGGGGAGATTTTTAAGTATTTATTGAGAGGAAAAAGTAATATCAAGAGATTTCTTAGGCTGGCCCTTATGAGGGATGATGTCTATCACACCTACCACTTCATCCATAGGATTAACATGGGTCACAAGTGGAATAGGATCAGAATGTTCATCATTTTTATCAACATTCATAACATC
This sequence comes from Sequoiadendron giganteum, assembly GCA_007115665.2. Taxonomy (NCBI): domain Eukaryota; kingdom Viridiplantae; phylum Streptophyta; class Pinopsida; order Cupressales; family Cupressaceae; genus Sequoiadendron; species Sequoiadendron giganteum. The sequence continues at coordinate 50,518,679 of CM021105.1, read as the reverse complement.
ATTCTATGGAGTTTCACTAGCTTTGACAAATGAAATATTATGTTTGGGGCTGGGATTAGGGAAAATTTGCAAATTTTGATTGGGAGGGGTAATAGATTTATTGCCTTTATCATTAACACCTACAACAGATAGACAACCAGAATCAGTGAGGTCTTGAACAAGATGCTTAAGACACTTGCACTATTTCGTGTCATGTCCATTTTGTCTATGAAAATGGAAATAAGCTTTGGAGTCAAAGCTCATAGGTAAAGGATTAGTAGGATTAGGTGCATGAATGGTAGGTAAGGTAATCATTTGTTGTTGTACAAGTCGAGACATTGTGTTATGAAGGGTGTCTAGTAACGGTGTGAAGTGCCTTTTTGAATCTCCATAACTAAAAGGCACCATGGTTTTAACAACAACCACTTGGTTATTGATAGGTTGAGGGGATTGTTGAGTAGGGTTAAATTGTAGGAACCATTTTTTTTTCTTTCTAAATGGTTGGGAAGTGTTTTGGATGACATGTTCATATTTCTCAATTCGACTGGGTGATCCCACAATAGTGGTTTACAATTTTTGGCCAAACTAGACACTGAAATCATTATTTTTAACTAAATCTTCACATTTGGGCACTTATAGCGGCTAAACCATGAGGAATTTGAAGATGATGTAAACTAGAGTCTCATCACATATTTTCTCTAGATTCTAAAAATATTTTTTTCAAAATTTTTGGAATAAGATTGTACTTCTTTTTCCATCTCCCACGAAAATTGTTTTTTTTCAAAAAACAACATTTTTAAAAAGTGACGCTCACCGTAAACAACATAACTTTTTATGTATGAAGGATAAAATTCTAATATTTTCGAATTTAGATGTGTAACTATGATATATAGCACTTTCATTTGGTCTCATAAATTTTTATTGAATATTTTTCCTTAATAGAGTTTCAAAGTCAAACCAATTGCAATTCAGACATAGGTGGACTGTATACAACATAACGTTTTTTGTATGTATCAAAATTCAATTTTTTTTTTTTCAATGGATTAAGGACATCAATACCCAGCAAAAAGATATTTAAAAAAAATTATTTTGATAATTTTCTATTTTTCCACATGTGCAAAACAAAGAGCTTTATTTTCGGTGAAGAACCTATGTTTAATAAAACTAAAAAAACACATACATAATAAAACAAAAACATATTAAAATTATATTCATAGGATAGCTAATTTTGAGGACTACCATAATCATTTGAAATAAATTTTAAATGAATTCATTTGATCCCCAAAAAGGTAAATCAAAAGTGATTTTTTATCAACATTTTGATAGGTGTAAAGGAGACTCATTTATAGGCATGGTTTAAAACTAGTGAGGTTCTATCCAAGGGGTTTGATCTAAGGTGGTTTGATCAAACCCTCTTCAATTGGAATCCTTAAAATGGAAATTTTAAAGGCTTAAATCATTATATTTTTTAAAAATATGTGATTTCCGCAAAAAATAGTCCCTCTCAGAAATTGTAAAGCAACTTTGTGGGATCACCCGACTAGAAGTGGATTGTGTATCTCGACTACTAATCGATTTGTGATAATCACAAAGGGCTATGAATAAATACATGAAAGAGGGAAATTTCATCATGGTGAGTTTCTCTTGAAGGTGAGTTAGCAATTTTTCGATAAACATCTCTTGAAGATGTGGGTTAGGGATCTTGACATCAATTTTGAAATAAAACGATTGATAGTGTGAGATAAAATTAGTTATATTTTCATCATTGTTTTTATTACATCACATCAAATTGGCCAAGGTATTTTTGGAAGTCATATTCACTTGGAAATGATTTATGAATGCATCAAAAAGTTCATTAAATGAATGAATTGAATTGTTTGGTAAAGAAGAAAACCATTCCAAGGCAGTATCTTTTAAATTCCTAGGAAACAATTTAGCTAATTGTTTATCATCAATGGAAAAGTCACTACATAAAGTGATGTAGTCACTAATTTGGTTAGAAGGATCTACCTTCCCTCCATATTTATCAAATCTAGGCATCTCTACTCCTTGTGGCATTAGGGTTCACAAGGTTTGCAAGGACAATGGGTTGTTGTGAACATAATATGTGGGTGGGTCATTCTGGTTTTGGTTGATGGTGGAAATTTTTTGTTGCATGGATGAGACAGTTTGGAAAAGTTGGGTTATGAGAGGATCAATGTAAGTGGTGTTAGGTGGAAGAGAAAGTGTTGATGGGGTGAATGTAGTTGTAGGGAAAGATAATGGAATTCTAATGGATGGTATGGTAGAAGAGGATAAAGCATGCAATGCCACATAGGAGTTAGGAATACTATTAGGAATACCAAGGGAAGGAATCACATTGCTAACTTGTTGCATTAGGAGAGGTATAGGTAGGTATGGAGGTTATTGTGGAAGGAGGAATTTGAGGTCCTTCGTGGCTAGCCAAAATTTTTGCTGGTTGAAAGACACTAGAGAGGAAAGGAACATGTTTTTGATATATCTCAACTATTTTCTTCACAACGTCTAGGCCTTCGTCACTATCAAGCATGCGATCGATGTTGTTTATAGCCAAAATTGCAATCCAGAAATGGTTTCAAGGTTCACTTGATGTTGCAAGTATGTTGAGCCCTCATGAAGGTGAATGCTCTTGTCTTATGGGATATCACAAGGTTGATGTTCAATATGCATACTACTTGAATGCAAAGACTTACTAAGGGTATTTTCTAGGCCTAGTGTACTATTATCAATACTAGGAGTGGAATCTCTAGATAACCTAAGATCTACAACAAGTGTGTTGTTGTGAGATGCCATGAGTCTTGAACTTCTTCTCCCCAAGGTATCAATAATAGGACACCAAAAACTAATGCAAAGGTTTCTAAATGCAAGGTGAATGCAAATGCAATGCAAAAAAAAGCACTAAAACACTGATAACTAAAATTCTAGAAAAAAAATAGAAATATAGAAACAACAATAAAAAATGCCAAAAATGCAGAGTAAATTCCAAAAAATGCAATGATAAATATGTAACTGGACTAAGTTTCCCATGGTGGTGATTTAGTCCTAGTAGTGATTTTTTAACAATTTTCAAAAAAATTAAATGGTTTTTATGATGTTTAGGCTTTTTAAACACAACTACAATATGAAAATGCAATTTTTTTGGAATTTTTAATGAATATGCAATGCAAAAATGCAAGTTTAAAAACTCTAGAATGCAATACAATGCAAAACCCTAAAGCAATGTTGATGCAAGATTTTCCTAGGATGAAAATTCACTTGAAATCAAAAGTAAACTTGTTCTAATGGAGGGTTCACCAAAATGAACCACAAATTTTGGGGGAAAAAGGTGGTTCTCTTGCACTTCTAGGGATTTCACCTAAAAGGAGAGAGTTCTTTCACACCCAAAACCTGAGGGGTTCATTCAAGACTAACGCTAAGTGTGTGGAATTTGTGTGATTGAAATATGTGCAAATGTTGAAAACCAATGAAAGAAATGAACTACTGAATGCAAACTAATGAAATGTAAAAGTATTGAAAACACAATGTAAAATGACCTAAGAATGTATGCAAACTATATCAGAAATGAAGAAAGTTGTAGAGGTGCACCTGCAAACTAAAATATGATGAAGAGGAGCTCTGGAATCTCCCAGATTCTTCTATTGAGGGCCATTGGGACACTTACTCCAAGCTTGGTGACATGTTCCTGCTTCAGGGAGACTCTATCAGAACAAGTTTCGGGGAAATGGGTATCCAGATCTACAAAATCCACTTTTCAAGCCTAGCAGTGGGATTAATTCACCAATGATGGCAATGCAATCCACCTGTATCTTTTAGGAATCTTGAATTTGGAATCTATAGCTTTCCACCTATACTTTTCCTCTTGAAAAAAATTCGGATCCTAATTTGTAGACTTTGACCTGTAGTTGTCTCCAAGCTCCTTTTATGGATTTTTGACTTTGAATGATGTTGATGGGATGTTCACACCTTTTAAAACCTTTCTCTTTGACAAATCTACATACAATTCATGCAAAAAACACATGCAAAGAGGGGAAAAAGGTTAGAGTTAGAGAATAAGGGTTTGCCTTAGTCAAACCCCATTTTGGTAATCAAACCCTAAAAAATGAACTGGAATGGAAAGGGAAAGATGATTGAACAACATGCAAGTCCTACACCTCACCAACCCCTTGATGTAGAAGTCTAAAGATATGCAAGTAACAACTCCAATGAATGAATTTTGTATGATGTCTAGAGTGCTTGAATGCTTAATTGCTTGAAGATTGCTTAAGAAGAACGAGAGTTAGGAGAGATGAAAATGAGGTGAAAAGACTTTATATATACATGATTTTAACTAATTTATCAAAAATACCTCATCATAGGCCAGCCTTAGGGTTTAGAGAACAATATCCTACCATAAATTTAGAATAATTTTGACTTTTAAGCCCGATGGGACTAAGTCACCCAAGGTGGCAACTTGGTCCCACTAGGGAATTTTTTCTATTTGTTGAGAATTAAAATGTATTAAATGATGTTTAATGGGATTGTTCTCTTAAAAAAGCTTAAGTAGGGCCTATAAGTGCATTAAGGGGCCACTTTAACATAAGAGAGGGTCCAATTATTGATGACAAGCATAGGAAAGTGTGGGAGTTTGTTACAATTCCTTACAACACTTTGAAATAAGGCTTGGTAAGTGATAAAAAGAAGTTGTTTAGGTGAATTATGATAGAAAGGTCTTAGAAAAGTGGGAAAGTGGGTTACAACACTTCACCACACCTTTGTAAGACATCATTAGGTTTTTATTGATTGACAAGCATTCAAGGCCTAATGTGAATGTGTTGGCCACATTACAACATTAAATCTAGGCAAAATCAAGCCAAAATCCATAGGAAAGACCCAAATGAGTGAAAATATCAAGGATACATTTTTTTTGTGACACACTTTCTTTCTTTGTCTATTCCTTTCTCTTTCAATCTCTATCTCCATCTCTTTGTCTCTCAATATCTATGTATCTTAATTTTTATCCTTCTCTCCTTTTATATCTTTTGAGTTTTTCTCTCCTTATTAACTGATATAGGCTACATATATTATGAGATTTGAGGCTGAAATAAGTCTGATGCCTACAAACGACTATTGAGTCATTGGAAAACAAGTTTCAGCTGCCATTTAATGGTAAACCAACTATATTTTAATGGTAAATCCTTTAAATATTAGGTAAAAGCCTCTGAAATATCACTTTCACATAGAAGTCATATAAATATTGATTTGGCAACTGGATGGGAAAATTATATTTCAATTTGAGTATTTTTTTGTCAATTTGATGGCAACTTTATTTTTTTATTTGCATTGATTTATGTTTTAAATCTATGTGCAAATTTTTTATAATTAGATAATAGTTAATTTATTTAAAGAAAAAATCTAGATATGTCTAAATTTATTTCTTTCCTTTATTTAACACTTATTATTAATTGTTTAACTACACCACATGCAACTAGAATTTGCAGCACATCTAAAACACATACTCTCTAACATATTAACATACATTTAGTTTTCTATTGGCATATTCCTTGAACCTCCTTTATGTGAAAGTGTTAGTATATATACCTCTCTCTCTATAGAATTGTCTCCCCCTATATCATAAATTTTCTAGCTATAAGTGGAGTTGAAACTTCGAATAAAATCAAATATTCTTGAGCTTAAGAATTCCGTGGAACAAATATAAGTTGTATATAAGTGTAATTTAGGAAAAATGATTTTCAAAAGCTTCACTAGGTTTCAAACAAGTATTAAAAGCATATATATGAGTTTACATACAAGGAAAAAGAGTGAGAGATGATGCTATAAGTGTAGTTGAACTTTCAAATGAAATCAAAGATTCTTGAACTTAAGAATTCCATGGAAAAAATATGTACATATAATTAGAATTTACACAAAATGATTTAAAACTATGTACAAGTTACTATAACTTCTCACTTGAACATGTATACATGTACAAGTGAAGTTGAAAATCATGGATATAATCTAACTCAAACATTCTTGTTCAACATGATCTTCAATAACATGTAATTTTTTTTATGATCATCACTATCTAATCTCCATTTTTTCATCCACATGCATGTGAAACTACATGAAGATATAGGGCAGTAGAAATTATTAGGTGATTATATTGATATACCTTTTTATCAGGTTGATAGTGAACAAAATGAATTCCATGTTGAACAAATTTGACTTATTTTAGATATATCCCTTGCACTACAACATAACCTGCATGGTAAAAATGAACTTGAGGTAAGACATGTGAACATGTATAGCATTTTCATGCTCAAGGTTTGTACAATATATATTTAATGTTTTAAATGTAATTTACACATGTACACAATGTATATATAATTTGAAATTCAAAATCATCTATGGGAAATAACATTACATCGCTTGTTTCGGGTTGTGTTAGCTTATTCCTATCTTATTTGCAATGTAGTAAATAATAACTAAAACCTTCTATTTTTCCAAGCTCTTTTATGACTGCAAAAACATCTCCTATACACCAAATTTACACAAAAAGTTTCTAAAAAAATTAGAAACGTCTCTAGACTTTAAAGATTATTAACTATGTATATAATATTTAGATTATTTAAAACTTACACATGTACCTTTTCTAACCAATCCCTAAATATGGGTATGTGTAGGATCATCATGGAAAAAATAGGCCCTTAAGTGGCGATGAAAATTCGGAAAATCAGAGTTAGTCAAATTGACATAAAAATTTGAATAATTTATCTATATTATTTCAAAAATATGTAAGAATAGAATTTGTAGAAAATTTAATTTAGTTTCTAAACTACTAGGTTTATTTAAAAAAAAATCTATTTGGTGAAAATTTGAAATTTCAATGTAGTAGTACTTAAATTTTAGGGAAAAATAAGAAGTAGGTGTCTTTCTGACCACCCTAACCACAATAAAATGATAATATTTTTTTATAAAATTTTAGATATAAGTAGAGGACATTTGTCCCAATGTGATGCATATTTTTTTTCCAAGTAAATAATTAATTATGAATTTTTTATTACAACTTTTAAAAAATATAGAAACTCGTATGTTTGACCACCTTAACTTGGTCAAAACTTCATGAAATTCATTATTTTTAATCCTATAGTATGCAAAGCATATAATATGGAACATGCTTCATATTCAAAAAATGTGATACCATTTGAAATCTATAAATATTATTCAATCAACCTATCAATCAAGAATTTAGTTGTAAATCAAATAGAAAATGAATAATTATTTATTAAATTCAAAGTAATGCATAATTTATATTGGTGGAAAGCTGAGAATTTGCTTTAAAAATCTTTTTCATTTCATCAATTTTGAGTAAAAAAAAGTCTTTAGCCACATGGGCCATCATATCACTTACATATCGCCATGTTTTGGCCTATCATGATCCTACACATACCCATATGGTCCTAATCAATTGAAATCAAAGGAATCTCTTGAAATATTTCTTCCTCATTTTCATCATATGTTAATGAAATAACTAGTGGAATGGTATTCCGTTTACTAACATATCCAAGTTCTTGGTTGTTGCATGCATGATCAGAGTTTCTCACAATGCACTGAGTGCAAAAATAAGAGTAATCTCTTGTGCATAATTTCCATCCAGGGTGACTATCTAAAATCAAAACACAATGCAAAGATCTTGTTTTTTCTACCCTTTTGCATCCATGCATCGATCTTTTTTCCACACCTAGATACATGTAAAAAAAAAACTTATGTGAATAAAATTGTATATATATATAAATTTTAAATTTAAATAAATTATTTTTTTTGAAAATGTAATTTATACATACTTGATATCTCCCAAAACACTCTATGTAGAATGTTTTCATTTTTTCTTGAATATTTGTCAACTTCATTTGATGTAAAGTGTTTCTTATGCCATTCAACAACATCATGTGCATTGTCTATACAATCTCCTCAATAACTCATTTGATGCTTTCTTAAAGCACATTTAATGCAAGCTCCTGCGCCATCATGCTCACACTTTGCATGCCCACTCTAAAAAAACTCCAAACATGTGGTATTTTGTAAATTTTATGATATCTAGATAGTGTATAAAATGGCCATGATGAGTTTAATTATGTCACACATCCATTTGAACATACAAAATGTTTTTCAAATTTTACGCTCCTACTCGAATTCTCAAAAAAAATTGTAAAGCAATGTTGTATAAAAAGTGTGTCATGCTCTTTATCATCACTAATATAAAAGTGATATTCTTTCTTAATGGCTTGTTGTTCATTTTTACTATCAACACCATCCAATATTGATTGTGCATGTCAATAACACACATAAACCGTAATAGTGATCTGCTTTGAAAAGTAATATTCTGATTGAATCTCCTTTTGATGTACAAAAGAGTAATTTTATGCAAATTCAACTACTGATAGAACTATTCCAAGTGGGAAAGTATCTTTCAACATGTTTGAAATTGTTGTGCTTGACACTTAGCAAAAAAGGAATTTCGTATGTATGGTTGTATCAAATTTTAAAAATATTCCATAAACTTACCAATAGGAATCTTCTCTTCTACATAGTTTAACCTTGTGGATTCTTTACCAAAATTTGTTTGAAACTTCACATATGTGTAACTCTTGCAATTTACTATCTTTTTTAGGTCAGCATTTTCATTTTTTGAAAGAAATTTAGCCATGTTTCACAAATTTCTTTTATGCAGTTTATTTGAGGTCCATTTTCATGATCACATAGCATATATTTTATGAATAAACTTACCTATTTAGGAGGTGCATTTTGAAAACCATAACTTTCTTCTCTCATGTTTTGGAACACCTAATAGTAGAGATCAAATTCAATATGATAATGACAACAAGTTTCAATTTTTTTTTTAATCTTCATATAATATGGCTTTAACCTTTCAAATGTTCAATGTTTTTCCCAATCTTTATATGAGGATAATATTACAAAAGTTCATATACATCTCAAGTTGTGTTATGTCTAGTCAATGTTTAATATGATTTTGATAATACCAGGCCCAATCCTATGTCTCATAACATCTCTAGTATTTGATGATGGACAAGTTTGATCATGCCAAAAACTTGAGATCAAGTTCCTAACAACATCTTCAATCCTATCAGAATGGGGAGCTTTACACATAATTTCCCAGTTTCCTTCTGAACTATCATCCAAAACCTTTCTCTTTTTTATCATATTTTACTAGTGTGGTTCTACTATAACTAATTTCAGTGAAAAGTGCAGACATTTTTCTTTTTCTTTCTATATATTGATTTATAATAGATGTCAACATCACCCTTCTTGTAGTGGCCTTATCCATTGATTGAGATCCTTTCCCAATGGAATCTAAACCCTTTTTAACATTTTGAATAATCTTTTTATAATGACCTGTTTCTTCTTATTCGATGTCGAATGTACACCCAACAATTGTAATGACTCTTTCATCTCCTTACAAAGAAGTAAACGTGATAAGTTGGGTTTTTTTAAGTGCTTCAAGATGATTGAAATGATAATTGATATTCCATTTATAGATTTAGTAATTGACCTCTTACTCTTATTTACAAGTTGGTCAGCATAACATTTCAGTTTCTCCATATCCATTTCAACTAAATGGTCTAAATTAATATAAGAAATTTGTTTCCTCACCTTTTCAACTAGTTTTATAGGCTCATCCATACCAGTAGAAGGAACTGATCCTAACCCCTCTCTGACATGCATTGTTTGAACTTGGGCCCTTTCTACATGTCACAAAATATTTTACAAAGTGAGAAATGATGCTATATAAGTGAAGTTTATGTATGCAATCAAAAAAGTGTGAGACATGATGCTATAAGTGGATTAGAGCTTTCAAATATAACATTAATCTTGAGTCTTGAATTTAAGAAAATTTTCATGGAACAAATAAAATTGGAAATGTATTCAATTTAAGGAAATGGCAAAATGAATTTTCAAAGTCACTAGGTTTTGGAATTTGTATACATGAATTTACATGCAAGCAAAGAAAGTGAGAGAAGTTTCAGCTAGTTTTATATGCTCATCCATACTAGTAGAAGGAAGTGATCCTAAGCCCTCTCCAACATGAATTGTTTGAACTTGAGTCTCCTCCCTATCTTCAAGGTCCATGTGTTCTTTAGCAGATTCGTTTGATCCAATATCTAGATTTGGCTCGACTTTAGGTTGAGAATTTCCTGCTTGTTGTTTGAATTTACATGCAAGCAAAGAAAGTGGGAGAATATGAGTTATTTAAGTAGAGTTGAAAAAAATTAAATAAAATATTTTTGAACTTAAGAATTTTGTGGAACAAATGCAATTGGGAATAGATGATAAGGAATTTAGGAAAAATGAGTTTCTAGAAATTATGGTAATGTCTACGCAAGATGACTATTTTTTAGTATTAAAGTTTCCAAGTTAAATCTAACATCATTTTCATAATTGGAAATAGATCTGTAAGGAAAACATTAAGGTGTTAGTAAAATTACTTAACACACACACAAGAGAGAGAGAGAGAGAGAGAGAGAGAGAGAGAGAGAGAGAGAAGCATGTACCCTATTTCTTTCTATGATAATTTGCCTAGTTTTTTTTGCACCTCTTTTGTTCTGCTTCTTTTGACAATTTTCATTGAGACGTATTTTTTATTTTTCTTTGTTATCCTATTTCCTTCTTCAAGTTAAAGACGACTCAAAATAAATCCTCTACCAAAGGTAAATTCTCTAAAATTTGGCTTGATTGATAAAAACAAAAACTTGTCTTCTCCAATATTTTCCTTGATCAATTGATAAAAATGTAAAGTTCTCTTCTCCAAAATTTCCCCTTGATAAAAATGCTAAAATCCCTTCTCCAAAATTTTCCTCCTTGATAAATGTGCAAAAATATCTTCTCCAATATCTACTCTCCAAGTGATATAAATGTGAATTAATATTCCCATTTGATATGGAATAATGAAAAATAAGCTTGTATTTATATGCATATGGGAAAAAAATTAAAATTAAAATGAATTCGTCAACCAAAGGTTTGAGCTCAAATTCACAGGCTCAATTATATTCAAATTTTATAACATTACATGTGTACATGTACATGTGTAGAACTACATATGTGTGCATACATTTAATGTATTTAATGCACATTTCACATGTGTTTAACATATATTGGTCATAAATATGTGAGCTCATGAGTTCTCTAAATATAGATTTAAAATTTGTTTAAATATGTTATTGAGTGTAAACATGTACATGTGCACATGTATCTATTAATGTATCTTTGTGTTAGCCAAGGGTTCGAGCTCAAATTCACCTTCAATTATATTCAAATTTTATAAGATTACATGTGTAGAACTACATATGTGTATGCACATTTAATGTGTCTAACATATATAAATCATAAATATGTGAGCATGAGTTCTCTAAATATATATTTAAAATTTGTATAAACACGTTATTGAGTGTAAACATCTAATAAGAAAAGAGGTACATGCATGTAGATTGAATGAAAATAAACATATAAACATAAGAAAATGTGTATGCATATCATAAAAGAAAATCTAGGTACATGCACATATAGATTGAATGAAAATAAACATATAAACATAAGACAATGTGTATGTATATATCATATAAGAAAATGTACTAGAGATCATCAAATTTCAACTCCTAATGTATGTATATCATATAAGCAAATGTACTAAAGATCATCAAACGTTGACTACTAGAGATCATCATATAAAAAAATGTATTAGAGATCCTAAATCCGGTGTAGCCTAATATGAATGTTGACTCCTAGTCGAATAATCATTTGAATGAGAACCCTACTCTAATGGATGTGTAGAGCCTTGTAGATAAAATTGTGTACACAATGTGTTAAATACATATAAAATATTATAAATTTTATGAAATTTGTTTAATAATGTACATCTATTTTTAAATATCTATCTAGATATATGCATACATATGCATGTACATATACACGTGTATATATAAAAATTTAAAACTTATATGTCCACTGGTAGCAAAATCATCCAAAAAGTCACATCGACGTACACGATCTAAATCAAAGCTAGGAGTAACATGAAGTACGCCCATCTACAATATAAATACATATATATTACATGAATATCTAGTTAAAACTAAAATTTAAGAATAATTAAAAGAAAGAATTGAAACATGCATATGCACACATACATGCAAATAATTTGGTATTAGATGATTTGAGTCCATTGCAACAGATGTCTCCAAATCAACCAAACACTTAAGCAATGTGTCAAGATCTACATCCATCTAAGTCGTTGCATGTCCTCCTAGAAATGATGAGTGAAGGGGACTATGCAGGTGAGATGACATCGGTGATGAAAAATTACAACGGGTCAACAAATTTATAAAACCCATAGTCTGTGCAGCAGCTGAATGATTTGTAGGTGGATCCTGATGTGCACTAGTGTTGGGTTGAGAGTGATGGGATGCTAGGTGTGAATGAACTCCTAAAGCCAAATGATATTTGAACTGATCTATACTAATCCCATATTTTGATGTGATGAAGGCATATACCTCCAAGACGTCCTCAACCAAAAAATGCATAGTCCTACGTGCCATATCTCTTGAAAGTCTATCAAGTTGTGTGGGTGTAGGGATTCCCATCATTGTAAGAGGATCCATGCTACTATGTTGTGTTACAAATGGTGTGGATCATGACCATCCAAACATCAAATACTAATCCACATGATCAGTAGATATCCTAGTGGTTGCAACTACAATGTCACCTATACTATCAATTACTTTCTTTTGGGAAGCAATGACAATTTGATCCACTAAGGGGGCCAAAGATGGGGTGAGATTAGGAGACCTACAACCAACCAATTCCCTAAGAACTAGGGTTGGTCTATTTTCTAGATGATAGGTGGGCCTATTAGAAATCCTGCCACACCCTTAATCAATATATGGTGGAATGTCCAGGTAGTTGACTTTGAGGCCCAAATGGACCTCAGCATACAACTGCTAAACAAAATATAATGGAATTTGGTCATTGTTTGGATATTGACCATGTGTTGTAAGAAAACATGGGTAGATCAATGGGTCCATAGCATGATCCACACATTTGGTGACCTGGTATCCCCTCACCTTACATTTATTTTGATAGAATGGAAAACAAGTGTTTTTAATCATTTCTTTGGTCACAAAATCATGTATTTGTTTATAGGGAACCTCACCATGTACTTATTCCCACATGTGGGAAAGAATAGAAGCTAATCTAACAAGGGAATATGCACTATTATTCCCAATTTTATCTCTAATTTTTTCTACGCTTCATAATATGGACATGAAAACTTCTGAATATATGCTTGTGTCTATACCATTTGTTAATGAGTCTCTCAATCTCCTAATCTCACTATTAGTATTTGCAAACAATGTTTTCAGAGGGGGAATAGATGCATTATCCATGTGATATGTATGTACACCAAAAGGAGCAATGAGACCTTGGTTTAATATATCTAGATATAGGGAATACAAATCTAAAATAGTTCTAAATAAATTTGCAAGTGTGCACATGATATAGAATGTAGTAAACATGAACACTAGATATCTCTAAGATAATATTTCTTGAAAGTGCATACATAAATTCAATAAATTTAATGTAACTTAGGTACACATATTTCTAAATAATTTTGTGCAACAAGTAAATCAATTTGAAATAGAGCATTCACTAGTTCAAATAATTCATCTAACCATCAATAATATTTTCATAAAATTAACAAAAAAAAATCAACATCTATCATAGTTTTTCATACAAATATTTTCACAATTTAATTTAATTTTATAAACATTTTACTTATTTAATTTAATATATTTATCAATTTATAATTCTTAGGTTCAAATATCACCCTTGTAGAGATCATATCAGATGACCATTCATCCATAAGAAACCAAGTGAAATTTTATTTTTTATGGTTCTTTGAGGGGAAACCTAGGGCACTCTAGTATAAAATGTGTCATTAAAGACTTAAAAAATCTTGATAAAGTTTACATCTAACATTTATTTCCTAGAACTAGTAATAAAGGGAAAGCATCATTACTTAACATTGGTGGTCATGTAAAATGAATTTAGTCATCATGGAAGGATATTTAATGGAAACTATATTTAGCATCATTAAAATAAAATTAATCAATTAGAAGAAAAAAACCATACTATATGAGGCATGGGAAATATTTGATTCGCCAAAATTACTATTGTATCATAGATTTTGGTACCACCTAGGGTTCTCTAACACTTTTAGGGTTTTTCACCTAAAAGGAGTGAGGGATAACAAAATGGACAATGTTACATTCAAGATTAAATGTGAAGTTTGATGTAAATGTGTCTAAGTGCAATGATCTAAATACTAGAAATTGATAGAAGAGACTAAACACTTAGAAAATGCAACATGTTTGAAAACACATTGGGATATGCAAAGAGATAGATTGAAGACAACACAAGACAAGATAGAAGGGGTATACAAAAAGAATGCACCTAGAAAATGGCAGAGGCTGGAGTGAAGACTGTAGATGTCCCATAAATTTTGCAAAATCTTATTTTTAAGCCTAGAGGGACACTTGTAACAAATTGGGTGACGTAGTCCGGTTTTAGGAAAATTCAGGAAAATTGCATTGAGGCTTGTTTTAGCCAAAAGGGTATCTAGATGTATAGAAATATTTGAAAAACTTGCATAGTGGGACTAAGTCACTATAGTGCTTCTCAATTTGCATTTTCTTTTGGACTGCTACTTTGATGCATTTGGACATTATGATATTGTTTGATGATACTTAGATGATTATGACTCTTTGATGCTCTATTATGATAACATTATTATATTGATGTTATGATGATACCATTATTACTAGATTAGTTTATTTGTTTATATGAGTTATCATGGATTATAATGTTATATGTTTTTATCATAATTTGATATCTATTATTGTGTGTCGATGTATGGGTGAAGGGGAATAGGGTCACATCACTCACTTGCGAGTTCCCTGTGACTTTCCCTTCATGGTGTGATTGATTGTATTTCATATGCACATGTTTGACAGTGTGATTTAGTGTAGGGTGCAGGTACTAGGCATTGACTCCACTTGAATTGCAAGATTTGAGTGTGCCTCATACCCAATGGAGGTTGTTTATCTAGATGTAGGATTGGGTTCTCTATGTTGAACCATCGTCCTTGATGAGGGTGAGTGTCTATTTGTCGTTCCTTGTTCATGTGGTCTGTATGAGTTGGTTTGTCATTGTTATCGTCACTTTGCCTTTCGATTCATTTTGTGGTCAAGTACTTTGGGTATTTGGTTCATTTGAGTTATTTGCTTGATTGATGCTTAATGGACTTTATTTTAAATAAATGAGTATTTCAATATAATTTGTAATTTTAATAAATACTATTAATTTTTTTCTTAAATTAAATAAATTAAAACCTATAGTTTAATATAGAACTAATTAAATAATATATATATTAATTTTATGATATGATGATTAGAATGATGGGATTAAATTGATAAATTAAATATTTTATAGTGGAATTAATGATGGATGGGAACTATATGGTAAGATGAAATTATAAAAATAATAGTAATAATAAATTAAATGGAAGTTGTGAATAGGGGTGAAATAAAAATAAATTAATTAATTATATTAAAGATAGAGGATGCAGTTATGAATAGTAGAGTGGAGGATAGTAAATAAATTAGTGGAAGTTAACATATGAGAGGCTTTTGGATTATTTTTTGAGGAAATAATTAATTTTGAAATCTGTGTATGAGAGTATTTTGTTCTCGTTCTTGGAGCTTGTTTAGGGATTCTGGAAAGTTTGATTCTAGATCTAGGAAAATTGAAATTGGGCCTTGCAGTGCTGGGAAACTCTGAAGAATTTTGTAGTTGCAAAGTGGGGAAAACAATCTCGACATCACTCTTTAGCTTAGCTAATCAGATTCTCTGTGTTCCATCTTTGTTTACACTTGCTTGAAATATGATATTAAAAAGTTCCTGAATGAACTCTTTGGAATAACTCACAAAGTATTGTGTATATCCTATATAATATTGCTCTCTTTTGAATTCTTGAAAAGAAATTGTGGTGTCATCCTATCTTGTTCTCAACAATAGATAATTCATTCTTAAATCACTTCTTCACCCGGACAGAGTCTTATTCTTCTGTAGCTTTCATGCATGTTGATACTGTAGTTCTGAATGTGCTTCGAATATTTGAACTTCTTTTGGGAATTTTTCATAATCTTGTGTCTCACTGTAGGTTTGATTTTATCTTGATTAACTCATACGAAATGGCTATCTATGCCTTGTAGTGGAATACCTTAGTGTTCAATGCCTGAGCCGCATACATACTTGTCTTGGCTTTAGTATTGTTTAATTGTGTTTTTATGATAACTTTTAATCCCTAGCGCATGGCTGGAAGGCTTCAGTTTTTAGTTTTTGATTGATCTGAACCTTCATTTATTGTCACTGTACATGCTTTGTGAACACACTATATATATCTAGCTTGGGACTGAATCCTTGTATTTAACTTGTGAATGCATTATGGTATGTTATCTAGTGGCTTGTATTTGATATCCCATATATTCAATGATTTTGTCGATAAACTAAATCACCCCTTTTGGCTATGGAAGCGGTTGCATGTATATCGCCTTTTCCTTTGGAAATCACGTCATATCTCCTGTCAAAATCTCCTCATAAACTTCTATTCGGTGGCAGTAGTTACAAGTAAGCTTGTTTTTTGTGAAATATTCAATGCTTTCCCTTGCAATATTTAATTGTTAATAAGTATTCTTATTGCACAGTCGATGGAAATGTGATATTGGCATTCGATACTATTTTTTTATAATCACATATTTTAAATGCATGTATTTCACCCTAATTCGTTATCTTTCATCATAGATTATGATCGATAGTTGGACTTAAAGTTGTATGTAAATATATTTGCATTCTTCGAAAATCATGCAAAGTTCTATACCTTGTTCGACATACCTTGACAGCAAGCCCTCAATGGAAATTTTATTATTTGATTCGATTGTTTATTTATCCTTATTTTTATATATATATTTATATATATGTATATGAATATGTTTATATTTGTAAATATATATATATATTTGGATATATATATAGATATATAAATATATAAATATAAATATTTATATGTGAACATATGGTATACACTTTGTTCTAAATTCATAAGTGTAGTGAAATATTAAATTTGGGAGTATAAATGTTTTATGAATAATTGATTGCGTATAAATAGATATTAGGAAACTAGAAATGGATATAATTTATAACACTATGCTTCCATGATTTTATTGTTGGTCAAATTGTTAGTGTTTTTAATTCCTGATGACTTGGTATCAAAGGTTAGATCCCACTCTAGATTCTACATTTCTATTACTATTTAAATTATTTATGTGAAGCGAAGTGCATGTTTGTTGATTTGAGAATGAATTGTGTGTTTTTGGATCAATGTGTAAGTCATCTTGTGAAAGGACTATTGGAGTCTTCTAGGGGCTAAGGGAAGTGGTCTTTGATTTTATCTTTGATATCCCCATGTGATGAGTATTTTGTATTCATGGAATAATTGTTGATCTTGAGCCTTGCACTATATGTTCACCCTTGTGGTTAGAATATGTGAGAGGGAAGGGTTATGCCTCACCATATTGTTTATGTGAATGATTTTTGGGACTGTGCAAGTAAATTTGTTCTTGTTGTATTGAAGTCTCCTTGTTGTCAGTATGGGAGTGAGTCTCAAGGGGGCTCGATGCACAAAGTGGTGCCTCGGTAACCCATGTGGGAGTTTTGTAATCAAGCGATAACCTAAAAATTAACTAGGGGTTTGGGTAGCTATATCACTAAACAAGATAAGTTAATGCCTCACTCATGATCCATTTACTCATATAGGCTTGGGATGAGTCAAGAAGTCTTGAAATGGTAAAATCAACTACCTCATCCTCATGAGGGGTATGTTGATTCCGCATAGGGTTGCATGAGGGGCCGAAGATCAGTAGAGGCTGCCAAGGTAATCCAGGATGGGGGTCGGGGCCTAGAAAGGTCTTCTTGGGAAACCCATGTAAACTATGTGATGACACTCCTATGTCAAGCTTGTGTTCCTTTGACTCTTCATTCCCTTGATGTTGTATACCTTTGGAAGTAATGCCATTGTCATTTGATGTTGATCTGTACTTGTACATTGATTTCTTGTGAAGACTGTATTGTGTTGTATTTTTTCCTTGCCTAATTGTGATGGTGGGACCCTTTGCTATCTCCTAGCACAGGGGGTGGACCTTTGGGTTCCACATGGTTAGGTGGAAAGTGTGTTTTTCTCCATTGGGATCCCTCTTCTTGTTTGATATTGTGATGACTTCTCCTAGATTGAAGACCTTTGTAGTGTACCAATTCATGTGAACCATTACTCTTATAGTTGTACTATATCATAGTTGATGATGTATCATGTAATTTTTATTTGATGTACTCTCCTCTTGTGTTCAAAGATAAATTTTTATTCTTGATGTAATATTGCAACCTTGTAACTTATTGTAGAACTTTTATTTTATTTAATACAGTTAATGATACTGAATTGAATGATACCTATGGAGGATTCGTTATGATTCATGTTATACTTTTGATATTAGTAAGTTGAGATGTGTGTTTTAATTAAAATGAGTATTATGGTCAGTGTACCTTGAGGGTATCCTAGATAATGATAAGTACTCAAGATTTGATATCTTGAGGAGTGACTTCTTGGAGTTTTGTTATCTCGATAGTTTGATACTTAGGATATCTTATCTTGAGGTACTACTTAATACATTATGGTACCTGAAGGTGGTACATGTTGGAATTATTGGACTTATGTAACTTTGGATGTGGTTATCATTTTGGTGATATATATACTCTTGTAAATTCAATGTTAGACTCATATTGACTATTGCTTATGATAGAAAAATTGATGATCTTATTATTCATTATTATTGTTATGAGATGGATAGTTCTTAATGCTAGTTTGTTTAATTTAATGTTATAAATTTTATCTCTTGTTAATCTAATTTATGGGAATCCTAGTAGTGTAGTCACAAACCTTGAGGACTTAGATTAGATCGGTGGTAAGTGTCACATTTGCAATAGTGTGTTTAATGCACTTCAACAAAAATTTAATTATATCGTTATATGTGTAGATGGTGTTTTTCTCTCTAGGGTCCTATAGCAGGGTGTTACAGTCGTGACAACTAGGGGAAGTGTCCAATTTCACTTTTCAGAAGATTCAAAGGGGGAATATGTAGTCCTCGGTTTGCACTTCTGCTCCTGGTGATTTTTTGGATCTGAAACTATATAATAGGTCCTGTAGGTGTTCTCCAAGCCTCTTTTAGGGTTTTTGCAACCTTGAAGGGATTTGAAAAGTTGTTGACAACCTTTCTAATCTTCTTCTTTGACAGATATACAAATAATACCTACAAATCACACAAAGAGAGAAAGAAATGTTGGATGTTAGGGCATGGGGGTTTGCCTTAGTCAAACCCCTTTTAGGTAATTAAACTAGAATGAAGAGATAAGATAACAAACCATGAAACAATGAGACAATGGAATTAGTACCTTTCCATGGAGATAGATCTTGAGTTTCTGCAACAATGGTTGAAGAATCTGCCCTTGAATGCTTACTTGATGTCTTAGAATGATAAAACCCTAGCTTGCTTGAGAAGAATGATAGATGATGAAAGGAGAATGAATGAATAGAATATAATTAGGGTGAAAATGAGGGGAAATCCCTTTATTTATACTTTTTGTGTCCCAATCTATTGAAAAATAACACATCACAGGCCAACCTTAGGGTTTAAAAGACAATATCCTACTAGAATTTTGGATTTAATTTAATTTTTATGCCAAATGGGACTAAGTCACCCAAGGTAGTGACTTAGTCCACCTAGGAAATTTTAAGTGGATGTCAGGAATTAAAATGTGATTAATGTTGTTTAACGTGATTATTTTTTGAAACACACTTAAGTGGGACTTATAAGTGCATTAATGGGTCATTCTGTCATACAAAATGGTCAATTTATTGATGACAAGCCTAGGAAAGTGTGAGAGTTTGTTACAACTCTTTACAACACTTTGAAATAAGGCTTGGTAAATCATAAAAAGAGGTTATTTATATGAATTATGATGAAAGGGTCTTAGAAAAGTGTGAAAGTGGGTTACAACACTTCACAACACCTTTGCAAAACACCATAGAACTATTATTAATTTTCAAGGGTTCAAGACATAATGTGAATGTGTTGGCCAAATTACAACATTAAATCCAAGCAAAACTAGGCCAAAAACCACAAGAAAAGGCTCAAATGAGTGTGAAAAAATATACTTTTTTCAATGTTATATTTAACCCCCACTTTAGTGAGAGGATGAACTTGCTTCAAACTCACACTAAAGTAGTCATTCAAGAGAAGGTTTGAATTGTACCAATGTGGATGGAAAAGGATAAAAAAGATGAAGGAGGTGGTCAAGCCCTCGAGATCCAAGATCCTAAGTCAAACCATCATAAGTGTAAAGGGACACACACAAGATGAATGATTTATAGAAAAAAACAAAGATACATGATCATGCAATGAAAAGAAGTATAAGGAAGAGAAGAATAAAAGCAAAAAGGTGGATCAAGCTTAGACCATTTTTCCAACTAGTTGTGGATTAGATCTAGGTTGTTTGTCCAAAAATGCATACTCACTCTGAGGCGATGAAACTTATGGCTGTTCATGTTGGAGATTGTTCGATTTTTATGATATGTGGTTGTAATTGATATCAACACTATTAAAATTAATATCTTTAAGGTTGTATATGTTGAGGATATTGAGAAAATTGTAATAAAATAAGTTGTAGGTTGTTAATAAAGCAATGAAGTTCAATATGATGGATAGTTCAAAATATTGACGGTGAAAAGTTGCAGACTAAAGGGTTTGTTGATAGAAGTATATAGTTTATCCATTGAAAGTTTCAGAGGTTCACATTAAATATTTTATCAAGTTATGAGCATCTATGTTTCGATAGTTATTTTGTTGTTGTAGCTGGTGTTCCTAAAAGAAGATGATGTGATTCTGGTAATTTGAGTTGTTAATGCTTTTGTGGTGTTTCATGATTCTTGTGGATGTTTCTAGATCATTCTCTATCTGTGTTGTTGGTTCACATTGAACGTTGTGCTCATGATTGGTGATTTTCTTCTAGAAGTTCATGTTTATCATGCTTATGGTTGATTGGGTGATTGTAGCATGTTATGGATCTTCGAGGAAAATTGTTTGTGGTGTTTTTTGTTTGAGACATGTTTTCTTGTGTCCCTACTATGTTTTGGTCAATGCTATTTGATTTGCATTAATAATTTCTTATCAATTTGGGTCAAGAGTTTGTACACATTTTATATTTTGCTAGGCTAACATGTAGTTGATGTTCTCCTTAATGCAGATATATATGTTTGATTGTTTATATCATTTGAACAATGCAAGAAGTGAGATGTGTGAGTGCTATGTGCAAATAAAGTTCAGATATTTCGAAGGTAGAAGTTAAATGTGAAGAAGAGTGAGAAGAAGAAAGAGTGTTCATGTGCTTAACTGGAACTTTAATCAGGCATTAAAAGATGCTATTTTCTTAGTTCAAAATATTTTAGGTGGATTTAATCTAAATGTGATTGTAAGACAGTGTGTCTTCCTTTGGGCAGTAAGCCCTTTTTGTATTTTAGTAGTGAGCTCTAAGCAGTGTGCCTAAACGCAAGTGCATTCCCCATTTTCTATACTTTTAACTGAGTATAAACTTGTGGATTAACCTCCATCGTGGTTTTTCCCCTAATAGGGTTTCCACGTAAAATTTTTGGTGTTCTGTGTGTTTCTGATGTGGTAAAGGTTTTTTCTTTCATATTTAATTATCAGATCTGAGAATAAGTTTAATAAGTATAATTTATATGACAACCGATTCACCCCCCTCTCAGTTGTCTGCCCTTGTGTTGCCAAAAATTGGTATTAGAGAAGGTTCCTCTAGAGAAGCTTGACCGCTTGAGGTGATCCAGGATGGCGACATATAAGAAGGATAGTCCAATATTTGATGGAAAATATTAATCTTTGTGGAAGACTTGAATGGAGTGTCATCTGAGATGCATTGGTGAACCCTACTAGAAAATTACAAAGAATAGATATATCATACCTTAGAATGGTCCTTCTACTGCAAATGAGATTAAGGAAGCTAAGTACAATATCAAGGCTAAGGAAGAATTGTTGAGTGCTCTGACTGATTCTGAAATGACAAATGTAATGGAGCTGAAGACTACTTATGAGATCTGAAAAAAGTTGGAAACTTTGTATGAAGGTGATACCCATGTGAATATTGCTAATCTATAAAGCTTGAAAGGGAAATATGAAACATTGAGAATGGGTGAAGATGAAAAAATTACTTCTTTTATGCAGAGAGTGAATGATCTTGTGTGTAGTATTAGATGTGCTGGTGGAACATTGGAAGAATTAGAGATTGTTGTGAAAGTGCTTAGATCCCCGCCTACTGCATAAAAACACAAAGTTGCTACTATTGAGGAGATCCAAACTATGACAAATGTAACCAAAGACATGTTGATTGGTAAGCTTGCTACTTTTGAGTTAAGTGAGTTTGGTGAATATCTTCCTAAGATAGAATCTACATTGAAATCTACTGTATTTGGGAAAGATAAGCAAAGATATGATTCAAGAGAAATTTCTTCTAAAACAATGTCTAAATATGAGCAAGAAATGAGAGAGATTGAAGAAGAAAAGAGAAATCTAGATGATCTTGAAGCACTTCTTGTCAAGAGAGTAGCCAAAGGAGAAGGTATGTATAAAGGGAAATTGCCTCTTAAATGTTTTTCTTACAATAAGATAGGCCATTTTTCCTCAAGGTGTCCTGAAAGAGTTCCTAAGACGAGATCTAATAAGCCTAGATTCCAAAGAATGTGTTACTTTGTTGCTAATGAAGGTGTGATAGATGATGAATGTGATAAAAGAATGTAAGTGAAGATGAGTTTTTATTTATTGCTATCAAGGAAAGTAATCCTATACCTATTGATTCTACTAGCTGTGTGAATGTTGAGAAAGCTCTAACTGCCAGAGTTGAAGAAAAAGATGAATGGGTGATCGATAGTGGATTCTCTCAGAACATGACAGGTGATAAAAGTAAATTTGTGAGCTTGGAAAAGTATGATGGTGGTGTTGTAATATTTGGTGATGAAAACTTTGGTGTAATCCATGGTAGAGGATCCATTTATTTTGATGGTAAGCATAATATTGATGATGTTCTATATGTGGAAGGTTTGAAGCATAATATTTTAAGTGTTGCATAGATGGTTGACAAGGGATATAATCTTCAATTCAATGATGGAAAGTATAAAATATTAGGTAATTCTAGAAATGGTGTGATTGTCTTGATGAAAGTTGGTTGTGGCATAGAAGATTATGTCATGTAAACTTTGACAACATTATCAGGAAAATTTCTACCCCGGAAATGAGAGATCTTCCTAAGTTGATAAAGCCTACTAATACCATATGCAAGGAATGTTAGTTAGGGAAGCAATATAGAATCTCATGTAGAATCAAATAGTATAGTTTAAATGAAGTGTTGGAGCTTGTGCAAACTAACTTGTGTGGTCCTTCTAGAATTAGAAGTTTACAAGGATATATGTATTTCATGTTACTCATTGATGATTATTCTAGATTGATGTGGGCCACTTTCTTGAAAGAAAAATATGAAACTCTAGAGAAATTCAAGATTTTCAAGGCTATGGTTGAGATAGAGTCAGGTCTGAAGATTAAATGTATGAGATCAAATAGAGGTGGTGAATTCACTTCCAATGAATTTAGTTCTTTCTATAAAGAGCATGAGATAAAGAGACAATTATTTTCCCTGTGGACCCCTCAATAAAATGGAGTTGTGGAAAGGAAGAACACACCAATTTAAGAAGTTGCTAGGACTATGATGCTGAAAGGAAATATTCCTCACATCTACCAGAGAGAAGCTATGAGTACCGTTATTTACACCCTCAACCGGGTATATGTCAAAGGTGATAGTAGTAAGCCCCCTTTTGAGCTATTGTTTTTTCATAAGCCTACTGTTAGATACTTCAAAATCTTTGGAAGAAAAATTTATATCAAAAGAGATGAAGATATATGAAAGTTTGATGGTAGGAGTGATGAAGGAATCTTTCTTGGTTATTCTAGTAAAATTAAAGCCTACCAATGCTATAATAAGATACTGAGGAAAGTAGTTGAAAGTGATAATGTAAGGGTTGATGAAGACACATTTAGACCATCCAAAGCCTGTGGATATGATTCAAACAATCAGAATGATAGTTCAGATAAAGGAAAGAAAGATTAGACTCTAAATCAGGAAAATCAAGAGGAAGAAACTAGTGAAAGTGTAGAAACAAGATCACAAGAGCCTAAAGTTCAAGTATAGCCTAAGGCTCCAAGGTATGTAAGAATAAATAATTTAAAAGATCATACTATAGGTGATAAGAACAAAGGTGTTCAGACTAGGAGAAGAATTACTAAAGAGTATTGTTTGATTTCAAAGAATGAGCCTAATAATGTTAATGAAGCATGCAAAGATGAACATTGGGTGCAAGAAATGAAAGAAGAGTTACAAATAATTGTGAATAGTGATACATGGAATCTTGTTCCTAGACCTAAGGACAAAAAGGTAATTGGAACTAAATGTGTCTTTCAGAATAAACTAAATGAGAAAGGTGAAGTTATCATAAACAAAGCAAGACTGGTGTGTAAGGGATACTCTTAGATGGAAGGAATGGAATTTGAAGAAAGTTTTGCTCCTGTTGCTAGAATTGAATCCATGAGACTATTTCTTGCTTATGTTGCTTATAAAAACTTCAAGGTTTATCATATGGATGCCAAGTCAACATTTCCAAATGGTGAACTGAATGAAGAAGTATATACTTAGCAACCTAATGGATTTCAGTTGACTGATTAGGGAGATATGGTTTGTCAATTGAAGAAAGAATTGCATGGAATTAAGCAAGCCTAAGAGCATGGTATGCTAGATTGGACAAGTATTTTCTAAATATTGGATTTAACGAAGGTACTGTTGATAGTAAATTGTATTTCAAGATTGATCATGATAAAGATTTTATTGTTGAAGTCCTTGTTGATGATATCATTTTTGGAGGAGATGATATTTTTTGCATGAAGTTTGTTGATGAGATGTAGAGTGATTTTGAAATGTCTATGATTGGAGAAATGAAATTCTTTTTGGGATTGCAAATTACTCAGTTAGATAAAAGGATCTTTATATCTCAGTCCAGGTATGTGAAAGAATTGCTAAAGAAGTTTGGTATGGAATATTCAAAGCTAGTTGGTACAACAATGG
This sequence comes from Sequoiadendron giganteum, assembly GCA_007115665.2. Lineage (NCBI taxonomy): Eukaryota > Viridiplantae > Streptophyta > Pinopsida > Cupressales > Cupressaceae > Sequoiadendron > Sequoiadendron giganteum. The sequence continues at coordinate 50,493,296 of CM021105.1, read as the reverse complement.
TTACCGGATGTAAGTTGACTCAAAATGATGATGCTCAAGACAAATTAGACTAGATATAGATCCATGATTGGTTGATTTATCTATTTGACTCAAACTAGACCTGATATCATGAATGACATATGCATTGTTGCAAGATTTCAAGTTGATCCTAAGGAATCTCATGTGATAGTTGTGAAGAGGATTTTTAGATAATTGAAGGGAATAGTTGATTTTGGCCTATGGTATCCTAAATATGATGATCTTACTTTGAGTTATTTTATTGTTGTTGACTGGGTAGGAGAGGTGGATGACATATAGAGTACTATCTACTTGGTGGTGCATTTTTCTTGGGAAACAAGCTGATTTCATGGTTATGTAAGAAGAAAAATGCCATTTCTTTATCTAATACAGAGATAGAATACATTATTTCTGCTAAGAATTGTACTCAAGTATTATGGATGAAGCAAATGTTGAAAGATATCAGAGTTGTGTATGATGAACCTATTTCCATATTTTGTGATAATTCAAATGCTATTTACATTTCTAAGAATCTGGTGTTGCATTAAAAAATCAAGCATATATCTATCAAGTTTCACTTTTTGAGAGACAAGGTGAGTGAAAAGGAAGTTAGACTAGAGTATGTGCCTACTAAAGAATAGATCACAAATATATTTACCAAGCCCTTGCCTAAGGATAATTTTGAGTATCTTAGAGGGAAGCTATGGGTGATTACCTCTCCTAATCAAAATTAAGATGCATTGACTTACATGAGTCTATGCATTTCATAGTCATATCTTGAGATTCAGATTGATGTTGTGGTGGTTGCTACTCATAGGGAGTAGTTAAATTTCAGTTATGTGGTTTAGAGCTTCTGTGGAGAAATATAATGTGTACCTTTGTCATTGATGTCAAAGGGGGAGAAGAGTCTTGTGAAAAATTGTGAAAGAGTTAAGGAGAAAAGAGTCAAAATCTAAGGGGGAGAAAGTGGTAAGAGGAAGTTGTTTTGATGGTGTTTTTCACATCGTGTGTTGCCATCAATTCCAAAGGGGGAGATTGTTGGAGATTTTTGGATATTGCTGATATGTGGTTGTCATTGATTTCAACACTATTAGCATTAATATCTTTAAGGCTGCATATGTCGAGGATATTGAGAAAATTGTAATAAAATAAGTTGCAGGTTGGCAGTGAAGCAGTGAAGTTGAGTATGATGGATAGTTCAAAATATTGATACTGATAATTTTTGGATTAAAGGGTTTGTTGACATGTATATCTAGTTTATCCATCAAAATTTTTAGAGGTTCACATGCAGATTTGATCAAGTTATGAGTATCTATGTTACGACAATTATTTTGTTGCTGTAGTTGGTGTTCTTGAAAGAAGATGATGTGATTTTGGTAATTTGAGTTGTTGTGAATGCTTCTATGTTGTTTCATGATGGTTGTGGATGTTTCTAGATCATGCTCTATCTATTTTTTTGGTTTGCATTGATCGTTGTGCTCACGATTGGTGATTTTCTTGTAGTTCATGTTTTTCATGTTCATGGCTGATAGGGTGATTGTAGAGTGTTGTGGATCTTTCAGGAAATTTGTTTATGGTTTTTTGGGTCCCTACTATGTGTTGGCCGATACTATTTGATTCAAATTAATAATTGCTTATTTTTTTGGGCCAAAAATTTGTACACATTTTATATTTTGTTGGGCTAACATGTAGTTGATGTTGTCCTTAGATGAGGATATATTTTTTATATTGTTTATATCATTTGAGAAATTCAAGAAGTGAGATGTGTGAGTTCTATGTGTGAATAAATTTTAGATATTTTGAAGGTAGAAGTAAAGTGTGAAGAAGAGTGAGTAGAAGAAAGAGTGTTCATGTGCTTAACCAGAACTATAATTAGGCATTAGCTGATGCTATTTTCTCAGTTCAAAAATATTTCAAATGAATTTAATTTGAATGTGACTGTAAGAAAGTGTGTCTTCCTTTGGGAAGTAATCCTTTTTGTATTTGAGAAGTGAGCTCTAGGCAGTGTGCCTGAATGCAAGTGTGTTCCCCATTTTCTATACTTTTAATAGAGTATAAGCTTGTGGATTAACCTCCACTATGGTTTTTCCCCTAATAGGGTTTCCACACAAAAAAAAATTATTATGCATTTTTATGATGTGGTAATGGTTTTTTCTTTCATGTTTAATTATTAGATCTGAGAATAAGTTTAATAAGTATAATTTCTCTAACAACTGATTCATCCCCCCTCTTAGTTGTCTACCCTTGTGTTTCCAATAGTCCATTGGGTGAGAATTCTGAAGAAGTGGTTTAGTGAGAAATTCATGCTAGTGTGTCGACTTCCCACTATATAATGAGAAATTCATTCTAGTGTGTCGACTTCCCATTATACTAACCATACTGAAGCTACCCTACTTGATAACTTTGATAAGGTACTTTTTGTGTTCTTTTTTTGCTGTCCCTTCCTTTCTGACCCTCCTGGTCTTTTTTGCCTGCTCGTTGCTAGTTTTTTTGGGCAGCTATTATTTATTGGTGGACCCTTGGTGGTCTTTTCTCTCTTTTGTAAACTTTGTGGTTTCGAGTCACTGTAAAACCCATTTTACCCTTTTATCAAAAACTTTGATAAGGCACCACAATGATTTTGTAACATTTTTAAAATATTATGTAAATATTTTGTTAAAGGGGATTTTTCTTAGTTTATGTGAGGTCTCATCTTAAGGAACATCACGTGTCATGTATTGAAGAGAGGAAAAGTGAAAATGGTATCATCTTGTTTGTAAGAGATGACAAGTGCAATGTCTCATCGTGGGAAACATTGTACCTAATGTTTCCAAGAGAGGGAATCACAAGAAAAAGAAAATCGCACAATGAAATGTGAGTGTCAATGTATGGCCAAACTTTAAAGAAATTGCTAACACCATTATTGTGAGAAATTTCTTTAAAGTAGAAGAATAAGACAAGAGAGCTTGTTCGGAAATCCCTATGCCAAGTCATATGTTTCCAATAAGCTATATCATGAAAAGGTAGTATGTCACATGTGAGTCAACTTAAGACATGTTGGCCAGATGCCAAGCTTTCTCTTATATGTTCATGAAAGGTTACCGACTATCCAAAAGAGAGAACGACAAGTGACATATGAGGACAAGGCTACCTAACCCCTTGCCCCCACTTAGTGCAAGAAAAGAGGTAGCTGAAAGGATTGAGGAAATTTAAGGTAGAGTAAAAATTAGTATCAATTAGAGGAATGTTTAGTCCTCACATAAGGGAGATCACCAAAGTCCTTAAGATGTTGGATTTTACTACTCAAGGCCTTACATTCATTAGTAGAATGACCATCGATTCTAATGTATGCACGAAAGGAATCCTTGTAATATAACTTCTTTCGAGTTTGTAGAGGAAGGGAGATCAAGTGATCTTGGAGGAGTCTTGATAAGATACCCTCTTGATCAAAAGTGGAAGGTGGTCCTTTATCGTGGGACAAAGATGTGTATTTCTTAGTACAATATGTTATATCTATGAAAGTGTCTATAGATTGTGAGATTTTGTATGCTCCCTTAGAGGAGTGCGTAAAATCCAAATCAGTAGTGGGTTGCGAGATGATTTTGGAATTAAGAAAATATTTCTTTGTTTGTTTCATGTGTTGCAAAGGACCACTTTTGAGACCACCAGTGTCTAGTAGGTCAGGATGCACTAGTGTTAAGGTTGGTTTATAAGGATGGTTTGTGATGGTATTAATGTTGATTGAAGGCTTGGTAATTTATATCAAAGGACAATAACCAAGACCATGATTAGTTCTTTGTGTGATAGAATCGGTAGGTTGTGGATACCTTGTTTGTGAGCACCACATCCTTTTCCTCTATAGACAAGTTGTTTCATAAGCCCATAACCTTTTCCATAAAGCTTTTTCATTGCTTTTGAATTGGGTGGTTGTTCGTTGTTGGCTTCTTCGTTTAAAGTAGTTGAGGTGGACGCTTGTGAAGGATCTATCGAGTCTTATGTTGGCAAGAGTGTAATTACCTTGTCATATGCTTTTTTATGATCTAGTATTCTCCAATTGATATAGGTATGAAGTCTAAGGAACCCCAATCACTATCTAAGGGAATTTTTTATATAGTTTCCACCTATGTGGTTGGTGTTAAAGTATTGAAATGATTCTCTTTGTTATTCTCAAGTTGTAAGACACTTAATGGCTCATGATTAGCAGCAAGTGTGTGCACTTGATTATTGTAGATGTATTTCATTTTATGATGAAGAGTGGAAGGCACCGAATTCATTGCATGAATCCATGGTCTACCTAAGAGAAGATTTTATGAAAGTTCCCAAGGCATGACATGAATTGGCATTTCCAATGTGGCCATTCCAACTATAAGAGGTAAAGTAACTACACCGAGTAGTTTCTTTGTGACATTGTCAAATCCTTGAATAGATAAAGAATCAGATTTAATGTTTGATCGATTAATGCCAAGACTATCTAGAAGTCTCATACTACACACATTAAGAGAAAAGACGGTATCTACAAGAGTTCTATTGATCCCTTTTGTTTTGTATTGAGCTATGATCATGAAAGAAACAACTAGTTTTTGCATGTCCAAAGGAGGGAGCTCACTTTGGTGAAAAACAATATCAACATGTATTGCTTGAATAATAGCTACTATATCATTTGGTTGTCCATTAGAAGGGACAGGAACTTTTTGTAGGGAATTTTACATCATCTTGTGATAGTGAAGGGAGGATTTAATAAGATCCCATAATGATATCTTAACATGAGTATTTCTTAGTTTTTCAACAAGATCATACTCCCTAATGAGTGAATTTAATTGAGGATCTCAAGCCAAGATTGGATTAGGAAAAGGTATCAAGGTGGGTTGTTGTGGGTGTGGATTATTTCTTGTGTAATGTGTGTGTGAAACATTGTTATTAGTTGGGTAATAGATGATTTGGAGTTTGCTTTGAGTTTTTTGTTTGTTTGATGGGGGGTAAAGAATAATTTGAGGTTGAATAAAATTAAAATCCTTGAGCAAGTGAGAGGCTAACAGTATCTGTTCATTTTCTTCTAAGGACACAATATTATTTTTTTCATTGTTAGCCTTATTGGGTATTATGATATCCTCCCTAGGAGGAAGGGTTTTAGGAGAACTACAAACCAAATACTCTTGACAATCCAAGGTTGGTTCTTCTAAAATGATTTCATTGCAAGTAGGGGAATGATCAATGTTTGAATTCTTTTGTGTAGTAAGGGTTTCTCTAGGAGAATGGGGACAACTAAATTTCTCATGACCTTCACTAATTATTATTTCTAACAGCAAAGTATCTTCCTCACAACTAGGAGAAATACTAGGAGAAGAACAAATTTTATTTACATGATTAGCTATTTTTTTTTTCTTGTTCATTAATGTCTTGTCCACTAAGAGATGTAAGAGGAGAGAAACAACTAGGATTCTCAAAATTCTCATTGATTGGTTCTTCTACTGAAATATCTTCGGAACCAAGAGGAGAGATATTAGGAAAGGCATAAAAATGATCGTTAAGAATGTCCATGGTTGTATTCTATTTCAATACAAAATTCTCATAGGGAGAGGATATGAAGTGTTTCTTAGAATGTCTCGATATGTAAGATACTAGCATGGTTTGAACAAAAATGAAAAGTACATGTAACCATTTTATGCAATATTTTAGCAATATAAACAATGTATATCCAAGTATACAATTTTTTTTTATCCAATATATGCTAAGCTTTAAGAATGTGAATAATGTACATGAAAGAATGAAAAACACTTTTTTCAAACTTATGCAAGGTTTTATAAATAGAAACATTATGTATGCAAAAGTGAAAAGTACTTTTATGAATGTTGTGCAAAATTTCAAAAATGTGAGCATTTTTAGATCTAATGATGAAATGATTTGAAAAATGACAACCCTAAACCCAATGTTCACAAAAATTTCTAGACTTATAGTATATGATACTAGGAGGCTAACAATGCATATAAATGAGGTTTTTGATGCATAAACAAATAGTGAAAAATCTGGACACGGACTAAGTTGCCTAGAATGGTGAATTAGTCCTAGGTAGTTCGCATTTTTTTCAAAATTTCTAGAAATTTACAACTAGGTTGGATGGCTTTGATGTGGGATGACCAAAAGGGGAAAGATAAGTGCAGATTTTATATGATTTGAGATGCAAAAATTCAAGTTATATACACTTTCTTTAACGCAAAAAAATTGTGAAACCCTAAAATGTAAATTAAACAATGCAAGATGCAATGCCAACTGAATCTAGGGTGAAAATGGAATCAAAATCAGAAAATAAGGTATTCAAAGGTCAGGTTCACCAAAATATAACATAGATTTTGATACCACCTAGGGTTCTCTAACACTTCTAGGCTTTTTCACCTAAAAGGAGAGAGGGATACAAAAATGGGCAATGCAACATTCAAGATTAAGGAGAGTATGATTGCAATCTGATTAAATGTAATGATCTAAATGCTATAAATTGATAGAAGAGACTAAACATTTAGAAAATGCATTTTGTTTGAAAACACAGTGGGATATGCAAAGAGATAGATTGAATACAACACAAGACAAGATATAACGGGTAAATAGAAAGAGTGCACCTAGGAAATGGCAGAGGTTCGAGAGAAGACTATAGATGTCCCAAAAATTCTAGAAAATCTAATTTTTAAGCCTAGCGGGACACTTGTGCCAAACTAGGTGACTTAGTCCAGTTTCAAGCCAAAAGGGTATCCAGATCCACATAAATCTCTGAAAAACGTGTATAGTGGGACTAAGTCACCACAATTGGGGGAAGTTTCCACTTTCACTTTTCAAAAGATTCAAAGGGGGAATATGTAGTCCTTAGTCTACACTTCTACTATTGGTGATTTTTTGGACTTGAAACTATAGAACTCGGCATGTAGGTGTTCTCCAAGCCTCTTTTAGGGTTTTTGCAACCTTGAAGGGCTTTGAAAATTTGTTGAAAACATTTCTAATATTACTCTTTGACAAATTTGCAAACAAGACCTATAAATCACATAAAGAGGGAAAGAAATGTTGGATGCTAGGGCATTTGGGTTTGCCTTAGTGAAACCCCTTTTAGGTAGTTAAGCCAAAAGGAAGAGATAAGATAATGAAGCATGAAACATTGAGAGAATGGAATTAATACCTTGCCATGGAGATAGATCTTGAGTTGTTGCAACAACGGTTGAAGAATCTTCCCTTGAATGCTTGCTTGATGTCTTAGAATAATGAAACCCTAGCTTTCTAGAGAAGAATGATAGATGGTGCAAAGAGAATGAATGAATATAATAGAATTAGGGTGAAAATGAGGGGAAAACCCTTTATTTATACATGTTTTGTCCTAATTTCCCAAAAATAACACATCACAGGCCGACCTTAGGGTTTAGAAGATAATCTCCTATGAGAATTTTGGATTAAATATTATTTTTATGCAAAATGGGACCAAGTCACCCAAGGTGGTGTCTTATTTCACCTAGGCAATTTAAGTGGATGCCGAGAATTAAAATGTGATTAATGTTTTTTAACGGGATTGTCTTGCGAAACACACTTAGGTGGGACCTATAAGTGCATTAAGGGGCCTTTTTTCCATAAAAAAGGATCAATTTATTGATGAAAAGCCTAGGAAAGTGTAAGAGTTTGTCTCAAATCTTTAAAACACTTTGAAATAAGGCTTGGTAAGTGATGAAAATAGGTTATTTAGATGAATTATGATGAAAGGGTCCTAGAAAAGTGTGGAAATGGGTTACAACATTTCATAACAACTTTGTAAGATACCATAGAATTCTTATTGATTTGAAAGTGTTCAAGACCTAATGTGAATGTGTTGGTCAGATTACAACATTAAATCCAAGCAAAACTACACCAAAAACCACAAGAAAAGGCCCAAATGAGTGTGAAAAAGGATACTTTTTTCTGTGTTACAATTCTCTAACTATGTTGCTACCATGAAGGAAACAAGACAAAATGTTTCTTTTCAAATGAAGGGATTTATAGCATGAATGATTTAATAATTGGACATTATATGAAAAATTATCTAGATCATACAATCGTCTAGCATGTAACTCCTTAAATGATTTTTTCCCCTTCATTCCATTAATAACTTGAAGTGGGATGAATGAATCATAAATGATGGGATGATAATAAAAGGTTATATAATTGGATTCCTAGGATTTATTCATTGCAAATATCTAAATTCTCTACCTACACTCATTATTTTCAATCTACCCACTCTAACTTTTTTATTTAGATAAAAATTGAACTCCACATTTGATTGGTTGGACAGATTTTCTAAATGCATTTTTTGGGAGAAATAATAGATTACTAGGATAAAATTCTCTTATTATTATAATGTGGAGATATTACCAATGACATAAAAGAGGGTCTAGCATGGGATTTTGTTGAGGTTGTAGAGAATTTACATGTTAATGTTTGTCTCTTGAACATTTATAAAACTATTTAAGACAAGAAATTGATAAAGGCATTGAGGAAGAATTGCATTTGAGAGAAACATAAGGAGGATTAAAGATTAATTTTAATAATTTGTCCCATGTCTATAGATGCTTTCTTTCCCACTATAGGTTTGAATTTTAAAGTTTGGCATCTTTTGAAACTATTAAAGAGGTGGAGGAGTGACTACATGAAATAGTCTAGTAGGTGGCCAATATTCAAGGGATCCTATCCAACAAATATTATATTTATGAGCCTTAAAAATCAATACACAATGCACCATTGATTTACCCATCTTATAATCAAACCATGCCACTAACTCATTTAACCCCAATTTCCGACGAAAGCTATATAATCAGATGTATCATCGAGCACTTGTGCGAATTTCCATTTTTAAAAATTTTTTTACCCCAATGTTTGTCGGGATTTCAACGAAGATCTTTCACCAAAATTGTGACGGTCCTACAAAGTTAAATTGTGGCAGGCATAAATTGAAATGAGCTCGACTATTTATTGCGACAGTGTTTTGCTCGACGGTTTTCTTGGGGAAAATCAGAAAAAACTCAAGAAAATATCTCCAGGTTGAGGGAAGTCATTGTCTTTTTCCAGAATTCATTTGTGAAGTCAGATTTGTACTTCCAGGTTTGAAAATCATATTTGAAAGCAACATCTCATTAGATTTCATTTATAGTCTTGTGCATTTTTAGTTCATTTCCAGATTTTAGACCTGGCTTCACAAATTATTTATAAGGGAATTGTTTATAACTGATGGAAAATTCTTGATGGATTTGGACAAAGATTATATTTGCAAAGTTTCAATTTTAACCCTAATGATCAATTTGGAATAGATTTGGGAGCCATAGCTAGATAATATAAAAGGTGTTGGTTGTTTTTTTTACTGTAACCAAGTTTATCTTCTAGACACATAGCATATAAAATCTTAGATAATAATACCTTACAATACCATCAATCTATATTCTAACCCAATACTACTTATCAAATCCTTATATGAACATAGTCACCTATAACCTTACTCAAGCATTTTAATTAATTCCTTGAATTAAAGCCAAAATGAGAATTACACACACCATAACAGTGAGATGAACAGAATAACCCTTGATCATTTTATTCAAGATAATAATATATTCATACAATGGAGATACATGACCTTGAAATGAGTAATTTTCATTCAGATGCTAATACTGTCTTGAAAATTAAGTACCCATGAAACTAAAACCTACAATAGAATGACACCAAACCTAAGAATAGTATCTTCACTATAATATCAAGCTCTTTACAAATTCGCTCTGCAACTTCAGTTAGACTTGACCTAAATATATCTAACTTGCTAACCGGCCATATTTTTGGTCCTGAAATCCTTCTTATAGGGAAATTGAAGGAGCAACAAGCATCAAACCATAAATACACCTGTCACTGGTCACTTGGACCGCCTTATGACATTTCAAAAATTGGTTACAAAAGCTGAGTCTCTAGAGAATCTTCTTGTTCATCCCATCCACTGGAGAATAATTGTTGCATTTGCCAAACTTTGAAAACTTGCACCAAAACTGCCACCAAGACATAGCCAAAATTTGTTATACTCATAACCGCTAAGCTATTAACTGCCGGTTGTAGACTCTGTCCTATTCTTGTTCAGTTAAGTACTTTTCTACCCATCCTTGATATTCCTCATCCATTGGCCAATTAAAATTTACCACCTAATTTACCTTTGCACTGTAAGTTGTATACTTTACTGCTACTTGATTTGCCTCCCTTTCAAAAGATTCCAAAAATATGCTAGTGTTAATGATTTTATCCATACTACTCATCAACATGTCATAATCTAAGTCATCACAAATCAGTTTGATTTGTGCATTGATGATTTCATCTACCCTGTCTTGCCATTGCTGCAGTGATCTATCATTTCCTTAGGCATCTACACTATCTGGTAAAGATGTGCCACTCCAATCATCAAAACTCTTTACCAACTCTTTAATCCTCTTGCTCAAATCATCAGGTAAGGCCTAGAAAGCTTGCAGTGGCTTCACAAAGTCTTGAGTAGGCCTTAATTGTTGAGGCCTATTAGCTACATTTTGAGAATTTCATTTCTAGATTTTGTTGTGCAAGTTCATTATTCTGATTTTAGGAGTATAACAGTTGGAAATCATTATAAAATTAGAATTTAATAATTTCTGGAATTAGCATTTGAAAGTGTGTTTGGGGTCATTAACTTCAGACTATCTTCTCTTTTGCAGGGGTGGTTGCATGCCGATTTTTTTTGGTGTAAAATATCATAATTATTATATTTTGTTACCTATGTACGATTAAAAATTATTCGAGTGCGTGTGAGTTTGATATTTTTTGAAGATCTAAATATTCAAACTTGGTAAAGAAAAATTATGTCAGATAATATTAGTCCAGAACAAAATGAAGAGATAGTTGCTAGATTGTGGGCTATATTGAAAAGAAAGGGTGATGGGAAATGTTATTGTCCTTGCAATAATTGCAAGGGCTTATTGACGAGAAGACTTTTAATCAAAATGGCTGAGAGACATTGTAGGCAGCATGGTCACGTTGAAGGGGGGCATGATTATCGTCCATTGGTAAGTTGTTCATTATATGTGTTTATATTCATTGAATTTGTAAATGTTTATATTGTTTTAACATTTGATATATATATATAAAAATTCACTTGATCATGATCATAGTTTATTTGTGTTTGTCATTATTATAAAGGTGGGGCGCCCTAGGGCACACGATATGAATTATCACGGCCCAGAAAGTCTAGTTTTGCAAGCGGAGGAACATGGAGCTGTGAATATCGAAGATGAAGTTAATGATCCTATGGAAGAAGATGATCATGCACCAGAAAACACAATTGAAGATGATGGTACAAATACATTAATCCATGACACATGTAGTGGCACATCTGATCATGTTGATCAAGATGACTTTGATGATGTTCATGATTTACCTGTACTTGAGAAGGCATACAAGCCGCTTTATGAAGGCTCCCAAACAACTCTTCTCTCTGTTGTATTTTTGCTGGTGAACTTGAAGGTTATGACATTTGGTTTATCCAACATAGCAAACTCACGGATGTTAAGGTATGTCATATATGTCATTTATTTTCATCTATTTTAATTGTTGTTAGTTCATCGCTAGTAAATAAAGGATGAAGTGTGTACCTTTAATATTCTTTATATTAAGAAGTTATTTTTTGTTGTAGATTGATTGGTGAATTTTTGTTACCACCATCAAATATTTTACCTCGCTCATATCGAGATTTATCTGGCATTATCAAAGATATTGGAATGGAGTATCAAGCAATAGATGCATGTCCCAATGATCATATTATATATCATAAACAACATGGATTTGCAACAGAATGCCTGAAATGTCATATCAGTAGATATTGAATAGATGAACTAACAAAAAAGGTGCCTCGCAAGGTTCTTCATTATATTCCCATTATTCCACGTATGCAACAATTATTTAGGTGCGAAAGCTTAGCGCAATTTATGGATTACCATGCATGTAATAGAAGTGGAGATGAGATTCTTCAAATGCCTGTGGATGGTTCTGCATTTAGGGACATGGAGAAAAAATGGCCACACTTTAAAGAAGAACCTTGTAATCTTAGGCATTCATTGGTAGCGGATGGTGTCAATCCATTTAGAGAGCTGAGATCTATTTACTCAGTGTGGCCTATTTTTTTTATCAACAATAACATTCTTCCATGGATGTCAATAAAGAGGGAGCACATAATGTTGGCAATGATTGTTCCAGGTATTTGTTTACATTAATTTTCTTTAACGTAGTAGCATCTCATTTGTCTTATTTGTTGCATAATGACTTAAATATTTTTTCATTTAATAGTCATGTACATGAATTTATATATATTGCAGTAAAATGGTTATAATAATTATGTAATGTTTATGTTCATTCAAATAGGTAAGTACCAAGTTAAAGATATGAATGTATATATTGAGCCTCTTATCGACGAGTTACTAAAGTTATGGAATGGCGTCACTATGTATGACATATCTAGACCAATAGGACAAAGACAATTTCAATTCCATGTAATACTTGTATGGACAATTCATGATGCCCCAGGGCTAACACATTTTTCTGGTATGTTATAACGTTCAACTGCATGACTTTAATGATATTTAATTTTATTAATTAGATATAATGCATGTTTTTTAAATAATCTATTCATTATATATAATTATAAAAATTGACATATTGAATCCAATTATATATGATTTGCAGGTCTTCAAACAAAGGGAATATTTGCATGTCCAATTTGTGGTCCAAAGATGAAATCTCGTCATTCAACAAGTTTAGGAAAGCAGGTGTTTGATGAGTATAGGCTCTTCCTCCACATAAATCATAAGTATCGAACTACTAAAAAATATCTTTTCAATGGGAAAGAAGAGACTACATCAAAACCACGAAGAATGACACCTCGCCTATGGAAGTTGGAATATAATAGAATTAATCGTCAAGGTTATACATCAGGTCAAATTGTTTATCTATCATTTATGATATGTTTTGAATTTTTATTTTTATTTTGTGTTGTGTTTACTCATGCTGTAATTGACAATGATTGTCATTGTTAATTTGTTTAACTTATATGCTTCATGAAGGTCGTCAAGGCATTAATGATTGGCTTCCACAGGGACTGAAAAGTTATCCCAGACAATTTAGTAGGTTGCCCTACTATGAGCAGCTACAAATTGTGCATTTGTTTGATACAATGTATATCAGAAAGAATATGACATAAACGTTATGGAAAATATTGGATGGAAGGCATGACAAAGAAAAAATTGTCAAAATTTGTAGTGACATTTAGGAAGCCAATCATGCAATGAAAAATTTCATTCAATTAAATAGCGATGGAGACCAAATTAATATAATTGCCCTTCCTTGGTTATTAACGGAGCAACAAAGCAATGCTATAAAACAAGTCATATGAAAAATTCGATTTCCCACAGGATTTGCTCCCAACATAAACAATATCATAACAAAGAAAGGTGAATTTGGGTTAGGGATGAAAATGCATGATTGGCATACCTTCATTAAGGTAATTATTTTGGTATATTATATATATATTTGTATACTGCATGTACTTTTCAGTGTATTATGTTTACTACTTTTGGAAAAATATTAATGAAAAGATCATTTTATAATTGTTGCAGTACGTTCTACCTCTATCTCTCCCAGACAACTTCGACAACAATGTCAAGCAAGTTATATATGATCTTGGAAAATACATGAGGTAAGTAGTGATATTTGTTCAATTCGTTGTATATTTTTGTTAAATCTCATTAATATATTTGTGCCTTGAATCACTTGTAGATGGCTGTCATCTAAAGCAATCCATAAAGAAGATATAAATTATTGGAAGAGAAGAATTCCTCATCTAATGTGTGAAATGAAAAAGTGTCTACCGTTGACATTTTTCAATGCACAAGAACACTACCTCATACACCAAGTTGAGGAGATTGAATTGTGTGGACCTATACACACAAGGTCAATGTGGATGGTTGAGAGGCACTTGAAATTTTTGAAGGCTTTGGTTAGACAGAGAGCACATCCTAAGGGTTCTATGGTGGAGGGATACATGGTATACTAGACCATGGTGTACATTACTAAATATCTTCCTAAGTTTGCAGCAAAGATCCGTGTAGATCGCATTTGGGATCCCAACTCCATTAAAAAATTCGAAGGGGAGTACTTGATGGGGAAAGGTAGATTGAGGAAAGTGTCAGGTAATTATAAGATGGTCATGGAGATTAATTAGAATAAATTTTACGTTTGGTTTTTATGTATATTGTACTTATAAATTATGGTCGTATACCGTGGTAATTAACTAATTATACGTCGTTTGTGAATTTCATTTTTTTTTGATACTATTGGTCGAGAGTGGGATGCACTACATTTGTACATCACAAAAAATCTTGATTGGATGACGGTATGGATTGAACGATGTCAACAATCTGGTCGCGCATTAACATGGGAAGGTGTGGCTTCATTGGTTAAAGAAGCTCATCGTAATGGAGATTCCAATGTTACACAAAGGGAAATTGATTTAACATATGGTTTAAGAGATAAAGGGGTATGTATAAATATATTAATCACCCATATTATTTAATTATTTTCAATTATATTGATGTATATATATGTTGAGATTTTTTTCTTTGCATACATTCGGCCAAGAATAAATATGTTTATCAACTGACGATATTGCAATAAGTTTTGCATGTTTGACATATTGCAGGTGAAACACCACAAGGCTATGTGGTGCAATGGTCATAAATTTCAAATCAAAAAGTTGGATGACACGAAGAAAACTTGTGATTCTGGGATAACTGTAGTCTTCCAGGTGACTAATGTTTCATCTAGAAGCGGCATACATCCAGAAGTCTCAGAAAATTAATAATATGGGATTTTGGATGATATATTTGAGTGTGAATTTAAGTCCTTCAAATTAGTTTTGTTCGTCGTCCTATGGTACAGGCTACGATTGAATGAAAATGATCCTGAGAGAACTGTTATTGAACATGATAATGGATTTACCATGGTTAATACAAGGTATTTTGAGCGAGCTGGAAATGAGCCCTATGTTCTTCCAAGCCAATGGGAGTAGGTATTTTACTCAGAGGTTCCAGGTAAAGTGGGTTGGTCATATGTTGTTAGACATGATCCAAGAGGAAGGCCGGTAAAGTATAATGTGGTGGAAGAAGAAGATACTGAAGAAATAGAAGATGATGTAGATGATGATTAGGATCAACAGTTAGTTGATGATGTGCCTGACGAAGATGTCGAAGAGGAGGAACTCGATCATGATGATGTAGGAGTTAATGTTCATGAAGATGATATCCATGTGGATGATGACATTATCGAAACTGATATCAATGACGATGATGATGATATGACCAATCCTTACAATGTTGAATCTGGATCGGATGATACATATAAAGAGTTGGATGAAGAAGAAGATGAATGACATTAATTTGTATTATCGATTTGATATTAATTTCTTGAAAGAATTATATTTGACTTATGTGGTTACATAATTAATTTATGATTTTTTTAATTTTAATTATATTTGAATTATATTAGAATATGTTCAGTTAACAGATGTAAAAAATAAAATGGATAAACCAAAAGATGAAAGCGTGAGACCATTGCCTTGTTGGGTGTATGGAGTCTAATGAAGATTTATAAAAGTGTAATCTATGATGGCAATAATTCAAAGTGTTTGGCACACAGATGTAGTTTATAACCTGTATAAATGTGCAAGTAAATGACTGACAACCTCTACTTGAGATAGAATGACAATCCTAGTTATGTGATTCTTCTTATTGATACAATTAATACTCTTTAGTTACTATGATTGATTTGGAGGGTTTAATCTTTACTTGAAAGAACCAAATAATCACATCACACAAATACAGCAAATGTGTATCGATAAACTGAATATATATATATGCTTGATATATCAATTTAAACAACAGAAAAGCATCAATAGTATCAACTACTTCAAGCATGAGATGATTACAACGACATTTCACCACTTAAGATAGTCATTTAATTTGCAATTTGGCAGCAAGCTCTAAGCTAAGACAAACAAACATAGAACCTTACAAACACATACGATTTAGGCCAGTGTCAATTTATATCCTAACTCAATACTTCTTATCAAATCCCTTTACAAACATATCCATCTATGACTCCATCTAAGCATTTTAATTTACTCTTTGAATTAAAGCAAAAATGGAAATCATACACACCATGATAACAGTGAGATGAACGCCATAACCCTTGATTATATTATTCAAAATTGTGATATGTTTATACAAAGGAGAGCCATGAGCTCTAAATATATCATTATAACTGAAATGCTAGTACTGTCATGAAACATCAAACATTCATGCTGTTGGAACTGTCAAATTTTGACAAATTCATTATTTCTTCATGATTATTAGTCTTCGAAAAAAGATTCATAATGCAGACAAAAAAATCCTCACATAGCATATTTTACCAAAATCTGATTTAAAATTGTGCTATAACGCCCCATAAATTTCATCTAACATTAAAATCTTTACATATGAAAATATTGGCATAAGCTGATATAGGTCTCATCGATGATAATATACATATCCTAAATGTATTGGCAAGACATCGCTAGGGTCACACCGATCAAGTTATACATAGAGAGAATGTGGGTTTCTATATCTTATCGGCAAGATAAAAAGTATCGGTGTGACGATGTAAGGTCACATCGAGCTAAATTACCTTTTGCCGATTGGAGTAACGTAAATTCTATCGGAGAGACTTTAGTCATCGGAGAGAGATTTTAAAACACTACCCGTAGCGTTATTAGTCTTGCCAATAAAGCAAGTGGAGGACTCACTCGGTGAGACAAACGATGCGGGGGAGAATTCAGAAAGTCTTACCGACCCCTTGGGTTACATCGACAGAACTGAGCATACGAAGATAAAGGGTGTCAAGAAGACAATGCGCATGGTCTCGTCGAAGAAAAAGCATATCGGTGAGACATGTCACCGCGGGGAGATCTAAGAGACATCACGGCGAGTATCGTTTTGTGGGAAAAACAAATACTTGTTCATGGTGACATAAGTCAATAAAGTGAGCATCTCGGTGAGATGAAAAGCTTTCGGAGTAAGGTGAAGAACTGTTGGCCCGATTCATTAAGTCTGGGCGATAGTTTTTTCGGTGAATGTCATGGCGATAAGAAAATAGAAAGAAAGAAACTATCGGGGAGACTTGTGATGTCGGGGAAACTGCAAGACATCTTAGCGGATGGGTGAACATTGAACAAGTGGACTGGCCAGAGGTTTGAAATGTATTATCGATGTTATTGCATCGGCGAGACATCAAACGGGTCATATCGATAAAGTTATACACTAGGAGAATGCGGGTTTGTATTACTTATTGGCAAGACAAAAGATATCGACGTGATGGTGTAAGGTCATATCGAACTAAGTTACCTTTTTCCGATTGGAGAAAAGTAAAGTCTATCAAAGAGACTTTGGTCATCGGAGAGAGATTTCAAAACACTGGCTGAAGCGCTATTGGTCTTGCCAATAAAGCAAAAGGAGGACTCAATCGGTAAGACAAACGATGTCGGGAAGAGTTCATAAGAGTCTTACCGACCCCTTAGGTTACACTGACAGAATTGAGCATGCAGAGATAAAGGGTATCGATAAGACAATCCTCGTTGTCTTGCCGAAGAAGAGGCGTATTGGTGAGACATGTCACCGTGGGGAGATCTAAGAGACATCACATGGAGTATTATTCTGTCGCCAGAACAAATTGCTTGGTCTTGGTGACATACTCGATAAAGCGAACATCTCGGTGAGACAAAGTACTTTCAGAGTAAGGCAAAGAACCTTGACCCGATTCATTAAATCTGAGCGATAGTTGTTTCGGTGAAAGTCATGGTGATATAAAAGCAAAAGGAAAGAAACTATCAGGGAGACTTGTGATGTCGGGAAAACTACAAGACATCTTGGCGGGTGGGTGATCATTAAACCTTGATGTGATAGCAAGAATTTTGAAAAAAAAACTTATAGCATTCATGTCTCAATCGGTAAAGACATTAATGGCGCCACGAAGGATAGGAGATTTTGCATATCAGGGTATGATCAATTGAAATCATTTTCTCACAGAATTCAAAGCGAAGGAGAGCAAGGGAAGCAGGAGAGCAATTAAGGCATTCACCTAGCTTGAGTTTGGAAGAAGTTACAGTAAGTTTCTCGTCCTCTCAGAATTCGTAAAAATTTGAATTATGGAAGGCACTGGTTCAGGAAAACTAAAGGGAAGAAAACCCAGGGAGGGAAGCCAATCAAAAGAAAAAAAGAAAAAGACTAAGTTGCAACCAGAAGGTACTGAAAGGAAGCTAAATCAAGACCTTATAGACCAGTTACCTAGTTCTGGACCTAAAGCTAGGCGTTCTGCACAGCTTAAAGTGGAAGTTGACAAATTGGATGACAAATGCAAATTTATAGGTGATGTTTGGACTCTGATTAGAGGCTATGAGTTATTCAATTTCCATTACCATAGGAGAAATCGCTTTGAGCCAGTATGCAATCCATGGAGGCTCAATTTAGGGAAATTAGTGTGCCCTAATGTTTTTATTAATGTTGAACTGGTAAAATTGTTGGCCAGACACTATGATTCGAAAAAGAAAGCTATATGTGATTTGTTAGGGAATCCATTGATACATGTATCTGAGAATGCAATTGCTAAGGTTTTCAGAATGGAGGGAATATGCAGTGACAAAGTAGTGAGTGAAGAGCTCGATAGTGAGTTCAGAAGGATGGACACCATTTATAAAGGGTGGAGGTTACCTCTGCACAGAATTAGGTTTCATGGAAAACCTACTCCAATGGAAGACAGTGAGAGGCCACCCTTTCATGTAGACCTCTTCGAACCTTACCTAAAATATACTTACTACTCAGTGGGATAGGTATTAGGGATGGAGGTACCTGAGCATATGGCGGTTGTCCCCATGGTGATTTCTGTAGATATTCAGTATCACAATTCTAGATCATTTGACTATGCTGCACATGTTTTTAAGGAGTTGGATGCAGGTTTGATGGCGATAAAGAGTGGTGCTTCTGTTCTCCATCTCAGAAATTACTCACTGCTGATGCACTTAGTGTTGTATTTTGGACAAGAGTTAGGTTTATGGCCCCAGGAGCTAAGGATTTCACAATCCGACAAGGAAGGTAGGCCATTTATTGTTCAATTATGGACTGTTGTTTGGGACAGTAGGTTTGCCAATTCAAATTTCTTGCATTTTGAAGAATTCTTTGTGAAAGCCTTATATAGATTTTTTAGCCATCCTTGTGATTATTCTTTATCTAAACAAGTAAAAAGGTTTCTTAGGCCTAGATATTACAATGGACCAATTAACCACAACTGTGGGGATTGGTATTGCTTAGAGAATGCCACAATGATTAGGGTTTATGGCTTTGAGGATACACCTTTCATTCTGCCTAGAACTGTCCCGGATAGAATTGCATACCTTGAAATTGTTAGGCAAATGGATTACTCCAGTGTTATGAACTTAAGTTCATATGGGAAACAGGCTTGTATACCCAGTACATTGTGTTTTAGTGATTTCACTATATTAGCCAAGGAAGGTTATGATATGATTCTGGACAAATTATTGCACTACAACATGAGCAGAGCACCAGTGATAAAGAACTTTGATCTAGAAGGGTATATCCACTCTACCAGACAAAAAGTAAATCTTTGAGGGTACCATCATGTGCCCTTTAAATCTAATGACATAATCAGAAACCTAAAGGAAGAGGAAGCTGAAATTGTGATTGAAAAACATAATCAAGAGTTGCTGGATGCTGAGTTGTTATCCTCCATTAAGGGGATTTCAGAAATAGACAGGCCACAAAGCTCATCTGGGAAAGTTTCAAGAATGAAGACTCAGGAGTATGCCTATGTTGCCAGAGAAACATATGTTGAGGAAACCATGGATGTAGATACAATACATGAAGACTATAGGTCTTTCATATTAGATGATGAATTTATAAAGACCTCAGAGTTTAAGACATTTTTATATAAGCAAAAAGGGAAAGAGATAAGAGGACAGGTTGACAATGTCACTCCAGGGAATGAGGATCAATTGTTAAAAAGCTTAAAGGATGAAGTAGACAAAGAGATGATTGACATGATCCCTGAAAAGGGGAGGGAGCTACTTGAAAAGGAAGGTGTTATGATTTTTCCAGGTTTGGATATGAATTCTGCATTAGTTTTTGATAATTTCTTAAAAGATAACAATGATACCCACAAGCTCGGTATAGAGAAGGTGATGGAGGTATACACAGGATCAAGATACAATCTTGATGATGAAACATTGATGATTTGGGTCTTGTATCCTCCTCACAAGAAATCGATTGTTATTCATACTGAAAAGGCATTCGGACATGTCATGACCCTGAAGGCTGGGGAGGTTGATCCTGTAGCGACTGCTGATATTGGGATAAATATAGCCAAGTTGAATAAAGCCCAAATCCAAGCATTGATAAGGGAAAGGGAGATGTACAAAACCAATAATAAGAGGATGTTGAGAGAGAATGAATGCTTGAAAGACTTGGTAGGTGGTGTAACAGAACCAACAAGGATGCTCACTCAAGGTGAGAGTTCACAGAAAAAAGACCATTGGGAAGGGTCAACTGCATACTCTCAAGGGAGAATGGATGCATTTGCTGCAATAATAAAAAAAAGGCAGGTTGTTTTAACCACTTGGTTAAATAAACTCTGGGGAAAACATTCACAGTACGTAGATGCAATAAAGGAACACAAGAGAGTGGATAGCAAAATTTAGGAAAGAATTGAGGAATTGGAGGACACTACTAGTAATGAAGAGATTGAAAATGCCAATTGTATTATGGATAGGCACAGGGATTTCTTTGTGGAGTTACAAGGGCATATGCAGGGATTGATAGAGGTTGCCGAAGATAGAGTCACCAAGTTATGTGATGATGAAGGGAAAATGAAGGAAGTGACTACATGGAAAAGTGAGTGCGAAACAATACTCCAAGGGATGCTGGAGACAACCATTGCAAAAGGTGTGATATTGGATGCAGCATGTGAGCAAAATGAGAAAATGATAATGATGGAGATTGTGATCCGCGATGCGTTGGGAGATGCTGACACTCATGAGCGCCAGGATTATATGGAGCATATGTCTGTAGTCCATTTGTGGCTGAAGAGAAATTAGTTAATAATGGATTTGTTAAACCTTTTATGCTTTAAACCTTTTTGAAAAGGCACGTCTTTTTGCAAACTGATGTATAAGTATCCGTTGTTGGATAAATTTAAGGGGTAGAAGATAGAATTAGAATAGGATAGAATGTTGTAAGCATTAAATTTTTAGAAATGATGACATTCAAGGAGACTATGTTGCATGTATGAACTGTGAAGGAGATAATGAAAGACTGTTGATTTAGTGGCTTCATTCTGGTATCAATTGTTTGTTGGATTCTTGCGATTATTTGATTGTCTCCAATCTAATGTTTCTTGGTTGTTTAAATTGAAGTATCAAGTATATATTCTATTTATCAGTACACATTTGTTTTTTTTGTGTGATTTGGTTTATTGGATTCTTTAAAGAAGAATTAAAATTCCTTTCAATAAATTATAGTAATCTGGGAATGCCATTTGGATCATTAAGAAAAATCAGATTATTAGATTTGATATTCTGCCTCAATTAGGGTTTATCAATTACACTCTTGCATGTTTATACCAGTTGTAAACTCATAGTTATATGCCAAACAATTAGAGGACCTGCTAGATAGAAACCATTCATTAAAGGCTTTCATTTGACTCCGTTTTACCCAATAAGGCACTGGTCTCCCTTATTTACATTACATTAGTTTTATTCATTTCATTTAACATCTCTTAATTGAACATATTAATTCATACCTTGATATTGCATATACAATTTATACCAAAGTAGGATCATATCTTTCCACTGTTAAATTGCCATTTGTGGATAGTTAGATCAAGTAGGAAACATAAATTGAACATATTAATTTAGTATAAGAGTCAACCAATCATAAGGAAAACATAATATGAAGATGAATTTTCTCAAATCTTGTGGTTGTAGATGCCCTTTTGAAATCTATGCAAAATGTGGGAGGATAGACAAAGCTCATGAACTATTTGACACAATGCCTCGAATAATTGTAATCTCATGGAATACACTATAATTAGAAAAGTCTCATCACTACCCTCATAACAATCTATCAATTTGTTTTAGTGTCTATTGTGTTATACCCAATTTGGGACATGGGGTATAAAAAAATAGACACTAAAATAAATTGAGAGATTACAATTCTTTGAGACATTTTGTCAAATAGTTCACAAGCTTTTTCTATCCTTCCACATTCTATATAAATTTTAAAAGGGCATCTACAACCACAACATTTGAAAAAATCATCTTCATATTATGCTTTGATGGATGTCTATACCTTGTTCCAAATCTCCCATATTAAGGAAACCAATAAGGATTTTGGTGAAGGTTGTGGAATTTTTCTTTGCATCTACCAATTGCATTTGTTTGAAAGTTTCTAAAACCTTTTAAACAAATCGATTTTGTTTATATTCTAAAATCATTATAGTCCTTATAGTCCTTCTAGTCCACACCACTTTGTTTTTTGAAGGAACTATTAACATATATTTCTTATTTATGTTCCAAATTGTAGACATGTTTATAAGTTTTATATTACAATTAATAATATTAATTTTGGCAAGACATTAAAATATTTTGTTGATTTTAAAAATATATGCATCCCAATGTAAAAATGCCAACAATGGAAGCAATGATTGTAACACATAATTTTTGGTGTAGTATCCAATTCAAAGGATGATGTTACAATTTAGGGTTATGATTGGGTATTTAATTAGGGTTAAGATTTAGTGTTCGGGTTAGTGTTAGGTTTAGAGTTAGGGTTAGGTTTAGATTAGGGTTTATGTTTTATGGTTAGGGTTAGATTTAGAGTTTTGGTTATGGTTGGGATTAGATATGAAATTAGGGTTAGGGTTTAGTATTACAATTAGGGATTATAATATTAGGGTTATATCTAGAATGAAGTTTTAGGGTTATTGTAATTATGATTAAGGGTTGTTTTTATATTTGGCTTAGAGTTGGGGTTAGGATTAGGGCCAGGGATAGGGCTAGGGTTAAGTTTAGGGATAGGTTTAGGGTTATTAGAGTGAATGCAACTAATTAATAAAATAAATAATATTTAGGGTTAGGTAATTAGGGTTAGGGTTGGGGTTAGAGTTTTGTTTGTGGTTAGGGTTATAAAGATAAGATAAAGGTGACGGTTAGGGTCAAGGTTAAGGTTTCAAGAAAAAGGGTTAGGTTATGATTTAGACTACCCTAAACTCTAACCATAACCATAAACCTAATCCCAAACCTAACCCTAAAGAAAACACATAACCTAACCCTAATTGTAGTGTTTGAGGCTAGGCTCAAACACTATATAACCTAACCCTATATAACCTAACACATAACCTAGCACTAGAAAAAATTCTTCTCCCAAACAATCTCCTCTACTTCTATTCATGCCTACTAGAGTTGCAACATTCAACATTGGTGCTTCAACCATTCATTCAAAGCTAAGAATTTGAAAGCAGCGTTCATTTGTAATATAATTAATCATTTAACAATATTATAATTATTATTAATCTAATACAATATTAATATTATTAATAATATACCAATAATATTAATAATCTAATATAATTACTATTAATCTATATATAGATTATATATAATCTTAATATATCAAATATATCATTATAATTCATATAATGTAATATAATATTGTTATATAATATATTAATATTATAAAATTACTCTTAATCAAAGTGCTTTAATATTTATGTCGAGTTTTAGTACATTATATGATAGGTTACTAAAGCGGCTTTGAGATGCATGTGCTCAAAATCGACGGTGATGTTATAATCTTGATGAAAAGTTGCTTGACGGTTATGTTCAGTGCTAGTGACTTCTCAAACACAAGAAGATGTGATTTTGGCCCTATTAGGAGAAGATTTAAAAGTTGATTCTAGAGCTGAGAAAAATTATCATATTAAATTATGAAGCCCCTTTCTTTGGAAAGGATATTTCATGTGTGTTCAAAAATTCTTGTTGCACACATTTCCATTACTCGTGTTGCTAAGAACCTTGCAAATCCTCATATTTGAAGATTGAAAAAATCCAAAGGTATATTTTATGGCCTCCCTTTAACCAAGGAAAATGGTTTCACAAAGTATGCTAGGAGTTTTATTATTTCCCTCATGACTCTAATAGGCTTGGCTTACTTTATATTCACTACTCTAAATGGCGCCATAATAGGCTTTGCTTGCTTTATATTCACTACTCTAAATGGTGCCATAATTTTTTAAAATTTAATTAACATACTCCAAAACCTAACTAAAGCAGGTTGTAGCTCATCAAATTGGACAAGTGAAAGGTCAATACCAGCGCTGAGGAAGACTTTGGAGGAGTGAAAACAAGGTCGATACCAGTGCCGATGAAGATTTTGGAGCTAAAACAAGGTCAATACTAGCGCCGAGGACCAAGTTGAGGGCACTGAGGGAAAATTGATGACCAAGGGACAATGAGTACTATAAGTTTGGCACCCCCATTCTCTTTAACCTACAATTTTCATGCCTAGTTTCCAAGGATCTTCTCACACATTGGCCCCCCCATTCTTGTAAAATGGTATAAGATAAGAGAGAAAAAATAAAATAGCTTTGTCTTTCACATTTTTATAGTGATTACTAGAGGCACATAGACCAATTCTTCATAATAGATGAATTTGATCATACTTTTTTTCAATGATGCAACAGTTCAACTTTGGGGTGTATCATTTAGGCAACAGTTCAAATTTGGGGTTCATCATTTAGGCAATGACGGATCCCTACTCTTTCCATATGCTCTTTCCTTTCTATTTCTTCAAATGTATAGTTTATGTCTTATATTGTATTGAAATAGTTATTACCACAATTTGTTTGGGACACCATACATTTGTAATTATCAATAAAAGACATTTGTGAAAATTTTGTGCAATCTTTCTCTTGTATACATTTGCATAATGAACTGTAATTCATTTGAAAATACTTTTGTGTATATGAATGGAACTTAGTAGAATTGAATGTGTACCTTTATCTTTATTTTTGCAAAAACTATCCCAACTTTACTTGATTGATTTAGAAGCTAAACTAGGTAAAAAAATTGGTGAAATCTTCTATATGTTTGCCTGCTAAACATCCTCACAAGTTGCCTAAACTTATCCATTGGGCATGGTGTCGACTCTTGGAACTTGACAAGACTTGAGAAATAGTCTTGCATAATGTTGTAACTCATCCAAAATAGTGCATAACACCTACCAACCTTATTCAACCTACCAAATGACTCAAAACAAACTAACTGTGCAAACAAAACTTATTCACTTAAAACAAAAACTATCCTAACCTAGACTAACTAAGGAAAGGAATACCTAAATAACACCATTAATTGGTTCATGAAAGTAGCTACCCTTTCTTTGAAACTTGTAATGCTCCATATTTTTGTGAGCATCAAAGAGGAAATGAAGAAATGATAGATGTTTAACCAACTATTGCAATGCCTCATAAATGGAGAAAACAAATCCACAAATCCACTTACCATTCATGTTATCTTAAAATGGATAGGATAGTAGGATAGATTCCTCATGGTTGGGTGCAATAATGACTTGTGATGCATTTCTAGTTTCCATCCTAGTTAGATGCCTGATAGGACATCCCTTTGAAAGCTTTAGATTGGTTTTTTCCTTTTTCCTCTTTTGGTGTGATCATATCCTTCATCTTACTCTTATGGTGATCTTGTGGTACAAGAAACTGATTTGGTACTTCATGGTTTTCTTCTTCTTTCAAAGAACCCAATAAGGTTGATATAATATTATCATGACTGCATTCTTCAAACCTTTCTACCTTATTTATGGTTGTCTTGTTTCATGGCTAGGTTTAGACAAGAGAGAAGACAATTTGAATGATTAGAAATAACAGCATTACCTTCACCTTACATGATAAATTTCCATGTTGATTCTTCATCCATGGTCAATGGACCATCCTCTTCCATTAAGATAGATAATAACTCAAAATGCAAGTTTGAACCATGAAAGGTTGCCAAGATTTCACAACCCTTTAGGGTAACAAAACAACGTTTGAAACAATTAAACCTTCTACTCTTTAGGTGCTGCTAAACCTAGGCGGGTGTACCTAACTAAATTAAGCAGACTTGACCTTTGATCTTTTCCTGTTGCCTTAATTTGTCCAAGATGGCAATTTGAAATGGACAAAATAAAACAAACTCAGTACAATTTGCATAACAATATTCAAAACTAAAACCTAATACGCTTAGATAGCAGATGTAAAATTGTGAGTGAAACTAGAGGATGAAAATGAAAAGACCAGTGCCTTATAGGGTTCATGGAGTCGAGAAATCTAAAATGAGTTTATTTGTTCTGGAAAACATTCAAGTTATTTAGCATTTTATTTGGTTTATAGCTTGTATAAACATGCAATATTGTGATTACTGAGTTCTTAATAATCCAATTGACATTCCCTAATTACTATGATCAATTCAAAGAATTTAATCTTTACTGGGAAGAAACAATTAATTGACCATACAGATGTAGCAAATGTGCACTGATGAACTAGGTATAAACTTGTTTACACCAATTCGAATAACCAGAAAACACCATTACGGAGACAACTTCAATAATACTTTTCAACAAATATCATAAACAATCGATACCAGAAAACATTGCACCATCGTATTAAATTTTCATTGATATCTCCATCATTTTACATATGCAACTAGTCTCATCTTTGCCCCAAAATGTATATCGTTGTCTATTCTCTATCCTCTATCTAATTCTCCCTCTTCTCTAACTAATTCTTTGAAACATTTATACAATAAAATATCAAGGGTCGTGACCCTTCATTTTCAGTTGCAGTCATTTGATATTCTTGCCTGCCTTTGATTTTTCTTTGACACTCTAATCGCTCCATGCATTTCTTAATTTCATTTCTGTGGCTCTCTATTTTTTACCGCTCTACCACGGTCCTCTTGTTGCCTCACCACGGTACTATGATATCCACCTCCTAACCACTACTTAGTCGTTGCTTCCCTGTCCATCGCCTTACCATGGTCTACATCTCTGTCTCTGGCAATTCCACAGTGTTCAACTCTTATTGCCATCTCCACCGTTACCAGCACTACCTCGGTCTTCATTCTACCTATCCGCGGTATAGTAGTAACCATACTGACTGCTACCTCCAATACCTTATCATTTACTGCATTATCGTGACCACTGGCCTAACCACCAGCGGTACAGCGGTAGGCCTTCACTAACCGCTGCCTCTGTCCACCGTGCTACCTTGCTGTTCCTACTAATTGTGCATAGTATAGCAGTAACTGCTAACCGCTAACTGCTGACTATTATTGCATTATCATGATCTACGTTTAGACCCCTAGCGATAGCGTAGTAGTCATTTACTAACCGTTACTGCGGTCCTTGCTTTAATTGCGTGCGGTATAGCAGTAACCGCTAACCGCTTACCATATTGTTGCTTCGCTGATGTCGCCCATTCACCTAACTATCTTCGTTGACTGCTAGCTGCTTACCGCACTACCACAGTCACTGGCTTAACTGCCAGTGGTACTGCGGTAGCCGCCTTATGCTTCCTGCTAACTGCTACCACCATACCGCAGGCCCCTTTGTGGGAGGCCATGGTAAGGTGGTAGGTAATGTAAAATGTGAAGATTAAGGCAACAGTGCAAGGAATATATATGTTTGAATATTTTTGATGGGGGTAGAATGCATTTTCATGAATAAAATAGGAAAATAATAGGTTCAAATGAGAATAAAACCTTAGGATTTTATGGATTTTTATGGAAAATAATAAGATAATCCTAGGAATTCTAGTGGAAAATTTCAATTCTAACAGTGGCTCCTATTGGGGATGAGTGATTGTGAGATCATTGCAAGGATCCAGATCTCTGGGAGAGCAGACCAAACTCAGGGTAATGGACATGTGAGCATGATGGAACAAATGGCAACAGAAGATAATGAGACCCTATACTACCGTACATGGAAAATAATTTTGAAAAAAGGAAAAACAAGACTATCCATGTACTTGCAAATCTTGTTCCTTTTATATCCTAGACTACTATGCATGGAAAAGAATTTTATAGAGGATAATCAAGAGTTGTCCATGCACTAGCAACCCTCAATCCTCAGTGTTACCTTAAGAGAAAAAATGTTTCAGAAATTGCCCATGTACAGGCAATTCCTGATCCTCAGCAGCCATATTTTGCAAGTAGTATGAGTCTTCACTGTTCTTTCCAACCACCACAAAAGGCCCTAGCCACAAGGCTTCAAACTTCCCATGTTTTCCCTTCTCCTGGCACCTTGCATTCCACATCAGTACCAGATCACTTTCTCCAAATTTCCTATCCTTTGCTTTTTTGTCAAATAAATATTTCATCTGTGCTTGCAACTTTATATTCTTATTTTGAGCCACTCTTCTTATTTCATCTAGTTTAGCTAGCTACTGCATTCTTTCCTCCATGGGTTCAGGAATATCCAAATCTTCCTGAAGAACAAACTTATAGACTAGTAACAAGTTCTACAAAGGCATCCTAGCTTGTGCTCCATATACTAACTCAAATGGGGACTTCCCAATTGCTTTCTTCACCGTAATTCTATCAGCCCATACAGCCAGTCTTAATTTCGCATCCCAAGCCTTCTTGTTCTGACCCAACATCCTTCTTATAATCTTCAGAAGACTCTTATTGCTAGATTCTGCTTGTCCATTAGCCTGTGGATGATAAGGAGTTGCATAAGAAATGACAATACCATATGTGCTACAGAAGCCTCTGAACTCATCTGATCTGAAACACATTCCATTGTCAGTGATCAACCTCATTGGTTTACCAAATCTAGTAATGATATTATCCATCAGGAACTGTGTCACCACCTTACTTGTAGCTTGTTTAGTTGGAATGGCCTCTACCCATTTGGTAAAATAATCAGTGGCCACCAATATCCACCTATATCCACCACTTGATTTTTCTTGTATCTCCCCAATGAAATCAATTCCCCATTGATGAAAAGGGGCATCAACCTACAAGGGTTGAAGTGGCAAAGCTCCCTGATACTTCAGTTTTCCAAAGAACTTCTCGGAAGCTTCACATTTTCTCACATGTGCAAAAGAGTCATTAAAAACCTTTGGCCAATAATATCCTGCTCTGAGAATTTTTTGAGCAATCATTTTTGCTGAGTAATGTCCTCCACAAACCCCCTCATGCATTTCACTCAAGACATGTTTAGATTCAAATTCATCTAGGTATAACAATAATATGCCATCCCTATTTTTCCAAAATAAATCTCCATTCATAAAAACATATTTAGATGCCTGTAACTTTAGTGTTCTTGTCTGTTTTTAATTCATTCCCTCTGGTCACTTCATGTATTTAAGATAATACATGATATCTATATACCACTAAGTATGTTCAATGCTTGCAATTACATTTTCCTTTTCTACAGTGCAAATTTGATTTGCTCCAATGTTTGCCTCTGCCATTAGTTTTACCAAACCCTGACCTCTGACCAGTTTAGTAATTTGTATCTCCATGTCAAATTCTTGGATTTTGTTGATCCATTTGCATCTTTTACCTGTAACTTTAGACTATGTTAGAACATCCTTGACTGCTGCATGAGGAACATAAGCAATGATCTTAGCTCCAACAAGATATGGTCTGAAAGCTTTTATAGCTTTCACTAGTGCAAATGCTTGCTTCTCCATTATATCATACTTTAATTCAGATCCCTGTAATGACTTACTGAAGAAAGATACAGGTTGTTCATGACCATCTTCATTCTTTTGTTGTATGACAGCTGCAATAGTGTGCATTGAGGCAAATGAAAAAATCTGAAAAGGTTTTGAAAAATTAGGGGATTTAAGAATGGGAGCCTCCTTAATGGCTCGTTTAATAGATACAAAAGCATCCAAAGCCTCTGTATTCCATTCTATCTTTTGTCCTTTTCTCAACATTCTTGCTATGGGTTTAACAATCTCAGCAAAATTAGAGACAAATCTCCTAACAAAATTTATTTGTCCAAAAATGGCTATATTGCCTTAACATTTTTAGGGATAGAAATTTTATCAATGGCCTCAACCCTTTCGGGATCTATCCTAACCCCTTCCTTTGAAACAATATGTCCCAAAAGTTTACCCTCTGTAACTACAAAATTACACTGCTTGGGGTTTAAGCTAATACCATATTCAAGAGCTTTTATAAATACCTTTTCCAAATGACAAACATGATCTTCAGCCTTCTTGGAATAAGCAGTGAGTTCATCCTGATACACCACCATGAGGATATTGATTAAATTAGCAAATGCCACATCCATGGCTCTTTGAAAAGTCGCCCCTACATTAGTGAGACCAAATGGCATTCTCAGATAAACATACGTTCCCAAAGGAGTCGTGAATGTTGTCTTGTATTGTTCAGACTCTTTAACCTTGACCTGATTATACCCTAAAAATCCATCCATCATAGACAACAATTCGCAGCCTGTCACTTTATGTAATATGGCCTCCATATTTGGCAAAGGATAATTGTCTTAAGG
>CM021105.1:50111054-50462504 GCA_007115665.2 Sequoiadendron giganteum | reverse complement strand
ATAGTTAATCTCTCTATTTCCTCATCAGTAAGTCTCCTCACATTACTATGAGTGGGAATCTCAACAGGTTGTGGTTCTGCATAATCATCCTCAAAATCAGAAAAGACATGTTGCTTAGCCATATGGACTTTGTACCTTTGTTCTGCAACATCATATTCATAACCTCCTTCCTCCGAAGATGAGTATTTCTCCTCAACATGGTGAAGAACATTTGAAGTTAAGTAGATCTTGTGATCTTCTCCACCATCTCCCATTAAAAATCCCTCCTCATGCATCCTCTGGGCTACAACACAATACTCAGGGGAATGTGGTTTATCACAAGCTTCACAAAAATAACTGTTATTCACCATATACATTCCCTTCTTTCTCAATGGATCAGTAGTATCCTTGTCTCTAGGCCTATCTGTCATAGGTTTTCCATCTTTCTAGTTTGTGTTATAAGGCATATCATGCAGCCTAGGCCTATCCTTCCTATATGTGTTCTCCTGTTTATATTGATAATTATTGTTTTGTTGAAGAGATGGAGGGTTATCTCTCTTAGTCATTATCCCAACAACCTTTCTGTTGTTCTCAATTGTTAATGCTATCTTTTGTGCTTCAGCTAAGTTCCTTGGGAACCTGTTTCTCAATTCATACCATGTTTTAGGGTCAAATGCATTCAGTAAACACTTAATGCTACTGATTCTGGTAACTTTGATCTGGGAGGTACTCTATTCTGCAGTTTATTGAATCTTCTGTTAAAGTCAAAAATTGAATCATTCTAACCCTTCTGAATATGCATTAGTTCATGGAGAGCAGCGTTTGGTGCACTTAGATTCCCAAATTGTTCAAGAAATTGAGCTTGAAATACCTGGAAAGAATAAATAGAAGCTCTTGCCAGGCTATTAAACCAATCCCTAGCTTCCTCAATAAGGGACACCATGAATAACCTCATATGCAAATCTTCATAAGGTACATCCAAATCTTGGATAAAAGCATTGAAACTCCTTAAATGATCCTCGGCAGTGATTGCATTACTCCCAGTGAATTTAGGCACCAAATTTCTCCAAGAACCATCCATAGGATAAGGGTACAACTGAAACCCTGCCAAATCAAATTGTCTGATCATAGTAGTATACTGATACTGGTACATAGGGTTATTATATTGCAGATTTTGCTGTGGCACATGATGCTGACCAAGAGGTGGATAATTATTTGTGTGTTGTGTGGGGATATGCGGTGGATGATTTGGCTGTCTATATTGATTCCCAATTTGATGGTGAGGGATCCTTGGTGGTTCAGAATACCCAACACCATAATTACTCTGTTTATGGGGTGGTAGATACTTTGGGGGAAAACCAAGTATGTGAGGAATGTTCTGAGCTTTCTGGAGTTTGAATTCTTTTATTGCTTGAATCATTTGGGCCTTTTCTTGCTCTTCCCTCAACCTTTTGTGAAATTCAAACTGTGCTTTAACTTCATCATAAGTTAAAGATTCATAATCTTCTTGATGAATTTCTTGATTAGTAAGTCCATTCTGATCACCCTACATTTTTTGGTCATATTCATGTTGAATTCTGAGTCTTTCAGATTTGAGTCCAGCGTCAAATTCGACTTGTTTTTAAGGGTTATAAAAAGGATTTTTTTGATCTTCCGGGGTACAAGGCTCTTCAGTTGAACTATCTTTGCATGTGTCAAAACAATTCTCACCAAAAGGTATTGATGATTTGTCTTTGTTTGTCAAGAACATGTCATCATATTTCCCTTTACCCTTGTCAACCTTATCATCTTTATGCGTCCACTTATTATTGCTAGGAGGAGCTCCAGAATGACCCCACCTAAATTGAGATCTTCTTCCATTCATATTGCAATGTTCAAATCAAAGTCACTACTCACTTTTTTTGAAAGTGAGAAAAAGATTGTTACTTATTATTCCCAGCGGAGTCTGTATATAGGACTTCTGACTCTATGATTAAGGTGCGGATTCTTTGTTGTTCCCCAGCAGAGTCACCAATTTGTTAGCTCTCAAAAATGCAGGTTTGAACCATGAAAGGTTGCCAAGATTTCACAACGCTTTAGGGTAATAGAACAAGGTTTGAAACAATTAAACCTTCTACTCTTTAGGTGCTGCTAAACCTAGGTGGGTGTACCTAATTGAATTAAGCAAATTTGACCTTTGATCTTTTCCTATTGCCCTAATTTGTCCAAGATGGCAATTTGAAATGGACAAAATAAAACAAACTTAGTACAATTTGCATAACAATATTCAAAACCAAAACCTAATATGCTCAGATAACAGATGTAAAATTATGAGTGAAACTAGAGGATGAAAATGAAAAGACCAGTGCCTTATAGGGTTCACGGAGTCAAGAGAAATCTGAAACAAGTTTATTTGTTCTGGAAAACATTCAAGTTATTTAGCATTTTATTTGGTTTATAGCTTGTATAAACATGCAAGATTGTGATTACTGAGTTCTTCTTAATAATCCAATTGACATTCCCTAATTACTATGATCAATTCAAAGAATTTAATCTTTACTGGAAAGAAACAATTAATTGACCATACAAATACAGCAAATGTGCACTGATGAACTAGGTATAAACTTGTTTACACCAATTTGAATAACTAGAAAACACCATTACGGAGACAACTTCAATAATACTTTTCAACAAATATCATAAACAACCAATACTGGAAAACATTGCACCATCGTATTAAATTTTCATTGATATCTCCATCATTTTACATATGCAACCAGTCTCATCTTTGCCCCAAAATGTATATCGCTATCTGTTCTCTATCCTCTATCTAATTCTCCCTCTTCTCTAACTGATTTTCTAAAACATTTATACAATAAAATATCAAGGGTCATGACCCTTCATTTTCAGTTGCAGCCGTTTGATATTCTTGCCCGCCTTTGATTTTGCTTTGACACTCTAATAGGTCTATGCATTTCTTTATTTCATTTCTGTGGCTCTTTATTTTTTACCACTCTACCGCGGTCCTCTTGTTACCTCACCACGGTACTGCGATAGCCACCTCCTAACCACTTCTTAGCCGTTGCTTCCCTGTCCACTGCCTTACTGTGGTCTACATCTCTGTCTTTAGTGATTCCACAGTGTTCAACTCTTATTGCCATCTCCACCATTACCCGCGTTACCTCAGTCTTCATTCTTCCTATCCGTGGTATAGCGGTAACCATACTGACCGCTACCTCCAATACCTTTTCATTTACCACATTATTGTGACCACTGGCCTGACCACCAATAGTACAACGGTAGGCCTTTGCTAACCGCTGCCTCTGTCCACCATGCTACCTTGCTGTTCCTGCTGACTGTGCATGGTATAGCGGTAAATGCTAACCACTAACTATTGACTGCTATCATGTTATCGTGATCTATGTTCAGACTCCTGGCGGTAGCACAGTAGTTGTTTACTAACCGTTACCACGGTCACCGCGGTCCTTGCTTTAACTGCATGTGGTATAGCGGTAACCGCTAACTGCTTACCATATTGTCACTTCGCTGATGCCACCCATTCACCTGACTATCTTCATTGACCACCAGCCACTTACTGCACTACTGCAGTCATTGGCTTAATTGCCAGCGGTACCGTGGTAGCCACCTTATGCTACCTGCTAACTGCTACCGCCATACCACAGGCCCCTTTGTGGGAGGCCATGGTAAGGAGGTAGGTAATTTAAAATGTGAAGATTAAGGCAATGGTGTAAGGAATATATATGTTTGAATATTTTTTGATGGGGGTAGAATGCATTTTCATGAACAAAATAGGAAAATAATAGGTTCAAATGAGAATAAAACCTTAGGATTTTATTGATTTTTATGGAAAATAATAGGATAATCCTAGGAATTCTAGTGGAAAATTTCAGTTCTAACAATACCAACCTTAAGCTCTTTTGTACAGCAGAAAGGAAGTTCCTCCAAATAGCTAAGATCTTGCAAATCAACTTCATGATAAGTTTCTTGACTTGAGAGAATAGACTCCTCATCAAGACCATATTCTTCCTCTTGATCCATGTTTGATTTTTCCTCTTTAACCAGCAACTCATCGAATTGTTTGATATCTTCTTGTTGCTTTGAATCTTCATCCTCGATAAAAAAACAAGACAACTCATCAAATGGGAAGATCAACTCTTCCTTCTAACCCATCCAGTTTCCTTGTACCTTGTTTTCCAAATAATCACCCTCGACTTCTACTTGAAAAAGTTTGGATTTTTCATTATTCACACCATTCATGGGCTTATAAATAATAGATATCTCTTTTGCCTCCTCATAACTGACCTCACAAGTTCTTTCCACTTGAGGAAGATCCTTAATCAGTTTTGAGTCTTGAATTGAAAACAAAAACTATTGTTTCACTTCTAGCTCGACCTCCTCCTATTTGAAATGATCGAGCAACTCCTCAAAAGCTTTAGGGAGTGTTGATAGAGGATTGGCTAGTATAAGAGGCTTTGGTAACTCTTGAGTTAGAGAAGAAGTGATTTTCTTGAAGCTTGGGATTGTTAACACATGCTCTTCCAACTTAAAAATTTCATCATAGTTGTCCATGTTAGATTCAACTGGTAAGGGGATTTGAAAGGGCTTCTCTTGGTTACTAATCAACTATTGGTTTGAAGAAAAAAATTTAAAACTTGGAATTTTAATTGGCTTAGATTCTACAACACTTTCCTCTTCTTGGTTGCATGCATTTGGATTACTAAAACCAACTGATATGTAATTAGAGTCAACATGGTGTTGTTTATATTACCTCCAAAGGCTAATAATACTGAGTAAAACACCAAATCTCTCAGTATTTTGATGAGAAGTTCATCATACTAGTCCCACCAAGCATGCCAATGACTGTTATCTCTCAATATTGTACCCCTCCTAAGTTGCAGAACTTAACATATTGGTGAAACATGGGAATTTTCTAGGTTGTGGGTTACGTAGAGTAGAAAAGAACCTCTAGAGTAAGTTGGCTCTTATGGTAGTCACCTAAAACTTCTTGTTGGGAAAAGGGTAAGGAGGAAACATGAAATAAAACTAACTCCTAGCGTGATGCACCAAATATTAAGGATTTGTAATGTTGTTTTGACACACAATGTGATCAATAAAACTCACTGCAATATACATAACTCAGTTTTGACATGTTTTGCATAAGTATTTCATAGATAGGCTTTGAAGTTTATGGCAAAACTCAAGTGGAACAACAAATGACCTTCCTAGAGGCTCGAATTTTTGACTTCACAATTGAATCCTACATAGAACTGGTAGAACACAAACATGCACTTTTGTATAAAGGCTATGAGAAACTAGACTAGAACCAAGGATAAACATTATCATCACAAGGAAATATCAATAATTTCATGTTATCACATAATATCAAGTATTGAGAAGGAAAAATAGCTTGCTTTTATTGATTGAAAGGTAAAAATATAGCTGAGTACAAGTCTATGAAAATGAGTTACAATGCTATCTTTTTCTTGAAAGCTCCAAAAATGAGCTACAATACTTGCTGAAAGAAGAAAGAACTAACTCCAAACTATCATTTGAAGTTACTTTATTCTTGCAAAGATGCTGCACAAAGACGTTAAGTAGATTTGATTTGTGATGGACACATTTGGATGGTAGTAACAATAACTTGCAATCTATCAAGACTTGATTACCTTATAACCTA
Source organism: Sequoiadendron giganteum (assembly GCA_007115665.2). Lineage (NCBI taxonomy): Eukaryota > Viridiplantae > Streptophyta > Pinopsida > Cupressales > Cupressaceae > Sequoiadendron > Sequoiadendron giganteum. Next base: position 50,456,848 of record CM021105.1, on the reverse strand, counting down.
TCAATTTCTAGTGATGAAATGATAAATTAATCATAATGTCACCTTCGGATCACATCACCATGAAAGAAATTCATCCAACATCCTTATGAGTGCAGGCACCACAAAATAGGTATTTGTCAGATTTGTCTTCCTCAAGCGAGGGAAATTTAGGAAGAGAAGAGGAAAGCGAGACATGTAGTAGGTCTAAAAGAGGGAGATCAACTAGAGGTCAAAAGATTAGAAGAAAATTTCGTAAACGCATGGAATTTTTTCTTATTGAAGGGGGGTCATGTTCTTATGATGATGAGAGAATAGGTGACATTGAGGTGCCCTTGAGGTACAAACATCTATGGAAACAATGGGTACCCAAGGAACTTCCTCCAATAAACACTGATGTTTGTGTCAACGAGAGGATATATTGCATAGCACCATCGTCATTACATGGTTTGTGCCTATTTTGCATGGACGGCATAAAATTTTGTTACGACAAAGTTACTGAGTTGATGGAGTATGTTGGACCCTATTATAGTTACAAATATTGGATGCAACTGGTTCAATATACACAAAGTATGCGTAGGTATGCACTATCAAAAAATTATATACAACTAAAAGATAAGGATCAAAATAAAGGAGTGGCTAGGTACATTGATGGGAGGCCAAAAGCATCGAGGAATATTGCAGGGTTTATAAGTAGTACACGACCTGGGTCAACAAATAAGCAACCCAATTGTATATTCAAGGCGCGAGAGGGAAACCATGTATTTGTATGTGCGATAAAATCAATAACTACAGGGGAAGAGTTGCTAATCGATTACAATTTGAATCGCTTAGATACAAACACAATTACTATGGGGTTGGTATGTACTATATATATACCATTTTACCCAACCTCCAATTAATGACTCCAATATACCATTTTATTATTATGTTTTCTTTCGTAAGTCTATTGGTTTCATTTTGGTAATGTTTTTTATATTTAATTTTTGTCACAGCGGGACACTGATCATATGAGAAAGGCTTCGGCCCAGAGCACAAATCATGATCCATGTTTAGGCACTTCTATCCGACAGGTTTACATCATTGTAATTGTACAAATTAGATACGAGCAAAATGTTTTATTATTATATTTTTTTCATGAGTTTATTGGGTTAATTTTGATAATGTTTTTAATATTCTTGTTGCAGTTGGCTGCTCGGGGAAAGGCACCAGCAGTATAGGAGAGAATCCATATGGAGGTGCAGTCACTATTATGTGATGATGACATCGTATTTTCCACAAACCCTATGGATATGATGAGGTAGGCCCAAAAAAAATGCAATCAAGAAATCCTTCAGTTGGTATTCATAGTACCTCAAACAAATGAGATAAGAGAAAGGGTTAAAATATTGTCTGAGAGAGCACAGAACTTGGAAGTAAGCTATCATGAGATCTTTAATTATAACATAAGTTCATTCATGGTTTTATATTTTGTACTCTTTTATGTAATGAACTAAAATATGTGTTGTTTTTACAGGATTATTTGCATCCTCATGATCATGCTGCTGGCCATGATCAAGGTACTGCAAGTGTTTCCCGGGAAGTAGGGGATGGTACAAGTGTCAATCCTGATCTTCCTGCACATACAACACATCATCTGACCCCATCATTTGTTCCTATATTATCATCTAAAATTTCGGCAACACATACCATGCAGGCATTCGGTAATCCACCCTCTGGCAGCGAACACATGCCACTACATGTGTTAGTACTTGTGGATGCAAAGGCCACTACTACTGGTGATGTTTTAGTAGCATTTCCTGGATCTTCCTGTATTACTAGTACGGGAACATTTCCGGTCACATTTGTGGTGACTGAGGATTTCCTTCCCATAAAGATAGAGAAGGTCCCAGGTACTTTAAAATGTTTTAATTATTATTATTATTATTTTAAGTAAGTGCTAATAGTGGGGATAGCACCTTATTATATTGATTTACAAAATGGCAATATTTTCCTACATTATAATTGCAGGAAATGATGTTTTTTAGAAACATCTAAGTGATATTTCATTGGAGCTCTTCGGGCCCACCATACGTACATGGTGGAATGCCAAAATCATGATTTAAAAGATGAGCTCATTAACCGTTTAGTTGTGTTGTTCGGTGATAAAACATTCAACCGAACCAAGGTCCTTAAGAAAGCTAGTACCTATCTAAAGTATGTGAGGGACCAATATAGGTCACATTTAGAGAAGAACAGAAAGTACGAGCATCCCCCCATGATTCCGGAAAGGGAGTGGAAGGACTTGGTGTCAGATGGAAAGGAGAAGGCTGAAAAGAAGAAAGGAAAGATACTACCGAGCCAAGGAAGGTATGTGATACTATCAATAATTTAATTATATACTAATTAATCTTTCTTTTTACATAATCTAACGTATTTCAAAATTTTCATAGGCTGCCCGACACATCGAAGGCAACAAAGACAAGAGTATAAAAACATGGGCAGCACAAACTTGGCTCTGGTGGTTATATGAAAGTATCCACACAATTTGTAAGTATCAATAAATGAAATATTGCATCCAAATAATAAATTGCAAACAATTTTGGCTTTATCACATCACAGAAGCAAAATTCATGATCGCATTCAAAAATGCAGGGCTTTGATTTCAACAGAGTTCCCACACAAGAGGACCTAAAGATTGCCTTCGACCAAGGCTATGGAGCCCTAATTGAACAACTAAGAGTCTCGACTGGGAAAACACAATCTTCCACTACATCCAACATGCACGCAAATAAACTCAATAAAGTTTATTTCAAATTGAATACTTGTGCAATCTGTTCAATATTAATTTCCACCATAATAATGTGCCTATTTGTTTTACACAGATAAGCAATGATAATCCTGCACATGACATTGGAATGCAGCCTAGTGAGGGTGGAGTGCAACCTGTCGATGAAGGCCATGGTGTGCATCTCGGTACTAGATGTATTCATGTGCTATACAAAATGCAGTATGGATTAATACAATTAAACATCTTTAATTGCATTTGGTGTATTAATGAATGTAACCTTTCGTGTTTCAACTTCAGAGCATGTAGAGCGTGATCAACATGTTGAGCATGATCAGGCTAGACAAGATCAGGAACATGATGTGGCTCCATCAAGTAAGTAGGACCACTCTAATGTTCTTTTAAACATTTTTAATTGCAATTGGTGTATTAATTAATGTAATCTTTCATCTTTCAACTCCAGATCAGGATTTAGAGGGTGTTCAACATGTTGAGCATGAGGCTATAAGACAATATCAGGAACATGATGTGGCCCAATCAAGTAAAGAGCACCACTCTAATGTTCTTTTAATTAATGAAATACGTGTAACAATAATAATAAAACATATCAATTTAACATTTCTTTGCTATTGCAGCAAACCCCGCCTTGCAGTCGTGTCCACGTGGTTGTGAGTACACGACTAGGCATACATTAAGATCATGAGCAGAGGTCAGAACAACTCAAGGGGGGACATATGATTTTGAAAACGATACTCCACTTCAGCTTTTTTTAGCTGCAAAAAAGAAAAAAAGAAAAAAAAAAAGTGATTGTAATCATATTATGATAGCCATATTTTTGATAATATGTAAAAAATGAAAAAATGAAATATGTTAATGAATGAATCTGAATATGTTAATGAAAAAATGCTATATGTTAATGAATGAATGTTATATGTTATTAATGGATGAATGGATGAATGTGAATATGTTAATGAATGAATGTTATGATGTTATTAATGCAGGATGAATGAATGAATGAATGTTATATGTTATTAATGGATGAATGAATGATTAATGTTATATGATCGGGTATGGGGAATTGAGAGTCATGTGAGGGGGTGGGGGGGAAGGGAAAAATGAGCTTACACCTTCATGTGGTTGGCCCTGTTAAGTAGAGATTATTAAACTACTCTCAAAACAAAGAGAAGCTCAAAAAGGTAAGTAATGCACTTTTCAATATAAGAAATGCCTCATTTGAAGCATCAAACCAATCTACAAAGATGAAAGAAAGTGCTAAATTTTCACTATGAACATTGTGTTGTGTGTGGATTTGGTTTAAAAGCTCTGTTGATGGAGATGGCTTGTATGACAACCAAGAAAATAGTTATCATTATTGCTGCTACAAACAGGCCTCATATCATCAATCCTGCATTGTTAAGGCCTGGCCGACTTGACTACTTTTATATATCACCCAAAGTCACCCCAATAAGTATTTTGATACATTTGTATCATCATCGACAAGAGATCATGTATCGCTAGGATATTCTATAGTTTCCCTGATGTGGTGAGTCTCCCCGATGATTATTCTTTCGATCTCAACTATGTCACCAAGACTCCTACCGATGTAATCTTATCGGTGTCACATAGCTGGTTGGGTAGACATTCACAGCTTACTCCGATGATATATGTCTTTTTGATATGCTTCCCTCGTACTTCGTCGATGAGAGAAGATGTGTATCTCGTCGATGCAACGTCATCACTAAGACAAAAAATCCAGTCCCCTCGATATATCTTCTCAGGCAATTTTGATCGCTGTAATAGTCTTGATCTTTCAATGAATAGGTTTTTAAAAAAAAATGCACTTTCTCATTGAGTTTACAATGAACCGCAAAAATGTCCGATGAATTTGCAATGTATCCGACAAAGTTTCGCCGTAATGACTTGCCTATTTTGTCGCTCGTTCGATGAAATTCTGTTGCTATTTCAATCTAAGCTATGTTGCCAAGACTCCTGCCAATGTAATCTTATTGGCATCATATAACTGCTCAGGTAGACCTTCAGAACTTACTCCAATGATATATGTCTTGCCGATATGCTTCCCTCGATGAGACAATATGTGTATCTTGCCGATGAAAAGTTATCGCTGAGACAAAAAACCAGTCCTCCCGATATATCTTCTTAGGCAATTTTGATTGCTATAATAGTCTTCATCTTTCACCGATATGCCTACATTTCAATGAATAGGTTTTTAAAAAAAAAGTGCAATCTCTCGTCGATTTTACGACGAACCTCAAAAAGCGTCTGACGAATTTGCAATGTATTCGACGAAGTTTCGTCGTAATGACTTGCCTATTTCATCGCTTGTTCGACAAACTTCTATCGCTATTTCAATCTAAATTATGTCGCCAAGATTCATGCTGAAGTAAGCTTATCAGCGTCATATAGCTGCTCGGATAGACATTCAAAACTTACTCCGATGATATATGTCTTGCCGATATGCTTCCCTCGGTGAGACAATATGTTTATCTCACCGTTGAAAAGTTATCGCTGAGACAAAAAACCAGTCCTCTTGATATATCTTCTCAGGCAATTTTGATCATTGTAATAGTCTTGATCTTTCAACGAATAGGTTTTTAAAAAAAAAGTGCACTTTCTCATTGAATATACGACAAACCGCAAAAATGTCCGACGAATTTGCAATGTATCCAACGACATTTCTACATAATGACTTGCCTATTTCATCGCTCATTCGATGAACTTCTGTCGCTATTTCAATCTAAACTATGTCGCCAAGACTCCTGCCGATGTAATCTTATCGATGTCATATAGCTGCTTGGGTAGACCTTCAGAACTTACTCCAATGATATATGTCTTGCCGATATGCTTCCCTTGATGAGACAATATGTGTATCTCGCCGATGAAAAGTTATCGCTAAGACAAAAACTAGTCCTCCCGATATATCTTCTCAGGCAATTTTGATCATTGTAGTAGTCTTCATCTTTCACCGATATGCCTACATTTCAACGAATAGGTTTTAAAAAAAAAAGTGCAATCTCTCGTCGATTGTACGACGAACCTCAAAAAGCGTCTGATGAATTTGCAATGTAGCCAACGAGGTTTCGTCGTAATGACTTTCCTATTTCATCGCTCGTTCGACGAACTTCTGTCGCTATTTCAATCTAAATTATATCTCCAAGACAATTGCCAATGTAATCTTTTTGGCATCATATAGCTGCTTGGGTAGACCTTCAGAACTTACTCTGATAATATATGTCTTGCTGATATGCTTCCCTCATGCTTCGTCGATGAGACAAGATGTGTATCTCGATGATGAAAAGTTATCGCTGAGACAAAAATCCAGTCCTCTCGAAATATGTTCTCAGAAAATTTTGATCGCTATAACAATATTGATCTGTCAACGATATTGCCAATACGTCGAATTTGTGTCGTAATGGCGATGAACTTACATTGTTAATCTGATGGTTTGGCAAAGGTATGCCTCTCGTCATCCGGGCACTATTTGTCACGTGATCGACGAAGTTGGCGTCACAATTCTGACGAGCATGCGTCGTGAGGTCGACGTTTTGTAGCCCGTCGGGATGTAGATGAAATTTGAGCGACGGTGCTGACTTTTGTGATTCGTCGGCCGGTCGACAATGTATCGTCGAGATTCCGACGAAAGGCCGTTGAAAATTGGGGTCAAATCTTGTAGTTTGCTATATCTTAAAAAAAATATAAGTTGAGTCTCCAATGATAAATATTTGAAGTGCTAGTACTAAAATAAGGATTAATAATCTTTGAATAATTAATCCTATGGCGAGAAGCTCTTATTTATCAAGTATCAAACTCTTCTAGAAGAGGCACCCAAAACTCTATTAAAAGGATAATCCCTAAAAATTTTCATACATTTTGATGCAGTGAAGTTTTAAATTTTAAATTCAAATAATTTAAACATTTTGAGTGTAAATTATTTTTCCAAAAAAATTGAACTAATGTTAAATAATATTAGTCCAAACTTCAAAGATTGGGTTTTGAAGGAATCAAAAGTTGAGTCCTTGATGAAACTCTTGTCATTCCATCTTATAAATTACATCAAGTGCTAGGAAAGAAATAATTATTCTAACTTAATTATGTTGGTTAAAATCATTGGAGGGTTAGCATCTATCATTAATGTGAATCTTATTAAAGTGATGAAATTTATTCATAAGAAAATTTCTACCTAACCATAATTTTTCTGCAAGAGAAATTCAATTAGATCCTTGTTGATAATCCCTATAGCCTATTAGTGAGTTACTTAATAAAAGTTTTATCTTATTTATCCCTTCCTAAGAGTTTGAAGTTTTTATTAATTGTCTTTACATTATTATTTTTAGAATCCAAACATAAAGGAGACAAAATAATAATAATAGCCGAATCAGTAAGGTTACATTAATTTCCTAAAGTTAAATTATTAAATTGTAGGAGAGAGAGAGAGAGAGAGAGAGAGAGAGAAATTGCAAAATTATCTCTATTGAACAATAAATCTTTAAAAGATTAGTATTAATCTTTAATATTATTAATATTTTGATTTGATTGATACAATTATAATTAAAATTTTAATGCTTATCAATAACTTGTTAAATAAAAAAAATAATCAATGAGGAGAATAAGTTTGAGTTTGATCCTTTCCTTTAAACATTCTTTAGTTCAAGGTTAGGAATATTTATTCTTTTGATGAATTTAACTGTTAAAATGACTATTGGTTAAAGAAATTAAGTTGAATGACTTGGTTATAGTAGGGTATGGGTGTCATCTTAATGACCCTATCTTCATCTTTTCACATAGAGGCTCCATTTAAAAATATATATATATTTTTCTTATGTCCACATGTTTAAATGTGGGCATGAAAAATTATTGTGTCCAACGGTCATTTCCTTTTAAGTTTTTAGAAAATTTTCCTAATCGCTTACACTAATTTTATTTTTTATTAAGCTACAAGGTTTTTCATAAATGTATTTTATTAGTTAAAATGAAGGAAGAAATATAAGTTTTATGTTGATGAATGACTTTCTCTAATGCATCCACTTTATAAATGTACACTAAATGTAGGATGACCAAGTGTGTAACAAAAGCTTTAAAAGGAGTCACTTGATTTATTCTTCATCTTGGATCAAAACATGAACTAGACTAAGTTGAAGGTTAAGGGTTCCTAGTTTTGTGATTTAAATTATTATTGTTAATTCTAGGTCCCTTATTCTTTATTGACTAACTTATGGATGGTGTAGATTTAATTTTGAAACAGGATTGTCTTATGGTATTCACATGTACTATTTGTGGGTTTAGTAGGTAAGAGGAATCACCAAGTTATAAGAAAATAAATAATTTCAATATGCACCTACAATTGTATGTATTCCCAAGTAACATGATAAGTTAAAAGAAATGAGAGATGAATATAGGTCACAAATAAAAAAGGTTTAGAGTTTTTTTTTTCTATTCATATGAAAAGTTAAGGAATTTAAACTACTTTGGAAAGAAACTATTGATGTTTATGTTTTCTATGCTTTATTTCATCTTATCGTTTCATCCTTGATAAGGTCATGTATTTCTAACCTATGCATCCATTTTGCAACATAGAGGGCATTCCTTGTCTTAGAAATGTAACAAGCATAGAGGAATTGACTTGAATAAAGCACAAACAACACACTTAATCAACCATAAATAAATCTGAAAATGAAACCTAAAGGGTTACCAATGAAAAGATCCATGAAATAAAACTGCCAAATTTGATCAGGTTACTAATAGCAACATCAAATTTGACCACTAGAGACAAGGATGAGAAGCTTGAAATGCATATGCATCAACATAAATCAATAAAAAATAATAAATTAATTAGTTCTAGAACATGATGATTGAACATTTAAATGAACATGAATTAGAAAATGTGTCACTTGTCTATAATGTTTCAAGGAAATGATATACTTGGATGAGTTATGAGGGTTTAAGAGAATATTCTAGCTAATCTACCTATGCATATTTTAGACTAATATTGCCTCGATTTTAGACAAGACAAGTCCTTTAATCTATTAGAACCTAGATTTTCCACTAAAATTATAAGTCCTTTTCCCATTTAAACCCATTCATGTGCTATCTTTTCCATTAAAATTTTAATTTTCCATTCATATATACCTTATACTTGATACTATGGCCTTAACATTCACTTGGTATGACATTCACCGCTTTACTCTGGCCTCCCACAAAACGGCTCGTGATATGGAGGTGGTGGTTAAGGGGCAAGCGTAAAGCACTTACCGCACCATGGCGCATGGTCTAAACATAGACCGCGGTATCACGATGGGTGATAAGTCACCGACGTGTGCGCAGTCAACACAGTCACAGTGGTATGGCGGTAGCAGTTAAGGGGCAGTTAGCGAAAGCTTACCGCCACACCACGCATGGTCAAAACATTGACCATGGTATCACGGTGGGAAGTAAAAATTCAGTGAAGCGGCAGAGGGTGGCGGTCAGAGTAATGGCTACCGCTATATCATTGGTAGTGAGAAGGGTAACTGCGGTGGAGTGGTAGAGAGAAGTGAATGGTTAGTAGTTAGTGGTCATCGAAAATTCAATAGATGAGTGGTTTGAAGGCATACTGCACAACCACTGGCGGTTATCATGGTGACCGCAGTGAACAATTAGTAGGCAGTGAGGCAGCTGCCATCACATCGTGGTAGGTCACAATCATAACTGTGGTGAAGTGGTAAGGAAGTAAATGAAGGGAAGTGGACCAGTCACTGCGCAATCACGGATGGAAAATTCAAAGACTGAGGCAAAGCGGTAAGCGAAATAAATCCACGGGGAAATAAAAGTAAAGGAGTGGATAGAGTTAAATGAAGGCGGGAAAAAATATAAAATGAAAAATAAAAGCATGACTATAGTTTTAAATGTTTGATTTTCCAAAAAGGCAACTTAATCAAATATTTTATTTTCTGTCAGAGAATGCAAGCGGTTGTAACAGAAACTGAAGTGTCATGACCCTTAAGAGATGTCATGTATAAGTATTTCAAAAAAAAGAGGGAGAAGAGGGTAGGAGTTAGTAGGTGGGAGTTAGATTTTTCCAGAAAATGGACTGGGGAATGTAAACAATGACAGAGCCTTTCCTAAAACAAATCAATGGAGAAAATGTTTTAAACTGGTGAATTTTTTTTGGTGTTTAGTTGTTGTGATGAAATCATTCAAATTCTTTATCTAGTTGTCTCCAACTTGAGATCCATTAATTATTTAAATCAGCATATCAAGTATATTTCTGATTTATCAAAATGTATTCCCATTTTGTGTGATTTAGTTGATTGGTGTCTACAAGTCAGATTTAAACTCTTTTCACTAAGTCACAGTGGTTTTAAGATTTCTTTTGAATAGTTAAAAAAGAACCAGGTGAAGAAACATTCCAACACAGTTTATGCTAGTCACAGAATTTTCAAAGTGCCTAACAACTAGAGTTAAGCCAAAGAGGGAAACATTTACAGTTTTTGATCTTTGACTCCACTGCCCATGTGGATAGAAGGCACTGATCTATCACAACCTAGAGAACAAAATTCATATAAAACAACATTTTCAAATAACTTTTCTTTTGTGCAGTAGGAGTAGGATTAGTTGCAGTAATTTTCATCTATTCACTTCCATTTTCAATTGTGGATAGATTGCCCAATCAGGAAATACATTTCAAAATCTGCATCATTCATATAGGTTCACCCACCTAGGTTTAGCAGAACCCGAAGAGTAGAAGGTACAATTGCATCAATTGGCCTTGTACGTTGGCCAAAAGCGTTGTGAGAGCTTGGCAACCTCTCATGGTTTAAACCTTCTTTTTCTGAGACCCAACAGTTTGGCGACTCTACTAGGACATACATTAGAAAATTTGGTTCCAGCCTTTCCATTTACATATTCAACACAGTTACAAAATTAGTCTCCAATCAGATAATCATAATTGTGTAGTTTGCCTCTCCCCATCTGAATCACACACACAATAGTTTGGTGACTCTGCTAGGGAATTACTCAAGAAAGTTTTTTCAGCCTATCCATTTATTGAGTAAGCAAAGTTTTACATTTTTTTTGGGAGATTCCGCTAGGGAAAACCAAAGCAATATCATAATATTTTTCATTTTCCTACTTTTGGGAAAATTAGGTGGAAACTTTGTTTCATTTTGATAAATAATGCATGGGTGTTGTGAAGCAATAATATTTTTTCAAGATGGCAAAAGAAGAAAGAAGACAATATTCAATAAGAGAGTTGAAGGAATTGAGACAACAAAGGCTACAATTGGACCAACATATGCTACAAGTGAATCAACAACTGCTGCAATTGGGAGTCAAAAGTGTTCCAAATACATCACCAAATAGGTCATCATGTAGTGAGAATGAATACACAAATGGCAGTAGATCTTGGACAACACAAGTGCCCTATGATGCAACTAAGAACTTTGGTAATAAAGGTAATGTACTATATCCACAACAAAACACTTTTGATGAGTATATTCAAATTCAAGAGAGGCAAAAATTTTGTGGATTCCTTTTTTGACATAAGGAGATATAAGGGAGAATCTATGATTTCCTTATACAAGAGAAAGATGTTGGTTTGCATGTTATTGATGATGAGTGTTCAACATTTGTTGATTCGAGTACGTATAAGGATGACTTAATGGATCAAATATATGTGTCAATGCCAACTAGTGATAGGAAAGGAATGGAAAGTGATTTGATTGTTTTAGAAGATGTTGCCAAGACTAAATTTTTTGATTTCCATGAGAAGCATTTAGATTTTTAGGTCCCAGTATAGCTACCAGATCATTCAAAAACATATAATAATGAGAAGGCCTATGAATGTTTTGTTGAATGCGGATACACTTTGTATGCTGAGGGTGATAAAGATCTGTCATATGATAGTAGGAATGAAGAAATGCGGAGTGGTGAAATGAATGCGATTTAGGTTGAACACAATGATTTCCTAAAGGTTTTCAATGGCAGTGCATGCTACAAGGTAGGTGGAATGGATAGTTTCAAAAGAAACCCAATGAGCTCTAATCAAAATAAGGTCTATGATAGAGGAAAGTGCGGGGTTTTCTTTTTGGGTGGCCTGGGGCCATCCTTTATGGTTTGATTTTTGAACCTTAGTAGATATAGAGGATTAAGGATTGCCAGTACATGGAAAATTCCTAACAAACATTTTTAAACATTATTTTCCATGCACAGTAGTTTAGGAAGGGTCTAGGTTTGCTAGTACATGGACATTCCCAAAGGTGCCTTTGTTGAAAACTTTGTTTTCCTTCCACGTACAGTAGTCTAAGGTCATTTTCACCTTCCATTCTCCATTTTTCATCTCCCATATTCCTCATCTTCCACTCTCTATTTTCTATCTTCCATTGCTCTCATTTTCTTGTCCATTCATGTCTTGGTCTGCTCTCCTAGTTGCATTCTAGATTCTTGCAGTGATTTGATAAAACTACTCATCCCCAATAGGAGCCACTATTAGAACCTAAATTTTCCACTAAAATTATAAGTCCTTTTCCCATTTGAACCCGTTCATGTGTTATATTTTCCATTAAAAAATCATTTTTCCATTCATATATACCTTATAATTTATAGCACGGCCTTAACATTCACTTGGTATGATATTCACCACTTTATTGTGGCCTCCCACAAAAGGGCTCGCGGTATGGTAGTGGTAGTTAAGGGGAAAACGTAAATCACTTACCGCACCACCGTACATGGTCTAAACATAGACTATTGTATCGCAGTGGGTGGCAAGTCACCGACATGCATGTAGTCAACACAGTCACCATGGTATGGCAGTAGACGTTAAGGGGCAGTTACTGAAAGCTTATCGCCACACCACGCATGGTCAAAACATTAACTGCGATATCGCGGTGGGTGGTAAACAATCAGTGAAGTGACAGAGTGTGGTGGTCAGAGCAACGAATACTGTAATACCATTGGCAGTGAGAAGGGTAACCATGGTGGAGCAGTAGACGGAGGTGAATGATTAGTAGATAGTAGGCAGTGAAATAGTCAGTAGATGAGCGGTTTGAAGGCATACCGCAATACTACTGGCGGTTATCATGGTGACTGTGGTGAGTAGTTAGTGGGCAATGAGGTGGCTACCGTCACACTGTGGCAGGTCATAATGGTAACTGTGGTGAAGCAGTAAGGAATTAAATGAAGGGAAATGGGATGGTCATTGCACAACCATGGATGGAAAATTCAAAGACTGAGGTAAAGCGGTAAGTGAAAGAAATCCACGTGGAAATAAAAGTAAAGGAGCGGATAGAGTGAAATGAAGGTGGGAAAAAATATAAAAGGAAAAATCAAAGCATGACTATAATTTTAAATATTTGATGTTCCAATAAGGTAACTTAATCAAATATTTTATTTTCTATCAGAGAATGCAAGCGGTTGTAACATAAACTGAAGGGTCGTGACCCTTGAGATATGTAATGTATAAATATTTTTAAAAAAAGAGGGAGAAGAGGGTAGGAGTTAGATTTTTCCATAAAATGGATTGGGGAATGTAAACAATGACAAAGCCTTTCCTGAAATAGATCAATGGAGAAAATGTTTTCAATTGGTGAATTTATTTTGGTGTTCAGTTTTTGTGATGAAATAATTCAAATTCTTTATCTGGTTGTCTCCAACTTGAGATCCTTTAATTATTTAAATCAGCATATCAAGTATATTTCTGATTTATAAAAATGTATTCTCATTTTGTGTGATTTAGTTGATTGGTGTCTGAAAGTCAGATTTAAACTCTTTTAACTAAGTAACAGTGGTTTTAAGATTTATTTTGGATAGTTAAAGAAGAACTAGGTGAAGAAACATTCTAGCATAGTTTATGGAAGTCATAAATTTAGTGAAGTTTTATGCCAGTAATAGAATTTTCAAAGTGCCTAACAACTAGAGTTAAGCCAAAGAGGGAAATATGTACAGTTTTTGATCTTCGACTCCATTGCTCGTGTGGATAGAAGGCATTGATGTATCATAACCCAAAGAACATATTTCATATAAAACAACATTTTCAAAAACCTTTTCTTTTGTGCAGTAGGAGTATGAGTAGTTGTATTAATTTTCATCTATTCACTTCCATCTACCATTGTGGATAGATTGCTCAATCAAGAAATACATTTCAAAATCTGCATCATTCATATAGGTACAGCCGCCTAGGTCTAGCAAAACCTGAAGAGTAGAAGGTACAATTGCATCAATTGGCCTTGTACATTGGCCAAAAGCATTGTGAGAGCTTGGCAACCTCTCGTGGTTTAAACTTGCGATTTTGAGACCCAACACAATCAAGGATCACTAGGCTTAGAATAATTTTTAATTAAACCCATGATTATAGATCAATTTAAAATAAATACACTAGAACTTGATAAGTGATCATATACCAATGGACCAACATTATAATATTCCATATTAAATTATTTTCATGTACATATTCTCATAAAAAAACCCAATACAAGTCATGTATTCATACAAATATATAGGTTTTCGGTGATATAGATTGTCTAGGCTAAGTTTTGAAGGGGATTATTTTATTTCAAGGGATGAGAGTATTTTTGAGCATGATGATGATGTACATTTATAAACCAATAACACATAGGAGTTGACACCAAGTTTCAAATGTAGTGACAATAGGAAAGCCTAAATTATTAGTATAAATAGCTTAATGGAAATACATAATAGTATGGATAGAGAAGATAATGATAATATTTCCAAGGAATTATATTAAATGTAAGGCATCTCAAATAAGATGTGAATACTAGGAAATGAGGTGGTTATTGATGGATAAAAAGGGGTAGCCAAACTACCAAGCCAATAAATATTGAGTAATAGGAAAAGTTTCCTACTAAAGTGTAACAATGAAAGGAGGGGCAATCAAACTTTAAGTTAAATTATTTTTCATGGCCTAGAGAGATCATAATAATTTCATATTTTCCCTAACATATGAAGATCTTAGATGTGTATTTTAAATTTAAATATGTCAAATTGACAAGCCAATAGGATTCAAGGAGGAGGAACTCAAAACTATGGTATAAGTATTAGGTGGTCTAAATTGGTAGAAGCTAATTAATTTATACAAACATGTACCATTCAAGTGAAGAATATCAAACACATTGATAAGTAAATTAAATTTTAGAATATGAGACCCAAAGAAGGCCTACAGAAGGTATAGGTCTAAATCATATCTTGATGATTAAATGTGAACATAATATTCATATTCATGTAAATTGGATTCAATTATAAAAGTCTATTCCTTGTGTTTGTGTGTATATTTTGTTACCAATTCCTCTAAGAATAGGATCTTTGAATGTTTTCTATTGTATGTTAATTTACTTAGAGGTACTAAATTGAGGTCCTACAAGGTGCAAGTAGGATATAGTCAAACTAAAGGGTAAAAAATCAAGATAAATTGATTGAAGGGTAACATCTTGGGATAACAAAGTGAACCTCAGAAAAACTCAAGAAAATTTAGGCTATGTTGGGATAATATAATTGTAGTAGTGGAGGAGTGAAATTACAAGAATAAAGGAGGATTGAATTAAGAGTTGGGAACTATTTATATCTGGCCAAGTAATAGGTGAAGGCTTGCTCTAAATAATCAATGCTTGACAAAAATTTAAGATGCTCTTCTAACTATCAAATGATACCTGAACTATTAGGTTATTAGACATTCCTATCGAATATAATCCATCCAATTTGATATCAATATGAAAAGAGAAAATATGGAGCTAGCCTCTTTATTAAGTGATGTGAGAAACTTAATTTTCTTATCCTTTTTGTAGATTTAATCTCATAATTATATCCCTAAATTTTAGTCCATATACACATGAATTATTTTATTTGAAAAATATTGTATAAACGAAGAAGTAAAAAAACAATCAATAATACAGTTGTTCATTAAGCTTAATATAATAAATGGAGAAGGACCTAAATGATATCTAGACTATCAAAAAATAAAGATACTCTACGACATCCAGACAAGACTCCAGATTTTAACTCGAAATTTATTACATATTTAAGGATTGAACAAAATACAAAGGAGATACACTGACCAATGCTAAAAGAACAAGAGATTCCTATTTCCATAAATATACTAACCAATTCAATGTGTTTAATTATTCATAAAACTTGGCATATATATTTTTGACAGTATACTATAAAATAAGTTTGTATTAGGAATGCAATATAATGACTTTTAATAGTTTTGAATGGAGTTGCTTTCTAAGAAATGTTGAATCTTCCTAAGCCTACATTGAGATATAATGTTATTTTAAGAGTGTGAAATATTTGATGTATTAGAGAAGTAAGTTGGAGATGCTGTGTATCTACCAAGATTGAGAAAGTTGAATATTATTCAATTTCTAATTTTTCACTTGAAATTTATAGGAAGAAATGGTCTAAAATTTTAATATATTTAGAAATACAAGTTCTAGTCATTTGTATGCAATGTGGGTGTCATTGTTGCATACATGATCTAGGAAAATATTATGATTCTAAACTATTGAGAATTAATAGTTGTATCCCAAAACATACAATTCGTGTAGGTCACAAGAGGGGTAGTTTTTGCAATCTCCATACTAAATAGATAAATATTTTTATCAATAGAGTTTTCTTCACCGTTGATGAACTAAATACCTATTTTTAAGGTTCATATCGATATGGGTTTTCAAGGAATTTAATAAAAACACATATAATGAAGGAATAACTATTATGACTACAATTATTTTTATGAAATTGTGAATAAAAAATTCCATGTACTAAGATCACATGCCAAGAATGCACCCATTTTTCATAGAGGAGTTAAAAGGAGAAAAAATGGCAACACGATTCATTTACTCTTGACATCCTATCATTTAATTAGAAGGTAAGTTTAGATATTGCTCCATACAAACTTCCCAAGTATAAGTGAAGAATTATAAAATATGATATTTGTTACCAATTGAATAATTTAGTGGATATAATATTTTTCATGAAGGGAATAATAAGTATACAAGTAATTCTTATTTTTGTATTATTAGAGAAAAATATTAATTTTATAACATTATAAAATTGGTTTAGTTGATTTTAACCTCAGTTTGAGTTTAATAAAATAGGAGCTCCCATTTTGGCACAGGTAGAGAGGATGTTGCACGTGGCTTTACACCAGCCAAATGCATTTTATTGAAACTTTCTAAACCCTTTTCAAACAATCCATTTTGTGCATCATATGTGGAATAGCTGTAAACAACTTGCATACAAAATCATTTATATGAAACCTAAGTAATCAATTATGATGATTTTAGGCATCAATTGGTGTCTTAGACTGACTTAACTAAGAGCTTTGGAACAAGGTATGGATTTCCATCATAATATAAAGAAAGCGTTGGAATAGGGTATGTAAATTTAAATCATGGAAATTTCCTTGCTAAGCATTGACAAGGCAAGTGAACTATTTGATTGATAGCCTCAAGAAAATATGTTATTAAAAAGCTCATTGATGGATTTATTGCAAAAAAAAACTAGAAAATATTTCTCATTGAGGAAAAAAAAAAACTAGCAAGAAAATGCAATTAGGTGTGTTGATAGCATATTCTAAAGCTCACATTTTGGCATAGGAAAGGAGGATGTTTCTTGTGGTAGAGCTCCCATTTTGGCACAAACAAGTGAACTATTTGACATGATGTGAAATGTAGAAGCATTGACAAGACAAATGATTTTTTTCATATGCAAGTGAATTGTTTGACAAGGCAAGTTAACTATTTGATATGATTAAAGAAATGTGGAAGCACTAAAAAAAAAGGAAAACAAAGTAGAGGAAACCAACCTAGAGGGAGTGGTGCCCTAGTCGTAGAGGGTGGCGAACTTCTTACTGGTCTCCTAGAATATGCTTTCATTCGCCACTGTAAAATTGGAGTGAAATTATCATTTTTGACAGTAAAAACTTTTATTTAAAAAAACCATAGAATAGTGGTTCGATCAAACCCCCATTCGCTCGAATCCTATTATTTTATTACAAATTAATCCATCCACATGGAGGGGGGGTTCGCTTGAACTAGGGGGTTTGAGCGAACCGTAAAAGATGTTCGATTGAACCACCAAGTTCAAGTGAACCCCCTCAAAATTATTTGCCACCAAAAATCCATTTTTCCTTCCTCATAAGAATTGTAAACCATTATTATGGGTTTACCCTCCTAAGAGGGGTAATGTATGGAACCATGTAAAATTTTGAGACACATATCTTAAAATATATAAAAATTATAATTAAGTTCATGTTACTATTTTATTTACACACTAAAACTAGATAATGTAGGTAACTCCCAAGGTTAACCAATGATAGAAAAATATTTAAGTTTGAGTTGGTGGATCCTTATCTCAATAATATATTATAGGTATTTTTAAATGTGTTATAGATCACCACAATGTATTCTATATATATTGTAGATAAATCCATGTCTAATATGATTTGAGTATGAATAAAATTATATTTGAGAAGGTAAGTAGCCCAATAGAGAAAAAGGGGACCTATCTAATATTAATCAAGTTGAAAGAAAAAATATTCGAGGAAGATTAGAGGAAGAAGATGGATATAAAAATATATGTTGATAAGAAAGGTGAAAATAGAAGATGTGCATTAAATTCAATTTATAATAAGATCTAGAGCTTGTGACTAGATTTAGGTTAATTCCTATAAATATACACAAAACCTCTAACTAGATTAAATGCAAATTAAATAAATAATATTAAAAAGTGTTCTCTACATACATGATATTTTTACTAATGAAATTGTTATGTCTTTAAAAACAAAGTTTAGATTTGAAATTTCTAGTTGGATAATCCCTAATTGAAGGGCCTTTGACCTTAACTACATGGATATCTAATAAACAGGTCAAAAGATAAAGGTGTGAAATACAAAGGATTGTAGTCAATATAATACTTCTAGATTTCCTTGAGTTTTTAATTCAAAGTTTCTAGTTTTTGTAGTAGTTTATGTACAAGATGTCGATGGAGACCAAAGCAGTGTTAGGAGTATGTGAAATAGTGGAGGTATATTAGTGTTGTGATGTAAGAGCTAATAAAATAGTTATGAATCGATTGGACACATTATAATAAGTATTGATCATGGGATGAAATGGACGGATAGTATAGATATAGGCGTAGATATTGTGGCAACATATTGGTTATTAAAGTTGTAGGATCTTAGGTGTCGACACAATTCGGGAAGGAATGAAAGCACTAGTAGTATTCATAAGGAAATGAATATAACCATGGGGTAGGCGATATGAGGGAGTAAAGTTAAGGGAAAAGGTGGTAGTACCCATGAAAGAGGTATAACTTCAAGGTTGGAATAGGAGGATGGGTTAGAGAAACCACCATTAGAATGATTCATTAATGATCTAAGATATTATAGAATTTATGCGTGATTAAAACATCCCATTAATTCCTTATAAAAAAAATTGATAATTAATTATGGGATGAAATAAATATCAATTTTATCATTTAGGGTTTAGGGTTTGAGGTTTAGCATTTGTGGTGTAGGGTTTAGGGTTAAGGGTTAAGGGTTTTAGTTATTAGGTTTAATTTTTTTGTAAGCCTTGACAATTTTACACTATGTTTTTTTCCCCCTAAATTATTAGACCTAATTAAGCTCCTAACTTCCTAAATAATGTAGTTCAAGGCCAATTTTTATTTTTTTTCAACAAAATGTAAGTATTAAAAAAATATATGATCAATTTAATGTTTTTCCCTTGACACCTTATGTCTCTGAAAATGGGGTTAGGACTAGGATTCCCTAGGATGTCTAAGTCCTCCTATGGTGTCAAGACCCAATTTTTAATATGTCGGTGTTGATATTTTAATATTTAAAACCCAACTTCCAAAGGTTGACTATCGAGACCTAATTTTTGGGAAATTGAATAAATATCTATAAATACCTAGTTTTTTTACCATTTGAAACTGGAAGGAGAATTCATGAGAAAAGAATATTGTCAAGAAAAATTCAAGAAAAATATTTAGGAGATTTATTGTAAAAATTCAAGATACAATCATCATGTCAAGGTGCATGTGAGTTTATGTAGTTCATCTTATCATTATTTTGTGAAGGATAGCCCCTTTTGTAGATCTCTAAAGCAATTCAAGAAATAAAGCAAGAAAGATCCAAGGCCTTGAGGTGATGTGTATGACTTCAGTCCTTCAAGGAAGCCATTAGATGGTGGTAAGTTGTAGCACTTTGTGATTTCATCATTCCTTCCTATCCCTTATTATTTTATCATTGGCATTGCCATTATGGAAGTGGAAACACTTACATGGGGTTTGACTGAGGCAAACACCTAGATGGTAAAACATTTTCCCTCTCTTTGAATGTGTAGGTTTTAGGTTTAAAAAATATTATAAGAAGTTTGAAAACAAATTTATCATTGTTGCATTTGAAGCCCTCCACCTTGTCAACTCAAGAAAACTCACCTACAAAATTATTTGATAATGTTTTGATAGCTCTGCAAGTGGAAATGAGAGTCACATATCTTTCATTAGAGGACCTCAAAAATAGAGTAGGAAAGGTGTACAAGGACTCATACGCCCTAGGGTGACTCTATCCTCCTACTCAGACAAACATCAACTTTTCTAGATTATAGTCCTATACACTTTCCCGTTCTACCAACAATTAACTATTTTAGTTTATCAATTATTAGAACTTGCATTTTGTATATTAGGGCACATAGTTGAATCAATTTAATCATAAAAAAACCACTCTAGTCCATCTACATGGCTCAAAAGGATCAGATCTAGGTCTGATTGATTCACCTTCATAGTTGGAAGTCAATCTAAACACCTTGTTGATTTGCATCCTAATGTACCTTTGGAAAAGAAGCAAAAAAACAATCCTAGGTTTAGACATTAAACTTAAGGTTATTTTTTTCTTATATCATATAGTACCTAAGATAAAGTATACAAACCCACAAATTTGCATGAATAAAAAAATAGTACTCAAACATTATGCTAAGTCAAATATGAAAATGAAACTATATGAATGATAAAAGATCACTCAAACATTATACATGTATTTTTGAAGATATGATGACACATAATATTTTTTAGGATAAGTCAAGCTAGTTTAATTCTTGGTTATTATTAATTGTTTTATTTGTATTTAGATCTTAAACTATACCATAAATTGAACTCATTACTACTACACTATCAATGTTGATCTTGTATCATTTCTTTTTGTTGTAAACAGGTAATTATAATATCTATTTTAATAATTGTATCTTCTAACCAATCAAAAAAAAAATTGTATGTCTTTTTTTTAAATCTAAAAATAATAAGATTCATCTTAAATATTATTGAATACCAAATTTAAATTTTTATAAATCCTTATACTATATTATGAAATTATTATTATAATTTAATTATAAAATATAAAAAAGACAAATATCCAATTTTTTCACTTTTAAAAGTGATATAAAATCTCATGTCTTTTTCATGAAAATAATAAATAAATTTAGTACATAAAAAATAAACCTAATATCATGAAAGGTAAATCTAAAACTATGATTATTTTGAACGTTTTGTTGGATCATCACCTCCCAAATCAATAAATATATTGCTCAAGTGAAAGGAATTCAAATAATTTAAAAATAGTGATGCCAATGTTATCCTTATTGCAATGACCCCATCAAGGCCGGCCTTCCTATTTAATGGATAATCCCGAAACTCTAAAAGGATATTTACGATGCCTGTCTCAACGTCTTTACCAATGAATACCTGGTCATGGTTGATGCTCATGATAATGTTTGACAGCAGGCCTAAGAACAAAATACTACTTCATGACAATTTCTTATTATTTAAATAATCACTATTTAATGAAACCTTTCATATTCAAAATTATTAAACCAAGCAGGTGGAGTTTTATACAACCCATGTTTAGTCACATCAAGGTGAGAATGCATTGGCTTATAGTTGAAAATATTTCTTTGTTATTTATACAATTATTTTATCCACCTAGATAAGAAAGAAGACTATCAATATTCTGCAATGTGTAGGTTAAAAAAATATAAAAAATATAAAAATATTGGTATGCAATAAACTTTATTCTATTAAAACTCTATTTAAACATCATTTAATTGTGGGAAATAACAGGAGGCATGCTAAAACAAACACATAATTATAAATACTGAAATTATTAAAAATTTAGACATATGTACCAAACCCAAAAATTTATATTATATTGATTTTCAAAACCATATTTCATCACTACAGAGCTTCAGCTCAAATTTTCAACTTCTGATACAATCTATTTTTCCTCTACTCTTGAGAACATTTTTCATGTCACCTTTTTCTTCACTGTTCTGCTCTCTTCAGCACCCTATCTTTTCTCTCTATATCACCCTCTCTCTTTCAAAAATACAATCATGTATATATATAAATATCCAACTGTTCGAAAAAACCGCATATACAATAATATTAAAGGCCAATGAATAAGCCAAGTTGGTGAGCACAAAACTCATTAAAACTTTGTCCAATCACATTCAAACAACTGTCCTTTTAAGCCACCAAGGAGCACACAAACTGCCACCAGGAAAAGTCAAACAATCAACCGGCAAAGACTACTGCGCTACCGCCATGGTTTTCAAGGAGATCGCGGTGGCTGCGATAACAATGAGCACAGACGAAGAAGGGCTTACCGTGCTACCACCACAGTTAACAAACAGACCGCAATGGTTGCGGTAACCACTAGCAGATAGAGGGATGAGCTTACCGCGCTACCACCGTGGTTAACAAACAGACCGCGGTAACCGTCCACCAACGGTCAACAAACTGCCAGACACCGACACCGTGCAACAGTGAGGGGAGACAAGCCAGACCACAGTGGTTGCGTTAACCCCCAGGACCCGGTCAATGGACAACGAATGAAGGCACCGCGATACCGCATGAGGCAAACAGGTAGGCCGTGGTATAGCGGTAAAACCGTCCAACCACGAGGGGCCAGAAGGTCAACGCCGAGGTAACGCAGTAAAGACTAGAAGTTGGAATTATTTCCAACACTCCCTCTTAATTTCAACTTCTGCAACTGCCTCTTCCATTGATTGATGATGGCTCGATGTGTCTTCACTTTGTCGGCTTCACTGCATGAAAAACAATGATCTCTTTAGGATCTTCTTCAAATCTTTCACTTTAGCTACGGCTAGATCTCTTCATTCATTTGAATTCTGGCAGGCTTCTTCATTCTTCAGCTGATCTACCTTTTCAGAAACCTTCTGATCATTATTCTCAACTTTCTCATCTGTATACTCAGCTTTGTCATATGTCCTCTCCATTGCATCTATCTTCTCACCAATTTTCTCATTCTTATTATCATTCTTTGACCATTTGTATCTTTGTTCTTCTCCGAGGACTGCAGCCTCATTCATCCATTTTTCATCATTTTGCAATCTTCCTACAAGTTTTCAATCTGCTGTTATCTTCTATCATAGAGGTGGTTTTAGATTACTAGAAACTCACAAGGATGTTTTTAATCCTTTTTGTAGCTTTGATTTTGATTGATTTTTTAATTCTTCCCATAGTGGCACCCTACTGGTGCTAGGGAGACCTATCATTTTTTTTCATCTGTTGTCTTCATCCTGATTACTGAATGCTATTGAATATCATTGTGATATTTTTCTCTTTCCTTAACTTTTTCAAATTCATTCTTACAATGAGGTGGTTTCAGATTACCAAAAACTAACTGTAGAAATTTCATTCGTTACTTCCCATAGTGGCACTTTTTTGGTGCTAGGGAATCCAATCATTAGTCTCAACTCTTGACTTCTTTCTTGCTCACAGAAAGCTACTGCAATTCATTGCATTATTTTTCCTTCTTTAGCCAAACTCCTGATTCAATAATTTATTCAAAAACTTCAACCTCTTTTTCCAAAAATGAAACTCATTCCATTGTGGATGCTTCCATTCATGCTCTGGAAAAATTTAACTGCAATAATTCTTCAACCCTCTTCTTTCAGATTTATGAGTCTTGTCTTCTTCCATCACTTTTCACTTTCTTCATGCATAAGCACACTTTTGTTGTAACTTGAGAGCTACGACTCTGACTCTGTCCATATTCTTTTGACTGTGTCTCCAACTTCAACTCTTGATGATGACCATTAACAGCTGTGGCTATAGCCTCTGTTTTATCCATTTATATTATGTCTTCTCTCTAGTGCACTCAAAAAAAAAATTATTTGCAAGCTTCCTTGAATGTTGTTTTAACTGATTCTGTGACAATTGTTGCCGTATCAAACTTTTAAATTTTTGCAGTGGTAGTAGCAACTACTTTTCTGAATTTTTATTTCTCCTTACTCATGACCACTCTTTACTCAAGCTTAGAAGTTCTTGTGACTTCAACTAGCACACCTTTATTCTGTAATTACAACAATGTTTTCTCATTTTCAAAAACAATCAAAATTTTATCACACAAAAATGATACCAATCATTTTACCCTTTCAACTCTAGTCTTCAATACTTCAAAACATTAAACTAAGATTTTTATCTTCACTATTTGCAAGTGACCCATTAGACTACAACTTCTTTTCTCTCCAAACATTTTTCTTTTCATGTGAACCTTCATACCTCTCAGAATTTTTATTGACCTTCACATATGAACACTTGTACAATCTATTAAGCATACTAGATAGCTTCTGCCAACTTGAATCACAACTCCATCCACAATCCATCTTTATGCATTATGATGTAGACCCATTCTTTGACATCTCTCTCTAGCACTTTTCCTCACAGTGATTCTTTGAAGCACAAACCGTGCAAGGATGTAGATCCCAACACTCCTCCTTGATGTGACCTCTTCTATGACAGTGTGAACACTCATTACTCTTCATTTCTCTAACAAAATTACCTGCACTTGTAGCAGCATTTCCCTTTCCTGAAACATATCTGAGACCTTCATTCTTCGGCCTCATTGTAGCCACAATTGGCTCTCTTATTTCCTTGTTCATGTTTGCCAAGACCTTGTCCTGTGTAACCCATTCTTTTCATGATTTTTAACCTTGCATTCTCTTCACCACAACCAAATTCTTTTGCAGATTCTAACACATTTTCACAACTAGCCATATTTACAAATTCATCAACATGTTCATCTAGACACTTTTTATCATCAGCATTTTCAATAGGAACAAATTTTTCAAATGAAGAACATAAATCTGTTGTGTCACATGAGACATCACATACTGAAAGTTTTGTTTCCACAAATTTATTATATGCTCTTAATTTATCATTTTCTTCTTTCAATTATGTGATTTCCTTCAACAGCAAACAATTTTTCTCTTCTACCCTTTTCAAGAGTTTTCCCAAATCTTCATTATTTTCCTTTATTCATCCAACAACTTCATTTTCTGTTCAACCTCCTCATTTCTTTTCTTAATCTCTATAAAGGACTTCAACCTATCTTCTAGCTCTTCATTTCTAGCCTTAACCTTTCTTAATTCTTTCTCAAAATCATCATTTTCATCTAAAAACAAACACTTTTCTTTCAACAACTGTTTTATTCTTTCAATAAAACCCCCATTGTCCTTTTTAACAATACCCAATTCATCTTTAAGAAAAAACTATTTCTTCTTCTAAAAAATCTTTTGTAGATGACAAATTTTCATTCTCTTTCTTAACCCTTTTCCCTACTTTCCCCATTTGTAAAGGAAATTTCAACTTACCTCTTTTGAACTTGTTCCAGGGATATAACAGCTTCGTGTGACTCTAATCTTCTTCAGCCTTTATTTTCTTGTTGTTCAGCAACCGGGTCTGCAGCTCTTTGTTTGTTCAAACAACTGTTGTTATATTCAATTTTTTTTCTTCAACATAGCTTCTACTTTCTGTCAATTCACAACAACTATCTTCACAAATTTGATAAACCTTCTTATAACAACTTCTTCTACTTGTGAGCTTCTGCTTAGCTTCTCTTGTGATAGTGATCTATTCTCTTCCTTCAAAATACAACACTTCTGGCTTTTCCCAGCTATTCACATTCAAGCATTCTTCTTCTTTTCTCTAATGTACTCAGCCTCCTATTTTCTTCTTTCAACAACTTGGTTCGAAAAAATCTTTCAAAGCTTCAAACACTTCAAATCTCCCTGTTAGCTAAAATGACTTCAACCTTTTGCAAACATTCAACCTTTTCTAATATCTTCCTCTCTAGGAATTGATTCTCACTTAATTGACAACTATTTCTGAAACAAACAATTTTTCTTACAGACAAAGCACTTGTGGCTTCATTTTCTTTTAAAAACTTATTCCCTTTTTAATCTTCTTCACAAATTTTTAAACCCAGACAAACTTCTTATATTTTGCAAACAAACAAGTTCTAGACACTCTATGGCTTTCTCAAACAAGATAGTGATTACTTCACAAAAACTCACCACAAGTTTCTACTCCCAGTCAACCTGACCGACAAGCCTCTGATACCACTTTGTGGGAAATAACAGGAGGCATGCTAAAACAAACACATAATTATAAATACTGAAAGTATTAAAAATTTAGACATATGCACCAAACCCAGAAATTTATATTATATTGATTTTCAAAAACATATTTCATCACTATAGAGCTTCGGCTCAAATTTTCAATTTCTGATACAATCTATTTTTCTTCTGCTCTTGAGAGCATTTTTCATGTCACCTTTTTCTTCACTATTCTGCTTTCTCTTCAGCACCCTATCTTTTCTCTCTATATCACCCTCTCTCTTTCAAAAATACAATCATGTATATATATAAATATCCAACTATCCAAAAAAACCACATATACAATAATATTAAAGGCCAATGAATAAGCCAAGTTGGCGAGCACAAAACACATTAAAACTCTATCCAATCGCATTCAAACAACCATCCTTTTAAGGCACCGAGGAGCGCAGAAACTGACGCGAGGAAAAGTCAAACAATCAACCGATGAAGACTACCGCGCTACCACCGCAGTTTTCGAGGAGACCGCGGTGGCCGCGGTAATAGTGAGCACAGACGGAGAAGGGCTTACCGTGCTACCGTCGCGGATAACAAACAGACCGCGGTGGTCGCGGTAACCACTAGCAGATAGAGGCACGAGCTTATCGCGCTACTGCCGTGGTTAACAAACAGACCACGGTGGCCACGGTAACCATCCACCGACGATCAACAAACCGCTAGACACCGACACCACACAACAGCGAGGGGAGACAAGCCAGATCATGGTGGCTACGGTAACTGCCAGGACCCGGTCAACGGACAACGAACGAAGGCACTGCGATACCGCATGAGGCAAACAAGTAGGCCGTGGTATAGTGGTAAAACTGCCCAACCGCGAGGGGCCAAAAGGTCAACGCTGAGGTAACGCAGTAAAGACCAGAAGTTGGAATTATTTCCAACATTAATTCAGTGCTTAAAAAATCAATCATAATTTTACACATCTTCCACATCAAAATATGACAAATGTTTGCTTTATTTTTCTTAATTAAAGATAACCAATAATTATTAAAATAAATGTTGTTTAAGAATAATTCTTTTACTAAGATGAGACATATAGTTGCCCATTTGGTGCTAACTCCATCGTTTTTTAATTTTTAATTTAATTTTTTCAATTAAAATTGATCACATGAAGCAAGAGGGAGCCAAATTGTATTTATGTTCCATATAAGTTCTAACTGGGTTGCAGAATACGGTGCCGATTTGAATGACCAGATGAATAAGATGAGGTACAGCTCTTTCTTTTCTATTCTTCTTTTGTTCTTTTCAATGAATTTTGCATTTGTGATATCCGATTACATATGTAGCACCTGCAAAAGCGAGTCACTTTACTTCGATGGCAGTACATATTCTGCTAATCTGAATCGAGTTATGAGTGATCTATTTAGAAATGCAACTCAAAGTTCAGGGTTTAACACTTTTTCATTTGGTCAAACGCCCAATAAGGTGTACGGCATTCTGCAGTGTCTTGGGAAGCTATCAGTAGAGATATGCTCGCAGTGCGCGCACCAAGCACAAATTTCTCTTCAGAATCATTGCCCCAACAACGTGGGTGCCCTTGTATTCATGGATGACTGTTTTCTGCGCTATGACAACTACGATTTCATTTCAACATTAGATGCCAATGAATATGATACCGTCGCTAACCCAAGTGATTTTACTGGCTTTACGGAACCTTTCGAGGCAACAACCTCTAGCCTTCTCTCCAATCTGTGTAATCAAGCTTACGAGCCTGCAAATAAACTATTCGCTATAGGGTCAGCCAACTATTCCACATCCGAAAATGTATATGGGCTCGCTCAATGTTGGAGAGATTTATCCATCAAAGACTACAGAACATGTTTGTTTAACGCAATGAAAGCTGTACAGAAGTACTATGAGAAAGAGGGAGCTCGGGCTCTGTTAGGAAGCTGTACAGTCAGATTTGAGATATACCCATTTTCCGACAGTACAGGGCAGACAAAATCGAAGAATAAGCATATAAACTTTTTGAATATTAGTTTGATAATCGATTACACTCTTGAATATATTTATACTGAAAAGAATCTACACTGCAGCGAAGTCGTCTGAAAAATTACCCAAAATAATACTTGGAGTTTTGGTAGGCCTGCTTCTGACGTTTGGGGTAATTGCTCTAATGGCAAATAGTAAAAGTGAAAGATCTGCCATTTTTGAGAGCCCAGTTAATCCAGTTACCAACGACCAAGGTACCGCTTCCGATTTCCATCTTTGTATCTAGTTTCTTTGCTGTTGGTTTTAGTTTAACATTAAATTTTCTAAGCTTTACCAGTTTTTTTAATTTTGCAGAAATGAATCCATATATCCCCGAATCGGGGCCACTGATACACAAGCAGGAACATTTGATTGTCAGCTTAGAGGACTTGGGAAAAGCCACACAAAATTTTCATGAAAATAACAAGCTTGGAGAGGGAGGCTTTGGACCAGTGTACAGGGTGGGACTACAGTATATCTCTTACCTGAATTAATACTGAAATCATAGATCAATTGGCTATTTTAAGGCAAATTTTTAAGGTGGATGTGGCGCTCTAATTCTGCTATGATCTTTCAGGGAACAGCTGGAGACGGAAATGAAATAGCAGTTAAGAAGCTGTCTGCAAGATCTAGCCAAGTTAAAAAAAGAATTCAGAAATGAAGTGAAGCTGATGGCCAATCTTGACAACCGAAACCTTGTGAAGCTGTTGGGATGTTGTGCTGAGGGAGATGAAAGGTTGCTTGTTTATGAATATTTTCCCAATAAAATTTTGGACAATTTTCTCTTTGGTCAGTTATAGTTCAGTCTTTGTCCATTATTAATATTGCAATAGTTGTTTGAAAGATATTATAAGAGTAATAGGCTCAATTGGAGTTACAGATCCAGAAAAGTGTAAACAATTAGATTGACAAAAGCGTTATAACATCATCTTTGGAATTGCCCGAGACCTTCTTTACCTTCACCAAGATTCACAGCTGAGAATAATTCATAGAGACATTAAAGCAAGCAACATTATGCTGGATGATGAACTCAAACCTAAAATAGCGGATTTTGGTTTAGCCAGACTTTTTCCTGAAGACACGACACAAATCCAAACAATAGTTGCAGGCACATAGTAAGGACTCTGATAATGATATCTGAGTGAATTTGGTTTCAGATTGATGATTTAAATTGTTTTTGAGTGGGGTTTTGTTGATATGGTGCAGCGGTTACATGGCTCCAGAATATGCAATGGGAGGACAGTTGTGAGTTAAAGCCGATGCTTATAGCTTTGGTGTGCTATTGCTTGAAATTGTAAGCCGAAGAAAAATCTCAGAACGTAATCTACCTAATGAAATGCAAAATCTGTTGGAATGGGTAACAAATCTAATTTCCTACTTTATGTATTTGCCTTTAATTATCATCAATGAGAACAAACCTCAATGTTAATAATGAATTGATGTGAGATGCAGGCACGGAGACTGTACAAAGGAGGAGATGTTTTAACTATGGTTGAGTCAGAAGTAGTCGAAAGTTGCTCGCAGGAGCAGGTGGCACGATGCATTCAAATTGGTCTTTTGTGTGTTCAATCTGATCCGACAGCTCGTCCAGCTATGTGGAAGGCTATTATGATGATCTCTAACACCTCAATGACCTTGCCCAATCCCACAAGGCCTTGGTTTGTGAGTGCATCAGAATCAAGTTTACGGATAGATCTAGGGTTCACTTCTCAACATGTACATTGTAACAAATGCTTTGCTCCATGTCTGCATTTCTCAATCCTCACTGAAGAGTTGCCAAGTGAAAGGACCCCAGGCAGCAGCAATCCATGCCCTCATGGTATATGTACGTGTATGCCTGTAAATAGTACAAATGTTCTTACCTAAATATTAGGTCAAGGAATGTACGTATGTAGATGTTTGGAGGGAGGCTGCCATGGTATCGTTACCATATCCTATCATTGTTTATTACTGATCATTCAATTTCTTAATTAATTTATTCTAAAGCTTGGGGTTGTATGTATATGTTTTGAGGGAGGCTGTCATAATATTAAATGTGACTATAATGAATTAGGGTATGGTCTCATGTCATTGTTTAGTTTATTTTGATTAAGAGTGATCATTCAATTTCTTAAATAGTTTTTCCTAAAGTTTGTGGTTGTATGTATATGTTTAGAGGGAGGCTGTCATAATAGTATATAGATAGAAACATGTCTCTAATGAATCAGGCTATGATCTCATGTCATTGTTGTTAAAATATTAAGACTAACTGAGCTTCAACTCTTCATTAACACAGCCACCATTACAGAAGCCCTCTTACAGCTCTACCGAGCTACCGAGCTGGACTCATCTGAGAGTAAGTAACCACATTACATCTGCCTCTATTTATAGAGGTCTTAGAACAATCTAGATTGTTGGATTACAGTCAAAAACACATGTTCCTGCATTCAACGCACATGGTCTGACTGGAGGTTGATTGCGGTCTGAGTGGAGGTTGGTGGTGAAGCATTTGTTTTTATATGGAGCTGGGGTAGTTGGGATTATAATCTCCAACAATTGTTTAGTTTATTTTGTTTAAGACTGACCATTCAATTTCTTAATTAGACTTCTTACTTTTTTGAAGTTTGGGATTGTATGTATATGTTTGCAGGGAGGCTGCCATTATATTATATAGAGAAAAACATGTTTTTAATGAATTAGACTATGATCTAGTGTCATTCGTTAGTTTAATTTATTTAAGACCGACCATTCAATTTTTTAACTAATTTTTCTAAAATTTGAAATTTCTGATTTATTTTACATTATCTATTTAAAAACAAATGCAAAGGAACATGTTTTGCCCTTAAGTTGCACAAATTTTCTATTTAAAGTATTGTATAATGTTGTATACATGTACTCCGAGCTCTATGGAATGTGCTCTATATCGAATTTGGATGTCACATGTTTAAAAATATGTGTTAACCAACTCCATTAATAAGACATAAATTCCATCAGCATTCACTGAAATTGATAAGTTTGTCTTTCATAGAAAAGTGTATTAGTTAAGATAATAGATGCGTAACAATTGTTTTTAAGGATTTTCTAGGGATATATTTTGAAATTCTTTTGCACGATGGGAATTTAATTTATTCACTAATTTCTTTTACTGTAAATGTAGCAATTATTTATTATATGAATTAACTAATATATTGAAAGGTATAGAAAAAAGATAGCTGCTTTCAAATTTAGTAATTGAAATAATTTATTAGGTGATGTAAGAGTTATTGTTAATTTTAACTAAATATTTAATTACAATGATTAATATTTATTATTTATTATTTATATTAATGAGTTCATATTTCTAGTGAAAGTAGTGGTGGAGATCAAGGTGGCAGAGGTGGTGCAAATGACAAAAGTAAGAATTCTTATTCTAAATATGATGAGGAAGAAAAGAAGGGAGGTGGTAAAAATGTTGGAGATGGAAAAGTTAAGGATAAGACCTAGTCTAATGACAAAAAAAGATGTTGAGCCTAGAAATGCTCATAGAGATAAGCATACTAGGAGACCACTCCAAGTAGAGAGATATCAATAGTTATGCTTTGTTGGAATACCTAGCTATCCTAACCCATTTCCTAAAGATTCCAGGCAGCCTTTAGTTAGATTCTTTGGAAATGATGTTGTTGAAGACCATCTAAAAGCTTTTGCTAATGTCTGGATGATTTTGAGGTAGAAGCAAAGGATGTAATGATGAAATTATTTATGCAATCACTCATTGAAGATGCTCAAGAATGGTATAGAATTTTACCTGTTGAGAGTATTGAATCTTGGGAAGAATTTAAAAGGCTCTTTAGAGAGCAATATGGTGATAAAATTGATTCAAGGTATTTTTTGAATCAATTTAATAACATTGCTAATGGTTCAAATGAGTTTGTCACTGATTTTAATATGAGGTTCCAAAAGGTTATGAAAAGAATGCCTCCCCATTTACAATTGAATTGTAATGAGTATTTGGTGAACTACTGCAATGCCTTTGATGCAAAGATGAGCTACCGCTTACTAGATAAGAATCATCAAATATTGAGAGAGGCTTACAAGGTTGTTTTCCATATTGATAACATTAGTAGAGCAACTGGTAAAGTTGGAAGAAGAGATGATGTAAAGATCCTTAGAAATCCAAGAAAGGAGGATAAAAAAATTGGTGTGAAAGGAGGTAATCTTGACGATAAGACCGAAAATTTCATGAAAAGTATGAATGATAATATTGAAAAAAAAGATAAGCCTTAGACAAATAATTATCATAGGAATGAAAGAGCTCCTCGGATGCAAGATCATCCTTATAATACCAATTGGCATAATGGGAAACCAATCCCCAACAACTAGAGAAATACTCAGAATAAGGTTCCTCCAAATCTTTTGTAGAAGAATTTAGGAAATTTTATTGATGAAACTCCCTAGTGTATGATTTGTCAAATGCCACATTCTCCTCATCAATGTGCAATCACATGGATGGTTGAAGTTGATGAAGATGTACGTGAGGATTGTGACCAACCAAGTGAGGAGGACATTGATATACTTATGATTATGGATGATTATGATTTTATTAACAAATGCTCATCTAATATAGAGTCTTATGAAAAGTATGTAGATGACCAAAGGAAAATTTCTAGTACATATCATCAGCAAGTTCTCTCAAATGAGGATGTTAACAGTGACAATGAAGTATATAATTTAGAATAAATTGAAGATGGTGTGTCCCTGAGAAGACATTCATATGAAGAGATTGCAAGATATACAATGGCTTTGGTTGCTAAAGCCATAAGCTTATATCACCTAAGGAATAAAAAAGTTGGTGGTGAACAAGGTAGTCCTGTTGGTCTTTTCATGAAGGAGAAAAATACCAAAAGTAAAGAGAAAAAGTCTAATGATAAATTAGTAGCAGTCAAAGTTAACGAAGGCAGGGGAGATAAAATTTGGGATAAATTTTTTGATAAACCAAAAATAGAGGGAGAGCTCAAGACCCCTTCTATTAAGACAAAGACACAAAGGTAGAATCATGAAGTTGTGAGAAAATATGTCAAGCCTAAAGTTGATACAACCAAAAAAAAAAAAAAAGGAAATACAAAACAAGGTATGCTCCTGATTGAATTACCTAAGTACACTCTTGTTTATATGTTTCAATTACTTAGTCAAGTAAAATTCTATGTTCCTTTCCTCAAGATGATAAGGATTGATGAACAAAAACAAAAGGTATTAGCTCTTATCAATGGTGCTAGTATAGCTTGTACTGAATTAGTGGTCCCCACTCCACCCAAAGTGAGTGAAAAGGAAAAGAAAGATAAAGAAATAGAGTGAGTAATCATTGAGATCCCTCATATTTTTCTAGGAAATTCAATAACATCTTGCCTTGGGAAGATAGACCCATTCTTCCTTACACTAATTGTTGAGGGAAATTTTCTAATAAAATATATTATTGATTTTGGAGCATCCATCAATATTATGCCATCCAATATCATAGAGGCATTGAAATTGAAATTTGACAACACTCATGATTCAAGAGAAGTCTCTATCACCGGTGGGATCAATGAACTTCATTACATATTGGCAACATATCTAGAGAAAGAGTTTCTAGATCAGTGTGGTGGTAGTAGATATCCCACCTAATTGTGGAATGTTGCTATCTAGAAAATGGAGTGCTTCAATGGGAGGTAGTGTGCAGTGTGACATGTCTTACACTACCTTTCCTATTGATGGTAAGGATTTTCAAGTGGTACGAGAACCAAAGGTGCAACATATGCTAGAGCATTCTCTTGAAGATGATACAATTATTTTTATAGATACAGATATCAGTGAATTTAAGGTGGAAGAAGTACCAAGATAAACTAATAGGTTCCCTGTACCTATAGATAATGAAGTTACAAGGTTATCTAACAAGGATGTATTATGGAAAATGTATTTTGATGGTACAAGAATGCTACTAGAAACACATAAAATTCTCTTTCACTTTATCTTTTGTCTACACAAATAATGTGGTAGAATATGAAGCACTATTACTTAGATTAAGGTTGGCTGAGAAGCATGGGATAAAAAATTTAATGGTAATTAGTGATTCTAAGATAGTGATATCCCAAGTAAGAGCCAGATATGCTTGCAAAAACAACATACTAAAACAATACATAGAAATTTTTTTTGGGATTCCATTGAGTAGTTTGATGCTTTTGGAATCAATTGGATGGAGAGAGGACATAATAGAGTGGCAGATATACTTGATAATATTGCATTAAGATAAGATGATATAAATTTTACAAGTATCTCTAAGGTGGAGATACAGGCAAGGCCATCAATTCCTGACTATATGCACAATTGGTAGTTCTTTAATTATGATGAAGATATTCTAGATTTTTTGAGGTGTGGAGATGAATATGAAGGTTAGGAGATTGATTTTGGGGTGTTTGTAGAAAAAATAGATGGTAAGGATACAATGTTTTGTAAAGAAGTGATTCAATTGAAGACAAATAAAATCAATAAGGTCCTTGTAGCACTAGAAAGGGTCTTTGACAATCAAGATAAGAGAAAGGTTAAAACAACTATCGTCCATATAGAGGATCTAGAAGAGGTGAATTTGGGGACTAAAAATGTCCCTAAAAATGTATATGTAGGAAAGTAGATGAAACCTAAGGTTAAGGAAATTTTGGTTACCTTATTAAGAAAATATAGACATGTCTTTTCTTGGTCATACGATGACTTGAAAGTATAGAGAGGAATTATTTCAGCATGAGATTCCTCTGAAAGAAGATGCAAAGCTTTTCAGGAGAAAGAAAAGGCATGTTAATTTAACCTTAGCTCCTATGATGCAAGATGAATTTCTAAAGCTAAGAGATATTGGTATCATAAAACCTATTAGGAATTCTTCATGGGTGTCTAATTTAGTGCCAAGACAACAGAAAAATGGTGATATAAGGTTATGTTTTGAATTTAGAAATTTGAATATATCATCCTTACAGGACAACTATCCTCTACCAAATGTGGAAGTCATGTTGCAAAAGGTGACTAGCTATGAGCTACTATCTATGATGGGTGGTTTTTCTAGATACAACCACATGAAAGTAAATGAGTCTGAGAAATACAAGACCATATTCATTACTCCATGGAGCACTTATGTATATGTGAGGATTTCATTTGGTTGAACAAATACAAGTGCCAGTTTCCAAAGGGCTATGGATGTAGCCTTTTCTAATTTTATTAACATATTTATGGCTATTTATCAAGATGACTTGACTGATTACTTTGAGAAAGGGGAAGATCATTGTACACACTTGGAGAAGGTATTTATTAGGGCTTTAAAGTAGGGGATCTCATTGAATCTAAAAAAGTGTGCCTTAGGGGTTATTGAAGGAAAATTTCTAGGGTATATTGTGTCCAAATAAGGAGTGAGGATTGACCCTAAAAGGGTAGCAACCATAGATAAGATCCCTCAACCAAAGAATGTTAAAGGAATTCAATCATTTTTTAGACAGATCAACTTCTTGAGGAGATTTGTAACCAACTTTGTAGAGATTAGAAGACCCATCTCCAAGATGCTGAAGAAAGGCAAAAAATTGGTTTGGAGTCAGGAGCCTAGTCAGGAATTCAAGAGTATACAACAAGCTATCAAGGAGGCTAAAGTTTTAAAGTCTCTTGATTTCCCAAGATAATGCATATTTTCTCCTTTGCTTCTTTTCATACTATTGTTGTTATCTTATTGCAGAAAAATGATGAGGGCTTTGAACAACCCATTGCATTCTTTAGTAAGTATTTACAAGTTGTGGAGCTCAAGTATTATATGATTGAAGAACAAGCTTATGCTCTAGTCAAGGCTGTGAAAATTTTTAGAACCTACTTAGTGAGAGCTATTGGCATAGCTTTTGTACCAAGTATTGTTGTGAAAGATATCTTCACTTAGCAAAAAACTGCATGAAGAAGGTATAGATGGATCAACAAGATCCAAGAACTCAATATTGATGTCTAGATCACCAAGTTAGTTAGGGGAAAAGGCCCAATTAAAATTGATGGCATAGACTAATTTGGAAGCTAATTAGATAAATCAAATAGATAATGTCGATGTTGCATCTATCTGCAATATACAAACATGTGGGTGGTATGGAAGGATTGTCCAATATTTATAGACTTTTCAATCTCCTGGAGATATGGTTGATAACTCCAAGAGAGCGTTAATTTTGCAAGCCATTAAGTACATGATTATTGGCAATGAACTGTGGTGGAGAAGCCTGGATGGTGTGTTTCTTAAATGCATGGATGGAAAGTACGCATTAGAAATCTTGCAGGAAATGCACAATGGAGTATGTGGTGGTCATTACATGGTAAATACCACTACTCATAAGATCTTGATTGAAATATTCTAGAGCCCTATTATTTTTAAGTATTCGCACAATTTTGTTAAGACTTTTGATGCTTGTCAGAGATTTGCAAGAAAACTAAAGTTTTCAGGGAATTTTCCACTTAGGCCTATTTTTTTTTAGGCTCTTTTCCAACAATGGGGAATTTGTTTTATTATTAAAATATTAGAGAAGTCTAGTGGAGGGAACTCATGGATCATTTTTTTCACTGAGTATTTCACAAAATGTGTATAAGAAATACCCACAA
Source organism: Sequoiadendron giganteum (assembly GCA_007115665.2). NCBI lineage: Eukaryota > Viridiplantae > Streptophyta > Pinopsida > Cupressales > Cupressaceae > Sequoiadendron > Sequoiadendron giganteum. Next base: position 50,420,059 of record CM021105.1, on the reverse strand, counting down.
GGCAAGAAGCAAGGTGCTAGTAGACTTCCTATTGAACAATATTTTGATCAGGCTTGGAGTCCTAGAGAAAATCATTTTATATAATGCTATGTGTTTCAGATCAAAGGAGTTCAAATATTTTTGTGATAAACATGGCATATAGATTTCTTATTATTCATCTTACCATCCTCAAGGAAATGGTTAGGCCGAGTCTAGTAACAACAGCTTAATGAAAATTATCAAAAGAGTGATAGAGAAAAACAAGAAAGCTTGGGACTCAAAGTTGAAGTGAGCACTCTAGGCAAATAGGGTTACTATGAAGAAGGCTACTGTTTATTCACCATTTGGTTTGGTGTAGGGTTTGGATGCTATGTTGCAACAAAATAACTTGCTAAAGATGTATAAGTTTGTGTAGGAATATGATGAGGATATCTATAATGATATACAACACTGAATTGATAATCTGGTGCAATTAGATGAAACTAGAAGAGAAGCTCATGGTAAGAATGCAAAGATGCAATTGTAGGTTAAACACTTGCATGACCATAGATCTTTTCCTAGAAAATTTGAAGTGAATAGTATGGTACTAGTCTAGAATGTGAGGGCTCAGAATAAGGGTAAGCATGGAATGTTTGAACCATTATGGTTAGGCCCTTATCCGATAGCTAGTACACATGGGGAGGATTCATACTTCCTCTAAAGCTTGATAGGTGAAATTCTTGAACTGCCAGTACATGGACATTTCTTGAAGCCATACATCTCCTTGTTAGAAAAAAATGATCTACTAGGAGGGGGGTGAATCAATAGATATAAAAAATTTTAGACTTGAAAACCAATTTTCAGATTCAATTTTACAACTTAGATGTACAGATTAAAAAAAAACCAATATAGCAATCACATGCACGTGAAACAACAACTCATACCACCAAATATATGTGGAAAACCCAAGATGGGGAAAACCACAATGACAAAAACTACTTGATTCTACTGCTCAAATCTAGCGTCACAAATGAAATCTATGTTACAAAGTTTAGGGATGCAACCTAAAGAAGCTTCAACTCCCTAATTTAGAATCTGCATCTTCAAGGATGCTAGTACACCCAGTTTTAGGAGCTACAACTCCAAGGAGACTACAATCACCTAGTATGAGCTACAACTCATTTCAATGAGGCTACAACCTCAACAAAATTAAAATTTCATATGTGCATACAATTAAGTTCTACCCAACCTAAAAATGCACCATTACATACAATGAGTTGTTGCACACCCTACAACTTACACTACTGTCGCTGAAACTGCACTCTCAAAAACACTCCCTTGCTCTACACTCTCTTTGGCTCTACATTATTATTATTTTACTACATTATCAATTGTACATCACTATGCTAAGCACTCTATGCACTTTTAGACTCTTCATACTTCTCCTCACATCCAGATTCAACACATCACATATGATTACAAGAAAACTTAGAAAATTTACCAAATTATATTTTCACATTGACTTACAGTCAATGTCTCAAGATTCTCACATATGATCAAATCATCTCAAATAATTTGTTAAGGTTTTATTTGCTTGCACACTTCACTAGAAATATTCCTTTTCCTTGACCTACCCACATATCTATCTATCTCATAATTAAGACATCTGGTAGGGTTTACCAAATATATCCATATCTTGTATTCATCCACCCAACATTTAATTCAACTATAGAGAATTTTCCCCAGTCTCTTTGTCAACCCCTAAAATATTATTAGATCCATTTAATGCATCCTTCTAATTATTTGATCTAATCTTGATTCTTGTGTCTATGATCACCTTTGTAATATTTTTCACCATCTTGAGCATCAAATCTCATTTACATTGGTCACTGGGTACAGTTGGACCAATTATTTCATTCCTCTATGTCAGTTACCAGAAGAAACCTTGTTTACACAAACTTAGTCATTTGAGATCTCTTCATTAAAATCTAGGCCATCAATCTATACTTCCTTTATGTCATGATCCTATGTTCTTTGTTCATCATCACAACTTTAAAACACAACCATCCTATTAACGGCTGTAAAAATCTCCATCATTGATCAAAGAACCATTATGATCACACAGTACATCGTAATAGCCTTAAATTATGACCGTCAGTTCAACCTTCTTCAAACTACATTGTCAATCTCCTTGATACACTGTTTACTATTTATTATTTATTATTTAGTTCAAGCTCATATTTCTAGTGGAAGTAGTGGTGGAGATCAAGGTGGCAGAGGTGGTGAAAATGACAAAAGTAAGAATTCTTATTTACAAGATGGTGAAGAAGAAAAGAAGGGAGGTGGAAAAAATATTAGAGATGGAAAAGGTAAGGATAAGACTCAGTCTGATGACCAAAAAAATGATGAGCCTATAAATGCTCATATAGATCGGCATACTAGGAGACCACTCCAAGTAGAGAGATATCAATAGTTATGCTTTGTTGGAATACCTAGTTATCCTAACCAATTTACTAAATATTTCAAGCCTTCTTTAGTTAGATTCTCTGGAAATAATGTTGTGATTGGTGAAGACCATCTCAAATATTTTTCCTATGTCATTGATGATTTTGAGGTAGCAACAAAGAATCTAATGATCAAATTATTTATGCAATCACTCATTTAAGATGCTCAAGAGTGGTATACAAGTTTACCTACTGAGAGTATTGATTCTTGGGAAGAATTTAAAAGGCTCTTTAGAGAGCCATATGGTGATAAAAATGATTCAAGATATTTGTTGAATAAATTTAATAACATTGCTAAAGGTTTGAATGAGTTTGTCACTGATTTTAATACGAGGTTTGAAAAGGCTATGAAAAGACTCCCTCCCCATTTACAATTGAATAATAATGTGTTCTTGGTGAACTAATGCAATTCCTTTGATGCAAAGATGAGCTACTACTTATTGGATAAGAATCGTCAAACATTGAGAGAGGCTTAGAAGGTGGTTGTCCATATTGATAACATCAGTAGAGCAACTGGTAAATTTTGAAGAAGAGATGATGTCAAGATTTGCAGAAATCCAAAAAAGGAGGATAAACAATTTTGTGCTAAAGGAGGTACTCTTGAGGATAAGACCACAAATTTCATGAAAAGTATGAATGACAGGATTTAAAAACAAGACAAGTCTCAACCAAATAATTATCATAGGAATGAAAGATCTCCTCGGTTGCAAGATCATCCTTATAATACCGACTAGCATAATGGGAAGCCCGTCCCTAACAACCAAAGAAATACTTAGAATAAGGTTCCTCTGGATCTTTTGCAAAAGAATTTAGGGAATTTTATTGATTGAACTGCATGGTGTACAGTTTGTCAAATGCCCCATTCTCCTCATAAATGTGTAGTTGCACGGATGGTTGAAGTTGATGAAGATTTACCTAAGGATTGTGACCAACAATGTGAGGAGGATATTGACATACTTATGATTATGGATGATTTTGATTTTTCTAACAATGAATCCTTGTCTAATATAGATTCTTATGAAAAGGATGTAGATGACCAAAGGAAAATCACTAGTACATATCATTAGCAAGTTCTGTCCAATGAGGATGTTGACAGTGATAATGAAGTATATAATTTGGAAGCAATTGAAGATGGTGTGTCCTTCAGAAGACCTTTAGATGAAGAGATTGCAAGATATACAATGGATTTGGCTACTTAATATAGAAGGTCATAACACCTAAGGAATATAATAGTTGGTGGTGAACAAGGTAGTCTTGTTGGTCTTTTCATCAAGGAGAAAAATTCCAAAAGCAAAGAGAAAAAGTTTGATGAAAAAGTAGTAGTAAAAGTTAAGGAAGGCAGGGGAGATAATATTTGGGCTAAAAAGTTTGGTAAAGAAAAATTAGAGGGAGAGATCAGGACCCCTGCTATTAAGACAAAGACACAAAGGTAGAATCATGAAGCTATGATAAAATATGTCAAGGCTAAAACTGAGACAACCAAAAATCAATAGAAACAAACCAATACAAAAAGAGGTATGCTCCTGATTGAATTACCTAAGTACACTCTAGTTGATATGTTTTAATTAGTCAAGTAAAAGTCCTTTTTCCTTTCCTTGAGATGATGAGGATTGATTAACACAAACAAAAGGTAGTAGCCCTTATCAATGGTCCTACTATAGCCTGTGCTAAATTAGTTCTACCCACTCCACCCAAAGTGAGTGAAAAGGAAAAGAAGGATAAATAGTAGAGGGAGTAATTATTGAAATCCCTCATATTTTTCTAGGAAATTTAGTACTATCTTGCCCTGGGAAGAGACCCATTCTTCCTCACACTGATAGTCGAGGGAATTTTTCTAAAAAATTATATTATTGATTTTTGGAGCATCCAACAATATTATACCATCTAAGATCATGGAGGCATTGGGACTTAAAGTTGACAAAACTCATGGTAAGTGTTATGCTATCGATTCAAGAGAAGTCCCTATCACCAATGTGATCAATGAAATTCCTTACAGATTGGCAGCATATCTATAGAAATAGTTTAAGATCAGTGTAGTGATAGTAGATATCCCATCTAATTATGGAATGTTGTTATCTAGAAAATGGAGTGCTTTAATGGGAGGCATTATGTAGTGTCACATGTCTTACACTACCTTTCCTATTGATCATAAGGATGTTCAAGTGGTACAAGAACCAAAGGTGCCACATATGTTGGAGCATGCTCTTGAAGATGATACAATTATTTTTATAGATACTGATATCAGTGACTTAAGGTGGAAGAAGTACCAAGAGAAACTGATAGGCACCCTACACTTATAGATAATGAAGTTACAATGTTATCTAACAAGGATGGATTATGGACAAATTATTTTGATGGTGCAAGTTCCAAGGAAGGATCTGGTGTAGGAATACTACTAGTGTCACCTACTAGAAACACATACAAATTCTCTTTCACTTTATCTTTTGTCTGCACAAATAATGTGGCAGAATATGAAGCATTATTACTTGGATTAAGGCTAGCTGAGAAGCATGGGATAAAAAAATTAATGGTAATTGGTGATTTTTAGCTATTGATATCCCAAGTAAGAGCCACACATGCTTACAAAAACAATAGACTGAAATAGTACAAAAACACTATGTGGGATTCCATTGAATAGATTGATACTTTTGGAAGTGATTGGATGGAGAGAGGACATAATAGAGTGGCATATTTACTTGCTAATATTGTATTAAGACCAAATGATATAATTTTGTAGGTATCTCTAAGGTGGAGATACAAGAAAGGACATCAATTCCCAACAATGTGCACAATTGACAAATCTTCAATGATGATAAAGATATTCTAATTTTTTTGAGGTGCATAGATGAGTTTGAAGGTTAGGAGATTTATTTTGGGGAATTTATAGAAAATATAGATTGTAAGGATACAATTTTCGGTAAAGAGGTAATTCAATTGAAGACAAAAAAAATCCCCAAGGGCCTCGTAGTACTAGAAAGGTTCTAGGATAGCCAAGATAAGAGAAAGGTCAAAAAAACTACCGCCCATCCAAAGGATCTAGAAAATATGAATTTGGGGAATGAAAGTGTCCCTAAAAAGTATATGTATGAAAGAAAATAACACCTAAGGTTAAGAAAATGTTCCTTTCCTTATTGAGAAAATATAGACATGTCTTTGCTTTTTCATACGATGACCTGGAAGAATATAGAGAGCAATTATTTGAGCATGAGATTCCTTTGAAAGCAGATGCAAAGCCTTTTAGGAAAAAAAGAAAGCCCCATTAATCCAACCTTAGCTCCTAAGATGCAAGAGGAATTGATAAAGCTAAGAGATGTTGGTATCATAAACCTATTAGGCATTCTTCATGGGTGTCTAATTTAGTGTCAATAAGAAATAAAAATGATGATATAAGGTTATGTTTTGACTTTAGAAATTTGAATATATCATCATTAAAGGACAATTATCCTCTACCAAATATGGAAGCCATGTTGCAGAAGGTGACTGGTTGTAAGCTACTGTCTATGATGGATTATTTTTTCTGGACATAGCCAAGTGAAAGTAAAGAAGTTTGAGTAGTACAAGACTACACTCACTACTCCATGGGGAACTTATGTATATGTGAGGATGCCATTTGGCTTAACAAATTCACGTGCCAATTTTCAAAGGGCTATGGATATAGCCTTTTATGATTTTATTGACTTATTTATGGCTATATATCAAGATGACTTGTCTGCTTACTCCAAGAAAGAGGAAGATCATTGCACACACTTGGATAAGGTATTTATCTAGTCTTTAGAGTACGGGATCTCATTGAATCTGAACAATATTCCTTTGGGGTTATTGAAGGAAAATTGTTGTGGCATATTGTGTCCAAATAAGGAGTGAGGAATGACCCTAAAAGGGTAATAGCCATAGATAAGATCCCTCAACCAAAGAAATTTAAGGAAATTCAATCATTTTTTGGTCAAATCAACTTCTTGAGGATATTTTTAACCAAGTTTATAGAGATTACAAGACCCATCTCTAAGATTTTGAAGAAAGGAGAAAAGTTGGTTTGGAGTGAGGAGCCTAGTCAGACATTCAAGAGTATAAAACAAGCTATCGAGGAGGCTCTAGTTTTAAATTCTCTTGATTTCTCTAAGCCAATGCATATTTTCTCCTTTACTTCTTTCCATACTATTGTTGTTTTCTTACTACAAAAAAGGATGAGAACAACCTATTTCATTATTTAGTAAGTCTTTACAAGCCACGGAGCTCAAGTATGATATGATTGAAAAACAAGCTTATGCTCTAGTTAAATTTTTGAAAATTTTAGAACTTAATTAGTGGGAGCTACTATCATAGCTTTTGTACCAAGTGTTGTTGTGAAAGATATCTTCACCCAACAAGAAACTAGTGGAAGAAGGTGTAGATGGATCAATAGGATCCAATAATTCAATATTGATGTCTAGATCACCAAGTTAGTTAGGGGACAAGGCCTAGCTAAATTTATTATGGTAGGGACTAATTTGGAAGCTAATTAGATAAGTCAAACAAATACTATTGATGTTGCACCTATCTACAATATGCAAACATGTGGGTAGTATAGAAGGATTGTCCAATATTTACAAACTTTGCAATGTCCTGCAAATATGGTTGATAACGACAAGAGAAAATTAAATTTTAAAGATATTAAGTACTTGATTATTGAAAATGAACTATGGTGGAGAATCCTAGATGGTGTGTTGCTTAAATATGTGGATGGAAAGAAGGCATTAGAACTCTTGCAGGAAATTCACAATGGAGTATGTGGTGGTCATTACATGGAAAAGACCACTGCCTATAAGATCTTGAGGGTAGGATTATGGTGGCCAACTATTTTTAAGTATTCCCACAAGTTTGTTAAGACTTGTGATTCTTGTTAGAGATTTTCAAGAAAACTAAAATTTTCAGGGAATTTTCCACTTAGGCCTATTTATGTTCAAGCTCTTTTCCAAGAATGGGGAATTGATTTTATTGGTGAAATAACTGATAAGGCTAGTGGAGGGCACTCATGGATCCTTGTTGCCACTGAAAATTTCACAAAATGCATAAAAGTAATACCCACAAGGAAGGAAATGAGCAAGGTGGTAGTGGACTTCCTATTGAAGAACATTTTGATTAGGTTTGGAGTCCTAGAGAAAATCATTTCAGATAATGTTGTGTTTCAGATCAGAGGAGTTCAAAGATTTTTTTGATAAATATGGCATACAAATTTCTTATTCTTCAGCTTACCATCCTCAAGGCTATGGTTAGGCTGAGTCTAGTATTAAGAGCTTAATGAAAATTATCAAAAGAGTAATAGAGAAAAACAAGAAGGCTTGGGACTCAAAGCTGAAGCTAGCACTCTGGGTAGATAAGGTTACTATAAAGAAGGCCACTAGTTATTCACTGTTTGGTTTGGTGTATGGTTTGGATGCTAGGTTACCACAAAATAACTTGCTAAAGATGTATAAGTTTGTGCAGGAATATGATGAAGATATCTATGATGATATACAACACATAATTGATAATTTGGTGAAATTAGATGAAACTAGAAGAGAAGCTCATGCCAAGAATGCAAAGATGCAGTTGTAGGTTAAACACTAGCATGACAAGAGACATTTTCCTAGAAAATTTGAAGTGAATAGTATGGTACTAGTATGGAATACGAGGGATCAAGATAAGGGTAAGCATGTAAATTTTAAAGTGTTATGGTTAGGCCCTTATTGATAGCTAGTACACATGGGGAGGATTCATACTTCCTCCAAAGCTTGATAGGTGAACTTCTTGAACTACCAGTAGATTTACATTTCTTGAAGCCATACTTCTGCTTGTTAAAACACAATGATCTACTTAGAGGGGGTTGAATCAATAGCTATAAAAAAAATTAGAATTGAAAACCTATTTGTAGATTCAACCTCACAACCTAAATTCGTAGATTAAAAAATAAACCAATATGGAAATCACATGCACATGAAACAATAACTCATAACACTATATATACATGGAAAACCCAAGATGGAAAAAACCACAGTGAAAAAAGCTACTTGAGTCTACTACTCAAATCTAGTGTCACAAATGAAATTTTTATTACAAAGTTTAGGGATGCAACCCAAGGAACCTTCAACTCCCTAATTTAGAAGCTTCAACTTCAAGGATGCTACTACACCTTGTTTTAGGAGCTACAACTCCAAGGAGACTATAATCACCTAGACTGAGCTACAACTCAATTCAATGAGGCTACAACCTCAACAATATTACAAGTTCATATGTGCATACAATTAAGTTCTACTCAACCTGAAAATGCACCATTACATAGAATGAGTTGTTACACACCCTATAACTTATCCTATTACTGCTGAAGTTGCACTCTCAGAAACACTCCCCTGATCTACACTCTCTTTGGCTCTGCACTATCTTTTCTATTGCATTCTTAGTTTTACATTCTTCTATTAAGCACTATATGCACTTGAAGACTCTTCACACTTCTCGTCACATCCAAATTCGACACATCACACACGACTACAATAAAACTTATAAAATTTCTCAAATTATCTTTTTTCATGGACCTGCATTCAATGCCTCGAGATTCTCACACATGATCACATCATCTCAAATCATTGTTAGGGTTTTATTTTCTTGCACACTTTACTAGAAAGGTTCCTTTTCCTTCAGCCACACACACATCTGTCCAGCTCATAATTAAGACATCTGATAATTTTTACAAGAGATATCCATATCTTGCATCTAGCCATTGAGAATTTAATTCAGTTACACATATTTTTCATTATTCTCTCTATCGAACCATAAAATCTGATTATGCATTCAATGCATCCTTATGATTATTCGATCGGATCTTGATTCTTGTCTCTACAATCAATCTACAATTTATTTAATTGTCTTGAGCATCAAATATCATTTACATTGGTCATTGGATACAACTAGACCAATTAATTCATTCCTTTGTGTTGATTACCAAACGAAACCATGTTTACATGGACTTAGCAATTTGAGATCTCTTCACTCAAATTTGGGCCATTAATCTACTTCATTTGTGCCATGATCATGTGTTCTTCATTCATCATAACAACTTTAAAACACAACCATCCTATAAATAGTTGTTTAAATCTTCATTGTTGATCATTGTAACAAATTTTTTTGTACCATAAGACTCTCTAACACTTCTAGGTTTTTCACCTAAAAGGAGAGATGGATATCAAAATGGAAATTTTCACATTCAAGATTAATGTATGTATGATGTAAATATTTCCAAATTAAATGATCTAAATTCTGGAAATTGATAAAAGAGACTAAATACTAATGTAGGACTTAGAAAATGCAACTTGTTTGAAAACACATTGTGATATGCAAACATGACCTAAAAATGCAAGCAAAACTAAATAGAAAATTTTCAAACAAAAGGTGTGCACCTGGAAGTGTGTTGTAGATTTGAAGCAACTCTGAAATTTTGAAAATACTATTTTTTATGCCTGGCAGGACGTTTGTGCCAAACTGGGTGACTTAGTCCAAATTTGGGAAAATTCTGGAAAACTACACCAGAGCCTATTTTACCCAAATGGGTATCTAAATCTATAGAAATATTTGAGAAAATGCATAGTGGGACTAATTTTCCACAACTAGGGGAAGTGTCCTTTTTGTCTTTTTACAAAATCCAAAGGTGGAAATGGAAGCTCTTGACCTACACTTTCTATTCCTCCAAGTATTCAGACTAGAAACCTTGATTTTCAGCCTATAGGTGTCCTTTTGTGTAGGTCTTGACCTATTCAACAAAGAGATGCCCTCAAAAATTCTTCAACCTATTCATGAATGATTTCCAAACCCTCAAAGTACCTAAATCTATAAACACACAAAGAGACAAAGAGAGAAATTTTGATTGTTAGGGAATGGGGTTTGCCTTTGTCAAACTCCTTTTTAGTTAATTAAACCAAAATGAAGAGATAATGAAATAAATCATGAAAAAATGGAATGAAAATCTTTCCTTGATGATAGATCTTGAGTTGTTGCAACAATGGTCGAAGATTCAGCCCTTGAATGCTTGCTTGATGACTTAGAATGCCCAAACCCTAGCTTGCTTGAGAATAATGATGAATGATGAAAGGAGAATGAATGAATAGAATAGAATAGAATAGAATGAAATGGGGTCAAAATGAGGGGAAAACCCTTTATCTATACATGATGTGCACTAATTTTTTGAATATACCTCATCATAGGCCGACCTTATGGTTTAGAGAACAATATATCACCAAAATATTAACATAATTTTGATTTTTAGGCTAGATGGGACTAAGTCACGCAAGGTGACGACTTAGTCCACTCACACAATTTTAAGTGGGTGTCAGGAATTAAAATGTATTTAATGATTCTTAACGGGATTGTTCTTCGAAACACACTTAAGTAGGACCTATAAGTGCATTAAGGGGTCATTTTAACATAAGAAATGGTCAATTGGTTGATGACATGCCTAGGAAAGTGTGAGAGTTTGTTACAACTCCTTACAAAACTTTGAAATAGGGCTTGGTAAGAGGTTATTAGGTGAATTATAATGAAAAGGTCCTAGAAAAGTGTCAAAGTGAGTTACAACACTTCACAACACCTTTACAAGATACCATAGAATTCTCATTGATTTGCAAGTGTTCAAGACCTAATGTGAATGTGTTGGCCATATTACAACAATAAATCTAGGAAAATACTAGGTCAAAAACCACAAGAAAGACTCAAATGAGTGAAAATGTCAAGGATGCATTTTTTCTAAACTACATTAGCCCCCACTTTAGTGAGAGGATGAAATTGCTTCAAGCTCACACTAATTTTTTTATCTAAGAGAAGGATCCAATTGTACCATTGCAGATGACAAAGGATGACAAAGATCAAAGGAGGTAGCGCAAGCCCCTAGGATCCAGATCCTAAGTCAAAGCAACATAACTGTAAAAGGACACACACAAGGGGAATGATATGAAACAAAACAAGATACACAATCATACAACTTAGGAAAGAACTAGAAGATAGAGAAGAACGAAAGTAGAAAGGTGGATCAAGCTTTGACCATTTTTCCAGCTAGTTGTGGATCAAATCTAGGTTGTTTGTCCAAAAATGCATACTCACTCTAAGGTGGCCAAAATCTTGGTTGTCCAGCAGGTGAGAAGGCCAAAAAGGTGAGAAACATACACTCATGACTAGTATGCACTCACACACATTTAGGTGGCTATGGGGAAATTCATGCCATTGGTTGGGCTTCCTGATCGAACCATACTAAATTTATAACTTTTGATAACTTTGATAAGGTGCCACAAAAGAAAATGAATTTTGTAAATGTTGTTTGAAATATAAAAATGGTGTAAGGAATTTTCAAAGGGATTTTTCTTAGCTCATGTAAGGTCTCATCTTATGGAGCATCATGTGTAATGTCTCCAAGAGAGGAAAAGTGCAAATTTTCTCATCTTGTTTCCAAGAGAGGACAAGTGCAATGTCTCATCTTGAGCAACATTGTACCTAAAGTTTCCAAGAGAGGGAATAGAAGGGGAAAAAAATCACACAATAAAATGTGAGTATCGATGCATGCCCCCACTTTAAAGTAGTTGTTAATACCATTACTATGAGAAATTGCTTTAAAGTAGAAGAAGACATGAGAGATCATTTGGAAGGCCCTATGCCAAGTCATATGTTTCTAGTAAGCTACGTCATGAAAAGGTAGTATGTCACATGCGAGTCAACTTAAGACATGTCGTCCACATCCCAAGCTTGCTCTTATATGTTCATGAAAGGTTAACGACTATTCCAAAGAGACAACGATGAGTGATAAATGAGGACAAGGCTATCTAATCCCTTGCCCCCACTTAGTGCAGGACAAGGGTGAGCTAGAAGGATTGATGAGATGGAAGGTAGAGTGAAAATCATTATCGATTAGAGGAAGTAGGTGTCCTCGCAGAAGGGAAAGCACCAAAATCGATAAGATGTTGGATATTTTACTACTCAAAGCCTTACATTCATTAGTCAAATGACCATGGACCCTATAATATGCACAAAAGGAATTCTTGTAATATAATTTCTTTTGAGTTTGTGGGGGAAGGGATATCAAGTGATCTTGGGGGAGTCTCAACAAGATACCTTCTTGATCAAAGGGAGAAGGTGTTCCTCTATTGTGTGACAAAGCTATGTGTTGCTTGGTACAAGATGTCATACCTACACAAGGCTCTATAGATTGTGATAATTTGTACACTCCTTTAGAGGAGTGTGCAAAATCTAAATCATGAGTGTTTTACGAGATGACATTGACATTAGGAAAAGATTTCTTTGTGTGTTTCGAGTGTTGGAAAGGATCACTTTCAAGACCACTACTTTCCATCAATTCAGGATGTGCTAGTGTTAAGGTTGGTTTAGAAGGGTGGTTTGTGAAGGTATTGATGCGAGGTAAAGGCTTGGTGATTTCGATAAAAGGACAATAACCAATACCATGATTTTTTGTCTACGTGTTAGCCTCGATAGGGTTGTGGATACCTTGTTTGTGAGCACCACATCATTTTCCATTGTAGCCAAGTTGTTTTATAAGCTCATAACCTTTTCCATAAATATTTTTCATTTCTTTTGGATCTAGTGTTTTTTCATTGTTTGCTTCTTTTTCTAAAGTGGTTGAGGTGGATGCTTTTGAAGAATCTATCGAGTCTTATGTTGACAAGACTGTGGTTCCCTTTTCAGAGTCTTTTTGTATGATATTATATTCTCCCATTAATGTAGGTGTCATCTCTAAGGATCCCCAAGCATCATCTAATAGGTTCATTATTTGTTCAATATGTTGTTCATTATTTGTTTTTTGTGTGGGTTCTACTTGCGTGGTTGGTGTTAATGTGTTTAAATGATTCTGTTTGTTTAAAAAACTATTTGGATTGGGGTCAGCTTCAAGTATGTGGACCTGGTTTTTGTAGATGTATTTCATTTCATGATGACGAGTGGAAGGCACCTTATTCATTGCATGAATCCATTGTCTGCCTAAGAGAAGATTATATGAAATTTCCTAAGGCATAACATGGATCAGTGTTTCCAATGTGGCCATTCCAACTTTAAGAGGTAAAGTAACCACATTGAGCATGGTTGTTTTGTGATTTTTTCAAAACTCTTAAAAGATAAATAATCAGGCTGAATGGTTGATCTATCAATGCCAAGCCTATCCAAAAGTCTCACACTAAACACATTAAGGGTTGAGTCGGTGTCTACAAGAGTTCTCTTGATCCATTTTCTTTTGTATTGAGATATTATTATGAAAGCTTCATTTTGTTTTTGCACTTCCAAAGGAGGAAGCTTAGTTTGGTGAAAAACAATATCAACATTTGCTCCTTGAAATATAGTTGCTATGTCATTTGGTTGCTCATGTGATAGTGAGGGGATGCTTGAATAAGATCCCATAATGATATCTAAGTTGGAGTATTTCTTAGTTTTTCAACAAGATGATAGTCCCTAATGAGTGAATTTAATCGAGGATCCCAAGGAAAGATTGGATTAGGCAAAGGTAAAGGTGTCGGGGTTGATTGTTGCAGGTGCGGATTGTTTCTTGTGTAATGTGTGTGTGAAAAAATATTGTTAGGTGGATAAAGGATGAGTTTGGGTTTGTTTGGATGTTTGTGTGATGGTGGGTGGACGATGAGTTGAGGTTGAATAATATTAACATCCCTAAGCAAGTGAGAGGCTAATTTTGTCTCTTCATGTGCTTCTAAGGATACAATATTATTACTATCAATGATATTCTTATTGTGTAGCATGATATCATCCCCATGAGGAAGGGTTTTAGGAGAAATACAAACCAACTACTCTTGATAGTCAAGGGTTTGTTCTTCTAAAATGACTTCATCACTAATAGGAGAATAATCAATGGTTGAATGGTCTTGCTCAATAAGGGTTTTTCGTAGGTGAGAGGGGACATCTAAGAGTCTAATCACTTGCACAAGCCAAAGGAGAAGGGAAATTGGGTCAGGTGATGTTTAGGAATCTGTCTATGATTTCATTTTCTTATTCTATAATATCTCCCCTAAGGGAATGAGGAGAAGGACAACCAAGATCCCCATGATACTCGATGAGTGTATCTTCTTGCACCAAGATACCTTCATCTTTAAAAGAATAGGTATCATCAGAAGAAAAAATATGATTATCATGGTTATCTATGTTTGTATGATCTTCTATCACATCATCCACACAAATAGGAGAGATAGGAGAGAGTTTAAGTTTAAGGAAAGTATTATCATTTTCACTCTTTGGCACCAATAGACTCTCATAATAAGGAAATGCATTGAATGAATGTCTATCATGTTTATGTACTAACTTTTTCCTTACAATTTTGGAAAATATTGAAACTAACATGTTTGAAAAAGAATCTATCCAAACTTAAAATGCAATGTAAAGACTTAAAATGAAATGGTATTTTGAAATTTCAAACAAGGTAATTTACTAATTACACTATGAAATGATATAAAAGTAAAATGTTGTGAATGAAAATTGGAATTTAAGAAATGCATGAAATGAGCTAATTTCTGCTAGATCTAATGAAATGCAGGTTACAAAAACTCAACCAACTGATATAGATAGGTGAGGGCAGCAAACAAAATCTTAAAAATAGGGTTTTCAGCTCTGTAAAAGGTATTTTCAGGGGCATAAAGGGACTAAGTCATGGAAGGTGGTGAATTAGCCTTGCTAGGGATTTTTTTAGAATTTGTAGAGTTTTTTGATTGATGTTAATTTTTTTTGTGTTGTGTGATCCAAAACTAAGATGAAAATGCAAAAATGCAAGCTATATGTGTTTTTCACTAATGCAAATTTTAAAACCCTAGAATGAAAATTAAATAATACAAAATGCAATCCAATGCAAACCTAGGATGATAAAGAACTTCCAAATCAGAGAAGAGGGTGTTTGAAAGTCAGGTTCACTAAAATGTAACAAAGATTTTGGTACCACAAGACTCTCTAACACTTCTAGAATTTTTCACCTAAAATGAGAGATGGATACCAAAATAGCAATGTTCACATTCAAGACTAATGTAACTATGTTGTAAATATGTCCAAACGGAATTATCTAAATGTTGGAAATTGATAAAAGAGACTAACTACTAATGTAACACTTAGAAACTGCAATTTGTTTGAAAACATATTGTCATATGCAAACATGACCTAAAAATGCAAACAAAACTAAAGAGAAGGTTTTCAAAGAAAAAGTGTGCACCTTGAAGTTTTTTGTAGACTTGAAGCAACTCTAAAATTCTAGAAATATTATTTTATGCCTGGCAGGATGCTTGTGCCAAAATGGGACTTAATCGAGTTTCTGGAAAATTCTTGAAAACTACACTGGAGCCTATTTCAGCCAAATGAGTATCTGAATCTGTAGATATCTCTAAAACTTGCACAATTGGAATAAGTTTCCAAAACAAGGGAAGTGTCCTTTTTGTCTTTTCTAAAAATTTGAAGGTGGAAACAAAAGCTCTTGACCTGCACCTTTTGTTCCTCCAAGTATTTAGACCAAAATCCTTGATTTTCGGCCTATAGGTGTCCTATTGTGTAGATATTGACCTATTCAACGAGGAGATGCCCCCAAAAATTCTTCAACCTAGATTCCTCAAAGATTTCCAAACCCTCAAAGTACTTGTCAAGCAAAAAATTTCCTATGTCTGTTTTTGTCTCTCGACTTTATTTTGGTTTTCAGGTTGATCCGTGTGCAAGGATTTTTTTTTCTAAAAAATGTGCAATATGCGACATGGTGGTTGTGCGTATCTTCATGATCACTTTATCCTTAGTCAGAAGTTGAACCATGTGTTAGCCTGGAAAATGTTTCTTGCATCTTTTTTTCATAGATATGAGATTATCCTCCCTTTTGACACATCATCTCTTCACGCTATGAAGTTGTAGCTTGGGAATGTTCACTTGCAGTCCATCAGAATGATTTTTTATTTTTCCAAAGAAGGGATGCGAGTGAGTGCCATCAAAACCACTTGGGTGATCAATAAAACTTTTTTCAGACTATCTTTCTATGATCAGAGTGATTTGAACCACCAAAAATATAAACACAATGAAAAGAGGATTCACCAATGAGATTCTAGGATTTTTCACCTTAGAAGCTAACTTTGGAAGAATAGCTATCTTTCACACTAATGGTTTTGTGTTTTTTGGGTGTTCATTCAAAGAAAGGGGTTGAGATTGGAGGGTTTGTTAATGTGTGTGATTGTGCCCTAAATGCTATGATCTAAATGTAATGAACTAAAAGTAAAGCTAGCTAAGAATGAAATGCAACTATGTTGGAAAACACATGAAGATATACAAGCATGTACAAATGACCTAAGAAATATGTACAAACTATTACAAAAATGGGTGAGATTGAAGAAGTATGCACCTAGAATCTTGTAGGGGCTAGAAATGCTACTAAATTTGGTGTAGATGTTGAAAGGGACACTTGTGCCAAGTGGGACGACCCAATCCTTCTTTGGGAAAATTCTAGAAAACTGCTCCAAAGACCGTTTCATCCAAAAGGGTATCCAGATCTACCATTTTTTATGGAAAATAGCTTCAGTGAGACTAGGTTGCCCAAAGTGGTGACCTAGTCCTCTTTTGAATTTTTGTGAGCCAAAAGATGGGATCTAATGCATTTGATCTATGTTTTCTACTCCTTCAGGTATCTGGTCCCGAAAGTGAAGATTTTAGTCTGTGGAAGTCTTCCAAGCTTCAACTTGGGTTTCTTCAACCTTGGAGAGCTTGGTCAACTTGTTGAATGATCTTGAAGCTTCCAATTCACCTAAATGTGCAAACACACACAAAGAGAAAGAAGAAATGTTGATTGTTAGAGTATGGGGGCTTGCCTTGGTCAAGCCCCTTTGAATATAATTAAATCAAATGATAAAAGAATGTAAGAAAGCATGAAATGTGAAGCAATGCACTTACTTACCTTGCCATGATGGTTGATCTTGAGTTGCAGCAATGGAGGTCCAACCCTTGAGTGCTTCAACAAAGATGTCTTGTTGGCTTGGATCTAAAACCCTAGCTTGCTTGAGAAGGAGAGGTGAGAGGTGAGAGGTGAGAGGAATGTGTGCTGAGAAGAAAATGGGTGATGCATAATAAGGAATTAGGGTTTTTAAGTTTATTTATATAAGTTATGCCCTAATTTTCTTGAAATAATACCATACTGGCTGACCTTAGGGTTTTCGAGACCAAAATATTGAATGAAGTTAAGTTTAATTCAAATATTATGCCACATGGGACTAAGTCACCCAAGGTGGCGACCTAATTCACCTAGGCATTTTACATTGTTTTTCGGTGATTAAAATATAATTATTTATGTTTGTTGGGATTGTCTCATTAAAACACACTAAGATAGGATTTGTAAGTGTATTAAGGGGTCATTGTAGCATAATAAGGTGATGACAAGCCTAGGAGAGTGTGAAATTTTTTACAACACCTTACAAAAATTTGGCACAAGGCTTGGAGAGGTGTAAAAATAGACTGAAAATGGTCCAAAATCCATAGGAAAAGATGCAAATGAGTGAAAAGTGTCAAAGTCCACACTTTTTGGTGACACATTTAGCCCCCACTTTTGTGAGAGGATGAAATTTATTCAAACTCACACTAAAGTAGCCTAGTGGAGATGGCAATGAATGAAAAAGAAGAAGAACGAGAAAGATGGAGGAGGAGGTGGTCAAGCCCGTAAGGATTTGAGATTCTATGTCAACTTGACATCAATGAAAAAGACATTTGAGGTTGAATGCATTAAAAAAAGATGAGATACATGATTATTCAATGACAAGGATTAGAGTGAAGAGAATGGAAAGGGTGAAAAATATGTGCTCACTCTGGGGCCATAGAACATTAGGTCATCTATGGGGTAAGTTGTCCCAAAAGGTGAGAAACATACACAAGGTTGGTATGTACTCACAAAGGTGGCTATGGGTAAAATCGCGCCACTTGTTGGGCTTCCCACTCAAATCATACCAAGTTATGCCTCATGATAGCTTTGATAAGGCACCAAAAAAGAGGGTGATGTTTGATATGATTTTGTTCAAAGGGATATTTCTTTATTGGTGTGATATATCATCCTAAGGAACATTATACATAATGTCACCAATAGAGGAAAAGTGCAAGTGTACTCATCTTGTATGCGAGAGAGGAAATCACTCATCTTGTATGCAAAAGAGGAAAAATAAAAATGTCTCATCCTAAAAAACATTATGTGTAATGTTTTCAAGAGAAGGAATCACAAGAAAAAGAAGATCACACAATGAAATGTGAGTGGTGATGTATACCGCCACTTTAAAGGAATTGTGAAACACCGTACTATGAGTAATTGCTTTAAAGTAGTAGAAGAAGAAGACATCAAAGCTTGTTCGGAAATCCCTATGCCAAGTCATATGTTTCTAATAATCTACATCATGAAAAGGACTATTTATCACATGCGAGTCAACTTAAGACATGTCGTCCACATCCCAAGCTTGCTTTTATATATTCATGAAAATTTAACAATAAGTCAAGTTTGATGACAAGTGACATACGAGGGGAGAAGGGCTAATTAACCTCTTGCGCCAACTTAGTGCAGGGCAAGAGTGAGCCGAAAGGGATTGAGGAAATGTAAGGTAGAGGGAATTCTTTTATCTATTAGAGGAATGAGGTGCCTCCACATGAGGAAGAACACCCAGCTCCTTAACATATTGGAGTTTGCTACTTAAGGCCTTACACTCATTGGTGTGATGACCAAGAACTCAATGGTAAGCACAAAAGGATTGTTTTGGGAACATTTCTTTTGAGTGCAAGGAGGAAGGGATATCAAGTGATCTTGGAGGAGGCTCAAAAAGATACCCTCTTGATCAAGGGTATAAGGGGATCCTTTGGTTTGGGACAAGGAAGGGTCTTTCTTAGTATAGGATGGCATACCTATGCAAGGCTCTATATATTTTGCGATTTTGCATACTCCTTTGGAGGAGTGTGTAAAATCTGAATCAACAGGAGGTTGCGAGATGACATGGGTGTTAAGAAAAGAGTCCTTTGTTGATGTCAAAGGATCACTTGTGAAGGGAGGGTGAGAAGGGTGATTTGTGATAGGGTTGGTGTTGGAGGAAGGTTTGATGATCTCAATGAAAGGAAAAAATCCAAGACCATGATTGGATGTTTTCATATGAGGCTCAATAGGGTTGCAGATACCTTTTTTGTTAGCACCACAACCTTATCCACTATAGCCAAAGTTTTTTCATGATCTCATAACCTTTCCATAAAGATTTTTCAGCTTCTTTGGATTGGATGAGGGGCCAATCTTTGCATTGGTGGCTAAAGAAGTTGAGGTGGATGCTAGTGAAGGATCAATTGAGTCTTGTGATAACAAGACTATGTGTCCCTTTGTAAATTTTGGGGTGATCGTCTTGGTTTCTCCCATTAGGGGAGGGTTGAAGTTTAAGGAACCCCAACCATCATCAAAGAACTTTGGTTGTATAGGTCCCACATGTTGGATGGGTGTAGTAGTGAAGGGTTTGGATTTGGTTTGCTCAAGGTGTAATACACTATAAGGTTCAAGATCAACGGAAATTTTGTACACTTTGTTTTTGTAGATGTACTTCATCTTTCGATGAAGTGTGGAAGGCACACCGTTCATTACATAAATTCATGGCCTGCCTAAGATGAGATTAGATGAAACATCATTAGGCATAACATGGATCAAAGTTTTTAATCTAGCCATGTGTACTATAAGAGCTAAAATGATCACACCAAGTGTCTTCTTTTTTATACTGTCAAATCTAGTGAGGGCTAAGGAGGAATGTTGGATGGTTGATCTATCGATGTGGAGCCTATCTAAGAGATTGACACTACACACATTGACAGCGAAGACATTATCAACAAGGGTTTGCTCAATCCCTATGTTTTTGTATTGAGATATGATCATGAAGGATTCAACTTTGTTTTACACTTCCAAAGGAGGGAGCTCACTTTGGTGGAAAACAATGTTAGCATTCAATTTTTGGATCATAGTTGCAATGTCATTTTTTTGGGCATTGGAAGGGACAATAATTTGTTGTAATGCATCTTGCATCAGGTTATGATAATGACGGGAGGCTTGGATAAGGTTCCATAAAGATATTTTTGTGGGAGTATTCCTTAGTTGATCAACAAGGTCATACTCCCTAAGAAAGGAATTGAAGCGAGGGGCAACAAGAAGAATGGGAGAGGATGAAGGTAAGGGTGTTAAGGTTGATGGTTGGGAATGCGAGTTGTTGCAGGTGTAATGTGTATGAGCAGTGGTATTATGATCAATTACTCAACCACATGAGGATTAGGTGGGCAGAGAGTGAATTTAGGTTTAGAAGGTGGGTATAGGACAAGTTGAGGTTGAATAATATTAACATCACCTTGGGAAGGAAATTTGATGTTATCCTTGGTTTGCATCATGATATCCTCCCTAGGGGGAGAGATTTTAGAAGAACTACAAGCTTCATGTGCTTGACACTCAAGGAGTGGTTCTTCTAAAATAACTTCATCACTAGTAGGGGAATGATCAATAATGGGATAGGGAGGAGTGGGATGGGTAAGAGGGTAACCTATTTGATTGTCTAGGGTAAAATTCTCTTGTTCCATACCATCTACCCTAGTAGGAGATCATGGAAGAGGTTCATCACATGCTTCATCACATGGGAGGGAGGAATCAAGACAAGATCCACTATGATTTTCAAATTGGTTATCCCAAAGGGGAGAAGCATTGGGGAAGGGAGGGTCAAGAATCTCATGGCTTGGAATAGGTGTATCTTCTAACACCAAACTATCCTCTTTGTATCGAGGAGGGATGTTAGAAGAAGCACAAGTTTGAGTGTCATGGTTAGGGAGACTAGGTAAGGTGATTTCAAGAAATGTGTGTGTGGTTGGCAAAGGGGGATGAGGAGAGGGACAATCAAGACCCTCAATGCTTGTACCTTTTTCCACCAAAATACCTTTATCACTAATAGGTGAGATATAGGGAGAAGCACAAGGATGATTGTTATGATTGTCAACACAAAGATCCTCATCAAGGGATAATGTAAAGTTAAGAATTGTGTCAATGTTTTGATCATTAACATGTGCTTTAATGAATTGATTATTAGAATCTGCATTGAATTCATAAGAAGGAATGTTGAATTTTTGTAATACATTTGAAACCAAATCAAAGCCACATATTTTGAAAGAAAACATTGTAAGAGGAGAAAGGGGAGAGAGAATGCCATGTAATAATTTAAACTAAAATGTTGCAATGCAATTTTCAGATTGAAAACAAGGTAATTATTGGATTATACTATGTAACAATCTGAAAAATAAATGTAGTATATGCAAAATTAAAACTAAGCAATGCATGAAATAAGCTAATTTAACTGAATTTTAGTAAAAAACATGTAACAAAAATACAAATAGTTGATAGAGGTAGGTAATGGCACAAAACAAAAGCTTAAAAACTAGATTTTCAGCTTTGTAAAGGGCAGTTTCAGAAGCCTTAAGGGACTAGGTCGCCCAAGATGGCGACCTAGTCCTCTTAGTGATTTTTTTGAGATTTGATAGGAGATTTTGATAGGTACAAGTCATTTTTGTGTTATACAATGTAGGTCTAAGAATAAAATAAAAAATTCAGATAGTTTGTAATGATTTAAATGCAAAAATGCAACCTGTATGCACTTTTCACTAATGCAAAATTTAAAACCATAGAATGCAATTTGAACAATGCCTAATGCAATGCAATTCAATCCTAGGAGGAGGAAGAGGTCCAAATTAGAAAAATAAGGTGTCGGAAGGTCAAGTTCGCCAAAATGAACCACCAAAAATATTCACACAAGGTAAAGAGGATTCCTTAATGAGCTTCTAGGGCTTTTCACCTTAGAAGCTAACTTTGGAAGAATAGCTCTCTTTCACACTAATGGTTTTGTGTTTTTGGGTGTTCATTCAAAGAAAGGGGTTGAGATTGGAGGGTTTGTGAATGTGTGTGATTTTTACCTAAATGATATGATCTAAATTTAATGAACTGAAAGTAAACCTAGCTAAGAATGAAATGCAACTATGCTGGAAAACACACGAAGACATACAAGCATGTACAAATGACCTAGGAAATATGTACAAATATCACAAAAATGGGTGAGATTGAAGAATTCTGCACTTGGAACCTTGTAGGGGTTGGAAATACTATTGAATTTGATGTAAATGTTGAAAGGGACACTTGTGCCAAGTGGGGTGCCCTAGTCCTTCTTCAGGCAAATTTTGGAAAATTGCTCCAGAGCTTGTTTCAGCAAAAAGGGTATCCAGATCTACCATTTTTCTTGGAAAACAACTTCAGTGGGACTAGGTCACCCAAAGTGGTGACCTAGTCCTCTTCTAAATTTTTGAGAACTAGAAGATGGGATGTAAGGCCTTTGATCTGTGTTTTCTACTCCTTCAGGTATTTGGTTTTGAAAGTGAAGATTTTGGTTTGTGGAAGTCTTCCAAGCATCATCTAGGGTTTCTTCAACCTTAGAGAGCTTGGTCAAATATTTCAATGATCTTCAAGCTTCCAATGCACCTAAATATACAAGCACACACAAAGAGAAAGAGGAAATGTTGATTGTTAGAGTATGGGGGCTTGCCTTGGTCAAGCCCCTTTGAAGATAATTAAATTAAATGATGAAACAAAGTGAGAAAGTATGAAATGTGAAGCAATGCGCTTACTTACCTTTCCATGATGGTTGAACTTGAGTTGTAGCAATTGAGGTCCAACCCTTGAGTACTTCAACAAAGATGTCTTCTTGACCTAGAATCTGAAACCCTAGCTTGCTTGAGAAGAAGGAGAGGTGAGAGGTGAGAGGAATGCGTGTTGAGAAGAAAATGGGTGATGCATAATGAGGAATTAGGGTTTTGAAGCCTATTTATACAAGTTATGCCCTAATTTTCTTGAAATAACACCATATAGGCCGGCCTTAGGGTTTTAGAGACCAAAATCTTGAAAGAAATTAAGTTTAATTCAAATTTTATGCCACATGGGACTAAGTCACCCAAGGTGGTGATCTATTCCACTTGGGCATTTTACATTATTTTTTAGTGATTAAAATATAATTATTTATGTTTAACAGGATTGTCTCATTAAAACAAATTAAGATAGGATTTGTATGTGTATTAAGGGGTCATTACAATGTAATAAGGTGATGAAAGGCCTAGGAGAGTGTAAAAAGTTTTACAACACCTTACACCACTTTGGCACAAGGCTTGGAAACATGTAAAAATAGACTAAAAATGGTCCAAAATCCATAGGCAAAGGTCCAAATGAGTGAAAAGTGTCAAAGTCCACACTTTTTGGTGACACACAACTATAGGAGCTAATCTTGCTAAAATATCTAAACGATATAAATGCGGTAGATGAAAGTTGATGAGAAGGATTCCAACAAGATAATAAAAGATCTAGAATCAGATTTCCAAGCCATCATGTTTGGATGTCTGGTAGTCATTAATTCTAGACAAGGTCATTTTTTATTTTTTTTGGGTGGCTATATATTGAGGAGAACAACATAATGAAGAAGTTCCTGAAGTTTTCCTATCGAAAAAGTTTTTCCTTAAGCTTTCTTAGTTAGTAGAAATATTTTCTATTAGAAAGTGCATGGAACACTACTTCACTCTAGCATGTTATGTCTATTTTATGATCAAACTATTACCGGATTGGAATCTGAACTCTATTTTAAAGTTCATTTCAATTTGAAGTATGAGTTATTCTGAATAAATATTTTAAATTGTGGATGATATTATATTTTTCAATGTTTCTTTCTATATATCTCCATCTAGGATAACACACCATGTCTTGCTTGATTTGAATAGTTTGATTATCGAATTTCCATATTGTTTGTGTATATGATTAAATTATAATCTTTAGAAACTGAACTATGTCTTTGGAGTTCTCCATTTTCTTTGAAGGGTTTATATTGCTTTTTAATTTTTTCTTTTAATTCTGAAAAGTTCTATGTTTGATTCAGATCTTAATATGCACTTCCTACAGGTCAATTGAATTGCTACATTTGTTCTTGTATCGAGCCTCTATTGTTTGTTCTCCTCCCAATCATGGAGGGAAGTGGTGTTATGTGTCTCTTATGGGTATGTGCAGGATCATGATGGGCCAAAAAGTGGCGATATGTAAGCCATATGATGGTCCATGTGGCTGATGACCTTTTTTTTACCCAAAATTTCTGAAATGAAAAGGGTTTTTAGAGGAGATTCTCAAATTTCCACCAATATAAATTATGCTTTACTTTGAATTTAATAAATAATTATTATTCATTTTCTATTAGAATTACAAATAAAGTCCTGATTGATAGGCTGATTGAAAAAAATCTATAACTTTCAAATGGTATCACATTTTTTGAATCTAAAACATGCATCACATTCTATGCTTCACATACTATAGGATTAAAAAAATTAAAATTGAATATCATGAATTTTTGACCAAGTTAAGGTGGTTAGACAAATAAGCTTTTATATTTTTAAATAGTTGTAATAAAAAATTCATAATTAATTATTTACTCAAAAATAAATTATATAAAAATATGCATCACATCAGGACATGAGTCCTCTACTTATATATAAAATATTATAAAAAAATATTATCATTTTATTGTGGTTAGGGTGGTCAGACAGACACCTACTTCTTATTTTTACCCTCAAATTTAAATACTACTACATTGAAATTTCAAATTTTTACCATATAGATTTATTTTTTTAAATAAAGGTCTAGTATTTTAGAAACTACATTCAATTTTCTACAGATTCTACTTTTACATTTTTTTGAAATAATATAGATAACTTATTCAAATTTTTATGTCAATTTGTCTAACTCTGATTTTTGTCTTTTTATTGCCACTTAAGGGCTTGTTTTTTCCATGATGATCCTGCACATACCCTTATATCACTCATAGAGGAAGGCTTGTGGTTTTTGAAATGTTGTAAAAGTGTTGGCGCATCGCAACTTTCATGATTTTATGTTTGCATTTCTCTTTCCCTTTTTCTAAACTCGGAGACGAACCGAATTTCTATAAAAATCCCAAAGGTATTCAGTGAGGTTCATATTGTCCCCCAACTCACTGAATTTCTCATAAGACTATCAGAGAAGCACAAGATTTTATGATCAATAGTTCTTTTTCTGGCACACCTAGTGGGACTACTCCAAAGGCCTTATTAGAAGTTGGAAATATTTCTAGATCAAACCAAAGGAAGGAAACTGGAAAATTCATGCCTAAGGTTCAAACAAGAGCATCATCAAAGGGTAACTTTTAGTACTCTCTGTTACCATCTCGGTACCTAGGAGAAGAAGAGTCACAGATTGTATATCACCTATGAGAAGTAGAAGAGTAAGGAGTAAGACTTTGAGGTTTAGAGCCTTGTCTACCCCACCTCGAGGCCAAAGTTTCTAGATAAGAATACCAGTCTACCTGATACATAGGAATATTTTCTCCATGGCCCATGTACCCCCTCCCGCTCCCCGAAACTTTGTAACTTGGGATAGTTGTAGTCCACTATGACCACCTACTCCACTTGATGTCTAGACCACCATATCCGCTAATGCCCTAAATGCTATTCCAAAAATTTAAGGGGAGGACTTTAAAACCCCTTCTAAACACCTCCAAGATGTAGCAGAAGTTTGAAGGGTGCATAATATCATAGAGGAAAATATCGCTATGAGATTGTTGGTCGCTTCTTTCAAAGGGAAGGCTCAAGACTAGTGTAGATCTTTGACTTCTGGTTCTATCAGATCATGGGATGATCTCGAAGAAAAAGTTTTCAAACATTTTTGAGACAAAGGAGATCATTCCTCACTATTACATCAACTAATTACCATTAGGAGAGCCCTGAAAGAAGCTATGAGTGACTTCAACACCAGGTTTAACAAAACCTAGCAGAGGATCACAACTACTGCATTGCCTCCAACTAGTATGGCGTTCATGTTTTTTTTTAAATCCATCAATTCAGATTTTGCGCTCTTGATGACTTCCATGGGAGGAGATACTCTACCTGATGCTTATTAGTTGGCAATCCATGTACATAATAGTTTGATAGATGCAGGAAAGCTTCTATCGTGACCTTAGATGCCCATTTTTCTTGAAATCTCAGGTGCTCCACTAAGAAGATTCTTCTCTAAATACTATAGTGACATAGATGACGAGCCCAACTCCACCCCAATCTATGTACATCTACCCTACAAGATAACCAAGCACGTCGAGTTCTTCTTTTGTAGCAGTGAACCTTAACGATATGAAGAGCCTAATGTCATCCTTTGGTAATGAGCTAGTCCTCATCAAGCGCCAACAAAAATTCCCTATGAAAAAAACAACTCAAGTATACCAAGGAGGTAGACCCTTCTATCAACAAAATCAATAGAGTACATATCAAGGACCTTCGGATCAGGGAGGTCAGTAGGCCCTTTCCATCATCTTAATAGTCTCAGTTATCATATCATTATAGATGGTCAAAGATAGCCACAAAAAAGAGTTGGTACTAGGTCAAAATAACTTGGCAAATGATGAAAATGCATGGTGTTTTCCTTGTAATGATTGTCATATGCCTCAAAATTTCCCCAGAGGAAACCTGCAGCAAAGAATAGCAGAGCACAGGAATAAACATACACAACCAAATACAAAAGGATATGATTCTCTTGAGATGGAGAATGCCTAATTCAGAGCACAAATGTAAAGCATGTTTGTAGAACAAGAGCTGGACATAGCACCTGATCAAGCAATTTTCTCTTGGATAGAAGAAGAGCACGTAGTTTTGCATATGAAGCTCCGACAACCAGTATTTTTTAGGTACAGTCAAATTACAATACCAGATCCAAGAGAAGACTCACTAGGGAATATGTGCCATAGGCTCTGCCTCATCCCCAGTCTCACCAACCATCTTCGTGTGAAAGACAACTGCCCCAACCGACTGCTCAACCAACTATTCAATTGACTCAGCAACAATAGATTCCACCATTGCCCGATAAATGGCATGAAAAGACATCAAACCTGTTCATGATGGATCATCTTTCTCAAAATCCAAGAGAGACTCTACCATTTAGACCAAAGATTCAACCGGTCGAAATGCTCAATGTGGTGGAGAAGATGAAGAATGCACCTACTAATGTGTATCTATGGGATGTAATATCTATCCCTGAGCAAAATACATTTATGCAAGAAGCACTAAAAAATGACGAACCAAGCTCGCAGATGAATGAAGTTCCTCCACGTGACCTGATAAAAGACAAAGTGCTTGAGTCGACGTAGAAAAAGGAAAAGAGAAAGAGGTAGGTAAGCCAAAGCTGACTCCTTTATTTTTGACATTAATTATGGGAGATAAAATTTTGCATAATAATATGATTGACTCGAGAGCTAGTACAACAGTCATGCCAAATAAAGTGGTTGATGCCTTAATGCTCTAGTATAAGCCTTTGGAAAAGGGAATCATGCAGCTAGATGGAAAGAAGGTTTTAACGGTCAGTCAGATAAAATATTTATCCTTAACCCTTTTTTTTGTGCCCAAGCCAAATAGTTTCATAGGGGATAGTAATAATTGGCATTCCCCCAATTTTTGGGATTTGTCTTTCTAGAGATTTTACCGCAAAGGTGGGAAAATATTTGGAACTATATTGGTCCCATTTGATATTGAGAACCAAACATGGAGCAAAGATGAAGATTCTCTCAGAAGCTTTGCATTTCGAACACATAGAGAAAAATGTTGTTCTCTCTTTCAAGGCAACACATACTTCTTTTTCAAAGTAGGAGGGATATTGTGTTGAAATGTTGGAAGATGAAGAATACACAAGTGAATGAACCCCTAAATAAGAGGTTATCCTTAACTAGTTCATAAAATACGACCCATTCGACAATTTCCATGCCACTGAACTAGGTACTTATGTCATATTTGATGATGACATGGTCCATCCAAAACTGATGAAAGATCGAGTAAGCTATGATGATCTGATGGATAACTACCTATGGACCCTGTACTTTGATGGTGCCAAATGCAAGGCATGTTCTAGAGCATGGTCCCACTTGTTGTCTCTAATAGGATCTAATACCACCAAGGCCTACCATTTCCAGTTTCCATGCTTAAATAATGATATAGAATATGAAGCATTAATTCATAGTATTTCCCTTGCTGAGTGGATGGGCACAAGAAGATTACAAGAATTCAAAGATTCTAATTTGATAGTAAGCCAAGTTCGTAGACAAGCAGTGGAAAAAAATATGAGGATAAAGACCTATAGACATCAGATATGGGACTTAACTAAGGGTTTTGAAGCTTTCAATGTGTAGGTTATTCCCCGATCCCTCAATGGTATAGAAAATCAGATGGCTTCCATTGGGTCACAGTTTGAACCGAGCTCTAACTCAAAGAAAAGTGCGGTCCGCACTATTTTTCGACTGTCAATTCCTGACAATGATCAAAATTGGCAATTTTTTAAAGATGATGCCTAGATAGCCACTTTCATTTAAAATTCAGAGCGACCGTCCGACCATTTAGAATCAAATTTTCAACCATCTCAAGGGAAGGTCATTAAACTCAAGGGAAATAAGCTTCCTTGGGGTTTGATTTCCCTCAAGAATATTTTTGACTGTGAAGATGTAAGGAATGGCAAGCAAAGGTTCATAGCTGACAAAAAGGATTATGAAGAGTTGAATGTTGGGAATGACAAAAGACTAAAACTTAGAAGGAATGTACAATGGGAAGACAAAGAAACTCTAAGAAATCTATGCTCTAAGTACGATGGAGTTATAGCATGGACCTATGATGATCTCAGAGGATAAAATCTTTGTATAATTCAGCATACCATTGACTCGGCAAAAGGTTCAAAGCTGGTCTGATAGAAGAAAAAGCATGTTAATCCGAAAGTTGAAGCATTAATGGCACAAGAACTCACTAATTTGATTGTGTCTCAAATCATTTATCCAATTAAACACTAAAATTGGTTGTCTAATTTGGTACTGGTTCATAAGAAATATGGTGATATCAAGCTTTGTGTCAATTACTGGGACCTGAACAGGGCCTCACTAAAAGACCATTATCCTCTACCATCCATGGAGTAGATCTTGCAAACAGTAGCCGAATCGGAGATGTTCTCATTACTTAACGGGTTTTCAAGGTATAATCAAGTGCTTGTAAAAGATGGTGGCCAACATAAGATGACATTTACCACTAAGTGGGGTACGTTCGCATATGCAAAAATTCCCTTCGGACTCTCAAATGTTGGTGCAATTTATCTAGATGATGTGACTATTATTTCAAAATTTAAGGTAAATCATTTTGATCACCTAGAATAGGTCTTCCAGAGGTTCCAAAACTTTGCGGTTTCTTTAAATCCCAAAAAATGTGTTTTTAGAGTACCTCAGGGTAAAATTACTGGCTTTGTTTTGTCCAAGGAAGGAATTGCAATAGAGTCCAAAAGAGTCAAATCTATAATGGATTTTCCCTTACCAGTAAATCAAAAGGGGTTACAGTCGTTCTTAGGAAATATCAATTTTGTCAGTTGTTTCATTTTTGAATTTTTAGGCATTGCAAGGCCCATCACATTGATGCTAAAAACGAATTTGATTTTCAAATGGACTCCCAAAGGTAAGGAAGATTTTGAGAAAATAAAGAAGGCTATCTCCGCTACATCGGTACTGACCAATCTAGAATTTTCCAAATATTTTTTGTTATATGTGTACATTGGTCAACTCAGTATAGCTTATGTGCTCACTTGAAAGGACAAGGAGGATAATGGGGAATATCCGATTGATTTTTATTTAAGAACCCTCAAAGGGTTACGAAACCAGGTATTATTTTATAGAAAAGAAAGCTTTCTCGATTGTCAAAAGTCTAAAGATGTTCCGACACCTAGTGTCGGCCAATAAGATCACCATTTTCCTTGCTCACCCAAGTGTAAGGGAGTACATCACTGAAGGAGAAATAACAAAAAAAAGAGCTAATTGGATCACCAAGATTCTAGAATATGATGTATACATCAAGCTGACTAAGTTGGTATGGGGAAGAGGCATGTGCGAATATCTCACACAAGAGTTAGGTCCCGAACACGACAAGGAGGTTGATCAAGTCTTTTCAAATTAGTTTGATTCTAAAAAATCTTGGGTAACAGATCAGACGTTATACATGTAGAAAGGATACTATCTGATATCTCTCCCCTCCCACAAATGAAGATACTATCGACTGTAAGGTACTAGGTATGTATTGATCGAAGGAATTTTATTGAAAAGGAACTATGACAGAGTATTGCTTTGATGTTTAGACAAGTGATAGTCAGATAGGGTTCTGACAGAATTCCACAACAATCCCGAGGAAGGACATTTTTTTGCTAAAACCACCACCCTAAAACATATGTGAGTGGGATCTTATTGGCCCTTAATGTTTTTGAAAGTGCACTGTTTGGTGCAGAAATGCACTCAATGCAATTTTTTTGTTGGCAAAAGGAAAAAAAATCTTTTCCTTTGAGTCCCATTCTAACTAAAGAGCCCTTTGCTCAATGGGGATTAGACTTTGTCAGAATGATAAATCCTATCTTCAGTGTTGGACATAAGTGGATCCTCACAATGACTGATTACTTCACAAGATGGATAGAAGCTATCTCCCTAAAAAGTGCTATAGAAGGTGAGATTGTTAACTTTCTAGAAGGGCTAGTGACTAGGTTTGGTTCACCTAAGACTATCATATCCAACAATGCTAGAGACTTTGTAGGTTCAAAAGTTTCAAATTTTTCTATTAGGAATGGGATCTATCTGAGGACCTCTTCAAATTACTAGCTGCAAGGGAATGGATTAGCATAATCAACAAATAAAAACCTAATTAGGTTAATCATGTTCATTGGGTCTGAACAACAAAGGGAATGGCACGAACATCTATGGGCAAACCAAATCACACTGAAATAGATCCTGAAGACATCTCCTTAAAAATTAGTATATGGGAAATAAGTAGTCTTACTTGTTTCTATGGAACTCCCTTCCTTCAAATTATTGAAAGCCCTAGAAATAGAGGAAAATGGACAAATGGAGGTACAGATAGCCAAACTCCTCAAACAAGAGGAAGATAGAGAAAACGCTTTTCAAGCCATGATTGGTCGACAATAGATGGTCAAGTGATGGTTTGATAAAAATACTTCCAACCTATATTTTTGGGAGGGGAGCTTAGTGCTGAAATATGATGAGTGCATTGCAAAACCAAGACACCACACCAAATTTGAAGCATTGTGGAAGGGCCCCTTCTGAATTAGTGCGTGCAAGGAGAAGATGTGTATGAACTGGAAGATATGGAGGGTAATACTTTAGAGATACTGATAAGTTGTATTTATCTGAAACCTTTCCATTAAAGTACAACACTCTTAAAAAATAATTCATACATATGTACCATATGTGAAAATTTTGTAAAAAGCTTTTAAGTATTAGATTAAATAATAAAGCAAAGAAGGCAAAGAAGTACAAAAATCTATATTTTATATATTTCATTTTTCATCAAATTTATAGTATTGGGTAGCCTGAGGCTTTGATTCTAACAGGAAGGCTCTTTCGAGCAAAACCCAAAAGAGGGTATTTCAGTAAAATACAAAAGAAAAACGTTGGAGGCGTTTTACGAAAAGTAAAAAATAAAGCCTCCAACCATCGTTATAAGGGCTTATTCTCCATAATAACTTTTTATTTTTTCTTCTTCTTCCAGTAGTAGAGTAGGAAACATAATTCATGGGCATTGACCTCATTCTATGCGACCAAAGATGACGAGATCGAACTTATTTATGAATTTGTACGTGTAGGAGCTTTATCAATGCCATACTCTGAAAGGAGGTAGGTGGCAGCAGGTAGACACAAGGCGCGATGGATATTTAGGTCCATGGTGCGAAATTCACTGATAAAAGGAAGCCAAGGCACATCCACACCATGATCAACGAACCTACAGAGGTCCATCACACTAAGAATGTCGACGCCGAGGATAGCGACTTGAAAAATTTCACCGAGCCCTTCAAGTAGAGAGACATCAAACATATGGCAACAGAGCTCCACTATATTTTTTTTGGTGACATTTAGGTCTAGTAGAGAGGCCACGAAGTAAGATAGGATGTTGCAATTGCTTTGCATCTGGTTTTTTTCTTCAATGAAGTTCATACCAGTGACCCATCAAAAATAAATCACCCCTAGGTGGTCACACCCCTTTACCAGGCACTTAATTATTTCACCTATCATCTCCCTAGTGAAGGCATACTGTGGCCTTCATGGGAGAAGACAAAAAGGAGTACCCAGGCTGGTAGACATGATTAGAGAAGTAGAACAAAATGCAATATGTAGATAGAAAACAAGATAGCTAAACTTTGAAGTTTTACTTTTTCGAATGAATATAGCCTTGAGGTGGCACAACTATTTATAGAAAATAGATGCTAGTATGGATAAATAGTGGAACTTCTATTTTGGCTAGATAGTAATAGGAAAATATCAAAGCAGTTGGTGAATCGAGAATAGATCATATGAAAAATTTGACATAAGGTCTGAAAATTAATGTTTGGGCATTGGGAGTAAATCCTCATATAGGCTGATTTTTTACATGTGTCCTTGGCCCTCATCAGCATCATATAGCTCATGTAAGTGAAAGGACATGGATTATCACACTAATTTCTAAAAAATTAATGAGCTTGTCTTTTTAAGGGCACTTTGTATCACTAAGCAAAGATTGATATAATTAAGGACACTTTTCCCGAGGCAACGAGTTTATTTGAGAAAAGAGGCAGTGAAAGGAATGTACTAAAATCATTTTTGAAAACATTTGGCATTCCTGAGGGATACAGATCCCCTACCCACACGTATCTCCTCATTGGAAACATTTAATGGACCAGCAGTAAAGGAATAGCCTTAACTACATGTACTCCTTGAAAAAATTAATTGCATGAAAAAGTAGATTTTCCCTAAAGGAAGCAAAGAGCAAGTGAATGTTTCAGTAAAAATCTCTGCAACTTTTGAAGCAGCCATGGAAAAACCATCAACAACTGGAAGAAGAGAAAAATCTACATCAATGAAGCCCATTTTCACCAATATTTTTGGGAGAAGATCGTTTTCCAATGCCCAAGTTCGTGTGGATCAACCATACGATTTTTGTAAAAAGGTGCTGATAGATAAGAGTGTTAAAAGAGAAGTGGTGTGAGATATTGTTGACAATGTCTTTGAGTTGAAGTTGGAAAAGAACCCTAAAAATCTTAGAGAAGGGGCATTTCAGAGAATGAAATACAATGGTACCCCTAAGGGTTTTTCCTCTTGGCTCTAGAATTATGGTTTTCCATAGTTCATGATACTTGCAGTACACCCATGCCAAAAATTGGTTGATGCATAGACCAAAAGATTTGATGAAGAAATTGGGACCATAATATGCAACAAAATCAAGGCAATAATCTCCACTCGAGCTATAAGAGAAATTATGTGTATACCATTAAACCAGCATGTCAAGCCATTTGTTTAAGAGGATATGGAGACCTATTGAGAAGAATCAAGATAAAATGAGGCTTTCTATCATCATGAAACAAAGGAGAGGCTAGCTAGAGGCCCTTTTGTGTTTCCTTTGACATTCAGGAAGTTCACAGAAAGCACACAAAATCTTTTCTCAATGGTAGCCTTGGTTTTTGGCCTAGACAAAGATGAAGAGCTCCATCCTTTCCATATGGCCTTAGCTCTAATACTCAAGCATGATCAGGGGTAGAAGTATTTCAATTTTTCTCATGTGATAGTTGCAAATATGTTGTTGCAACTAAAAAATTACCAAGCTGAATCTAAATTCAGGTATTCTTCTTTCTTGGTTCATTTGATTTTGCATCAAAACTTTAGGCTTCTGGAAAGAAATTCTCCTATATCTAGGTTAGATGCGGAGGGTTTAGTTCAGCCGATTTCTGTGTTAACCTATTTCTTGTCAAGGACAAGTAACTATTACTAGTTTGTACATCTCTTTCTAAGACCAGTGTTGCAAGAGTTGTTACCACGGTCCGGTGACCGCTTGTCTCCTGAAGTCTTGCAATGGATAAGAAATTCATCGACCTCAATAGATTACTTCTATGGGGAAGATTTTACATTTATTAGGTATCATGGTTTTGCCAGAGATTTGTTTTAACTACCTAGATTTATAACAAATTGAGTCTTCACATTGGAGGCATACTGACAAGGAACTCTTGCCAACAATGTGTATGGGAGAGGAAGGACAAAATAAAAGCTATATCCACATCCCCTCTGTATTGCAAACAATAGAGTAGTGCTAGAGAATCATAAAGCACAAAAGGAATTGACCAACCTATTGGAAGCTCTGGGCTTAGTCCTCATATGTGATGAATGGGACTATAATCTGTCAAGGAAAATTCCCCTGAGGCATGAGGTACGGGAATATGTGGAATCAAAGAGAAACTCGACTCAGGAGAGGCCAAATTTGTATGTCAATTTGGCTCTCATACCAATGAAGATGCCAAAATGGCTAAGTTTTTATACACCATAGGAAAGATATCAAAGGGAGATTTAGATAGCCAAAACCCTAAAAAATTAGATGAAATAGCAAGAATGGTCGGAATGCAAATTGGTAGACTTCTGGAGGTTCTGACAAGAAATGGGAAACACTCATAGTTTCTAGAGGACTTTCAACCATATGATAAATAGTTCAAGGAAATTTATGACCAAGAGGTTGATTCCAATAATAGCAACCCAGAGTCCAGCCATGAAGTAATAGAGAAGCGACTTCCACGCCCTGCTCCCCGACCACAAGAATCCAACAAGGGAAAGATCTCTAAGAAAAAGGACTCACAGGTTGTATCTTTTGCCAGTGTTTGAAACAAAGAAAAGAGAACCCGATAGTCCCCAAGAGAATCAACCATGAAATAAGAAGGCCAAGCTTCGACAGGATCATTGGGTGATCCCACAATAATGGGTTACACTTTCTAGCCAAACTTGACATTGAAATCAACATTTTTCAATAGATCTTCACTTTCTTACACCTATAGAAGTTAAACCATTAAGAATTTGAAGATGAAGCAAACTAGTGATTTGTAATATTTTATTTGCAGATTCTAATTATTA
The DNA here is from genome assembly GCA_007115665.2 of Sequoiadendron giganteum. Lineage (NCBI taxonomy): Eukaryota > Viridiplantae > Streptophyta > Pinopsida > Cupressales > Cupressaceae > Sequoiadendron > Sequoiadendron giganteum. Next base: position 50,384,574 of record CM021105.1, on the reverse strand, counting down.
AAAAAAAAAAATTGTGAATCATTTTATGTAATTTTTATTAACTTATTTTTTCTACTAAACATCATTTTCAAAAGGTGATGTTTACTTTCAGCTGCATAATTTTTTGTATAGAAAGGATAAAATTCTAATTTTTTTAATACAAATTTTTCACAACAATAACTAGTGCATGGATACTTTTTCATAATTTTTTGTTGCATATATAGTTTTTAATTAATTTTCTAAGTTTGAGTAATTATAGTTTGGATATATTATACTTTCAGTTGCATAACTTTTTTTGTATGCATTTAAATTAACTTATTCCTTTTTTTTTTTGAATAAGGACATCAATAGCTAGTGTATTTGTATTTTTTAGATTTTTTTTCTCTTTTCCTATTTTTTTGTATGTGTGAAACAAAAACCTTGATGCTCATTGAAAAACCTACATTCATAAGAAATAAAAAATAAATATAATAATAAAATTAAATGTATTTAAAATTATACTTTTTGGGAAGCTTATAATAAGGACTACATGGTTACAAAAGATAAGTTTCAAATAAAATAATTTGACCCCCTAAAAGGTAAATCAAGAGTGGTTTTTTATCAACATTTTGATAGGTGTAGAGGAGACTCCATTATAGGTATGGTTTGAAACTAGTGGGTTTCTATCTAGGGGGATTTTATATAAGTGGGTTTGATCAAACCATCTTCAATTGAAATCCTTTAAATGAAACCTTTTTAAGGCTTAAATCATTATATTATTAAAAAATATGTGATTTAGCAAAAATCAATATGTCCCAAAAAGTGTAACCCATTATTGTGGCAGCACCCCATTCGCAAAGTAGTCGAGACGCTCTAGTTTGGGACAAAAAAATGTAAAGGTGAGTCAAAGACCTAGACACATCTAACACAACCATTGGAATTGAAGAAGTAGCAGAGTCATCTCTCTAGAGTGTTCAAATTGTCACAGTTCAGGTAACTCTTGCTCCCCCTCTTCTTCCTGCTTCAACATCTCTAGTTAATCCTTTGCCTTGGCCTGTTGAAGAGAATCCTCTTCCTCCACACCTTGAGGTGCTAGTTTTGAATGAGCCCCCTACCATTTTTAATTTATCAAGTAATGTGCCACCGTGTGTCAAACAAACAGTATCCAATTCACCTACCATTGACTCCTTAATCGCCCTATCTAGGGCCCGCATAGAGAAAGTCGAGTCACCCATGTTACTTGTTACCCTAAGCCAGTTCGTATTTAGACAGAAATTTACTGCCTCGTTCGTTACTCTTTTTAATTCTACTGGTAATCCAAGTGCCCAATCCATTTTTGGCATCCCACCATTCTCAATTATTACTCTCCCATTTGCCTTCCCAAATGCCCATACATCTGAAGTATCCCCTTCTATCACTCATTTTAGTTTGCCCCTTGGTGCTTCTATGGCGACATAGAGTATTGATACCCCACAGACTCTCCAGAAGCATTATGATGTAACTAGATATGCCCGACAAAATAGAAAGTAGAAAAGAAGAGAAGGATGTCAAGTTATCAACCTCTAAGAAGATTCAGACCTATTTTTATGAAGAGAGGAATTCTCTATGGATCACCACCATGAAGACACTCGTAGCCCAATCCAAAGGACAAATACAGATGGAGGATTATGATATTCAAGCAGTAGGTCTAGATTTGAATGAGATCCATCCATGTGACAAGGTGGACTTGGCCAAGACCACTCAGAAAGTAGTAAATACAAATTATGAGAGACTAGATTAAAAGTTGAAGAAGTGCGAGAATGAATTGGAAAATGTAAAAGAAATGGTGAACCATTTGCAATCGAAGCTCAGAGCTCGAAATGATGAAATGACTCGCATAATATAGGTGCAAGACCAGCAAAATGAGGCAACGGGATCTCTTGCGACACTCCAAGAAGAGTGGATCCAACTTTATACTAAAATAGATAGGTTGAAAGGTGAACTTACTATTGAGCACTAATCTATGGCAGAGCACCAATCTTGGAAAATATAAAGAAGGAGCTAGATAGCATCCAAGCTTAGGCTTCTGATGATCTAAAAAAGGCTTGATAGGAAATTGACAAACTGAAGGATGATAAACAAGGAGTCAAGGCTTCCTTGCATGCTCAGAATCAAGAGACCAAAAATTTGGTTTCGAAGCTAGGAGAATCCTTCAAGAAGAGAGATCAAATGGATCAGAGATTGATGGCAAAAGAGGCTCAAGTACAAGAACAGTTAGTTGTTGCGCAAAGGTCTGCAACTCTTCCTATAAAAAGGAAGTTGGTATCCGCTTGCTGGGATTGAATTATTGTCTCGCTCATCATTCTAAAGCCAACATGGCAATTCCTAAGGGATGCTCAAGAAATAAATGAAAAGGTTGGCCCGCTGGCCAATCAAACTCCTCAAGAATATGCTTCCCGATTGGCCGAATCACAAAATTTTATCTTTAAGCTCTGTGTGGCAATAGATGAGGCCCTAAGAGGTGTAAGTATCATAGATCAAAAGGCTACCTATAGTAAATAAAGTGACTTCACTTGGGTGAGTGCAAGAAGTTGGGTCCACGAAGAGGGGAAGTTTCGGCCAAAAAAAAAAATCTCGCAGAAAACGCGTAGGCGTTATTAAAAAATGCGTATGCGTTATACATTGGGTACCCGAGCCTAAAAAAATGCGTACGCGTTATAAAACACGTACGTGTTATAAAATGCATACGCGTTTTTGAGTGCATACAAGTCATTTATTTTAAAAAAATACTTTTTAGAAACACGTATGCATTTCTAAAAAGTATTTATTTAAAAAAATAATCAAACAAATAAAGAGCGCATATGCATTTTGTAACACGTACGCGTTTTTAAAAATGCATAAGCGTTATTAAAAACTTGAATCTCCAACCCACTTGCAGCCTTGGTTTTAGGCTCGAGAAAGGCTTGGCAATCCGAGCCTTAGCCTTTGACCTGCAACTAAAAAACTAAGGCAGATTGAAGAACAATGTCCATCTTTGACAGTATGGTTGATGGATTTTTTTTTTCAATCAATCTATAAAATTAAAACCCATTACAGAACACGATTTCTAGTTTCCAAATATATAATTTTTATTAATATTGGATTATATTTGATATTTTTAAATTAATTTCAAAGCAAACTAGTCCTTAAACATGAAATATCAGACTTTTTTGGTTTTTTAATAACTTTTTTTTGGTAAAGTTTCTTGTAAAAAAAATTATATGACATCAATCTTTAGACAATTCTTTACAGAATGAAAAAAAAAAGTTTCAAAAAATGTTTATATAGGTCAAATTATGTTGTCCGTACACGTTGGTTTTTAAAAACAACAATTAAGGCCAATAAAAATTTAATGAAAAAAAAAAATATTCAACAAAAAATTATAAAAAAAATTCCTCATCAATCTTCATGTTGTTAGCTCTCTTTCCTCAAAAGGAATTAGCAAAATACTTTTATTTGGGTCAAAAAGTGGTGTCCGTACATGTGCATGGTAAGGTAAAAAAACAGGGACTTTTAAAAAGTGGTTTTTATAGATCCCTATCAAAATTTAATTTCTACAATTTGGGTATTTGAATAATTTACATATTTAGAAACTAGATTCAAAATTCAAAATTTCATATTACTGATTTTTTTACAAATTCATTGTGTAAGTGCCTCAAATTTTTAGTCCAAGTGTGACAAATTATGAAAAACAACAAAAACACTTCCACTTTTTGAACTTTTTGTGGACCCAACTTCTTGCATCAGCCCACTTACTCTCATAAGGTAGCATCCATGAGCAAGAACAACCAGGTGATTTTGAATAAGAGGTTCGATGAAATCAAGAAGGATTTCAGGATCCTATACATTTATGGGTTTCCTCCCTTCCCGTTGGTAAATGGAGGTGTATTTTCAGTCGAGAAAATTATAGAAGAGGCCATAAAAAAGGTTCAAAATTATGTAGACCTTCCAGGGCCAAGTTCAACACCAGCAATGGATGACATCGAGAGTGAATTTCTTCAACTTTCTCATCTTTACTATCATTCGAGAGTCATTTTAGAAAGATGGGGATTTGTTTCTTTCAAAGAAGTCTTTGAGTTGGATCAAGTATATAAACCCTTCTCTAGCCTTGTCTGACCAACTAACGTAGACTGAGAGATGTTGCATTTCACCTTCTTTAAGCTCCAAGAATGACCAAGCATCTAGGTTCGTGCCTTCACACCCGAAGGCCCCCTATGAGTCACCAAAAGAGTGAAATTTTTCCTATGTCTATTTTTTTCTCTTGGCTTTATTTTGGTTTTCAGGTTGATCCATGCACAAGGATTTTTTTTTGTCGATAGACATGTAGTACGCCATGTAGTGGCTGCACATATCCTCATGATCAATTTCTCCTATTTGAACCATGTGTTGGCCTGGTGGATGTTTCTTGCATCTATTTTTCATAGATCTAAGATTATACAACCTTTTGACACGTCATCTCTTCATGCTATGAAGCCATAGCCTAGAAATGTTCACTTCTAGTCCATCAGAATGAATTTTTCATTTTCCAATGAAGGGACATGATTCGGTGCCATCAAAACCAATTGGGTGATTGACAAGACTTTATTTAGACTATATTTCTAGGATCAGAGCAATTATAAGAGATAATCCTATTGAAATATCTCAACGATATAGTTGTGGTAGCTGAAAGTTAATGAGCAGGATTCCAACGAGCTAATAAAAGATGTAGAATAATATTTCCAAGCCATTAGATTTGGATGTCTGGTAATCATTAATTCTAGATAGGATCAACATTTTTCTCTTTTGGGTGGCTATATATTGAGGACAACAGCATAATGAAGAAGTTCCTGAATTTTTCCTATCAGAAAAGTGATTCCTTAAGCTTTCTTACTTAGTAGAAATATTTTTTGTTAGAAAGTGCATAGAACACTATTTCACTCTGGCATGTTATGTCTATTTTATGATCAAACTATTATTGGATTGGAATCCAATCTCTATTTTAAAATTCATTTTGATTTGAAGTAAAATTTATTCTAAAGAAATATTTGAAACTGTGCATGATATGGTCTTTGTGAATGTTTCTTTCTTTATATCTTTGTCTAAGATAAAACATTATGTCTTGCTTGATCTAAATAGTTTGATTATCGAATTTCCATGTTGTTTGTGTATATGATTAAATCATAATCTTTAGAAACTAGACTATGTCTTTGGATTTCTCCATTTTCTTTGAAGGGTTATCATTTCTTTGTGATATGCTATATTAGGAGGAAGGGTTTATATTGCTTTTTAATGTTTTCTATTAATTCTGAAAACTTCTATGTTTGATTTTGATCTTAATACGCACTTCCTATGGGTTGATTGAATGACTACATATGTGCTTGTATCAAGCCTTTATTGTTTATTCTCCTCCCAACCATGAAGACAAGTGGTGTTTTGTGTCTCTTATATCACTCATAGAGGAAGGCTTGTGGTTTTTTAAATGTTGTAAAAGCATTGGCACATTGCCACTTTCATGTTTTTTTGTTTGCATTTCTCTTTCCCTTTTCCCAAACTTAGAAAAGAGCCGAGTTTCTATAAAAATCTCAGAGGTATTTAGTGAGGCACATAATGTCCCCCAACTCGTTAGATTTCCCATAAGACTATCAAAGAGGTGCAATATTCTATGATAAATAGTACCTAAATCTACAAACACAAAAAGAGAGAAAGAGATAAATATTTATTTTTAGTACATGGGGGTTTGCCTTGGTCAAACCCCTTTTTAGGTAATTAAACAAAAATGAAGAGATAATGAAATAAAGCATGAAACTATGGAATGAAAATATTGCCTTGATGATAGATTTTGAGTCATTGCAACAATGGTTGAAGATTCAACCCTTGAATGCTTGCTTGATGACTTAGGATACCCAAGCCCTAGCTTGCTTGAGAAGAATGAAAAATGATGAAAGCAGAATGAATAAAATAGAATGAATGAGGATCAAAATGAGGGGAAAACTCTTTATTTATACATGATGTGCCCTAATTTCCTAAAATTACCTCATCATAGGCCAAACTTAGGGTTTAGAGAACAATATTCTGCCAGAATATTAACACAATTTTGATGTTTAGGCTAGATGGGACTAAGTCGCTAAAGGTGGTGGCCGAGTCCACTTACGCAGTTTTAAGTGCGCGTCAAGAATTAAAATTTACTTAATGATGCTTAATAAGATTTTTCTCTGAAACACACTTAAGTAGGACCTATAAGTGCATTATGGGTTCATTTTAACATAAGAAAGTGTTAATTTGTTGATTCCAAGCCTAGGAAAGTGTGAGAGTTTGTTACAATGTACAACACTTTAAAATAGGGCTTGGTAAGAGGTAATTAGGTGAATTATAATGAAAAGGTCCTAGAAAAGTGTGAAAGTGAGTTACAACACTTCACAACACCTTTACAAGACACCGTATAATTCTCATTGATTTGCAAGGGTTCAAGACCTAATGTGAATGTGTTGGCCACATTACAACATTAAATCTAGGCAAAAACTAGGAAAAAAACCATAAGACCCAAATGAGTGAAAATGTCAAGGATACATTTTTCTACATTACAATCACATGACCATTGTGATCACATAGTACATTGTAATAACCTTAAATCATGAATGTTGGATCAACCTTCTTCAATCTATGTTTTCGATCTCCTTCATACACCGCTTGCCATATGCAGGGCCCACCAAGACACATGTCCAAATCCTGCTAACCTTGTGAGTTCAGACAACAATTCTTGTGAGATTTGTGGACTATTGCCATTTGTCATGCACATTATTTCCATGCAACTCACAACAACGATGTGAGTTGATATATCAAGCAATCACTCTTCACTACCTATCAACCCTTATCATGATCCACCATCATCATCATTCTGTTGGATCCCACTAGATACATTATAGGCACCATTAGATCAACAAGGGATAATCTACATAGTTTCATGTAGTCCTCGTGGGACTTACCAAAAACTCAGTGAGGTGCATGGGCTTCTACCATCTTTCCACCGTGACATCATCTTTGTTTCTTCCTGTCAAGTCCCACCATCTTCATCAATGGTCAATATCCCTCCATAGTGAATGAATCTCGACCGCTCTCTATTGACCCCATGGGACTTCATCAGGACCCAACACAAACTCAACGGTGCATGCAGGTACCATTAGATCTTGAAGCTTTAACCATCACCGTCAAGGTCCACTCTTCACTTTTCTTTGCTAAGCGGTAAGTTATACATATTCCCAAAAAAAATGCCTAGCCTTAACGCGTAAACTTCAAAAGTTCAAAAAATAGGACAAAACACTGCTAGCGATATAGGGCAGGGAGTTAGTGAAACATAGAAAAACACAACCCAAGTTAGAAAATGTGCCAAAAACACTACCTAAGCTATACTTAGTCAAAATCTTTGAAGCGGTAAGTTAGAGAAACTTAGAAAAATGCCGCCCAAGATATGACTTAGCATAATTTTTCTTTTCCTCGAATGTTGAATAGACTGTTAAGGGGACCAGTCACTTCACATAATGAATGACAAAAGTTTTTACTTATGTGACCTGCAAACTATAACATCAAGTCACCAACGAAATAGAACCTATTTGAACATTGTGACTATAAACTCCTACATATGTAGGGTCCAACTGATAAAACCTAGACTAAGAGCATGAACAAATGAAGGTTGACATCTCCATTGGCATCTTGACCTACATAATACCTTTCTAGAAAGATCTCAAGAAACTCAGTTCAAATCTATCATCTAATTTTCCATCAGATCCAATACACTCACACTCATCCTCTATAGTTATGCCAACAATTTCCTTTACCTTATTTTCCCTTTTGACATCAATGACAACCATATTCCAACAATCTCCCCCTTTGGCATTGATGGAAAAATTCTAATTGCTCATTTAGGTACCACTAAAGTGTTGCACCAATTTTATTATTCACAATGTAACACAACAACTCCTCCTATGATATACATATTTTCTCTTCTCAGCAAGCTTCTATTTTGCATCACATTTCTCCCCCTTTGACATTAATGGTAAAGGGTACACTTCCCCCAAGGAAATGCTTCAAGTTTGACAAACTCTACAACCATCAGGTCATTAGAAATTGTGAAACAATATTTTATATGACTTGATCACAGTATTCCTAACTAGGGTTAAATAAATGATCAATGAAGCTCCCTCGAATATATGCCCTATCACTAATGTTTAGTGATATGTGTTGGGAGAAACTACTCCCAACTTCTACCTCAAGTATTCAAACTATTCTATAGGAAGAGGTTTTGTAAATAGATTAGGCACTTGTTCCTTGGTAGGAGCATACTCCATGCTAACTTCCTTATCTGCAACCTTTTCTCTTATGAAGTGATACTTGATTGATATATGCTTGGTTATTGAGTGCATCACTAGATTCTTTGAGATATTAATGGGACTTGAATTATAACACATAATTGAGATAGGCTCATTGTACTCTACCTTGATGTCCTTTAATGTCTACTTCATCCATAGGACTTGAGTGCAACATACAACTACTACAACATATTCTTCTTTTGCAGTAAAAAGGGTGAAAAACTCTTACTTTTTACTCATCCAAGAAACTAGTATGTTTCCCAAGAAGAAGGCTCCTCCACTAGTACTATTTCTATCACCCACACTTCCTACCTAGTCTACATCGATGTATGTTGTTAAAGTCAAATATATTTTTTGGGGTACCATAAACCATAGTCAATAGTAATTTTGATATATCAAAATATTCTTTTCATTGCATTGATATATGATTATTTTTGTTCAGCATAAAACATAGCTACCATACAAATCACTTGCATTATATTAGGCCTAGATGCAGTTAAATATAACAAAATTCCAATCATTGATCTATACAGAGTCTAGTTTGCATCAAGCGACTCATCTTATTTGCTTAATTTTTATCCAGTAATCATGGGTGTGTTGACTAGTCTACAATTTTCCATGCCAAAAAATTTAAGCATTTCTTTTACATACTTGGTTTGTGATATAAATATACCTTTATTAGTTTGTGTAATTTGCAAACCAAGACAAAATCTGAGTTCCCCTAGCATGGACCTTTCAAACTCATCTTGCATTTTAGTAGCAAATATTTTGCACATTGCATCACTGCTACCACCAAATATAATATCATCTACATATACTACAATAATGATCATTTTCTTACCTTTATATTTGAGATATAGATTGCTATTAGCACAACCTTTCTTGAACCCTTGTTGTTGTAGGTATTGATCCAGTCTTGAATACCAATCGCTTAGTTCTTGCTTTAAACCATATAGTTCTTTTCTCAATCTACAAAAATAATCATTGTTCTTCGATAGTTGAAAACTTTCTGGTTTTTTAGTATATACTTCCTCTTCTAGGTTTCCATTTAGGAATGTAGATTTGACGTCCATTTGATATACCTTAAATCCTTTGTAGACTGAGAATGCAACAAACATTCTTATTGCTTCTAACCTTGCAATAGGGGAAAATGTTTCCTCAAAATCAATCCCTTCTACTTGTGCATATCCTTTGCACACTAATCTTGCTTTATTTATAACCACAACTCCATCTTCATTTACCTTATTTTTGAACACCCATTTAGTTCCAATTACATTCTTGCCATATGGTCTAGGAACCAATTCCCATGTTTTGTTCTTTTTAATCTGATTGAGTTCCTCTTCCATTACTTTTATCCAAGGTTCATCTTTACTAGCTTCATGAAATCTCTTTGGTTCAATCTGACATAAGAGGGAAAAGTTAACTTGTTCCTTGTTCTTCGCAAGCCTTTTTCTAGTTTGCACACCTTCATTCTTATCACCAATTATTTGATCTTCAAGATGGTCTTTTTGCACATATTTTGTAGGTTCTCATTTAACCACTTCTTCATTCTCTTCTTCGTGTTCTTCTTCTTCTTTTGTTACACCTATATTATTCTTATCTTTAGAACTCAATTTCAAGATTGTTTTTGCTAGGCCTACCTTGATTTTCATTTTCATCAACCCTTACATGTACACTCTCTACAATTCTATGAAATTGCTTATTATAACACTTATAAGCTTTGCTTTGGCTAGAATACCCCAAAAATACCCCTTTATCACTTCTTGACTCAAAACTTCCTGAATCCCAATCTTCTCTTTTAATATAGAATTTACTAGCAAATACTTTGAAATGCTTGACTAATTCAGGCCTACCAAACCATAATTCATATGGTGTTCTACCACGATTAAATCTTATAAGTGCTCTATTCTCAATGTATACAATAGTTTGTACTTCTTTCCAAAATGTATCTGCCAAATTTGACTCATTCAACATGGCTCTAGCCATCTCCTTCACAATCTTGTTTCGTCTCTCTACCACATCATTTTTTTGTGGTGTTCTTGGAGCTAAATATTAACATTTGATTCCATCATCTTCACAATATTCCATGAATTCACTTGACATAAATTCTTCTTATTTGTCTAACCTAAGACATTTGATTCTTCTCCCAGTCTCATTTTCTACTAGCTTCTTATAACCTTTAAATGCTTCAAACACCTTGGCCTTCTCCCTCAAAAATGTGACATATGTCATTCTAGTATAATCATCAATGAACAACATGAAATATCTTTCTTTTTGAAACACCCTTGTCCTCATTGAACCACATAGATCAGCATGGATTATCTCCAAGGGTTTCATACTAGAATGATCCTTTGTAGGAAACTTGAACCTTTTTTTCTTTCCTTGTTGGCATCCTTTGCAAATTATATTTTCAGGCTTTGCAATCTTAGGCATATTTTTGACTAAACCATTTGAGCTTATTTTTACCAAGTTTTCAAAGTTGACATGTCTCAATATTTTATACCACAACCAACTCTCATTTTCTTGGTTGATTAAACATGTTTGGCCTTTTCACTCACATAGATTATAGAGATTACTATCTATCCTTTTTCCTTGAGCAATTTTTTTACCATTCTTCCTTATCTTGCAGCCTTCAGAATTAAATACAATTTTGTATCCATTATCACATATTTGGCTAACATTAAGAAAATTATGTCTCAAACCTTCAACATAGAGCACATCTTTAATTTTGTTCCTCCCATCTATGCTCAAAATTCCTTTACCATAAATATTGACACCAGTATTATCACCTAAGCTTACTAATCCCCCTTTTCTCATTTCTATTTCAATGAATTCACTTTTATCACTAGTCATATGTCTAGAGAAACCACTATCAATGACCCATAGATCTTGTTGCTTTTCATGTAATTCCATTTTGGAAATCATAGACTGAGTAGCACAAGAATTATACTCTTTCTCCTTCCATACCTTCTCAGGCTTCTTCTCAATTTTCTTTTTCTTCTTTATCAGGTGAGGATTACTTCTCAGATTTCACATTTGGTCCTATAAATCTTGCTCTACAAATTCTAGCTATATGACCAAAGTTTTTGCAATTATAAAAAATTATATTCATATCAACCAAGGGAGAAAATGGATTCTTTCTTACAAAATTTTTATTCCTCCTTGGAATGATTCTACATTCTCTAGCCCTATGACCAAAATTGTTAGAAGTATAACAATACCCATTGAAATATGATGAGTACTTGGTCATGTAGTATCCTTAAGCTGGATGAGGAGATCTTCTTTGTCTAGGCCTCCTTAGATAGTTTACTCTTGTGAATCCATCATTATCTTCTCTTTTTATGTTTTGCATCTTCTTTTGTTGATCAGGAAATATCTAGTTCTCCTCCTTGACTACAACTAATTTATTTTCTTTATCAGATTTTTGTTCATCTTTAGGGGCATCCTCTTTGTCAAATTTTCCATCACTTGGGACAGTTTTTTCTCCTGCTCTAAATCTTTCATAAACTTTTACAGAGGCATCCACAAACGAACTCTTTCCTTTTTCCAAACCTAAATCGGATTTCTCTTTATTTGTAAGCTTTTGTGTACTTTTCAATTCATTTAGACTATCTACAACACCTTTCAACTTTAGTCCATTTTTTATCTACTCATTGGCCTTCTTCAATTCTTTTCTTAAGGAAACTATTTATGCTTCAAGATCCATGCACATATCTAGCTCAAATTGTAGTTTAGATTTCATAACTCCTTCAACTCATTTGAGCTCTTGTACCTACAATTTCAGATTTACCACTAGCTTATTTGATTCCTCAAGTTATTGAGTTAGCTTATCATTCTCCTTTCAAGAATTTGTTTTCATTTTCTTGTTTTATCTCTTAAGATAACAAAATTTATCTCTTATTTCATCAAGATCTTCAAGAGAATTGATTAATTCTTCTTGAAGACCAACAACTACCTCCTCTTCTCCTTCGTATGAGTCCTCAATTTGTGTATCTTCATATTCCTTAGCTTCTTTAGCCATGAATATAAATTATATTTTGTATTCTCTCATTACAAGGGTATGGCCTTGATCCTCTTTTGAACAATCACTAGCATCAGACACGTCACTTTCTTCATTGATGTATAGAATCTTCTTCTTCTTTCCAAAATTATTCCATTTTGGATAAACCATTTTGTTCTTTTTATTATCTTCTTCTTACTTGAAACTATCATCTTTATCATATGGACACTTTGAAAAGAAATGACCTATTTTGTGACAATTAAAATACTTGAAAAGGGGCTTACCTTTATATTTTTTGGATCCTCTCCTTAGTCTTCTGATGAAGTTTACTTCTTCCTCATCAGTTTCTTCATAATCAGATGCAATGACATCAACTTTTTTTGTCTTATCAGCTTCATCTTTTCCTTTCTTGACAAGATTAAATGCAACTTCTCCCTTGGATATTTCAGCATCAGACATTCTCATCTCGTATGTAGTAATTATGGCATGCATCTCATTAAGAGTGAGTTTATCAATTTCTCTTCCTTCTTCGATAGTAGAAAACTTGGTATCATATTTGGCTATCAAAGACCTAAGAAATTTCAGCACAACATATTCTTCTTTCAAATCTACACCATATCCTTTAATGCCATTTACCACATCATCAACTCTCTAAGATAGTCTGTAATATTCTCTTCTTGAATCATCTTCAAGCCTTCAAATTTTTCTCTCAGCACTTGTAACTTTGCCAACTTATTTTTGGTGTCACCTTCAAAGATATTCTTCAATTTTTCCTAGATATCATAGGTAGTTTTACAATGCATAACTTTTTTACGCATAAAATCAAAAAAACTATTCATAATGATAAGCCAAACTTTCTTATTATCCTCATAATTCTTCTTTCCTATAGGATCAGTAGGAATAGTAGCCGAAATAGTATATTGGCTCTCGATAGATGCCTAAACTTTAGTTCCATGAGAAAATAAGTATCCTTCCATTAATGAGCTCCACTTACCATAGTCTATTCCATCAGACCTAGGTGGCTTGTTTGAACCTTCCCAAAATTTCATTGTGTTCACCTATCCAAGATGTACCTAAGATGATTAAGCTTATTTTATGGAACCGATGGCTTTGATACCAATTGTTAGAACATAATGATCTACTGAGAGTAGGGTGAATTAGTAGATGAGAAAACTTCTAGACTTGAAAACCTATTTACATATTCAACCTTGCAACCTAGATATGAAAATTAGAACATAAACCAATATAACAATCACATGCACATGAAACAACAACTTATAACACTAGATATACATGGAAAAGCCAAGATGGAAAAAACCACGGTGAAAAAAGTTGGTTGAGTCTACTGCTCAAATCCAACATCACAAATAAAATATTTGTCACAAAGTTCAGGGTTACAACCTAAGGAAGCTTCAACTCCCTAATTTAGAAGCTACAACTTCAAGGATGCTACTACACCCTATTTTAGAAGCTACAACTCCAAGGAGACTACAATCACCTAGTCTGAGCTACAATCCAATTCCATGAGGCTACAACCTCAACAAAATTACTAGTTCATATGTGCATACAATTAAGTTCTACTAGTTGTTGCACACCCTACAACTTACACTACTACTACTAAATTTGCAGTGCTCTCAACAACGCTACCCTACTCTATACTCACTTTGGATTTGCACTCTTTTCTACTATATTCTCAGTTGTACACCACTCTATTAAGCACTTAATGTACTTGCATACTCTTCACACTTCTCCTCAAATCTAGATTTGACACAGCATGCACAGCTACAACAACACTTAGATAATTTCCTAAATTATCTTTTCTCATTGACCTACATTCAATTCCTCAAGATTTTCACACATGATTAGATCATCTCAAATAATTTTTTAGGGTTTTCTTCACTTTCATAATTCACCAACAAGATTCATTTTCCTCAATTCACACACACATCTATCCAGCTCATAATTAAGACATCTGATAGGGTTTGCCAAATATATCCATATCTTGCATCAAGCCACCCAGCTTTTAAATAAGTTACAGAGAATTTTCCTCATTTTTTCTAGGTCGAACCATAAAATATGATTATGTATTCAATGTATCCTTTTTAATTATTCGATTTGATCTTGATTCTTGTGTCTGAAATCTCCTTTGCAATCTATGTCACCATCTTGAGCATCAAATATCATTTGGATTGGTCACTAGGTATGATTGGACCAATTAATTCATTCCTCTATGTTAGTTATCAGATGAAAACCTATTTACATGGACTTAGCCATTTGAGATGTCTTCATTCAAATCTATGTTGTTGATCTAATTTCTTCACATCATGATCCTACATTCTTCATTCATCGTCGTAACTTTAAAATGCAGCCATCCTATAAACAGTTGTTTAATTCTCCATCATTGATCACATAGTACATTGTATTAACCTTAAATAATGACCATTGGATCAACCTTCTTCAATTTGCACTGTCGATATCCTCCATACACTGCTTGCCATATGTGAGGTCCAAAAAGACACATGGCCAAAGCCCGCTAACCTCATGAGTTTAGACAACAAACCTTGCAAGATCTATGGATTGTTCCCATTTGTCATCTACACCATCTCCAAAAAAATTGCAACAATGATGTGAGTTGATATATCAAGAAATATCTCTTCACCACTTATTGGCCCTCATAATGATCCAACATTGTCATCATTTTATTGGTTCCCACTAGATACACTACAGGCACCATGAGATCAACAAGGGATAATCTACACTGGTTCCAGCAGTCCCCGTGGGACTTACCAAAAAATCAATAGGGTGTGCATGCTTCTGCCATCTGTCCATCGTGACATCACCTTTGCTTCTTCCTATCAAGTCCCACCATCTTCATTAGTGTTCAATATCCATCCATCATGAATTAATCTTCACTGCTCTCCAGTAACCCCATGAGACTTAATCAAGATGCACCACAAAATCAGTGGTGCATGCGGGCACCATTAGATCTTGAAGCCTTAACCATCACCATTGAGGTCCACACTTCACTTTTATTTATTGAGAAGTAAGTTAGACATGTTCCAGAAAACACTGCCTAGCCTTAAAGCACAATCTTCATAATTTTGTCAAAATGGAAAAAACATCACTAGTGTTATAGGGTAGGGAATTAGCGAAACATAGAAAGACACCACCTGGGCTATACTTAGTCAAAATCCTTGTAGTGGTAATTTATAGAAACTTAGAAAAATGTCGCCCAAGATATGACTTAGCCAAATTTTTCTTTTGTTTTGGCACTCAACAGACTGTCGAGGGGATCAATCACTTCATGAAATGAATGACATAACTTGTTACTTATGTGACCTGCAACCTGTAACACCAAGTCACTAGTGAAATAAAACTTATTTGAACATTTTGGATGTAAAATTATACACATGTAGGGTTCAACTAATAAAACCTAGACTGTGAGCATGAACAAATGAATGCTGACATCTCCATTGACATTAGGACCTACACAATACCTTTCTCAAAATCTCTTGAGAAAGCCTATTTGAATCTTCCATCTAATTTTCCATCAGATCAACTACACTCACACTCATCCTCTGTCATTATTCCAACAATCTTATTTTCCTTATTTTCCCTTTTGACATCAATGACAACTATACATTCCAACACTCCTAAGTATGTTTTGTTCCATGTACATTGTAGTTTTTATATATTTTTTATATAGGTGTGGTTTCTTTGGTTGTATATGGTTTTGTCTTGCTACCTATTCTAGGTAGTTCCTTTGGTTTTTGGTTCACTATATTTTGGTTGGTTTGTTTCAACCCAAGATTATAATATTTTTCCATGCCTGCGAGAGGCATGCGTCCCCAATTAGAGCCGTTGATGGAACCCCTAAGTATTGTTTTGGTTCCATTTATCATATTTCATTTTTTTTGTTGAATCCATCCTAGGGGCTTAGGGTTTTTCTTATCGTCACTATTTTGGGGTTTTAGGTTTCCTAATATCCTTCCTAAATAACACTCAATCTTGCGTCCTTGCCAAAGCTCTAATTCATTGAACTGGCCTTCCATATCCCATCCTTGGTCACCCTAAAACATCTTATGTCATTAGACCTCATGGAGTAATTGGCCCCTCATGCCTAGGTCTGAATTTTTTTAATTTTATAAGGTTGATTAAATGAACTTATTTGGCTTTTGGGCATGTGCAGGATCATCATGGAAAAAATAGGCCCTTAAGTGGCAATAAAATTCATAAAAATCAGAGTTAGGCAACCTGACGTAAAAATTTGAATAAGTTAACTATATTATTTCAAAAATATGTAAGAATAGAATTTTTTGCAAATTGAATGTAGTTTCTAAACTAATAGGTTTATTTTTATTTTCAAAAAATATATTTGGTGAAAATTTGAAATTTCAATGCAGTAGTACTTAAATTTCAAGGGAAAAATAAGAAGTAGGTGTCTGTTTGACCACCCTAACCACAATAAAATGATAATATTTTTTTATAATATTTTAAATATAAGTAGAAGACTCATGTCTCGATGTGATGCATATTTTTTTGTAATTTGTTTCCAAGTAAATAATTAATTATGATTTTTTTATTAATTTTTTTTTAAAATATAAAAACTCATACGTCTGACCACCTTAACTTTGTCAAAACTTCATGAAATTCAATTATTTTATTTTTAATCCTATATTATGTGAAGTATAGAATGTGACACATGTTTCAAATTCAAAAAGTATGATACCCTTTGAAATCTATAGATGTTTTTCAATCAACCTATCAATCAAGACTTTAGTCGTAATTCAAATAGAAAATGAATAATAATTAGTTATTAAATTCAAAGTAAATAATAATTTATATTGGTCGAAATCTATGAATATCCTTTAAAAACCCTTTTCATTTCATCAATTTTGGGTAAAAAGAAAGTCATCAGCCACATGGGCCATCATATCACTTACATATTGCCACTTTTTGGCCATCATGATCCTGCACATACCCTTTTACATCCTTTGAAATAATGTGTTTTAAAGACCTTTGAGTTATTTTATACATTTTCCTATGTGGTTCGCTTTCTTAAGACAATTCAAAAATATGTAAGAATAGAATTTTTTGCAAATTGAATGTAGTTTCTAAACTAATAGGTTTATTTTTGTTTTGAAAAAATCTATTTGGTGAAAATTTGAAATTTCAATGTAGTAGTACTTAAATTTCAGGGGAAAAATAAGAAGTAGGTGTTTGTTTGACCACCCTAACCATAATAAAATGATAATATTTTTTTATAATATTTTAAATATAAGTAGAAGACTCATGTCTCAATGTGAGGCATATTTTTTTGTAATTTGTTTCCAAGTAAATAATTAATTATGATTTTTTTATTAATTTTTTAAAAAAATATAGAAACTCGTACGTCTGACCACCTTAACTTTGTCAAAACGTCATGAAATTCAATTATTTTATTTTTAATCCTATATTATGTGAAGCATAGAATGTGACAAATGTTTCATATTCAAAAAGTATGATACCCTTTGAAAGCTATAGATGTTTTTCAATCAACCTATCAATCAAGACTTTAGTCGTAATTCAAATAGAAAATGAATAATAATTAGTTATTAAATTCAAAGTAAATAATAATTTATATTGGTCGAAATCTATGAATATCCTTAAAAAACCCTTTTCATTTCATCAATTTTGGGTAAAAAGAAAGTCATCAGCCACATGGGCCATCATATCACTTACATATTGCCACTTTTTGGCCCATCATGATCCTGCACATACCCTTTTACATCCTTTGAAATAATGTGTTTTAAAGACCTTTGAGTTATTTTATACATTGTCCTATGTGGTCCGCTTTCTTAAGACAACTTACAGGCATGTGCTAAATGACTTCACTTAAGTCTCGTGTACCATCTCCTTTATTGCCAATCACAAATAGTTTTATGAATGAAAACTTGAATCAGTGATGTGCGATGAGCATTATTTCTTTTGTTATGCATGTCACAGATAGGTTTTGAATGCTCGGTGTTGTATTAGCGATGCACGGTACATATGTTCTATGTGTTATCGCTAGGATCTCCTTTATTACTAATTTCTCATGAGTTTTATAATATGAATTATTAATGTGTGATGACCCTTGGTGCTCTTTTTATTTTCTCCTATTGTTCATCATGGATTTCTCCCAAGATTTTAGTTTCAAAATAGCGATGTGCAATGAGGTCATTTGTTCAAACTTTATTTCGTTGATTTCAATTACTCTTTTGAGCAATATATCTTGTGTCTTTGATTTTCATGCAAGTGCATGTGTCTTAATCTAGTCCTATCACCTTATCTTGCATCACCTATTTGATCTAGAAATCAAAGCAAGAATCAACGATATGCGATGGAAAGAGAATGCGATCAAGGATGGGCCTTAAATTCAATGGTTGGGATCTCATCACGTGGATTCTCACATCACTAATAAGACTTACGAAAGGTGAAATGTATCAGCGATGAGCGATGGCTACTAAGTGAAAGATAACATGGTAGTATCATGAGGACATCGTTTAAGACAAAGAAGAAACTAGCGAGGTGAGAGGGGAACCATTGATGTGGTTTTAAAACAAAATGATCAATGGCTAGGGTTCAAATATGAATGGCTAAGCATTAATGCTAATGCATTCCATTTCCTGGCCATAAAGAAGGTGACTAGCTTGTTTCCTACACATTTGGTATTGCTCAGCAATGAAGAAGAAAACCAAAAGCTGAGGAAATGGTGTGGAGAGCTCCAACAAGCAATTGCAGTAGCATTCGTATCAGTTGTTCACGCAAGTAAGAAAATTGTTGTATCTCTTCGTGTCAAAAGTAATAAATTGTGCTATTCTAAATAATAGTAAGGAATTTGAGAGATAACTTTCTTACGATTTATTCATTTAACTATCCCCAGTTGGGGTGATAAATACTGTGTGAATTTTGGGAGTATTTTTCTCTATGAATTGTGTCTTAGGTTTCAAGGAAACTGGGTAGGTCATTTCGATCAAGAAAATTGTAAACTCTTGTCCTACCCCATTGAAAATATGAGTGAACCAAACCCTAGTGAATCCAAAATTAGGCTAGAGAGAAAAGTAAAGCAGAAAGAGTTAAAAGACTTAAGACCTAGTATTTTTCGTATGTGGTTAAACCAGAGCCACCTGCATCATCTAGCCCTATGCCAATTACCCCTGGATCATCCTCAAGGTCAAGAAGTACAAAGAAAATTCAATAGAGATTCATGGAAGGGGCCTTTAGAGAAGTAAAAGAGGGTGGGTCATTAATTGGTAAGAGACCTATAGGCCAGGTTCTTGTGACGAGTAGACTAATTGACAATGCTGGTGAAATTGGAGAGTTGGCTCAACCTCGGAGTGGGTGGAAGTTTTTCTCATATGATTTTAATAAGAGGCATTCTAAGATGACAACATGTTACTTATGGAGGCTCAAACTTGGGATGTTGGTGGTACCTAATGTGTTTGTGGAGGTGGATGCAATGATGGAGTTAGCCAGGCATTGTGATCTCGCAAATAGAGAAATCAAGAATGAAAATGGAAATATAGTCCTTGAGGTGATGATGGATAAGATTGTGGAGATATTTGGGTTGAATCCCAATTGCACTATAAAAATAAAGCATAAAAATCTATATGGGGAGTACGAGCATAACATATTTGCATACAAAAGTAGATTGCTTGTTCAACATAGAAAAAGCAAGGAGATATTTCTCCCTAAAGATATTGAGCCCTTTGAATGTGAAGAATTTGTGGATTATTTCAAGAACACATATTACTGCCTAAATCAAGCGCTAGCTCAAATTTTTGAGACAAGGATAGCCCCTGACCTATTTGTAGTAGCAGTGGATATATAGGGCCATAATTGAAACACCAGTTTTGATTATGCTACTTTTATTGTGAAACAAATGCATTAGGATTTCATCAATCTGAAGAAGGAGGTTCTTCCTCTACATTTCCCACATTATTCTTTGTTAATGCATATGCTTCTATTTGAGGGTGACCATAACTAGAAAAGGAAGTTGAAATTAAGATTGAGGGACAATGAGAATAATGGTTTGCATTTCCAAGTGTGGACACATATTTGGGATGAGGATTTTCCCAATTCTAATTATTTGGTGGTTTCTATTGTTGTCAGATTTTGTATCTAGGAAATTTTGGTTGTGGCACCTATTCATAAGCTTTCTCCAACAATCATAAACATTATGTGCCCAAAGGAGGTGGCAGAATTACATAAACATCATAACTGGGCAGATTGGTTTCTACACTCTATTATAATCATGGCTTATGGATCTAAGGTAGGATCACACTACTTGCCCCTATATGTCTTTGGCCGATTGGCATTAATGGATTTGATTTGGCAGATTGATTTTATTGATTTTGAAATATTTAGAAAACCTAGGAAGGGTATTGTGGTAAATGCCCAATGCTCTTTTGCTGATTTTGTAGTTACTGCCCTAGAAGGGTATGAAAAATTTGGAATCATGGTGAATAACCTCAGGCTAGCTATTGATGAGGTTAGGGTTTTTTGACTCAGAAGGATTTGTGACTGTAAAGAAAAGGGAGAAAAATTTATCTGGGATATATCATCAGTTATTGTACATATATGATGTATTGAGAAACTTTCCAAGTAATAAGGTTGTTATATCTAGAAAGAGGGAATGAACATCCATAATGGAGATTGAAGAAAATATTATGAAGAGGAATGCTTTCTATGTAAGTCCTTATGATGAAATTGAAAATCCTTTTGAAAGATATTTTACAAAGCTAGGGGATTACCAGAATGGTGATTTCAAGGAAAAGCTGAAGGTTGTTGAGAGAAAATAAGCTCTAATAATAACAACCTTAGGAGCTATGGATATTCCAGAGCAGCCTGTAGATGTGCAAGAAGAGGGTATCCAAGTAATTGAAGTAGAAAAAATGGTTGAACATGTACCTGATGATGGGGAGGTGGAGAATAAATTCCCTCTCCCTAATACTGCAGATACTTTTGATTCTGAAGTTCCCTAATATAGGATTATCCAATGGTGGTATGATGAAAAGAATGATGATGATCCTAGGATCAAGGATTGTAATGAATTCATTGCAAATGATGAGTAACTTGTTCAATCTAAGAGTTTAATGAATTCATGATTTAGTAGAGTGGGAAGGAAATAAAGACGAGCCTTGAACAAGATAGGGCTAATGTTCATCCTTCTCAACAAGAAGAGGCTGAGAAGGCAAAGGAAGAAAATATTATGACTGAGATTGCAACTAGCATTTTTGTTGAAGCTAGGAAAATTGTCTCAGATAGTGGAATGATATTACTACCAAGGTGCACTATCACCTCAACTATTACACTTGATGAAATAAGAAGATATCCTCAAGCTTCTATATCTGAGGAGCAACTTGAAAATAGAGTGTTTTGATTTGGATATAGTTTGAAGTTGCATACTCTTGCAATCTAGTCCATGGCACCCAATACTGAAAAGCATGAGGTTTCTAGGCCTATTGTAGAGGTTATGAGATCCTTGGTGGTGAAGAGGGACACAAATATATAACACTTATCTAGACATCTCAATTAACTACTCATGATGCAATGCTTAGTGTAGACACAACAAAAAATTCTTAGAATAAGTATGATTGCTTGGTGAAGGAATATAATAAGGCCTTGGATGAAGTAAACAAGATGAGAACCACTGTTTAAGGTAGCCAATTAGTGAGGAAAATCCCTTTTCCATCCTCTTCTTCTTCATATTTTTCTACACAAGATAGGAATACCTTGGCCTTGAGAATCAAGGATTTGAATAATCAATTAAATGTACAAAAAAGGAAAATGTTAAGAAAGCCAAAATTGAAACTGTTAAGGTGGTGAATAAATTTTTTGAGGATGTATTGAAACATAGAGTGACCAAATTGGTCAATAAAGCTAATGATGTATGGGCTTCCTATAAGAGCATCCATGAAGCAAACATAAGGTATTCATAGGTTCAGGAAGCCTTCAAGAATGAATGGAGCAAATGGAGTACTAGAGTAGGTGATTTAAAAGAAATGATGCCTAAAATGAAAGAAGATCTTGAGGCACCTAAAAATATCCTTGAATTATTACATGTCATTGACCTTGTGAATGAGATAACAACTTTTTATGGGAAGCTAGGGATGCAGCTCTAAAACAAGCTAAAATTATTCAAATAAATGGAGTGTGATATGCCTGGGATATTGAATCATAGAGGTGAGTTAAAGAAATTTGATGAATGAAAGAGTGATTTGGGAGATTTTCTCACATTGGCTAGGATGGAATTGACTATAGTTGATTACACCATACTAAATCCAAATGTTGATATGATGGTGCAGATTGAAAAAAGAATGGATAATTTTTTCAAGGAGGCTAGAGCCTTAATTGATGCTAGATACACTTAGCATAGTCTAAAGGTGGAAAAAATATTGGATACAAAATGGCTAACTAAGGATGAGTACACCAGCTGGTTGGAAATATATACTGAGTAAACTTGTAGGGAGATGATGATAGATTTGATGAATAACGGATAGGAGAGCAAAAATGCATAGCCTAAAAATAGTGTAGATTAGGCTTTTGTTAAAGTATTGCAAAAGATATTAATCTATCCTCAACATGAAAAATGGTGGAATAAATGTTGATGTGGATGAATTAGTTTTGTATCCTTATTTTCTTTTCATTTTTTTTTAATTTTATTGACTGGGTTTGCTCATGGAAAACACTTTTTGAGTGTGTGGAAGATATTTTGAAGTTGTTGTAACAAGTAAATGATTCCTTTTCAAGATGGGACTGGATCTCCAACAATGAATGAGAATTAATTTTGTCCCATGTTTATTCCCACTGTTTGAGAGCTCAAGTGTAACTGAAAAGGGAATATGTTACAACAGTTCAATATAATTCAAACATGTGTGCTTTCTAGCCTGAAGCTTTTTTTGCTCCTTCATTTCTATAAGAAAGAATTCAAGGCCAAAAAGTAGGGGTTCATTGTATAGCAATTGACACAATGAATTGTAAAAGAATACAGAGCATATTTTAAGTTTTCTCTGAGATTCTAAGTTTGTAATTACGTATGTAATTTTGATAACAAGATAGAAAACATAATACAAAATGGTGCTACTTTCATGGCCATTTTATCTCCTTTGTATGTGTTTTATGAATTATGAATAATATAATCAAGGATTGTTTTGTTCATCTCCATTGATTTCCAATGGATGTATGATTTCATTCTTGCAAATTAATTCAAGAAATTAGTGTAAATGCTTGAGTGAAGTTGTTGATTCATATGAATTATGTGCTAGGATATCTAGAAGAAGTGGCGATCGAGAAATTAATATGGAAATGTTGTAATGTAGGTTTTTTTAAAGCTTATATATTGCTATGCGAAAACTTGTTATTAGGTTGCATAGGTTAATATTCACTCCATGTTTAGGATAAGGCACTGGTTTAAGTAAAATATTCATAATTCAGTTTATGGGTCAATTCATCACCAAATCACTCTTTATTTACAAACCTTTCAAATGAATTACCATTGTAGTTATGTTGAGTTTCATTGTTCTCATGCTCCAAGTGTAGTATATTGCTAAAAGAGTTTCCAACCTTTTCGATACACTACATTGTTGAGTGGTTATATGAGAATTATTTGTTCTTTACAATGTATTTAAATATTAGTTGCATGAATTCTTACTCATTCGGGTTTCATAGAGCCCAAAGTGTAGGAGTGAAAGTTTTGTAACTTTTACTCATTCGTTGGCCAATCCCTTTAGATTGATAAATATTGGAAATGGAAAATTCCATAGGTATTTCTAAAGACCAAATTATTTCTTAAAAAACAACCAACACAATCTATATATTAACTTGTAGAGTAGGACCAATAAGATCAAGTTCATAAAAAAATTCCCTTGCAAGAAAACCCTACTATACTAACTTTAAAGTAAGAACCTATTAACTCAACTTCAAATCTAAAGATGGGAATGTTCTTTTAGTATATAACTAGATAAAAAAAAAACATTAATTTCATCTTCTAAATTTTTTCCTATACTTCCACATTATGCTAGCAAGAGGAAAACCAAACAATATAGTACCATGGTATAAGAAGTCCCAAATTCATATTGTATGGAATCATATATAGGGATTTTTTCCTCTACATAGGTTGAAGCAAATATACACTTAAATCACAATAAATTTGTGAAATTAGGAACTTGATAAATTAGTATATATGTTTTAAATATATTTAATTAAAAATATGGAATGTAATTTAAGAAACATATTTAGGAGGCATTTTATAAAAGAGATTTTAGGAAGAAGGATGAATTGGAAGTTTATAGTGGAAAATAAGAGGCCTTGGTCTACTTTTGATTGATATTGAAGTTTTTCTCAATATAATAGAGCTTATTTCCATTTATTGTAAATCTTTTTCACATGCATATCAAGATTAATAGTATTTTATGAATAAAGCATTATGATCTTAAATATTACTACTATGAGAATAAGTATCCTTCAATTGGTCCATCCCTTGAAAATCCTTCAAATTATTGTATAGTTGATGGAAATAATCTAATATAACAGAAAAAAAAAATTGAAGAAAAAGGATGACATGAGGATACCCAACACTCTAGAAATGTGCATCCCAATATCTCCACAATATTACTTCAGTACAAAACTTAAAATTGAAAGTATGGACAAGAAAGCATTGAAAAAATTGCAATTGCTTCTAAAATATTTTATAATTGTTGCATAAAATGATGTATTTATGTGAAAAGGCTTTAAAGACATAAATAAAATGCCTCTATCAAATATAACTTTGCAAGTACATAGATAATTGAATTGCCAACCCCAACAAAAATCTACAAGGCATAGAGAGTTGAACATGCAGTTGCCCATGGAAGAGGAAAAATTAGGAATGAAGTAGCATGACCACCATTGCAAATTTTCTTGGCTTACTGACATATTGTAAACTAAGAGAAAGTCAATTGACGCTTATGTGTTCTTGTTGGAACGTTTATACTTTTATTGAAACCATTTTCTCATTTGAATGACTCTCACCCTAGGTCGATTCGGCTAAACATGCATTGAAAATATAAAATAGGGTGACCCAATTTTTTTTAAATTTTATATTTTCCTGTTTCATTCGACACCTATTCAGCTTAAATGGTTTCAACTGAAACCTTTTAGGCTGAAAATAGAGCACCATATCACCACCATGTCACCACCACATGGTTTCAATTGAAAAAATCTTGGTCGCACCATTTCTGATCGAAAATGGTTTGATAAAAAAAAATTAGTTGGCAAAAAAGTGTACACAACTTTGTGCTTTTACCCTATCTTTTATACCTATGTCCC
Organism: Sequoiadendron giganteum; assembly: GCA_007115665.2. NCBI lineage: Eukaryota > Viridiplantae > Streptophyta > Pinopsida > Cupressales > Cupressaceae > Sequoiadendron > Sequoiadendron giganteum. The sequence goes on along the minus strand of CM021105.1, from coordinate 50,358,927 downwards.
AAAGCTTGAGATGTTTAGACCTAGAGTCATGATTTTTTAATTCGTTTAGTCTTGACCCTTTTTCCTAGAATAGGTGTTATTAGGCGATTGGATACACATTTATTATATATGTACTTGGATTTGGCATGATTTTATGATAGATAGTTCTTTTATACTTTAAAAATATATTTCTTTTTTCTTTTTTTTGGCTATACTATTGATTGTAATTTCTTTCTTTACACTAAACACATGATTTTATCTAGTGTGTTAATGCAAATTCAAGTGCAAGAAAATAAAATTTTCTTTGTGGTTTCTAACATAAATTTTTTATTAGACCCTTAAGGTAATGCCCCTTGTGTTGTTGCTAAGATTCCTCCAACTATTGCCTCTTCTTTAGGCCAGTATTTTTCTTAAGGTAATCTTCAAGGATGTAGACACTCAGTTTGAAACAATTAAGATACCCACTCTTAATATTATCCTCCTTCTATCAAGAGAGGTTGTGCTTTGGGGCTAGTTACAACTTATTACTTACTACTCTACTCTCCCCCACCTCATGGTGGTGGAATACAGGTTGCCCTAATTCTAGAAAACTTTCTCAAATGGCTCTTGGTATTTCTTCTATTCATGTGGGCAATGAAGATAATCAAGAAGATAATGATAATGATGACAATAATAGTTGGGACCCTTATGTGGAAATTTAAAATTTTGTTGATGTATGGGGAAAGCATAATGCATGTGATCCTCCTTTTACTTTTACTCTTTCCACTTAGTGGTTGATACTCATTGTTGTTATTTGTATACTTTTATATTCTAGGTTGTAGCCCCATATGTACTCTAGAGGTATGATTATTTTCACCCACATATTTTTTGTTAATATGTGTAAGAATATTTTACAAGTCGTAATACTCTTCCTAAACAAATAAATTTATTTTAAAAATGCACTTCAAAAACTGTAAAATATTAAACCTCAAATTTATTAATATAGAAACTAATTTTAAAATAAAAAATTAATATTTTAATCTACTTTCACTCTTTACTACATCTCATTATTTATAATACTTTTTCTTTATTCCATAAGAAAAAATATAAGAAATTAATTAATTAAATAAAAATAACTATTTTACTTTCTTCCACTCTTCTTCACTATATCTTATTATTTTTATATTTTTATATTTTTTATCTGGTTATTTATATATTCATTATTCTTAGAAAGCTTTAAACTCAAGTAATTTATTAAAATATTTTAAAATTATTAAAGTAAATAAATATTGACTGTAAAAGAAAGAGAAAAAATTAAATCTATTTAACAATAATTTTATTGTTTGATTAAAAATAAAATTGATTTTTTTAAATTAAAAGAAATTGAAGATTTAATAAAATTAAATAAATATTTTTTATCAAATTATTAACAAATTAATTAAAATTTTACTATAATAAATTTTGTAAATTACAAAATCATTAAATAAAAAATTAAACAACATAGTTTTTAAAGAAAAACATCTAAATTAAGTTAATATTAATAATTAAAAAATAAACAATATAATTTTTATTATCTAATAAAATAAAAAACGAAAGGCATCTGCAATAAATCAATAATAATAAATTATATATATATATATATATATATATATATTTTATTATCTAATAAAATAAGAATACATTTTAAAATGTGTTAATTTAAAAAAAATAAAAATGAAATGAATATAAAATTGTGTAACCATATTCTAATTTAGCGTAGTAAGTAGACATACGGATTTTTTTCTTTGATTTTATTGCGGACTGCCCCGCCATCACTCAAACTCTCTCTAAATTCATCGGTTCCTGACTCAAAGTAGTTAAACTCCCTTAGTCTTTTCAACCCTTCCAAGCCCTCTGGAACTTTCTTCACTGCCGGACACTCCCTTAAACGGAATATCTCCAGGACGGCCATCGCTCCATCCTCCAAATCCGGCAACTCCTCCAAAAGAGGGAAGTCCTCAATGAGCAGAAAGCGTAGCTTGGGAAACCCAGATAACTTTGCAAACGCCTTTGGTACTCGTATGCACCTCCCATTGCCATATACTTTCAACTCAACCAAGTTAGGCATTGTTTCTAATGCTGGATAATCGCTACAAACACAATAAAACAATATCAGTTGCCTCAGATTTACTAGCATAGACACCCAACTGGGCACCACAAATTTCTTCAAAGAAAGTGTTTGGAGATCCTGCAGTGCAGTGATATTCTGCGGTAGATGAGATTCTGTAGAGAGACGAGATGCTATTGACAGATGGCGCATCTTGCGTAGCTGACCAAGGATCCCATCTTCGATACTCTTCAACTCCTTCTCATGCTGAAGAGATAAGCTTAGTTCTTGGAGGCGGGTTAATTTGACAACATCCTCCAACTTTAACAATCCATTCTCTTCAACAGAGAGCCTCAAGTCATCTGATCTGAGTACCCGCAAAGACAACAGCTCTGATATTCCCTTCGGCAGATGACTTCGCAGCTCATCGTGGCAATACTTTATATTGAGATGCTGGAGACATTTCAATTCACTTACCCACTCAGGCAGCTTTTTCAGCTGTCGGCACAGAGACAGATCGAGCAAGACAAGACTCTTCAGACTTCTCACACAGATTGATACCTCCTTAATTTTTGTCCATGATAAATTTAAAAGCTTGAGAAGTTTCAGCTTTCCAATACAGTGGGGCAATGTTGAGATCTTAGTTTCACTTAAGTCGAAAACCCTTAATAATCTCATAGGGCTCAAGAAGTTTTCAACTTTTTCAAGGGGATTTTTATAAAATGACAGAGTGCGAAGAGATCTGGGACAAGAAGCCCTGCTCTGGGCAATGACCATATCATGCATCTCTTTTCTGGCCAGTAAAATTCTTTTCACAGATGTGAAGTCATCTTCAAGAGAAAATATACATCTGTTTTCTCTAGATATATCAATTGCCAAATCAAACAGCAAGTCATGGATCTTGCAATATTTCACTAGACCCCAACCCTCCCATACTTCAACCAAGCACAGATTAGCCAGTTGATCTAAATAACCCGAAGCAACATCCCACTGGTCTTCTCCTCTGGGAATGAATCCTTCCACTATCCAGAGATTTACGAGATAATCACAATTTATTTCCTCATCTTCAGGAAAGAAGGACAAATAAGAAAAGCAGGGCTTAAGAGCCGCGGGCAAAGAGTCATAACTTAATCTCAGAATCTCTATGATGCGGTAGTCAGGATTACCAACCTCTTTCTGCTGACGCAATTCCGATTCTTTGAGTTGATGCAATTTAGACCTCCACTCTCTTGTATCTGTGCAGCCGAACAGAGAAGCTCCTATTGCCTTCAGAGCCAAAGGTAATCTCCCGCATTGCTTTTCAACTTCACGAGCTACCTCTTCAAGGTAATGTGGCGGGAGATTTTGGGCATAATCAGGGAAGGCATAAGCACAGAACAACTGCCAACTCTCTTCCTCGGATAAAAGCTCCATTTCATATATACGAGCTCCAAGGTTTCGACAAACATCCCTGCTTCTCGTTGTAACCAGCACTTTACATTGAATCTGGTGGTCAATTGGAAGACCAAGACTCGTAATGATATTATCTTCTCTGGCTGCCCTCCAGACGTCGTCCAGCACGATGAGAGACTTTTTTCCTTTTAAATGGTCATGGAAAAGCTTTGCCACTTGCTCTTCCATTAAATCCTTCACGGCGTCGCTTAGATCTTCCATATGCGACGCCAAAACACCTTGTAATTTATGAACAGAATATGACTGCGTTATGGGAAGCCAGATTGAATACTCGTACCTTTCTTTGATTCTGTCAAAAAGGTATTGCAGAAGAAATGTCTTCCCTGCTCCGCCCATTCCCACCACGGCAATGACCGGAATGACTGGAACAGCTGGATCATCTATCAAGGAGATGAGTTGTTGAAGCTTCGGCTCAATCCCCACAGGGTGTGAATCTCTGGGCATGAGACTACTTCCTTTCCACGCTTTCCCCGTTCCACTGCTTGATGGCTGTTCGGCTTGTACCGGTACTAAATCACGGAAAAGCTTCAGCTGCTTTCCATCTTTTGTAATGGAGTCGATTGCTTCTTTTACTTCTTGAATCCTTTTTCCCATTCTATAGCGGAAAAGTAATTCATCAGGATTGCAGACACAAGACTGAGTTGCAGATCCAGTGTAAAGAGGGCGAACAGCACATTCTTCCACAATGTCCTCTGCATCCCAGGCAACGTCCCTAACGTTTTGGAGCCATTCTTTGATGTCCTCATCTCGTGTAGGAAGTTTATCAGCATATTTCAGGCCGCCGCTTATAGTTTTGAGTCTCTTCTTCAACCACTGAAAGTCCCGGTTGAAGCTGCAAACAACCGCTGTCTCTGCAGCTGCTTGTTGGACTATCATCTCAGTAAGTTTGCCAATAACAGCTTGTGAAATTGCATCAGCCATAACTAATCTGTTATTAATAATACTGAGAGGGCACGTAACAGATCTTTCAAATTCCTATACAGGCCCAACTACAACAGATCGAAGTTGCTTAAAACTTTAGAACTCTGTGTTCTATGTGTTCTATGTGAAAAGTCTCTTGTACAGTGTTGGCAGACGAAAAATATTAAAAAGAATATTATGAACCAACACTCGACAGTCTCCTCTTCACATGGAACGCATTGAAGGGGCAATTCAAGATGATGTCATGACATAAAATTTATTTAAATTGTAATAATAAGTTATGTGAAAAAATATTAAGTTCTAGTAAAATGTTGGAAATGTAATGGAGGTGATCGTCATTATTAAAAGTTAAAAAAATTAAGTACTATTTATAAATTATATTTAAAGTTATCTAAAAAAAATATAGGTAATTTGTCTAAAATCGACGTTATTATTAATGGAAAGTGATGATATATTTTTGAAAAATAATATATTTGAAGAATAATTAGATGATATTATTTTATTTGAAATATAAATTTCTTATTATTGTTTTTAGAATTGTACTTATTTTATCTCATGCAATCTTATGTCATAAACAATATTATATGGGAAATGAGCCATTATTAATCAATTTTTATATTCACCGATTTTATGTTATATTGAGAAATCTTTTGATAATCAAGTGAGCACAACTATTCACTGTTGTGTATAGAAAGTTAATGCGAGATGTAAGGAAATAGTTGTAAGTATCGAAGATTGTGTGAGTTGTCTTGGGTGAGATAGTGGAAAATGTGTTTTTGACTAGGTTGTTTAGTCTATAACAAGGTGATACAACACTCAAAAGGGTTGTCAAATTCACTTAATAGATAAGATCTCTCATAAATGTAATATTATTTGGAATTCACTAAAATGGATCAAATAACTAGACAATGCAAAGTGTAGATTCATTCTAAAGGGATGTTGGAATCAGTTTACCTCATTCCACACACCACTCATTTAAGTATCTTCATAATATTTCATATTTATTCCTAATCAACTTCCCACTATTTCTCTCATGTGATCATTATTATGTTTTTATATTAAGTATGATCATGTTTGTTCATACTAACCACCTTTTGGAATGATATGCATGAATCTAAAATGTGATAGAATAAGGAGGAATTTATGGATGCTGTTTTAACTTCAAAGATAACACTTCCAAGGATTTTTTCCCAAATAATACATTTAGGCGAAATACTTATCTTAGCCTTAGAATGTAATACAATAATTAGAATACATTAATTCTTATTATAATATAATTAAAAAATCACTAAAGTGGCATCAAAGTAAGTGACCACTTGTATATTATCATTCAATATGATCTTAAGGCTCAAAAATTCCATTATGGAATCTTGTTCTCACAAGTTAGAAATAATGTTAATAAAACAAAAATTTATAATTACATCTAATTTACCTCAACTGAATTAAAGGCAATTACACATGAGACTAAGGTTTAAAATCCTAAGGACATTAATAGAGTGGTCTAGTGAAGCTTTATAAAGGCCTCTTAGAATCACTTTAAGAAAGGATGAAACAACTTTCAAATTGGCGGATAGGACTTGTAAGAAACTACTTGAGGTACAGGTCTTATGTGAACAACCTAAAAAAATATCCACTACCATAATGGTGAAATGAAATATATTCAAAACAAGCTAAAGGTTGTAGAAAACAATATCAATGAACCATAAATAAACTCAAAATATGCTAAGGAGAAATAAGAAGCCTCTAAAAAGAGGCAATATCTATCAGCCTTCTAAATATTTCTACAAGTCCTATTCGGAAAAAAGATCCAATACTATAACCAACCTAAATTTTTCCCTAATATTCATAGACTAAGAGGTGCAAGAAACTTGTAAGGTTCAAATGGAAGTGAAAATTATGACTCAAGATATTTCCAACAAGATTTTAAATTTTTGTATGCTCAAAGGCCTACTCAAATCCTTTATTAAGGACTAAATTATTGTTCTTAGCATAGAAGGTATGTATGATCTAGAAAAAAGGGAGGCATGTGTGTTAAATTTAAGATTCTACAACACTAAAATATTCATTAACTTGGCCAACTTATTAAAATAAGAAATGAAATCTAAGGGCACATTCATTCTATTTTGTTCAATACAACATCCTATATCCTTTGGTATCAAACGATGGATTATTTGTTAAGGAATATTTCCAAAAAAATTGAATCCAAGAAGAATGAAGAATCAATCTTTTAATTTTTTTTAGGAATCTAGGAGTGATTGATATAACTAAGATGCTAGATTTAAACCTCAAAATATAAGTCCACCACATAATTTTTGGTTGCCTTGGTTGAATGCATAATTTTTTCCTCCTAATTGGCAAGAAAAATTTGTTTGAGTTTACTTGATTGATTGAATATATTTCTCATTACTTTGATATATTGGTTGTAAGAGTTGGCTATTGCTATAGTCACTCAAGATCTAGAGGCCAAATAGAAATCACAAAGATAAAGATCAATAAGACAAGAATAAACTTTATTTATGTAAATATTTCAAGCAAAATATGTATGTGGATATTACAATGTATGAGAGACCCTTGGTTATATAGCCAAGTTGAGGCATAGGAATAGACAAGATCAAGAGAAGTGTCATAATCATATGTCATGAGACAACTAGCTCATCAAATATTAAATGACCTAGGAAAAATTATTAAATAATATGATAAGATAAGATAATGTCACATGGTCCACCTAATACTCCAAAAAAGATTCCTAGGACCTAAATAAATATAACATAACATGTGAACAGGACCTACTAGGCAAACTAGAGGGTAAGAATCCTTATTCATACAAACACATCCCTTAAGTGCAACTTAGGGAAGAGAGAACTAATGAAAATCATGCAAAGATGATGATGGGTCATGGCTACTAGGTAATGTTAGGTACCCATGTACAAATATAATCTCTCACAAACAAAGAAAAGGACAAAACCTAGTGGAAAATAACCCCCCAAAAGAGATGAATTTTTTTTTCTCTCACTAAGGAATGAGAAGGACAAAAACACATGAGAGGAAAATGATCCCCCCATAAGAGAAAAAAGAAACTATGCAGGCCCCGCTCAATGTAGTGTCTCATACAAAGATGGTAGATTCCTGAAAATGAATCTGAAGATGATCCAATACCATTGAACAAAATTCCTCACCTTAGTAAGAAACAAAACCAAGAATGTGTGTAGGATTTCTTTGCATTGTTGAAAGGAAGATGAGTGAAGAAGATTGATGTGTGATGTCTCCGAAGAACGATCAAGTGTCTCCATGTTGATGTTGAAATTTGTCAAAAAAACAAAAGCATTATAGGCCACACTAATGAAGAGGACAATTAAAAATATAGTAGAGATTAATGTAGAAAACAATCCAAAGACAAATATATCTCCTATGAAGATAAAGAAGCCTCCTCCAATTTATGGTCAAAAGTATGCACGCTCATGTCAAACTATGGATAATGATCATGTAGAGGATGAATAAGAGGGTCAAAGTATTTCCTCATAACAAATGAAGAATGATCATCTTCATCAAAGATAATTTCATGCACTCAATGGTTTTTTCCAAATATGAAATATGAGACTCCACAAACTAGTCTAAAATAGCTATGAAGAAGTCATCTCAAGGAGCCATATCTATAAGTTAATGAATATCCTACTAAACTAAAACATAAGTAGCCATATCTATAGGACACAAGAATCATCAACTACAATATTCAATAGAGGAGATGTAATGAATCACTCAAGAATTGGATCACTTGTGAGAACACCTAAGTTCAAGTAACCAAAATTATCCTTAAAATCATAGTCCACACTAGAACTGTGATAATCACTCGAAAGATTAAATTCATCATTAAGAACAAAATTGGAAATGATGTAGAGTTTAGATGCATGATCAACCATCCTAGTATCAATAAACTCTCTACTCTTAGAGTCTCGAATGATAACTTAATCATGAGTAAATTCCACTTCCCTCCTTGCTCCTCCATGAGTGATTTGATAGATATAAAGGAGATTGTTTATCAAATGAGGTAAACACAAGAAATAATTGAAGGTACCATCCCAAATATTAATAGATCCCCTCTTAATTACATTCACATAAGTTTGATTATCTATCAAAATAGGTGGCATAACACAAGGCTCAAAAGAAGAGAACTTAGACTACAAATATTTTATGTGATGAGAATCTGTTGAATCTAGAAGCCATCTCACTAATCCATTATCTAAAAAGCACAAAGAGCTTGACCTTTATTATTACTTGTCCCAAAAGTATGAATATTTTTCTTATCAAATTCTATGTGTTTTGAAGATGGTGAAGTAGACATTCTTGAAGGTGAACTAATTTTTTTCTTCATAAGAAGAAGTTTCAATTCATCATGGTCCTTCTTATAGCAACAATTTTCTTCATGTCAATCCTTCTTGCTATATTCAGAAGTAGGCTTCTCATTCTTAGATGATTCCCACTTAGATGAGGGATTTTTATGTTCTTCTATGAAATTATATTTTGATTGTGTGTTCTTCTCAAGCTTGTTATTTTTATTTTATTTGTCACTTGAAGGATTCTCATCCTTTGCAATCAAGGTTTGGGATCTTCAATACTTCAAAGAACCCATTTGAATAATCTTATCTTTATGCCTAGTGATTTATATAGAAAAATTCTCAAAGGAAGGAATTTTAAACTCACTTCCAAAGGCATTCTTTGTAGCATATAAAGTAGAAACTAACACTAAATATTTAGGTCCTAGCTTTGAAACAACACTTAAGACCAATTATGTATCTGATTTTTCAATTTTAAAATCCTTCAATTGTGTTATTAGTGATTTGAATTTTTTTATGAATTTTTGTAGGTTGTCAAAATTACATTGAATGAGACTTATTAATTCATTCTCCAACAAATTTCTTTGAATTTCATCTATTTTCCCAAATAGTTTTAACAATTTACTCCACATAGCCATGGGTGTATCACATGGCTCCCTCTTTGTGTATTTTCTCTTCATATGAGCCTTCTATTTTACCACACATACTAATGGGGAAGAACACTTATATGATCATTTTTGGGAAATGATATATTGATATTAATGATAACAAATTGCATGATATCCTTTTTGTTACCTCACTATCCTCCAATATCCTTTCCATCTATTAAATTACACATAGTGGGATAAGGAAGACTATTGGTTTTATCCTCGATTCAATGCTTATCAAATAATTGTAGAGTAGAGAGATTATTGTATATGGAAAATTTGATCATCCATCTTGACAATGTGGCCTTCTCACATTTTATTTATACTTTCTTCTAGTAACATTCACTTTTTTATGGTCTTATGCATCTAGACTGGATTAGATATTTGAAGAGAATTTTGGTCGCTTGAGCCTATGTATACTTCAATCATCTACTTTTATATGATACTTGTGTTCAAATTTCATCTCCTCCACCTCCTACAACTTCATAGATCACTTCAATTTAGTAGGAAGTTACTTGTCTTTTACTTTTACCTTTGTGGGATGATTTTTTTTCAAACAATATATATTTATTTATCGAGTCACATATTGCAAATATTGGTGACATTATTGAGGATATTCAATTCCTCTTTGATGACACCCACAAAAAGGTTTTTATTATATTAAAACTGGAAGGGTTGATAACCATTATAAAATAGCCATAGAGGTAAACCAGGGACTCACGAGCATTGAGAAAACCAAGAAAGAAAAAAAAAAACTAAATCTTAAATAGTTCGACCAGAAGGAATAAACAAAAAGAAACCATAGAACCAACACCAACATAAAACCACTAGACACCTAGAGGTCTCCTAAAAGCTTGAGACTAGTGATCGTGTTGTACACTCCTGAGATAAGAACTCAAGCTTCTTCTCAAAAGTCACAGGCCCCTGAAGAATGGCCTGGGTATCCTTACTAACATCACAAGCTGAGGTATCCACCTTCTAACCCTTCTTATTTTACATGTAACCATCTTCCAACCCTTTCGCCAGTCACTTCCCATATCTCTTCCTTATCTGATCCTGAAAAGCTTGAAGAGTGAGGGTAGTATTTTTCATAGTTTATTTTCTATAGTTGGTGATGACCCTTAGGCACTACATGGTCTTCTCCTGGTTTTGGTGTATGGTGTCAATTTCAGTCAATAACTTCTTCTTTTCCTCCTCACAATCAACAATGGCTCGATGATCATCAAACTCTTTTTCCCACCTTTCCCACCTCTCAAAGGACTTGGCCAAGGAAGTAATCATGTCCCAATGTGTCTTATTCTCCACCTCCCTGGGCCACATTTCTTGTTGTTCCAAAACCTTTCCCTTCCAAGATTTGGATCCTTTCTTTAGCTATAACCAACTGACCCAAGAGCCATTTCATAATATCCTTTGAACATTTGGTTCGGGTGCTATAAAGAATGGTAGGAGGAGTTTCGTCAATAGTGACAGAAGGGTTGGGGTCCCTAGGGGGGTCTAGGATAGTCAATGTGTTCTTGTGTACAATAGAAAGCAAGGGAGGCAAAGCCGCATGAAACTTGAATAAGAAAAATATAAGGCCTTGGTGGAGGGGTAACTACTTACATTTGGCCTAGACATTCCTGATAGACTTCTCAAGTGAAGACATGATCCAAAACGGGAAACTCATCTTGATATTGTACTTAAGATGATTGAGCATAGGGAAAAGGTGGGTGTTGAAGTGTAAAAATCACCCTTCAAGAGTAAAGTACCTCATTAGAATTTTAGCAATGACACTCCAAACACTAGGAAGGTCAATGTAGTTGAAACCATTTTGTAACATGTTTACTTTCTCCCCCTCTTTCAAGAACCATTTCATGTCCCCCAGGTGGTAATGGCTCTTTGAATTGCATGGGATGCAAATACCTTCCAAGGAAAGCCTAGTAACCTTCGCAATAAGCTCAGGGGTTACCAAAAAGGAAAAAACACCAACAATAACAATCCCATCCACTCATGAATTGGCAAAATCCATGGAAATTTTGGGGTTAACATCCTACATCCCCTCCACATATGAGGTGAGCTTTCCCTATTCAAGAATCCTCCATAGCTCTTTTTCCTGCTTCCAACCATCACAAGTAGTTGGTTCATCTTGGACCAAATCCCCTCCCATCATGATACCCATAAAAAATAGAGCAATGAAACACCAGTAATGGAAATGGCTATTTAGATACCAAAGCCATAAATAGTAATAATCCATTAAATATTGATTAGGAGGCTTAAGTTTCCATAAATGATGAGTGTGGAAACCATCAAAACATGTCAACAAAAAATCCAGATCCATCTCATTTGGAGAGTACTTTGACATCATTTTGAATTAATTCAAGCACCTGACTTTGGATTTGGCAGATATCATCCCATTTTACCAAATTTGGAGTAAAAGCTCCAAGATTTGCTAAGGCATCGGTGACTTTATTTTCGCTCCTAAACACGGGATTCACATTGCTATTCCCAAGGGAAATCATGAGATTGTGAGCCAAGGACAAGGGGTCCTAAAGAGTCTAGCAGGGAGAGGCAAGCCTAGTCAGCATAAGAACCATATTCCTTGAGTATCCTTTGATCATTAAGTTAGAGAAACTAGCTTGTGTGGAAATTTTAATTTTGTGGAAGGTTGCAACCTCCTCAGAAAAACTAGAGGATTGGATACCCAAATTGGTCGCATAAGCCAAAACTAACCTCCCCCTTGTGGTCACGAATGAACCCACCCCCATCCGCCTGACTTAGGTTGGGTTTGGTCAAGCCCTCAAAATTGAGCTTCAACCAACAAAGCACAAGGGGAACCACACCCGCAACAAGGTTATTTTACAAGGATCTCCATAATTTTTTTATGTGATTCATGTAATTTGGCATCTTTTGATTCAAACATTTGAACACTAGATCAATACCTCATGGAACAATTCATGTGACCTTTTTTCTAATCTTTCTTAAGGGATTTTATTCTACATACTTAATTAGGTATATTTTTTTGTAGGGGAGGAAAAATTTTAGTTGATTCTAGATTGTCTTTAAAGCATTCTCTTTTGAGCATTTACCTTAGCTATAGGAGCTGATTTTTTTGGCAAGATTCATCATCTCTTATTTTCTCTCATATGGGGGGATGTTGATTGTAATTATGTTATCAAAGTAGTACTTAGAGCTACATGTTGATTCCTACATTATTCTGTCACATGTACGATTTTATTTCTTATCTTTTGGAGATGATCTTTTCCCATGAGGTTTTCTCCTTTTCTCTAGTTACAAGACTTTTTTGTGTACATGGGTACCTCATAGACCTTGTAGCAAGAACCAATTTATGTATCTATTATCGTATTCATCATTAGAGTTTTATCTTCTAATTAAATTATGCTTAAGGGGGGTGTTATAGTAAATAGAAAAATAACCCATGACTTATAGGCCCCCTTCTACTTTATTACACTTAAGCTAAAATTAGGAGCACTTTTTTATTATTAGGTTATGAAATTTTGTTTGGTGGCATAGGATGAGGAAACTTGTCATGTTTTTAATTAAATCATTGTCTATGGTTTAGTTTTAATTATTTTTACATAAGGATTCATCATTGTAATTATATTTATAATCTAGGAGATTATTGCATTAATACAATTTCTTAGGTTGCATAGAAAAATCTATTATTTGTCTCTTTGTTATGATAGGAATTTTGATTATAGGTGATTTCTAGGAGCTATGTAATTCAATAATCAACTCCAAAACATGCAAAATTCTTAAGGTAGCTTTTAGTAGTAAATATAAATTATATATTTATACTCTTGATAGATCGCAAAATTAAGAATCTTCTAAGAGGGAAGTGTAGTCTACAATGAGTGACTTTTGACCCATATGGTCATGATGATTTTAATTCTCTATTTGAAGAATATACGTATCCTATATGAATATATTCCTATCTCATTTGGATAGATGCATATCCCATATAGATAGATCAATGCTTGTCTAAATGGATAAATACGTGTCTGTATGGATAGATGCCTAAGTATATATATGGATGAAACACTTAATAAATTTGATTACAATTTTTTACAATAAAAATAATTGTGGAAATTCTTGAGATATATGAACTAGATTATTACATGTAGTATCAAAGTGATGTTTGAAAGCTATGCCTTGAGCCTACTACAAATAATGCAAATTGAAGATATGTAATATTTTTTTAAAAAATATTGAATCTCTTGAGAATGATAAAAGTAATGTAAAACTTATTCATTTTATGTTTCTTGAGCATATTATCTAACTCATTATGGATTTTATAAAATCTATGTTTAGTGTAGCAATTTAGTCCCTTACCTATGGCTACAAATGGTCATGTCACTCTATATGTTAAGTTTACCGCTATGGATTTTGAAACGTATATTGAATATTGATGAATTATTTAAATATTTATGAAATAAAATATTGTTTTACTACCTTATTTATCAGTATTCTAGCTCCTGATATTAATATATTTTTATCTAGTCATGCTATTGAAACACTTGATTTATTGTTGAAATTGAACTCATTTTATGCCTTATTAATGTGATAAATATATTTATCACTTTGGTGTTGTTTTTAATTTCTTCCAATGGTGGCTATGCTAGAAATTTTTCTTTTCACCATGTATCTTATTATGTTTTTCTCTATCATATTCATTAACGGCCTCTGATAGGTTGTATAAGGGGGTTAATTATGGAGGACATGTGTGTTTTAATATTTGTGGAAGTATACTAATTGGAATTCCTTATTATTGCTAAATGTATAAAGTGAAGTATTTGAGAAATTGTGAAACATATGGTATATTTAAGGATATTTAGATGTGAATAATCATGATTGATTGGGGCTTGAAAGTGAGGAATAGTGATTGCCTTGGAAGAGGTGACTAGTAAGGGGATGACCATAACTCAAGCACTACAAAGTAAATTAATGTAAGGATCAAGAAGTCAAGGTTTAGAAAAAGTGCATTCAATGTGATGATAAATTATTATAGAATATAACATATCAAATCAACTATTTCATATTTCATATCTTAGCCCACCAAAAATAGGTAAAAGGATAATATTACATATTATTTGAAATCATTAGAAAGGGTGCATAGAATTTATTCATTTAGATTCATTTCTTTATGAATTAATTTTCTTGTGAAACAAAGACTAATATTGCACAAGATGAATGTGTCTTCACTTGCAACAAAGTATTGACAAGCATATTCATTGTGAGAAGGGAGTCAATTGAAAAAATATTCAAGCCAATCTATAAAAATTATTGAATTCCTTTGAAGAAGAATGCTATAATAAATACATATATACATTATAACTACTATATTCAATGGAAATAATAGCAAAAAGTACATAGACATATTTGAGTCAATGCAACATAGATTCCTCAAATATCATAAAAACCTATGACCATTCATTCTATTCAAGCTAATGTTTCCTATGATTAGGACCATGCGAGAAACCCATTGTTATGTGACTATCATTTAGGGGTGTCAAAGATTAAAGTAAAAAAAAAAGTAATTTTATCGTGTTAATGAGAACATAATTAGAAAATAACAAACCATTCAAAATAGGTCAATGGTATGATAAAAGTTAAACTAACAATCTCTCAAACTCCAAGTGCCAAGTGTAGAAGAGCTTTGTCACATGCACAAAAGTAGAGGGTCAACATGAGCTTGAAGTGGAAAAAAAAGCCTTGAAGCCACTCTTCTTTGTATAATAACCACATAAATCATGTCAAATGTTGAATCAACGTGGCTATTTTATTTAGCAATATGAAAGGAAAGTCAAGCATTAGATTATTTAGTCAATAATCTTAATAACATGAAGAAATAACCTCGTTTTAAGCATGACCATATCAATGAGAAGTAAGAATTATCAAACTTTTATACTATTCTAAATTCAAACATGCTACTCAACTTGTAGATCAAATTGTACAATTAATTTTCTAAGTGTAGTATGAAAGAAAAGATTGTTCTAATACATGATCTAATTATTTTAAATATATTATTTTGTTTTCAAAAAATCATAGTTCAATTTTTATTCATATTCTAATATCAATTTATATATAAAGTTATAATAGGTAAACTCATTCTAATTCTCTGTCGGAAAATTCACAGCCAACAATTCATCGTGAGAAAATTCACCATATTGACAAATTCAACACAGCGGAAAATTCACCATCAACAATTCAACACTGAGAAAAAATCATCGCATTAAAAATTTGCAATTATTTTCGTGACGATGAAATACTGACGATGAATTTGAACAGTGAATTTACCTGATACTGAAGAAAAGAATCCAGCATTGGCCTCGTCATGAACGCCATGTCCCACTTGTTAAATATGACCGACTTTGACACAGCATTGCAAAATGTTTCTAATCTATGTGATATAAACATTATGGTGAAAATTCAAAATCGAAATCAGTTCTTACTTTTCACAGGATTAATTCCATCCTCTTTAAACAAATTATTTGGGGATTCGTGTCCACTTGATTACTATGTAGTGTTGAATTGAAAGGCTACATTATTTGCTGGAGTTTTATTCTATACCGAAACTTATTATCTACTAATGAATAAAAGTTGAGGGAATGTTAGAAAATCTGGCAGTGACTATCCAGCACATAAAATGCTTTAAAAGTGATTTCTTTGGCATCTCTCTACTTATCTCTGTCTGAAGTTATTTATGTTATTCTTCCGCATCTCTGCCTTTATCTTTATCTAACCCCACGTATTATTTTTTGGTATTTCTGCTTTATCTTTGTCTGAAATTATTGATGTTATTTGTTTGGTATCTCTTCTTTTATCTTTATCTATTCTTCGGCATCTCTTTCTTTCTTTATCTGATGCCACTGCTGGACAGATTCTATTTAAATACTATTTGTCTACTAAAGGTGGTTGGTACAAATACAAGAAGTAGACCAACTTAATTTAAAGAAAATCATATGAAGTGAATAAGTATCCAAAGTAGTATCATTACAATCACACAATTTTTTCTTGCTTAAATATGTATAAGCAAACAAATTTTAACTTTCAACTTTTTTATTTTCTCTAAGTTTATATTTGGTCATATTTATAAAACTATTTCTCTTAGTACTTTTTTTGGTATATTTTATTTAACTTTGCATTAATAAAAAAATAATAAATTATTAAAAAAATGGTGGGCAATTTATTTTTACAATATTTTTTTTTTAAATTATATAATTCATTATTATCTTATATACAATAATATCAATATATTGTTTAAATTATTACTTTTAGTTAGCAAAAATAAAATGCAATATAAATAAACAAATTTAATATTATAAATTATTTTGACATAAATTTAAAATTTAATCATATTAGATTTTATTTAAAACTTAAATTAAGACATTAAATATAATATGTTGGTGTAAAGGGAAAAAGTGTCATTTCAATTTTTTACTTTCTCATTTTACATTTAATTTTGATCTTATTGTAAAAATATTGTCATAACCTTTAATTTAGTCAATCACTTCCACTATTCCTGCCATAGAAAGAAGATTGGTCTTTCCCCTTAAAATTTCTATCATATGGCTAGATATCAAGTGTAAATATGCCTCTTTGATAAAATTGCTCTTACAATCTTGTCCCCAAATCCAAACATCTTTTCTTGCATTCTTGATTGGATTGTTCAAATAATTTAGTCATTGTCTTTCAACTTTGGCATGAAATGCCTCAAATTTAGCTACTAGGATCTTTTATTTGAAAATAAGAATGAGGAAATTTGTAATGATGGAAAGGACTCAATTAAACAACATTATCAATTAGATTCATTAGGCTTGCAACAACAATGATAGATACTACATCATCAAAGGAGTTAACAGTATTATCTTGTGCGTCTTTAGTCCTTTTACATCAGAAATGAGATTTGAATCATGATCAAGGAAATTTTGTACTACCTTCAACACACAAAAATCCTCTAAGGTCCACTTTATACAATGGTTTTTCCTTAAAACATGTATTGACATAAGTGAAAAAGGGATATAGAATTGACATTAGTAATGAAGGAGAGGGCTACACATGCAAAACTAAATAATACCCAAAGGAATGTAACATAATAATTGATCTGTGAGGGATACCATAAACTTGACCATAAAAGAATGCATTTTATTTGACAATCATTGTATTTCCAAATTTAGGGTCTCCTAGATCAATCACAACATCACTAGATAGTATGATAAAGCTAGTAAGCACAAATGAGGGATTCATGTCTACACCTTGAACAATATTGTGTGTTAATGTAAAAATCTCAATTATTAGTGTAGGTTTGTATTTCCTGTAGAGGAGGGAGACTGACTATTTAGAGCCCCAAGTCATGGGAGGGTCTAGAACAATCAACTACCCTGATTTGCCTCATGCTAAAGATTGTCTGAGATAAGTTTAATGTTTGAGAGGGTGAAAAGGAAGGACAATTGATTTGTCACTATCCTTATATCAACCAGAGAATTTAGGAAACCAGGTGAGAAAATTCTTGAGCCTAAACTATAACCTAGGAAGCTCTCTGCCATAGGACTCCAACACAAAAGATAGACTACAATATGGTGTGCTAGTGTCTTGTCAGGCACTAACATCCGTACAAATAAAGAGTATGAAATATAGTCTAGACTAACAAAAAACTTGCTAGCTACTTGATAAGAACATTTTTATGCAATGATGGAAAACAGGAAACACCTAAAGTACTAAAATGGTAGAAAATAATACTTAATTTAAAATATGGAATTTGATAACAACAAAGGTGGTAGAAACCGAACTTACGGTCAGTCCAACCTCCCACAAGATCCACACGAACATGATAACTACACACAATAGAATAAGGAAAAATGTTGGGGCTATTTCGGGACTTGTTGTAGTCAAACCCCCTATTTTGGTGTTCCCACCTCCATGGATAGCTAGAATAGCCACAATAGAGATAATGCGATAAAGAAAATACTTATTGAAATGAAGTACTACCAAGCAATGCTAACAACAATATGCTACTAAATCAAATAATGATTCTAAATAAACTGGATATCACCTCCCCAACAAGATTCCCTCAAGCACGTGAAGGCAGATGCGAGCTCCCAAGCTTGTAGATGCCAACATTGCCGCAACAATGAGAGGAGTTAAACCAATAGAGTGTCGACTTGGAGCTTCAAAAATGGTGGAGAGTGCTATGAAATGCTCAAGAAGTGTGTAGCATTGTGAAGTCTGATTGAAGAAGTATGAAGAAGATTCAATGAGTGTGTAGAAACTAGATTGAATGAAGAAGATAGTCTTTTGAAGTTGAATACGAGCCCAAAAGAGTCATTTGAGGTTGGTCAAGGGCACAAGGGTGTTACACTTCATCGCTAATGGAGAAGTGTAATGCCTCTACAGATTCTAGAGGTGAGAATCCTATAAGGACGGAAGCACGCCCCACAAAAATCCATGTGTCGTGCTAGCATCCCCAATAGAAATTCCCCCACCAACACTATAGATAATTTCCAAGTGGGTGTAAAGTGGATGGATGAGGTGGAATAACATCCTCAGGTTTGATTTTTCTAAGGTAACGAGTGTAAATGGTGAATTTGTAGGGGGTGAAAATTCAGTCCATTACATTTTTCTCCCACTTTGGCGAGCATATGTGCTACCAAATGCAAGGTAAAGTAGTGTAGAGGCATTAGAATTTAACACCAAAAGCATAAAACATTAAGAAAATGACATCAAATTGAAAACATAAGATTATACCTTAGTGGCCGTCAAGATTGAGCTCAAGAAGCACCCTATTCTGGTTGGATTTTCTCAAGTGTGGATGTGGATTTCTCACAACATTACAACAGCATAATATTAGCTCCAATTGAAGATGGATAAATGAGGGGATGAAGGCTCAATTTATAGAAAATTGGAGGGTGAGATGGAGGGCCAAGATTGAAAGTTGATGAAGGGATATGATTAATTAGGGATGTGATGAATGGATCAAGGTTATGGCTAATTAACATTGTGACAAGTGTCATAATTGAGTTTGAGAGAGGAGATGAGGTGTGCACACACACGTGTGAGCACACCTTGGGATGACACATCATTTAATTTTGGAGGCTATGTGTAAGATAGTGGAGGTAGGTGAGATTGATTCCATTAATGAGACAAGATTAGGGGGTTGAGTATAAATTTTAAATTAGAAAATAATGGTACTGATGAGGGTTAGGATGTCTAATTAGTGATTAATTAGCTTAATAGGATAGGTGGAGTTAATAGTTAGAGAATGTGATAATGAGGGTGAGTGGGTTAAATAATCAAGGATTAATTAACATAATTGGGATTAAAAACATAGGGGATTTTGATGGGATCAATCAAATAAACATAAATATTTAATTGATTAGAAGAATTATAGTTTTGGAAAGTGATATAATTAATTAAATAAAATATTTAAATAATTATAGCAGGAAAATGGATTAATTGATTAAATACATGTATTTAATTAATCTAAAGGGGGAGAATGGCTAAATTAATCAAATAATGCTATTTAATTATTTTAGTGGAAGTGATGTTAGATTTAGGGTGACAAGATCTTTTTGCCTCTCTAATGCAGTGTCCGAAGTGATGTTTTGTTAAAGAAGCTTAAATTTTTTCTCTATTAGGAGGTGATGCCCCCTCAAGAGGTTGGCCAAAAGAAAATTTGGAAAATTTTATTTTTGGTCAACATCTCAAAAAAGGCAAGGAAAAATGATGTGGGATGGTGTAGAAGAAAAAGTTAGTAAAAATTCCAAGAGAAGAAATAGAGAGATTAGGTGGAATGGGGAGGGAGAATGAGACATTTTTAACATCCAGTATAGAAGAAATTAGGTTTGGGATACAATTAGGGGGGGATTAGGGTTAAACAACATATAAATAGGCTTTGAGGGGCCCAAAAAGTCATTTTCAACTTTTGATTGGTGGAATCAAGCTTGGGTGGTAGAGCAAAGCAATGGCGGAGATTCATCGATGTACACATCATGGAGAGCATGTTCATGAGTATCAGTTACCAAAGGATGTAGGTGAGCTAGTACATAGTATATCCCTCAAGTTTAGGTTAGGTTAGGGGGATTTAGGGTAGGTCTAATTAGGAGACGAACTTGGGAAGATGAATGCACCATTTCTTGAAATGGCACCTAAGGGCATGATTGTGGTGCTCACATGAAAAGAAGTGGCACTTGCACTCCTGCAGTGCCTAAGGTCAATTTTGGCATCCATGTTGAAAATCATGGCACTTTTTTTTGACACACATGTTGACACAAATGCATTTAATGCACATAGGGGGGATTGGGGGAAAGGGAAATGGAACTTGTGTAATGCCAACACTTGTATCAAAAATTGATGCAACCAAGTGAAAGATTGTTGCACCTGCATAAAGCGGTGCTTGGGTGTAAATTTGATGCACTTGCATTTGACAAAATGGTGCCTGTGCCAAAACAAAAGCCTAGTTTCACAAAAACTATGAGGGTGGGCTAGTTAGGTTAGAATTAAGTTCATGGTTTGGATGAAAGGGTTGATGTTAGTGTGTGGAATAATGCAGGAAGACTTGAAGATTCTACAGTCAAGGGAGTGGCGAATGGAAGTTATGGGGATGCTTCAGGAGAAGCTTACCCTTGAGGAGGACTATTGGCTACACTTGATAGGGCTATATTTTGTTTCTCATATGCACCGAATTCAAGCGCACAAATCACATATGGCATCACTAGTAGAGCAGTGACATAATGAGACAAGAAGGTTTTACTTACCCATCGATGAGGCTATAGTCACCTTAGAGGACATGTGGTGGATCCTCTAGATATCGATATGACGGGAGTTAGTGGTATATCAACTTCAGGGGGTGAGGGTGATGCTACAAAGAATATTTGCTTGCTAATATTTACCCTTCAGAGGTGTAGAGCTAGAATTAGATGTAGGGTTGGGTGAGTGGCTAGATCTTTGTCTCTTTGCAGCTGTGTTGATTACAAGAAACTTGATGTTGGATAGGTGGTCACGAGGATTTACGATAGGCTAGGCATGAGTGATGGAGAGCATGTTTGAGGAGGGGATGGTATATGCTTGGGGGGTGGCTATGTTGGGAGATCTATATAGAGAACTAAATTATGCTTTATATAGGGGAGGGTGGAGTTTGGCTATGAGAGTGACTCTCCTACACATATGGGAATTTGAGCATATTGTGATACTATGTCTAGTTTTTGATAGACAATAGGGGCTAGACATGGTTTATTTTTTTATGTATGTGGGGTTCCACTAGTAGTGACATCTAGGTGAGTTAGACCATTGGCATAGGATCATTGATGAGATGGATTCATTCATTTGGTGATTGTATATTGATTATAAGGATTGGGAGGATGATGATCACCATACATCGTACATCTAGAGGGTACATTATGTGATAGGGAAAACTCCTACCATTATTGAGAGATATTTGTTATTGTAGGTGCTACAATAGTTTTGAAACTAGCAGGGAGTACCCAAGATGGAGGAATTTTTTTGGACAGGTGGCCCGTGAGAGGCAGTAGAGGGGTGGTTTCATTGAGTATGACACAACATATTAGATTTGGAGTGATACACCTGTAGCGGTGTGGGATGTGGGATCCATGATGAGGAGTGGAAAATTTTGATACTATGATAGAGTATGACACCTAGTGGGAAAGGAATAAACCTCTTCATCTTACCATCCCTCATGATCAGTTAGTAGTAGTAAAGGGTAGTGGGAATGAGAGCAATAGGAGTGGATCAAAGAGAAATAACAACTTTGATGATGGGACTGAGGATGATGATGATAGTGATATGATAATGGAGAAGATGGAGATCAGGTTCTTAGTGGGGAGGATATTGGAGGAGATTGAGATGAGGAGGGTCACCACAGGCACTAGAAGGGTGGCAACTTGTAGGCTCAATTGGATGCCATGACACTAGAGAGGGATCAACTCCGACAAGAGCATGATTAGGCCCAACAAGATTATCTACAGATTGTGAGTGAGAGGGATATGGCACAGGCCGATGTGATCTATCTTTAGGGGTAGATGGATGGGTAGGTTATTATGCTTACTACAAAGAAGGATGTAACCAAGGAAGTTGCATAGGTATTAGCTAGTGAGAATGATGCAACCAAGGCTTAGGTGGTGACATTGTTCAGTGAGAGGGACAAAACTAGGTTGGAGGTAGCCAGATTACATGCATTTCTATATGGAGGGGACGGTGTTGGAGGAGGAGATGGTTAAGCAGGAAGTAGAGGAGGAGATGGTGGGGTAGGAGGAGATGGAGGGTACGTGGCAGTGATCATAGTAGAGCGGTATTAGTTGTGAAGGGATGGAGATAGGCTTCAAAGAGATTGGGATGTAGCATGTGATATGCTTGATGAGGGTGGACTGGCTATTGGTTTCACAGAGCCACCATGAAGGAGGAATTATGAGACAGTGTCACCAAAGTAGAGGTTTTCAAATGTCTTAGTTAGTACTACATCACATGGGTCGTATCGATTAGGATTGTCAGTTACTATGGTTCCACCATGAGAACCATGAAGGGATCCACCTCAGAGGTCACCCAACGAGAAATCAAATGTGGGGAGCACAAGCTAGTGCATGTAGATTATGAGTTTTTGGGCTTTTACCCCTAGGATGGGTTTGAATTTTTTTCACATGAGAGACTGTCATACATTTTGTATCATGACATTATATCTAATATATATGATATGATGGATGTGGTGCTATAAGGTTTATGCAGATGTGGTTATATATGGATTTTTATTATGCTATGTTGATTAATAATGCATATGATGTGGTTTATGGTTATGGATTGTAGCTTAGGAAAATGCATAACCTTGCATTTTCACATTTTTTTGGGCTCACCTTGCTTTATTTATCCTTATTTATGTCTTAATTAGTTCTATTTTACTTCCAAAAGCTTAATAAACTATCATTTTATGGCTAATCCTAACAAACTCCAAAGGATAAATGATAATTTAATGATTCTAGCTAAGTGTCCCTAATTTTTGGGTCAAAACTAAGATGCTACCTAGGGCGTCTTTGTCCCCCAAAGGTCTCAAGACCCTCTTTTCAAGTGCACCTTAAATGGGCCCCTTTTTGATGTTTGTGCCCCAAGTTTCAAGACTTGGGACTAAGATGCCACCTAGGGCATCTTAGTCCTCCTTAAGTGATTTAGGATTTAATTTCAAATCTTGGTGGGATTTAGCCTCCTTTAATTAATGATTTCATGTTTTAGCTTGTTGTGGTGTATTTTTTGTATATTAAGCATGGATAAGTATAAATACAAGGTTTTTTCATTCATTTTCAACTAATAATTTTGTGAGCATTTGTAGTAGAGAATTTGAGTTCACAAGAGCATTCAAGATCAATTCTTCAAGTATTTGGAGCTATCATCAATATTCAAGCATCATATCAAGGATATTGTTGCATCAAGTTTTTTATTGTGCTAACAATTGTGATGTAGGATTTATGATTCAAGAAAGTGTTTCAAGATCAACATCATTCAAGAAAGAGTCAAGAGCCACATCCATTATAGCCATTTCAAGCATATTTGTAGACTTAATAACAAGGGCTTGATTTAGGTTGAATACTTGAATATCATTTGAAGTGAAAATTTGTAAAGTTGCAAAGTTGTCATCTTTACAGAAACTCACCTACAAGCCAGATTTGGAGGTTTTAGAACCTGAGATCCGAGAGGAAGAAAGTGAAAACATTGGATCTTGGGATCAAATTTAAATATTTCAAAAATTCTAGATGGGACTAAGTCACCACCTAGGGTGTCTTATTTCTCCCAAAGGTATTTTATAGAGACTCTTTGAGATCCAATTTCGATGTCCAAAGATTTTGTGTTTGCCCCGAAAAATAGCAATGGGACTAAGACAACAATAAGGGTTTCTTAGTCCTCCATAGCACATTTTCATAGCTTCTTTGCATTTCCAGACTTCCCAAGTACACATAGACTAACTTCTTGTTGCATAATTTCATCATTTAGCTTGCATTACTAGGTTTTGTGAGTTGAATATTAAATTGTCTTTTCCAAGCTTTTTCTTGGTGGTGAACCCCTCAAAGCCTAAAAGAACCCTTCCTAGGTCTTCCTTGTTGAGAATTGACTCATCTTTAAGGTTGATAGTCAATCCAATTTAGAATCCTAGGACATTTTTGAATGATAATAAGAGAATAGTGGTGTTTTATGACCTAGGCCATAAAACATCTCCATTTTTCACATTTTTTGTTTTGGTGAACTTGACCTTTTAAATCATTCATTTTTTGATTTGGATTCCATTAAAGCTCTAGATCTAGGTTGCATTCTTTCGTGCATTGCATCTTGCATTAGTGGAAAATAATATAGGTTGCATTTTTCTTTCTTGCATCATCTTATCTCATTGAAAAATTGAAAAGTGCATTGTCAATCATCCTAATTGCATTTAGGAACATTGTTATTGAATTTGAAATTGAAAAAAATGCATAACAACTTTACATTCAATTGCTTGTAATTAGTCACTTTTTATTGGATTCATTTGCACATTTTTCTATTTTTAAGCATCAAGCCCTTGGGTAGGCAACTTGGGAACATTGTTAACAACTCATTATTTTATTTCTTTCTAAAAAAAGCCTCTATTGGGACAAAAATACCCTTCCTGGCATCTTAGTCCCTTTGTGGGTTTCTGGCTCAAAACCTTATCTCCATTTTTTTTTTTTTTGTTCTAGTTTCTGGAACCTCAGAATTTCACCAGTAGGACCAAGACACCCTTGTTGGTGTCTTAGCCCCTATTGACTTTGAATTTATAGTTTTTAGGGTTTAAATCTTCTTTTTTGTGCTCTTGTTTGATGCCATTGGTTATCTATTTCAGCTGGTTGAGTTTTTGTCACATGCATTTCATTAAATCTAGCTTAAACTGGTTCATTTCATGCATTACTCAATTCCAAAATTACATTTACAAAATTTCATCTTCTAGGTTGTTGCATAGTGCATCAATAAATTACCTTATTTCAAATCTAAAAATTACATTTAAACATTTCACTTTAGTTCATTGAATTGCACTTTATTTACTTTTCTATGATAGCATGTTTTCTTTCAAGAGATGTGGCTTTGATATGGTTAAAAATGGATTGCATAAGTACAACATCCCCTTTGAAGAGTTCAATTTAGATTATAACAATGAGGTCATTAAGAAATATGTTAGTCATCCATCTACTATCCTTCATAGTTATGATAAAATCTTAGAGAAAGTGAATCAAACCATTGGCACAATCATTAATATTACATTTCCTATTGGTGAGGATGGTATGCTACAAGAGGATGAAAGCATAGACAATCATAAAAACCATACTTATTCTTTTCCTGATACCTCTCCTATTAGTGACAAAGGTATCTTGGTGAAAGAAGATACAAGAATTGAGAATCTTGATTGTCCCTCTCCTCTTCCCCCTTTGGAAGATATTAGAAAAAAAGAATATGAGATCATAGAAACATTTCTAAACATCAACTTACCTAGTCTCTATTCATCCCTTGCTTTTGATAATGTTTTAGCGAAAGAGGATGATATCATAGGTAGAAATTACAATCAAACTTTCCCTTCTCCTAATATCCCTCCTCAATGAAAATAGAATAGATTGGTGTTAGAAGAAGCACCTATTGAGAGTCATGAGAATATTTTTCCTCCCTTCCCTAACACTTCTACCATTTGGAAACATCTATTTGGTAAGCATGAAAATAATATTTGTCCTCTTGATGCCTCCCCTACTTGTGATGAAGCTAATTTACAAAATATAACCATGGAATGTGATGAACATCTTACAAGCTCTTTCACTAGGGTAGATGGTATAGCACAAGAGAATGAGACCTTAGAGAAAAATGATAAAGTCATGAACAGTTATAACAATAAAATAGAGTTTTCTCATAATATCCCCACTATTGATGAACAAGACAACTCAACCATTGATAACTCCCTTAAATGCAATGAAGTCATCTTGGAAGAACCAATCCTTTATCGTCAAGAACATTTGGTCTGTAGTTCTCTTTAAAAGCCTCCTACTAGGGAAGATATAATGGTGGAAGACAATGAGAACATTGACAATAGTAACTCCTTAGATGAAGATGATGAAATAACATTAGACTCCTCTTCTCTAAGAGATCATGAAAATAAGGAAAAGTATTTTGAGATTATGCACATTAGATACCCATTAGAGTACTCTCCCAAGCCTAAACTTATCATTTATCCATGCTCTCAAAAACCACAACTTAAAAAAAAACCTATCCTTATCCTTGAACCACCTAAGAACAATGTTTCACAGCAACCAAGTTACAATACCATTTCTCATACATACAACACTAGGAACAATCCAAAACCAAGACAAAAACCTTCAACATCCTTCCCATTGCCTAATCCTATCTTACCAGGTCCCCCTCATTTTCCTTTACAAAGTGGAAAGGAGTATGATCCAGTTGAACAACTTAAGAATACTCTCGCAAAGATATCCCTCTGGGACTTGATTCAAAATTCACCTAACTATCAAACTATGCTTCAAATCTCCCAATAAAAAGTTCTTATCCCTTCTAATGTGCAACCTAATGACATAGCAAACATGACTCGATGACTAAATGCTAACATTTTTTTCCACCAAAGTGAACTCCCTCCTTTGGAAGTGCAAAAATAATGTGATTCTTTCATGATCATAGCTCAATACAATACAACAGGGATAATGTGAACCCTTGTTGACAATAGCCCAGCCTTGAATGTTTGTAGTGTAAACCTTTCAGATAAGCTTGGTGTTGATAAATAAAAAATCCTATCCGCCTCTTTATCTAGTAATGGCTTTGATAACATGCGGAAACAATGGTGCAGGAGCACCTAGGCTAACCTCCATGTTTTGTTATTTTGGCTTGTAACTGACCTTAGCCAAGTTAGGGAGTTTGGGTATGTTTTCTTTAGACCTTAGATGGTCTTGGTTTTGTTTGGGCTAGGTGACCTTAGTCCTTAGGACTAAGGTCACACTATTTGCCATTGTTAGTAGGTTATGTTTCTTTATTTTTGTTGTCTAGGGGACATTAGAGTCTTTAAGTTGTTCTAAACATTTAAAGTGGTTGTAAAGATGCCTTAAGGCCATTTATTGTGTTGGTTCCTTGAGATCTTGAGGGAATGGTGGTACTAAGAAATAGGATCAAAGCATGAAGAAAGATGCCAAATGTTTGGAAGGAAGTTACCACAGTTTGTTACATGCAACTCGGTTGCTTCTAGATTCCTTTGAGCAGATTTGTAGGAGGAGTTCGACCAACTAACCTAGAATCATGGATTGGGCATCTATTATGACCCAAGACTCGAATCATTGAGGATTCAGTGGTTTTTGAAAAAGGAGTAAGTCATTTTTGTAATAAAGTTTTTATGAATGAAAGAGGAAGTTTTGCAAATTCTGTGTTTGGTGTTTGTACCGAGTGATATTGAGTGAATGTGACTGTGGATGGATCGAATGCATTGAATTAGTGTTAGTACTATGTTCATAGAGTAGATATAAGTCTTTTCTATTTGATAAGCAAGCTAGTTTAGAGTAGGTATTAGTGTTAGCTGAGTTAGTTTGTTTTAGAGCTCCTGCTAGTCTTGTCCTAACCAGTCAATGCTTTCATGGCTCCCCCATGAACTCTAACCTTGGGCAACACCTAAGGATAGGTGGGAATGTAAGGGGAGTCATTAGTGTACATAGTTGTAGAGTTAGGAAGCATGATAGAATGGAGAAGCTTCTTTTAGTCACTAATCTCTAGGCGAGCAGGTAGAGCCCGGTTAGAGAGCTAGAAGAGAAAAATTAAGGGTTTCTTGTAGGGGAAAGAAGTACAGTACATCCAAGTATGGTTTTAGGTGAGGAAAGAATAGTTCTTGGTGTGACAGGAGGTTTGGGATCTTACAAAGTCATTAGAGTAATGTTGGAACAAGGAAACCAGTGAATTCCTAGGAATTAGGCCTTGTAACCCTACATACCCTAGATTATAGGAATCTACTGTATGGATGTAGTCAGACCCTAACATCCATTGGAACATTTAAAACTTCCAAAAGGGTATCAGAGTATACCTTTAGTTTTGTAAGGTCTTTGGAATAATTTTGCAAGAAATAGCAAAAAGGGACTGGTAAGGACTACAAGGATTAGCCCTAATTGAGGTCTTCCAATGATGAAATCTTGAGCTCGGTAAGAACAGGGCTAAAGAACCTTCTAAAAGGGATCAAATTAGCATAGTTATGAAGGTAATCAAAAGGATAGACACCCCTACAATGAAGAGTGAAGGAGAATGAGATTTTGGGGAAGAAGATACATAGAGTTCTCTAAGTGAGGAAGGAAATTGAACTTGTCACATGGTGTTTGTCCTCCAAGGTGAAGCACAGAGGAGAGAGATCTTAGAGAAGAGTGAGGATTGGACTTAGTTAATCATCTAAGTCAATCAGGACCTAGAGGAGACTAGGTTCGTAGAAGAGACAAGCTAGGTCTCTTAGCAAAGTGCAAGCAAACCGAGGAGCACACATACATCATATTGGTATCGGAGCTTGAATTGATCAGGCTTGTGGTGGATGTTGCAACCTACTGAATCAGTGGGAGAGAATACATCTGTGGAAGGTGCTACAATGGTGACTAATGCTGAGTTAGCCAAGAAGGTAGAGGAATAAGAAGAGGACAACAAGACCCTAAGGGAAAGGTTGGCTCGAATGGAGCAACTCTTGGATGGAGTCCAAGAAACGGCAGACAAAGTAAAAGACAAAGTAGACCAGAAGGAATAACAAGAAGCAAGGGAAAAGGAAATAGAGTTGGAGGAGGAAGCTCCAACCCCTGACCCTACGATTCCTGAAGAACCTTTCTTAAAGGCACTAAAAGCATTGAGTGGCAAAGCTTTGGAAGGTATACCACTATTTAGTGGACAAATGGATCTAGATTCAGTTGTGGATTGGATAGATAGCATTGAGAACCATTTTGAGTGTGATGGTATCTTAGAGGCACAAAAAGTTATGGTGGCCAAGTCTAGACTAAGAGGTTCAACTCTTACTTGGTGGAAGTTTGTGCAAAATGAAAGGGAAAAGGATGGAAAAGGTCCTATAGTTACTTGGAAAGGTATGGTAAACAAAGTGAAACAGACCTACCTTCCTAATGATTATGAAGTGCAAATGCATAGAAGGAGACACAATCTAAGACAAAAGGATCTAGATGTCCAAGCCTACACCGAGGATTTTCAAAAGCTATGTTTAAGATCAAGGGTAGTAGAAGATGAGAGTATTAAGCTTGCAAGGTACTTGAATGGACTCAAGTGGTCTATTCAAGAAGACATGAGTTTAGTGAACTTCAAAACCATTCGCCAATGCTATCAAATGGCCTTGAAGATAGAAGAGAAAAGCAAAAGGAAGCAAGAGCAAACCTCCAAAAGTAGAGGTAAAGGAAAAGATAGTAGAGGACAAAAAGGTGGCTATGGTGGAAAAAGTTCTGAAACAAAAACTCAAGGAGACATAAAATACAGTGAGCAGCAAGAAGGAAGCTCAAGTAGAGGTGGTAGAGGAAGGAGTTATAACTCTAACTCTAGAGGAAGAAATGGTGAACATGGAGGAAGAGGCAACTACTTTTCCAACATGAAATGTTACCATTGCAACCAAATGGGGCACCCGGCCTATAGATGTCTAGAGAAAGGTAGTTCTTCACATGGAGGTGACAAGAGAAATAACCTAGTTCATGAGGAATCCAATGCAGCTGACAAAAATTCTGAGGTTCCATTAAATTCTGAGGAAGGTGAGAACCTCATGATTAGGAGAACTTTTATCAAGGAGCTGGTGAAGGAGGAGCCAAGCCAAAGGAGGTCTTTATTTAGGATAAAGTGCAAGATGATGGGAAAGGTATGTAGAGTCATCATTGACTCAGGCTCTACTGACAATATTGTGTCAGAGGAAGCAGTCAGCAAGCTAAAGTTGATAAGGATACCCCACACCAATCCTTACAAAGTCACTTGGCTCAATAAAGGCCAACATGTGTTAGTGAATGAACAAGCATGGGTGGAGTTCTCTATTGGGAGGTATAAAGACAAAGTCTTGTGTGATGTGCTACCTATGGATGCATGTCACTTGCTCCTAGGTAGACCATGGCAATTTGACCATCAAGCCATACATGATGGAGGAAAGAATTCATATTCTTTCAAGAAGGACAATGTGACCTTCAAAATTCAGTCACTGTTAGAAGATGTTGAGGTGAGGACAACAGGTTCAAATGTTCTTGTGGTGAGTGAAAAGGAGTTCTTAGAAGCTTTGGAAGAAGGTGAAGGAGTTGTTTATGCATTGGTGCTAAGACCAAGAGAGGGAGATGAAGGCAAGGTGACCAAGAAGATAGAGTTACCAAGGGAGATTCAAGACATGCTGCAGACTTACCAAGGTGTAGTGAGTGATGGGCAACCAGCAAATTTACCCCCTAAAAGAGCCATAAGTCATAGGATAGACCTTATCCCAAGAGCTACCCTTCCCAATAAGGAAGCTTACAAAATGAGGAAATTGCTAGGCAAATACAAGAACTTCTAAACCAAGGTCTCATTAAAAAGAGTATTAGTCCATGTGTCGTACCCACAATCCTTGCACCTAAGAAAGGAGGAACTTGGAGGCTTTGTAACAATTCAAGAGCCATTAATAGGATTACCATAAGGTACAGGTTCCCTATCCCTAGGATTGAAGACCTAATGGATTGTCTAGGTGGAGCTAAGTATTATAGCAAGATAGACTTGAAGACTGGCTATCACCAAATAAGGATACATGAGGGAGATGAGTGGAAAATAGCCTTCAAAACTAATGAGGGTCTATATGAGTGGCTTGTCATGCCATTTGGATTATCCAATTCCCCCTCCACGTTCATGAGGCTCATGAATGAAGTCCTCAAAGACTACATTGGAAAATTTGTAGTGGTATATATGGATGATATACTGATCAATAGCAAAACAAGGGAAGAACATCTCAAACACCTAGAGCTAGTTTTCAAGAAGCTACAGGAAGAGGAGTTGATGATAAACTTGGAGAAGTGTGAGTTCATCAAGACAGAGCTGGTGTACCTTGGGTTTGTGCTATCTCAAGGAAATCTGCAAATGGATGAAAGCAAAGTGGAGGCTATCATGAATTGGCCTACTCCAAGGACAGCAACTCAAGTAAGGATTTTTCATGGTCTTGCACAATATTATAGGAAATTCATAAGGAATTTTAGTGCAATTTGTGCTCCTATGCTGGATACTATTAAGGGAGGCATGAAGACCAAATTTGTATGGAATGAGCATGCTAACAAGAACTTTGAGTTGCTGAAGGAAAGGATATCTACCCAACCTGTTTTGGTGTTGCCAAGTTTTGAGAAGCTTTTCACCATTGAGTGTGATGCTAGCAATGTGGCGATTGGAGCTGTTCTAAGCCAAGAGGGCGAACCGGTGGCTTTTCATTTAGAGAAGTTGAGTGAAGCCAAGAAGAAGTACTCTTCTTATGACCTTGAAATGTATGCATAGGTCCAAGCTCTAAGGAAGTGGAGGCACTACTTGCTTCCCAAAGAATTCATTGTGTATTCAGATAATCAAGCACTTAGTTTCCTAAATTCACAAGATAAGTTGAGCCATAAACACATGAAGTGGGTTGAGTATTTACAAGCTTACACCTTCAATATCAAGCACAAGAAAGGTGTCCTCAATACAGTAGCAGATGCATTGTCTAGAAGAGCTCTCACAATTCAAGAAATTTAGTTGAAGAGCATGGGAATACATCACTTCAAGGATCTATATGCAGATGATGAAGATTTTGCAGACATTTATAAGGTATGTCTTGAATACAAGAACCATTTTCATATAAAATATGCTGAATATACTTTGCAAAGTGGTCTATTGTTTAAAGGAAATCAATTATGTGATCCTAGAGGTTCCATTAGAGAGAATTTGACACAAGAAAAGCATAATGGTGCTTTGAGTGGTCACTTTGGGATCACTAAGACTGAAGAACTTGTTCAAAGGTTCTATTTTTGGCCTAAGATGAATCTTGATGCTAGGAGGTATGTGGAAAGTTGTGTAGTACGTCAAAAGGCCAAGGGCACTTCTTCTAATGTAGGAATTTACCAACCACTACCTATTCCTATTAGACCATGGGAATGCTTGAGTATGGATTTTGTAGTTGGATTACCCAAGAAAAGGCAAGGTATGGATAGTGTTTATGTGGTTGTAGACATATTTAGCAAGATGGCTCACTTTGTGCCATGTAAGACAACCAATGATGATAGCCAAATAGCCTCTCTTTTCTTCAAGGAGATAGTAAGAATCCATGGGTTACCTATCAGCATTGTATCAGACCGAGACACTAAATTTATGAGTCACTTTTGGAAGACCCTTTGGCAAAGGTTAGGCACTAACTTGTACTTTGGATCAGCCTACCATCCCCAAACTGATGGTCAGATCAGGGTTGTTAATAGGAGCCTTGGAAATCTATTAAGGTGTTTGACAAAGGAGTATGGGAAACAATGGGATCAATTGATTGGGCAAGCTGAATATGCCTATAATGATACTATAAACAGATCCACAGGGAAGAGTCCCTTTGAAATTGTATATGGCCTTCATCCTAGAGGAGTGTATGAGTTGCGAGAATTGAAGGATGGAGTGAAAGGAAGTGGATATACTGATGACTTTTCTTATGCTATGCAAGAGATACATGATACAGTGAGGAAGACCTTGACAGAGAACACCCTAAAACATAAAACCAAGGTGGATGAGCATAGGAGGACAGTACAGTTCAATGTGGGTGACATGGTTATGGTGCATCTAAACAAGTCAAGACTTCAAAAGGGAGTCCCTCACAAGTTGTAGATGAGGAGGACAGGTCCCTGCCCTATCTTAGCTAGGTATGGTGAGAATGCATTTAAAGTTGAACTACCAGATGACAGTGGATTGTCACCTGTCTTCAATATTGCAGACTTAGTCCATTATAAAGGACCACAGCAAGACAGGGATCAGAACCTTCATGAAGTGATCAGAGATGTAGAAGATCTACACCTACCTACTGCTATAGTCACAAAGCTGACCGTATATTGGACACAAGGGTCTACAAATAGACTAGAACTAAAGCCAACAAGGAACACTTGATCAAGAAACAGGGTCAAGTGGATGTTGATGTATTATGGATAAAGGAAGTAGAGTTCAAGAAGATGGGGATTGATCCAAGCCTCATCAATCCAAGGGTGGATTGAAATTTTTGTTTTGGGGAGGATGGTGCAAGAGCACCTAGGCTAACCTCCATGTTTTGTTATTTTGGCTTGTAACTGACCTTAGCCAAGTTAGGGAGTTTGGGTATGTTTGCTTTAGACCTTAGATGGTCTTGGTTTTGTTTGGGCTAGGTGACCTTAGTCCTTAGGACTAAGGTCACACTATTTGCCATTGTTAGTAGGTTATGTTTCTTTATTTTTGTTGTCTAGGGGAGATTAGAGTCTTTAAGTTGTTCTAAACACTTAAAGTGGTTGTAAAGATGCCTTAAGGCCATTTAATGTGTTGGTTCCTTGAGATCTTGAGGGAATGGTGGTCCTAATAAATAGGATCAAGGCATGAAGGAAGATGCCAAATGTTTGCAAGGAAGTTACCACAGTATGTTACATGCAACTCAGTTGCTTCTAGATTCCTTTGAGCAGATTTGTAGGAGGAGTTCGACCAACTAGCCTAGAATCATGGAGTGGGCATATATTATGACCCAAGACTCAAATCATTGAGGATTCAGTAGTTTTTGAAAAAGGAGTTAGTTGTTTTTGTAATAAAGTTTTTATGAATGAAAGAGGAAGTTTTGCAAATTCTATGTTTGGTGTTTGTACCGAGTGATATTGAGTAAATGTGACTGTGGATGGATCAAATGCATTGAATTAGTGTTAGTACTATGTTCATAGAGTAGATATAAGTCTTTTCTATTTGATAAGCAAGCTAGTTTAGAGTAGGTATTAGTGTTAGCTAAGTTAGTTTTTTTTAGAGCTCCTACTGGTCCTGTCCTAACCAATCAGTGATTTCATGGCTCCCCCATGAACTCTAACCTTGGGAAACACCTAAGGATAGGTGGGAATGTTATGGGAGTCATTAGTGTACATAGTTGTAGAGTTAGGAAGCATGACAGAATGGAGAAGCTTCTTTTAGTCACTAATCTCTAGGCGAGCAGGTAGAGCCTGGTTAGAGAGCTAGAAGAGAAACATTAAGGGTTTCTTACAGGGGAAAGAAGTATAGTACGGCCAAGTACGGTTCTAGGTGAGGCAAGAATAGTTCTTGGTGTGACAGGAGGTTTGGGATCTTACAAAGTCATTAGAGTAATGTTGGAACAAGGAAACCAGTGAATTCCTAGGAATTAGGCCTTGTAACCCTACATACCCTAGGTTATAGGAATCTACTGTACGGATGTAGTCAGACCCTAACATCCATTGGACCATTTAAAACTTCCAAAAGGGTATCAGGATATGCCTTTAGTTTTGTAAGGTCTTTGGAATAATTTTGCAATAAATAGCAAAAAGGGACTAGTAAGGACTACAAGGATTAGGCCTAATTGAGGTCTTCAAATGATTAAATCTTGAGCTCAGTAAGAATAGGGCTAAAGAACCTTCTAAAAGGGATCAAATTAGAAAAATTATGAAGGTACTCAAAAGGATAGACAACCCTGCAATGGAGAGTGAAGGAGAATGAGATTTTGGGGAAGAAGACACTTAGAGTTCTCTAAGTGAGCAAGGAAATTGAACTTGTCACACGGTGTTTGTCCTCCAAGGTGAAGCAAATAGGAGAAAGCTCTTAGAGAAGAGTGAGGATTGGACTTATTTAATCATCTAAGCCAATCAAAACCTAGAGGAGACTAGGTTACTAGAAGAGACAAGCTAGGTCTCTTAGCAAAGTGCAAGCAAACCGAGGAGCACATACATCAAACAACCACTTGGTGTAATCACTTTACCTATTAAATTTAGAAAGGCCACATTAGAAACATTGATCCATGTTATGCCCCATGATCTTTCATATAATCTTCTTTTAGGTAGACCATGGATTCATTCAATTAATGGGGTGCCTTCCACTCTTCATCATAAAATAAGTATGTCTACAACAACAAAGTGTACACACTTGAAGTTGGCCCTGAACCAAATAGTTCTTTGAACATTGAGAAAAAGAAAGAGAATCCTTTAAACACATTGGCACCAACTACATAAGTGGAACCTGTGCAACAAAACCATAAATAAAAACATATTGACGAAGTCACGAAGCTATTAGAAAAAGATTGGGGTTCCTTACACTTCAAACCTACATTCATGGGAGAATACAAGACCATAAACAAAGACTCTAAAAAAGAAAAAGAAAAGGCAGTAATGTAAACAAAAATTTTGGAAGACCATTTGAAAGCATCCACCTCAATCACTTTAGAATGAAAATCTAATTACACAACAAACTTCGACAAGATAGACTATCAACAACCACTAAATCCAAAAGAAATGAAAAAACTTTATGGAAATGGCTATGAGCCTATGAAACAACTGGGATATAGTGGAAAAGGATGTGGTGCTAGGGAAAAAGGTATATATGTCCCTATAGAACCTCACATGCAAGAAAAAACTCATGGTCTTGGTTATGGTCCTATGATAGAAATCAAACCATCAAACAAACCTTCACTTAATATTAACACTCTAACGAAAAATCCCTCTAAGCCAACTTTAACAATAGTGCATCCTAAATTGATAGACCCTAGTGGTCTTGATTTTTATAATTTTCAAGAAACAAATAAATCCCCGCTTAACATTAATTTCATCACACAAAAAACTTATGATTCGAATTTTGTAGATTTTACATCTTCCTTTAAAGAAGAGAAAAAAATATCGCAATCCAAAGAGTCTTGTGTAGGTATGACAACTAATAATAATAAAGAGATATCTTTGCCACAAAATAATGAAACATTCTCTACTTTTGATCAATAAATTATCTTGTTGAAACTCCTCCAAGATCATTTGATATCCCTCCTTCCAAGAACACAAAATAAATTTTACTACAAGAATTCATTTTGTGCATATCATAGAGTTCATGGTCATTTACTAATGAATGTAAGGCTTTGAGTAACAAAATTCAACACCTTTAGGAGTGTGGTGCTCTTCCTTGTGTTGAAGGACTTAATTCCTCTAATTGATACTATTTTTTACATAAGCATGTTTCTCATCAATCATTTCAGCTCACACTTGTCCTGTACTAAGCGGGGGCAAGGAGTTAGGTAGCTTTGTCCTTGTATGTCACATGTCGTTTCCTCTTTTGGCTAGTTGATCACCTTTCATGTATATGTAAGAGCAAGCTTACGATGTGGATGGCATCCCTTAAGTTGACTCACTTGTGATGTACTAAGTTATAACTTTTGGTGGCAACCCCTTCCCTTCTCATGACATAGATTATTGGAAACATATGACTTGGCATAGGGCTTTCTGATTAAGCTCTCATTTCTTCTTCTACTTTAAAGAAATTGCTCATAGTAATGGTGTTAGAAACCACTTTAAAGTGGGGGCATACATCAACACTCATGTTTCATTGTGCGATTTTATTTTTTCTTGTGATGCATTTTTTTCTTGGTGATGTCATTGGGTTTGATTTCCTCTGAGAGCATGATATTTATTTGACTTGTCCTCTCTTGGAGACATTAAGCACAATGTTCCCTAAGATGAGACCTTGCACGAACTAAGAAAAATCCTTTCGGACATCTCTCTCTCTCTTGTTGTGTTGTATTTTTGTACCTTATTAAATTCATGGAGGTGTGGCTTTGATATGGTCCCCTGGGGCTCACCTATTCAACAACTAGCTTCACTAGCCCTTGTAAGCATGCATTTTCTTTATCCTTATCCTATTCATAACTGTATGACTTTGATATGGACCTCTTGGGGCTCACCTAGCAAACAAATAGCTTCACTAGCCCTTGTGAGAATGCATTTTTGTTTACATAGTGGACAACACATTCCACTTGTAAACCTTTTTGGACAAAAAACCTAGACCTGGTCCACAATGCCTCGGATGGCTAGCCAAACCTTGATATGTTGCATTTTTATTTTTCCTTTTTCCTTTTTCTATCTTTGATGGTGTATGTTTGTGATCTATTTTTGGCTTCATATATCATCTAAAAGTGTGTTCCTTTGTGTTTATGTTGGTTTTCTATAGGATCACGATCCTAGGAGCTTAGCCACCCTCTTGATCATTGTCATCATATCTTACTAAAATTTGTACATTTGAACCCCTCTTGTTTGAATGGTTGGCTACTTTAGTGTGATTTTGAAGCAAGTTCATCCTCTCACTAAAGTGGGGGTTAAATGTAGTGTAGGAAACTTCATACCCTTGCATTTTCACACTTTGTTAGGGCCACCTTGCTTTATTTATCCTTATTTATGTCTTAATTGGTCCTATTTTGCATCCACAAGCCTAATAAACTATATCTTTTTATGGCTAATATAGACAAAATCCAAAGGATAAATGATAATTTAATGATTTTGGCTGAGTGTGTTGAACATGAAAACTAAGAGGGGGGTGAATCAATTGTCACCAATTTAATTTCCTTAACTATTTACCAAAACTAAATCCAAATACTACTTAAATGGTTTATCTATAAATGCAAAAACTGAAAGTTATCACATAAACATAGTAACACCAGATTTACATGGAAAACCCAATGAGGGTAAAACTACGGTAAGGATTAAATCACATTATAGAGAATATCAAAACCAATTACAAAAAGGCTCACTACCTAGAATAAGGATCACTACCTAAGATAAGGACTCACTATCTGGACTCACTGTCCATAGGGCTACAATTCGGATGGCTCACTACCACAAAGATACAAAACATGATGGATTATCTCCAAAAGTGAAGTAATTAATTTACACCTTTCATGTGTTGGATTCAATTCTAGATGAAGCTTGGTACAGGTAGTGTCGTATATCAGTAATCACTCAATAGTTTTTCTTTAATCATGCTCTTATTGTCTTTGCATGCTTCACTTATTCTAATCTGGTGTATTCACAACCTTTTCTACCTCTATATCCTTCTTGCATAACCTCGCATCCATCCATATCATCCATATTTCTAATATCTTTTGAAGAGACATACATATCTATATGTATCATACTCATCAATTAGGTCTGCCAAACATCCATAGAGTATTGCACATGCTAAGTCAGCTAAAATCTTTAAATATCTGAATCATAGTTTGTCACACAGTTGGAATCAAACCTAAAAACCAACATATCGGACCACATATAACAATCATCTTCAATGGGAAATAAATTTCAATAAATGAGTCTTACATACAGTACTGTGTTCATCAGTGACAATCTGCTAGCATTAATGACAACCATTTGATGCAATCTCCCCCATTTTCATTGATGGAAACACAAGATGTGAAAAGCCAACAATTACAACCTTTGTAAATCTTTTGATTAAATTATTTTCATTTGTTTCACATGCTTTCTTTCTCCCCCTTTGACATCAATGACAAAAAAAATTCAAGTATATTGTATTGAATGTACAGATTGCTCCCTCTATCAAAATTGTTCTACAAAGGGTTTTTCCTCTAATTCTTCATCTCTCCAACTCTCCTTTTTATTACATAAATTCTACAAAAAGGTTATAAAAAATGATTCTTTATCGAGCAATCCTTCTTTCTTTAAAATATTTCCTTGTATTTTCTTTTAGTTCTGGAAGACATGACTTCTAAGAATCCACTACCAGCATACTGCATAGAAAAATACTATTTTTCTTTGCTATAGAATCAATTGTTTCTAGAAGAGTATCTAGAATAGCAATATTTTGTGTGTTTTTCTCAGCATCCACCAGGAGACAAAAAAATTGTTCCAATCTTAGCTTAGTTATCTCGTTCACTTTCTAAAAGATATTCACAATATTATCCATCATTACCATGATGATTACAAGATCAGATTGTAAGGAATTGATCCTTTCCTTTTGCATTCCATCCTTGTCATTAAGAGCATCATATGTTTTTCCAATAGAGTTCAATTCATGCTCAATAGAATCAGTTTTTGTTCTATAGTTCCAAATAGCAATAGGCCACCAAAGATAATACCTGTATACACTATTTACACTATTGATGCAGGTTTTTAGTTCATTTATTCTCTCAATCAACTTCTTATGTGAATTCTGACATCTTTCTTCCATAGGCAATCAAATTTCATCTTTTTATGTCATTTCACTGAGTCACTATTCCTTTAATCTGTCTTCAATCTGTTTGATCAATACTTAGATTAATATACTTGTCAATTCAGTTTGATCAATATCATTATGAATTATGTAAATGGATAGAGCGTCTGTAATTTCATTCCATTCATATGAGGGTCAGGACAACTACATATCTCTAATCTTCTTCAATCCATCAGGTTGCTCAATAATTTTAACACCTTTTCTTTAGTGGCATCTTGTTCATCATCATCTTTTGATACTAGATCAAGTGTTTCTGCAATTTTTGTTTCCTTTTCTTATCCCTTTTCCTATCTTTAACTTCTTTATTTCTTAAGGGGAACATGAACTGATTCTTCTTATTTTCTTCTTTCTAGAGAATAATTTTGCTTTAGATATCATAACCACACCAAAATTCCATGCATTCATTTTGATTTCAAAATATTCTTTGTAGACCTTTTCTTTTTTAGCTAGATAGTTCAGATATTGGCAAACTTGTTTCCAAATAGGTGTAGCTAACTTCAACACAACATTTTCTTTCAATGGTAATGAATTTAGAAAATACATCATCAATCATATAACTAGAGATCCAAAGTGAAAAGGATAGTTGTCATTCTTTGTCATTGTTACATTTTTCATTAATTGATTTCTCAATAATTCACCCAAGTCAAAATCCTCCCTATTCTTAACCATTTGATGCACAACATAAATAGAAATTGTTGAGGTAGAACCTTCCCTATTCCTAAAATAAATCTTATATGAGATGTCATATTTCACTCACCTTATTACTAGGTCGATTATGGAGTGAATTATAAGTTCCCTTTGATCTCTTGTTACCCTAGTTAGGGCTTCGACCTCTTTGTTCTTTATATACTTCTTGATTGGAATGGGTCCATTATTGCATAATCATGTTATTGCAGCAATTGCTTCTTTCATGATTTCATAAGGCTTGTCAAGGATCATCTTTTCACCCTAAATTCTACTTAGAATAGCTCAAACAATGTCCACATTTGAAAAGTATTGAAATTCACTCCAAATGTCTAATCCCTTGTGCCCTATATTCTTGACCATTTGTGTTTGCTCAACTAAAAGAGAAGTCTCTAGATTCCTAATATTTTCCTTATCAAACTGTCAATCTATAACTTACTCAATTTTTATAATTCATTGTTGTGCGGATTGAATGTCACCATTGGCTTTGACTCCATTGCTTCAACCTTGTACTCCATACTTTCAATTGCCAAAAATGTAACTCTTTCACTTCTCAGCTCGTTCACTTCAAAAATGAAAATGACTATGCAATCTTCCTTATCACCTTTTAGGGTTTCATCATAAAAGATAATTTATTGCTCATGACATCATCATTCGTACATTATTTTGTCAGATCTTTCTTCTACCAAAGCTGCTAGCCATATTGTAAAATGCACTGCAACCAAAAATGGTTCCGCAAATCCATTGTATTGCTTGTTTTCTACTGAAATTTTCTTCATTTCCTTTAGAATAAGAATTTTCATCACATATCCTTGTGTCATCACATGACACCTCTTATACTGGGGGCTAGATATATTTTTCTATGACTGCTCCCCTTGAAGCCATTAATGGATTCAAATCATAGAAGGGGCATCTACACTGGGTGCATATACAAGATTCTATGATTTGTCCTTGTTCTCAAGTTCTTCTTTCTTTCTCCAAATATTTTCCATTTCTCTTCTCAATTCTTCTGGATTTAACTTGTCCTCCTATTCTAGATTCAATTTCTTCCCAACTTTGTTCTTATAGAATTTTGAAAAATGTCTTGGTTTATTGCAAGAGTGGAACACAAAAAATCTTTGATTATGAGTGTTTTTATTCATCTTTTTCCTACACTGGTTAGCCTTGTGTCCAAAAATATTGTACATGTAATAGTAAACTTGGAATGAATGAATTCTTCTACCGGTATTGAATCTATTCATCATTATCTGACTTCTACATTCTTCATATTTATGTCCAAACTTGTTGCACACATAACATTATCTAGTAAAGATTCCAATGCTCTGACTTATTCTATTCTAATTCATTATACTTCTACATTTTGTTGCTTTATGTCCGAATTTATTTCATGAGTAAAAAAATCCATTAAAATATGGGTACCTTTGATTATTAGGCTATCGGTTGGGTATCCTTTCGGTATTTATCCTTCTACTCTTTCCTTGATAAGTACTACATTTCCTTCAACTATTCATTTTGCTGAAACTTGGGTTATTTTTTGAAATTTTTCCTTCTTTGAGTCCTAGACCACCTTTATCCTTTGCAAGCTTCTAAGATGAAATCAATTCATCAAGCAATCCCAAACTTATCTTGAATTTGTCTTCAAAAATTTTTGCCTTTTCTAGATCAGATTTATGAGTTACTACTTCTTGTTCAAGATTTTCACATTTTTTCTATTTTTTGATTGAAAATTTATTTTCTTTGCTCAATTTCCAATTTCAGATTCTCTTCCACCTCTTTGCTTTATTCAAGTTTCATCCTTAGATTTTTAGTAGTCTTCGTAGCTTCTTTTAGTTCTTGATAAAATTCTTTGTGCTTCAACTTTAATTTCTGGATCTGATTTCTTAGTTTTTGAATACATTCACCGGCTTGCTTGAAATTTTCTTTTAGATCTTCATTCTTAGACTCTGAGATCTTTGTTCTCAATTCCTCATCTAGGTCAGATCCCTTCACCATTTGTTCAACCTACCAAGATCTACTTCAAGTTGTTAGACTTATTCCAAAGGACCTTGCTCTAATACCAATTGTTGAATAGGACAATTGAGAGGGGGGTGAATCAATTGTCACCAGTCTAATTTCCTTAACTATTTACCAGAACTAAATCCAAATACTGCATAAATGATTTATCTATAAATGTAGAAATTGAAATTTATCACATAAATATAGTAACACCAAATTTACGTGGAAAACCTAATGAGGGTAAAACCAGGGCGAGGATTAACTCACACTATAGAGAATACCAAAACTGTTTACAAAATGGCTCACTGCCTAAGATAAGCACTCATTGTCCAGACTCATTGTCCACAAGGCTACAACTCAGATCGATCACTACCATAGAGATAAAAAAAGTGATGGCTTACCACCAAAAGTGAACCAATGAATTACACTTTTCTTGTGCTAGATTAAATTCTAGATGAAGCTCAGTATAAGTAGTATTATATATCAATAATCACTCAATAGTTTTTCTCTGATCAGACACTTATTGTCTTCACATGCTTTCCTTATTTTGATTTGGTGTATTTGCAACCTTTTCTACCCATATATCCTTCTTGCATAACCTCTCATCCATCCATATCATCCATATCTCTCATATCTTCTAAAGAGACATATACATATGTATTATACTCATCAATTAGGTCAGCCAAACATCCATAGTGTATTGCAAATGCTAAGTTGGCCAAGATCTTCAAATATCTATTCCATAGTTTGTCACATGGTAGGAACCAGACCTAAAAACCAACATACCAGACCACATGTAATGGGAAATAACTTCAAGTAAACAATTCATACACACAGTACTATGTTGGCATCAATGAAAACCTACTAACATTAATGACAACCATTTGATGCAATCTTCCATCTCCAATAGAGTGTCCTTTATTTTTGGGTCGAAAATAAGATGCCACCTAGTGCATCTTTGTCCCCCAAAGGTCTCGGGACCCTCTTTTCAAGTGCACCTTAAATGGGTCCCTTTTTGGAGTTTGTGCCCCAAGTTTCAAGACTTCGGACTAAGATGCCACCTAGGGCATCTTAGTCTCCCTTAAGTCATTTTTCGGATTTAATTTCAAATCTTGGTGGGATTTAGCCTCCTTTAATTAATGATTTCATGTGTTGGATTATTGAGGTGTAATTTTGGGATATTAATCATGGATGATTATAAATACAAGGTTCTTTCATTCATTTTCAACTAAGACTTTTGTGAGAGCATTCAT
Organism: Sequoiadendron giganteum; assembly: GCA_007115665.2. NCBI lineage: Eukaryota > Viridiplantae > Streptophyta > Pinopsida > Cupressales > Cupressaceae > Sequoiadendron > Sequoiadendron giganteum. The sequence continues at coordinate 50,315,405 of CM021105.1, read as the reverse complement.
AGTAGCAAATTTGAGTTCAGAAGAGAATTTAAGAGAAATTCTTTGAGTATTTAGAGCCATCATCAAGATTCAAGAATCATATCAAGGATATTGTTGCATCATTTATGTTATTGTGCTAACAATTGTGATGTAGGGTTTATGATTCTAGCAAGTGCTTCAAGATCAACATCTTTCAAGAAAGAGTCAAGAGCCACATCCATTGCAGCCATTTCAATCATATTTGTAGACTTCATAACAAGGGTTTGATTTAAGTTGAATACTTGAAGATCATTTCAAGTGTAAATTTGTAATCTTGCAAAGTTTCATTGCCAAGTTGTCATATTCAGAGAAACTCACCTACATGCTAGATCTGGAGGTTTCAGGACCTGAGATCCGAGAAGAAGAAAGTGTAGACATCGGACCTCAAGATCACATTCAGAGATTTCAGAAAGTCTAGAAGAGACTAAGTATCCACCTAGGGTGTCTTATTCTTCCCGAAGGTATTTCGCAAAGATTCTTTTAGATCCTATTTTGACATCCAAAGATCTTGCATCTACCCTGAAAGGCAACAAGGAGACTAAGACAATAGTAAGGGTGTCTTAGTCCTCTAGAGCACAATTTGATAGCTTCTTTGCATTTATGGAATCATGATTACATTTCCAAACGTCCTAGGTACACATACCCTAACTTCTTGAACTTGCATAATTTCATCATTTGCACTCATCATTTAGCTTGCATTACTAGGTTTTGTGAGTTGAATGTTAAATTATCTTTTCCCAAATTTTGCTTGGTGGTGAACCACTCAAAGCCTAAAAGAACCCTTCCTAGGTCTTGTTGACATTTGACTCATCTTTAAGGTTGATAGTCAATCCAATTTGGAATCCTAAGACATTTTGGAATGATAATAAGAGAATAGTGGTGTTCTATGACCTAGGCTATAAAACATCTCCATTTTTCATATTGTTCATGAATCTTACATGATGATTCTTATGCTAGATGTTATTTATGCATTATGAGGATTTGTATTTATGTGTTCTTTAAAATTGATTATGTGATGGATTATATGTTGATGTTATGATGTTTATTATGATATGCATGAGATATGATGGATATATGTGATTGATGACATTTGGAGTATTTACTAGAACTTTGTGATGCAGGTTTGGTAGGCAAGGATTACTTGAGGGATGGATGGTTGTGGTGGAAGGTGACTATCTAACTAATGTTAATTATTTGGTATAAGAATTAGTCCATTAATAAATTATATGGTATTATATGTACTGAATCTTTCCTTTGGTTTCATGCATATAAAAACTCTTGTGGAACTATTCTCATGTCTAATTTGCTTAAGATTTAACCTCTTTCAAAAAAAATTTGTCTTACATACCTCATGGTTACAAAACCAGAATCAAGAACTCAAGAATGATGCTTTATTGAAGTGATTTCAAATACGAAAAATTAATAAAAGAAGCCAAGAGAATAACATGTTAACAAGCTCAAGTGCACCTTTATGTGAGAGGACAAGGACCCATGTACTAAAGTTCTCCTTTGATTTTAGCTTTCAACCCTATGATGACAGTACAATAAATACCATATGTTTTCTTCACTTTTTCATTGTGATGGGTAAATGGTTTTATTTGTAGAGTATACAATTGGAAATTTTATAAAATTCATGGTAAATACTTTTGCATAAATTGATTATATGATGGATGAATGTGTTAATGTTTATGTCTCTATGTTATGCTAAAGATATGAGAAATTTTTATTACGCATATTTCCTATATTATGTTTTAATGTGATGTGTATGAATGTCATGTCATTGACAATTCCTAATCTATAATTTAGATGTCAACCTGTTTAAATGTACTTGTTAGTTTTTGTAGCTAATTGGCAATGGCTGATTTGCATCATGGTAAATTAATGAGGAGGAATTAGGATGGTGAAAAGCTCCTTATGATAGTTTTCTCTCTCTTAGTCATTAGTGCATCCTTGAATTTGATATTGTTTCAATGGATTTTTTCAGATTTGTACTCAAAATTCTCTTATTAAAATCATGTGCAATGTAGGTGTGAGTTTTTTTTGTGTCATGATACAACATGTACTATAGTCCAGGTGTGTAGGAAGGGAAGGGGGGGTTAAAATAATAGAAAATATGGGGGGAACGGTTAGTGGTAGGGAAGGAAAAGTGGATGCGGGGATTATGCTGGGAAAAAGTGGTGAGAAGTCCTTAATTTGATATAGAAAGAGAAATTATTCCCCAATGGTATAAATGACCAAAGGTGTGATCATGTATCTTGCATGGACCTTGATACTCACAAACATATGCAAACAACAGATTATACATAATCACTAAATGATTCCAAGCACCATAGTGAACCATAGAGGGGTTTATATAGCTGATTGGAATGTTTTGAACCCCTCTAGCTAAGGTGTGAAAAATAATAATTAAATTAGGCTAGTCATAGACATGTCATACAAGGTGATCCATATCTTCTATGTACCCCATTGCTAACACACCAAGATATGAATAGATCTAGGTGGCCCGATGGTGCAAGAGCACCTAGTTGAGTTCATGCCTCCATGAGGCAACTTTGGATTTTTTATTTAAGTTTGATTTTTTGTTCTTGTAATAAGGTCTTTAGACCATTTTGAACTCATTTGAGTCTATTTTAAGTCCTAGGAGTTCATTTTGGAATCATATTGAAAATATTGTAAAAGTTGCCATGTTGTAAAATGCAAAAATGCAACAAAAGGAAGATGAAGCGTGAAGGTCAGTTGGAATTAAAAGAAGTTGGTTTGTAATTATTGGAACTAGCTGGGAAAGGTTAAAAATACTTGGTTCTACCATTTTTTTTTGTTGTTGAAGGTTTGGAGGAGGTTTTGGAGCAAGCAACATTTCATTTTCTACATTATTATTGTGCTCCTTATTGTTCCTCTTAATAACACATGCTTGTATGGAGAAATGAAGTTTTGAATCCTACTATAGATGATAGAAGGTTAAATCTAGTTTTTTTGGCTTTTTGTTTCATCCCATTTCATTAAGAATTGAGAGAGATATTGCATTTTCTTTGTAGATTATTTGAAACCCTAGCTGGGTTAACTAGTGGCATAGGAAAAAATAAGTTTCTCAATATATCATGGGTGAAAATCCACAAAAATTGGTGCATATTTTTTTATGGACATGCTCTTTATGATCTCCAAGTTACAGAAGTCAGGGATAAGGTTTTGTGTAGATCTAATGATGCCCTAGGCTGGTAAAAGCATGTTTTTGAACAAGAACGGTGCATAGAAGTAGGGTTTGAAGAAAATATTATGGGAACCCATACTAGTTGATGGAATTAGTATCTGTAGGTCCCATATGATGTTTTGTGGCTTTAGAATACATATTTGAGGTTGGGAGAGTTAAGAACCAATAAACCCTCTTGAGAACTAGCCTAATTAGGCCTTGTGACCAGTAGGATAGTCAAAATTAGAAGGATACATTTCAAAACAATGTTATATGGTTTCTTGGTATATTGAAGAAGGCTGAAAAGGGTACTTGAAATTATCTTTTTTGTTTTTATTTTCTACTTCTTTTGGAAGTTGTGTCTATTTTTGTCTCTTGGGAATGTTATAAGAAAATAGGCTTCTTGAAGGTGAGCAATGGATAAAGTGAAGGGTCAGTGTCCTTGGGGAATTTTTTTTGCCTAAACCTATCATATTCATGATGTTCAAAGTGTATTGGGAGTTCTGTAAGAGTTTTGGGTCCTGATTCCACTTTTGGTGTCTTTTAGCCTTGAAGAAAGATGTTTCTTTTGAGTGAAACTTTGAGCCAAAAGAGTGAACAAGCAAGAAAAAACCTAGTGTTTTGGAGAGACCTTTAAACATAACCCTTTCTCTGAATCACCTAAACTTTGTGACTTTGTAGATCACAACAATAAATCAAAAAATGAAAAATAAAAATGTCTTTCCAAAACGTAAGATTGATAGAGGTTTCTAGACCAAGGAAGGATGCATCCTATTGGGAAAAGATGGGGTGGGTTGCGATGGGAGGCAAGGGAAGTGGTGAGATAATTTTTTGGATTATGATGGTTTAGTAGTAAGGTTGGCATGTATGTTGTTTTCTTTTATGTTTTTTGTCTCAAGATGATGTGGGTGGTTCATTTTGGATGGTGAAGTGTTTATTATGAGTGGGATTTTATTACAAAATAGGATTTTATTATGCTATGGATGGATGAGCAACTAGGTGTACCAAAGACCACTTCCCACAACAACTAATGGAAATGATTAGGTAAGCTATATGTTTATTATGGAAGTGTGTAGTTGAGACACAAGAAGGAGGATGAATAAGTGTATGATGGGTTTAGGATCATGGTAGAAAAAAATCTTCCATTATTAAATTTTGGGTGGATGGATAGTTTTATTCCAAGCTATAGTTGATTGGGTGGGTGGATGGATTGATTGTTGATGAGTTTATTATGGGTGGATGGAGTTATTGTGGATGGGGAAAAAGTGACCTAATATATGGTGGATATGTCATTACACATGGCACCTATTTGCTTGGTTTTCACCATGGTACTTACCCAAGGCACCACAAAGTGGTTTTAACCATCGGACAAATTATTGCTTTTTACTATTTTTTGATTTTTTGTTTTTTTTGGTTCTTCTTATGCAAACATTTTTTTGAGATGGATAAAATTCATGGGTTCTTAGAGGGGCTCTCCTTCCATGGTAGCTAACTAGTATGCCTGTAATACATTTATTTTTGTAATAATTTAAGGGCCTAGCCAATTGGGTTCAAATTTTCCTTTCTTTTCTTGTTCTTGTAGGTTTCATTGATTTTATTTAAGGACCAAATCTCTAATGGAAAGTTCTATAGGCTTGATCTTCTTGTTGTATGATTTGTGAAGTCTGTTCTAATATTCTTTGAGATGGTTGAGGGAGTATAAATGCTTCTCATCTAGAAGCTCCAACTATTGAAGGAACACAAAATAGTACATTCTTCATCATTAATGAGATGTCGTAAATAGATTCTCAATGATGGGAGATCGACCTCTATTGGTAAGATAGCTTCATCACCATATAATAGATAATAGGGAGTGACTCTAGTAGGTGTGAGGATGCTAGTACAATATGCCCATAGGACTGTATTTAGTTGTAAGTTCCAATCTTGACCAACTTCATTGATAATTTTCTTTAGGATTCTTAAGATGGTTTTGTTTGTGGCCTCAACCTAACTATTTCCTTGTGGGTAGTATGGAGTGGAAAAAATGATGTTGAATGTGGAATTTTTGACAAATATTATGGTCTTCCTAGTTTTTGAAAGGATGTTTGTTGTCTGTGATTATAGAAGTGAGAATGCCAAAGCAATAGATGATGTAGTGGAGTATGAATATGGAAATTTGTTTCCCTATAATGCAGGTCATAGGTATGGCTTCCACCCACTTAGTGAAATATTCAGTGGTAATGATTATGAACTTATGACCATTTGAGGATGTGGGATGCATCTTGCCAACAAGGTCTAACCCCATTGTGAGAAAGTCCATGTAGTAATAATGGGTTGCAATGCTTGTGATGGTGTGTTGATCAAGTCACCATGTTGTTGACTAGGTTTGCACACTTTGACCAAATTGATAGCATCTTGTTCCATTTTAGGTGAATAATATCCTATGTCCAAAAAATTCTTATCTAATTTTGGTCCACTAGAATGGGCTTGACAAATACCTTGATGTACCTCATTTATGGCATTTTGATCTTCTTTGGAGTCTAAACATCTTAGGAGGGTTCCATCAAAGGAGAGATGGTAAAGAATGTCTCCAATTATGATGAAGTGGGATCTTTTGAATGAAGGATTGGTGTTGTGAGGTTGAAAGGTTTGGTGGTATGGTTTTTTTATGTAGGTACTCGTATATTTCTTGGTACCATGGTGAATCAAGACCAACAATGTCACTAACCATTTCAGATTTGGGGATATCTTAAGTAGGGACCAAAATTTTTTCTATGAGAAACTCATATTGTTGGCTATTTTGTGAGACATCAATGAGGGGACCAATGGTAGCAATAGCATCAGTTTATTTATTATTTACCCTTGGAATCTAATCAAACTAGGTTTGTGTGAATAACTCATTGAAGTTGTCCACCATGCATTTTTAGGGCAAGAGTTTGTCATCCTTTGTCTTATATTTATCTTTTACTTGTTTGATGACTAATTGGGAGTCACCATATACTTTTAATTTTGAAATATTCCATTGGATGGAAAACTTAATTCCTATTACTAGTGCCTCATATTCTTCTATGTTGTTTGTGTAAGGGAATGTGATTCGATATGACATAGGGATACAATATCCTTGATGTGTGACAAAAATTATTCCTGCCCCCGAGCCATGTTGTGTGAAAGATCCATAAAAGTATAAGTTCCACCATGTTCCTTCTTTTGTATTGAAGATGTGTTCATCTAGGAATTATGACAATGGGTAACTATCCTATAAGGGGTATTCAATGAGTTGATCATCGACCACTTGTCCTTTCATAAATTTGTTTTACATACTTGATGTCGAATTCACTAAGAACCATGATCCATTTAGCCACTTGTCCTTTCAAAGTGTTTCTTTTGAAAGTAGGTACTTTAATGGATCAAATTTTGAGATGAGTTAAGTCTTTTGATTGAGCATATACTGTCACATTTTCTTAGCATAGAAGACAACTTCTAAGCATGATCTTTCTATTCATGTGTATTTCAACTCACTGCCATCTAATGTGAAATATATGTAGTATATGGATCTTTCCTTTCCCTTGTCATCGTGTTGAGCTAAAAATTCCCCCAATGGCACTTGAGTAGTTTATATATACAAGAGGAGTGGTTTATCTGCTTGTGGAGGTACTAGGATTGGTGGTGTTGCAAGATAGTCTTTTAGTTGCTAGAATTCTTGTTGACAATTTTCATCCCATTTGAACATGAATTTTTTTGTGAAGTAGGTGGGAAAAAGGTTGAAATTTATCATCCAACTATAAAATGAATCTTTGGAATTCCTGTAATTTTCCTAGCAAAATTATGAGTTGTTTAATTTTCTTTGGTGGAGGCATTTCTCTTATTGCTTTTATTTTTGTTGGATTTGCTACAATTCCTCGACGAGAAACAATAAAGCCCAATAGTTCTCTAGATGAGACTCGTGTAGTGTAGAAAAATGTATCCCTCTACATTTTCACACTTTTTTGGGCACTCCCTATTAAAATTGGGCTTCTTTATGCCTTAAACTAGCCTTATTTTGCATTCACAAGCCCTAATTAATGAATCTTTCTAAGGATAATCCTAACTTGTATTAAGTGACCAATTAGAAATTAATGATTTTGTATTATATGGCCTAGATTTAGTGATTTGGGACTCATATTCCACCTTGGGCATATGGGTCCCACCTAAGATTCATGGCCCCAATCTAGATTTCACATTAAACTAAGAATTTCTAGAAAAAAGTTTCCCAAGATTAGCTTAATGGGATTTATATGCCACAGCTAGTGTATGAATCCCACTTAGTTTATACCTAATTTAAATTTAAATTCTTGGCAATATTTTTCTCTCCTAGATCTGATGTCGGCTTGTAGTGTTGTAATTTTGGGAAATTTTCCATAAACAAGTATAAATACAAGGTTATTTCACACATTTTTCTCCTAACAAGCAATCAAGTGACCTAGCAAGCTTACAAACCATCAAGATATCATAAGAGAACTTACAAGAGAGTTTAAGAGTGATTATCTAGCATTTTGGAGCATCATTCAAGTTTCAAGCATCAAGTCAAAGTCATCATGCATCATGTTTGTTTTTGAGCTAACATTTGTGATGTAGGGTTTTATGATGCAAGCAAGCATTCAAGTTAAGATCCATGACATACAATCAAGAGTCAAGATCCACATTAATGTTAGACATTACATACAATATTGTAGCCTTTATTCTAAGGGTTTGGTGTGTTGCAACATAGCTCATTTTCTCATTCATCATTCCTTCATTCTATTTGATTTCATTTCAAGGTTTGATTACCAAAATGGGATCTGACCAAGAAAAACCCCTATCAACTAACAAAACAACATTTTCCCTCTTTTGTGTGTGATTGCAGATCTAGGTGGTTTAGGTTGAAGATCCATTGAACAAAAAGATTGGAGAAAATTTTTCAAGTTGTCAAAGTTGTCACCTTGTTTGCAAGATCCCAAAAAGTCACTTACATAGCAAAATTTAGTGTTTCAGAGCTAGAGATTTGGTAGGAGGGAAGCTACAAGAAAGCATTAGAGGATATCAAATTTTTAGAGTAACCTTGATACTGGGACTAAATCACCACTTGTGGCATATGAGTCCCAATATACCTATTTTCATATATTTTTTGTAGATCCTAATTCAGTAGTTCTAGATTTTTGTTTTGAATTGAAATTATAAACTAGGACTAAATCACCCCTAATGGAATGAGTCCTAGTGTGCCTTAAAATAAAAAAATTTTAGGAATTCAAATCCTCATCCAAGCCTCTTCAAGTTTCTAGGTGCACTTTTGTACTTTCATAGTTTTTTGTTTTGATTTTCATTCATTTTTAGGCCATTTACTTAAGTTTTGTATATCATTAGGTCTTTTCATTAACTTTTACATGTTACTAGTCTTTCCAAGACCTAGCTTGGTGATGAACCCCCTTTTAGTCTTTAATCACACACTAGGACAACCTTTAGTAGGATCTATTTCCCTCATTCTATCCTTGGATTGAGATCTCTAGGGTTTTGTTGAATGAACTAACTGAAATAGGTCCCTTAGTTCTATCTTCTAAAATATTAGGGCCCCCCTTATTTCTTAGGTTTCATTTTGGTGAACTTTCCCTTTAGAACAACTTATTTCTAATTTAATGCATCATAATCCTAGATCTATCTTACATTAAGTTTGCATTAATTAATTTACATATAGGGTTACAAAATCTTTCATTATTGAAAGTGCATATAGGTTGCATTTTTACCTCTTTCATCATTTAATTTCACTTAAAATCCATAATTGCACATAGTCTAGACAACATACAAGCAAGAAAACCTAACATTCACTAATAATTTTCTAAAATTTGTGTAAAAACCTTAATTTGGGACTCATACGCCCCTCTGGGTGATCTAGTCCTAGTACAGGTAGTTTGGTCTGATTTCTAGGTATTCTATGTTGACTATTTATTAGTATTTGACTCCCTGGAAAACCTTGATTGGGACTCATATGCCCCTCTAGGTGATTTAGTCTATTTTCAGATTTTAAATTGCATTTTACAACATTAAAAACTCTATTTTTTTGTTTCAATTGGTTGTTATTACATTTTTTATTTAGTTTACATAGTTTATGTTTCATTCATTTCATTTTACTTAATTTAATTTCATTTGAATCAGAATTAGGATATCAATTATCTTATGTTCATTGCATTTATCTTACATTCATTGATTACCCCTTGCATGATCTTTACAACTTGGTATCCTATTGGTAATACTATAATGAGATAGATTTTGAGACTCGTGTCATCCCACGATAGCACAATCACCATGATTCTTGAGTTATCTAGCTCTTTCACTACTAGTGTTGACACTAGCTCACTCAATATGGACCACACCATTAACAACTTTCTACCTTCAAGTAGTGTGACAATTGTTTAAACAATGATTTCTAGTATTCCACAAGTAAATATAACCCAAATTCATGAAGACTTAGCAAACCAAAAAAATGAATTGAGTACTAAAAATAATTCAACCTGTGTTATCCCTATCATAGATAACATACACCACATGATTGAAACTGAGGAAAGATTTGAACTTGTGCATAACCTAGCTCAAATATTTGGTAAACTTACTAGTGATGCTCAACCTTGAAAAAAATTTCAAAGTCAAGGAGGGATGAAAATTCCTCTCACAACCATTTCCTCTATTCCCACCTATACCAACCCTCAAGTTACAACAATGATGCAACCTACTAATAATGCCATTCCTACCTTGAGTATTTCCACTAGCATTTCTAGTACCTTTTCAGAATCATACATTATATCTCCTACAACTTTACCTCCCATAAGCATTCCATTCACTTGTCCCTCAAATACATATACACCTCCAGCATATTCACCTCCATCTCAAAATGCAAACAATGATGTTGTCATAAATCAACTTTTGAAGATTGTTTCATCCCTTCAAAAGAAATTTTCCACCATAAACCAAAATAAAAATGGCCAACCTACATATTATGTCAAAAGAAATCACTTATCCTTGGAGATATTGAAAATTCTAGTACCATAAGGTCTAGAGATTCCTAGATTTGAGAAATATGGGGGAAAGGAAATCCTCCCAACCATGTTTCCGCTTATACCACATTATGTAGTGATTTTGTTCTTGAGGATAAGCTCTTGGCTAAGCTTTTCCCTAGGTACTTGAAGGATACCACCTTAGAATGATATTCCTCATTACAAAACAACTCAATTTGTTCATTCAATCAACTTGTTGAGGCCTTTATAAACCATTTTCAAGTACACATGACTCTTAAGATGACCTTAGCAGATTTGATGAGATGTAAAAGAAGGATGATGAAAAGGTTACCGAATTTATTTCACACTACTAGTTGCTTTATTCCTAGATCAATGTAAAGATTCCCAATCCTCACCTTCAATGGATGTTCATTGAGACCTTGTAAACCAATTTACAAGATAAGCTTACCATGATGAAGTTTCCTTCCTTTGTACACTTGTGTACTACCCTTCATGATTATCAAAATTCAGTTAGTAGTCATGAAACAAAACCCACCTCTAGCCATCTTAAGAAGTCCTAATCTGCAATAAAAAATAATTACCAACCTTTTATAAACTGGAATTAAGGCTTCCTTCAACTTAACCCCCCTCAACCAACTCAGCATGTTGATACCCAAGTGGCTGCTATAAGGAATACAACTCCTTTCACATTTGGGTATCTGGCTATGCAATTCAATCCCTTATCCGATACCCTCCATAGCACAATGTCACAACTTTTAAAACATAAAGTGATAACTTTGCCTCCTATTTAAACTCTCGATCCTAATAATCCTTTAACTCTAAATTATTTTAGATCCAACTCATATTGCATTATCATCGATAAAATGGACATGAAACAAAAAATTATAAGTGTCTTAAACATCTTGTGAAAGACCTCATAGATTCTAGTCGACTTCAAGTTGGAGGTGTTAATGATCAAGGAAATAATTTTGTTGCCCCTCCCAACCAAAACCTACAAATATTTACCAACCCTATGTTGTATCATAAAATTTCATTTGTCAAAGGTAGTGAAATTACCAAGAATGATGTGATGAATGTTGACACAAATGATGACATGGATAATATTGAACAAGGTCCTATGGATACTATTGAACAAGGTCCTATAGATACTATTGAGCAAGTTCGTATGGATACTGTTGAAAAAATTTAATTGTGTTGACCAAAACTCAACCTTGTAAGAGATGAACTAAAAATCCTCTTGACATTTCTTTCTCATATAAATATTTAATTATAAATGTACTTGATGGTCCTCTTTATATATCTGGTTGAATCAATGACAAGCCCACTAATGGGATATTAATTGATCCTATCTATGGTGAGAATGTGATCATTGAAGAATTTTCTTGTGCATGAACTCTGTCAAGAAACATATGATAAACCAAAAGCATGGATAAAAATGCATAATGTTTTTTCTTTCCCTACGATGGGATCGATCACCCTTCCTTTACAAATAGGACCAAAAAGGGTATATGTTTCATTCTCCATCATCTTGATGTCAGACCAATTCCATGTGAAGCTTGGTTATAAATGGCTATGCTCTATGGAAGTTGTCTCATCGGTCATGCATAAATTCTTAAAGTTTCCCTTTGACAATGAATTTTTCACTATGCACCATAGTGGCTTTAATCCTTTGGATTCACATGGGAAATTTTCATTATGTTTCTTTTGGCTTGAGCCTATGGAACCTATTAAACCTCAAGAAGACTTCTTTTTCAAAACATATCAAAAGTTCAAGGTGAAATATATAGAAAAAATATCCCTTAGAAACATACCTCAACCTATGACTAACTCTCCTATCCTTGACGAAACCATGATTGAACCAAAAGACATTCCAAACAACCAAGACCAACCTAATATAGATCCTTTTCCTATCTCCTATAAAAGACTAAGAGATAATGAAAAAAATATTGTCACACCTAAAATAAAAAAAGTTTACAAAGCTAAAGAGAAAGTGGTTGAAAAACCTTCCATGGTTCCTTCCATTCCTCCCCTTAGGGAAGAAAAGAAACCTATGGTTGATAAACCTTCTTCTACACAAACACAACTTTAAAATTGTACTAAATGAAATAGAAATGCTAGAGATCATAGGCACATACATTGTGCTCTTGCTAAAAAATTAAACGAACGTCACAACAAAGAAAATCAATAGTCAAACTTGACTGGAGAAATACACAATGAGTCTCCCTCTTCGCTGCAACAACATGATCCTATACCACAACAAGATCTAAATACTTCTTTAGACATTATAATTTGAGCTCCCATTGTGATTAACTTGGATGATGATGATGAGGTTTCTAAAATTGATGAGGAAGTGCATAATGAATTGAATAAATTGTTTTCCTCTTCTATGAGCTTAAATGATAATTCTCCTAAGAAGAGTGTTGAACTTAGTAAAGACCCTAGTTTGGCACTTTCTATTGTCCCTTTGGCTATTTTTCCACCTTCTATATATGATAAACATGATTGGGATGTAGACGATTTTCTAATAGGTTGACTCACATGTGCCTTACTAGTCTTTTGCATTGTTTCTTTTTCATGTTTATTTATGTGATTGTATGTGTGGAATGTGATCCCCTATGATGTTTTGTTTGATATATCTCTCTCTTTTTGTGCATTCCTCTATATGTATCTACATTCTTTTGTATGTCATAAACATTTATCTTTTCATTTGTCTTGTGTTTTCCTTTTGGGGATGATGCAAGGTGTTGAGACATTTAGGTCTCTTCCATGTTCACCCAAAAAAATTTATTTGTTTTCACTCTCTTTTTGTCACTCTTCTTGTTCCATGAGTATTTGGGGAATGATGACGGTTCCAAGTTCTATAAAAATATTGTAGCAAAGACATACTTACCTTGAATTCGTGGATCCCTTATGTGATTTTGTGATTTCATATTTTGGGAAACCCCTTTTTCATGATGTACCTTCATTTGGAAATATATGAATTGGCATAGGGATTTCCAAATAATCTCTCATGTCCTCTTTATTGTCAAGAATTTATCATTTGCTAATTTAAATTAATTTCTCATGACATGGTGTTTAGCAATTTCTTTAAAGTGGAGGCATACATTGGCATTATTCTTTTGCATCTTACAACTCATGTTTCATTGTGTAGTCTTCTTACTTCATGTGATGCATCTTTCTCTTTGTGGTTACATTGGGTGTGATTTCCTTCAAGAGCATGATCTCTCTTACCATATTATATTACACTTGGTGGCTTGACGTGACACATTACATCCCCTTAGTTGTGAATGTTCTATTCTTTGATTGGTCCTCTCTTCAAGACATCAGGCACAATGTTCCCTAAGTTAAGACCTTACATGAGCTAATAAAAACTCCTTTGAATGTACATTACACTATTTAACATTTGCAATATCTAATATATGGCCACCTTGCATAATAGGCTTTGCTTTCCTATGGTGCCATCTTGTTTGTTCATGGGTGTCAAGCATATGAATATTTGTTGGCTTCATGGAGCTTCAATTTCATTGTTGTGTGGTTCCTCTATCAAATTTATTAGGAGGTACAACCTTGGTATGGTTGTATGTATGGGAGAAAAACTTAGGAGTGACTTTCCCGTAGCCACTTGATTGTCTATGTGAGCACATACCAACCGCATGTATATGTGTCTCATTGGGGGCTCACCTAGTGGACTGCCAAAGGTTCCACTAGCCCTTATGAGTGTGCATTGGTTTGCATGGTGGATATCATGTTCCACTTGTGTTGGTATTTCAAATCACACCTCTGGTATGCAATTTAGAAATGGATAGTTATGTGCAATAAACTACTCTTTAAATTTGGAGGGGAAGCTCCCTCATATGCTAATTATGCTAAAGAAAGTAAATTAAAACTAATTTTCCTATCTTTTTATCTTAGCTGCGAGAACACAAGGTTATAGAACTCTTCACATTGTAGTTAATGTTTTGTCTTTTATAAAAAATTTCAACTACAACTAACTTATGTTAAAGACACTTCTAAATATTTAAATAAACGTAGAGTTTAAATCCTAGAAGTGACCGAGGAATGATTTCAACACATAAATGAACATTGAAAATTAATAATTAAATCAAAGAAAGACATGCATAAGATTCTCCTTCTCAATTATCAATATTTACACCTTTGGGACAACAAGTTGTAGAAAAACAGGTATGCAACATGCAATCAAAACCAGATTAACACTTAACACAAGATCAAACAAAAATTGAATAGCAATCTTGAAGGCCAAAATAAGCTCAACAATATTACTATCACAATCAATGTTCTGAACAACACTGAATAATAATGAGAAGGCACTAAGAGGCTCAACATCTTGTTATCACTAGCATGGTTAAAGAAAAATGGGCAAAGGCTGCCCTTATCTATAACTAAGTAGAGGAGTAGGGAACCCTAAAATCTCCTCACTTTTACAAACAATACTTGCTATCATGCAAGCTTTATTTCTAAAACTAAAAGAAGATAAACATCTACAACTAAGAAAGCATGAAAAATCGGAAATGACAAATATTACATTTTCTTCTTTCTCTTCTCCAAAGAGTGGATAAGAATGAAGATGAGAATAGAAAGAAAGCTAGGAAGAAAGCTTCTAGATGAAAGTTGCTTTATATCTCAATCACATCCACCAAAAAGTGGGAAACTCTATCTTTGTCAAGTGCATCAATACCATCAATAGAAAAGTTCTATTTTTCTAAGATTTCTTCACCATCTACAATTGATCTCAAAAAATATTTACTCTCATTTGTTGCTTTCTCGAACCTCACTGACATCATGGAAATATGACTCATCCTTCTAACACTTCCATTGTTTCCATGAACAACACTCTGAAACTCTTCTTGAACTACATCAAGCCCAATGTAGGAACCATCATCAAGACAATACTGACAAGGGATCTTTGCAACAAACTCTCTTATGAATTTGAGAGCATCAACAATCCTTTGTTTGTATGCAATGAACTACTTAGAAATCCTCTCATAGGTTCTCACCTTGAAGAGGTGACATTATTTCCATGCAATAATTTGTCTCTTGTATTCTCTTGCAACCGTTGAGCCATATGTTGTATCTAAATCTGCAATGATTATTTTGTGCATAGGCTTCACCTCTACTATCAACTATTCAAATCCTCGAATCCCTTGACATAAGTCATGGGCATTATATCTCAGCTTAAATATTTGTGCAAGAATCTCCTTGTCTCTAGTGATGATTTCTTCAATCCATTCTGCTATTTGTTTCCCACATATCACTAACTACCTCAACTATTTTTGATTATCTAGTGTCTCAAGAACCTAGGGCAGCAAATGCGTAGCTTGTGAATGGCCATGAACAACATTTGAAATGTATAGCCTGAGTTTCTAGTTTTCAGCCTTGAGAGTTGCCTTGTCCTCTCCATCTTTCTGCACTCTTTCTTGAAGGTTTTTAGATACCATTTTGAATAAACTCATATCAGGATGCCTAGTGCTCTTGCCAAGATTGGCTTTGACCATCATAAAATCATCCATCTCCACTTCATCCTCATTTTAATCCTCAGGAGGTGTAGCAATCTCAATGATCATTTCACCCCCTAGATTCCTTTCGAAGTGGACTTATTTTCTTGATTTATTTTTTTGGACTTCTTAATAGATGTTGTCAAGATCATCAAATTTAAGTTGATAGGAAGGCCTTCATCTCTTCCTTCCCAAGGAACTCTCAAGCCAAGATGTGGTATCTCTATTGTCTTCCATGGGAGGTTTAGCTACAACCCCTTTATCTACTTCATCATCTTCCAAATCAATATGAATTAGTGAAGGCCTTGGAGATGGCAGATGATCATGTTCTAAAGGTACTTCTTTTGCCTCCTTTTGAGGCATGACCTTTTCTAGAGGGGCCTCTGCTTCAATTTTTGGTTGCTCTTGTATGATGATATTAGAAAAGTTCAACCTTCTATTTACGTTCTTTATTGACCTACTTCCCTTTACACCTTCTTGAGGCTAACTTATTCCCTTCATTTTTGGTTGTGCTCTAGAAGAATAAGAGATGAGTGTATCCTAGGCAGATTTGCTACTACAATGGGGTATGTGTAGGATCATCATGAAAAAAACAAGCCCTTAAGTGGCAATAAAAATTCAAAAAATAAGAGTTCGGCAACTTGACGTAAAAATTTGGATGAGTTATCTATATTATTTAAAAAATATGTAAGAATAGAATATATATAAAATTGAATGTAGTTTCTAAACTACTAGGTTTATTTTTAAAATATAAAAATCAATTTTGTGAAAATTTGAAATTTCAATGCAGAATTAATTAAATTTCAGGGAAAAAATAAGAAGTAAGTGTCTGTTTGACCACCCTAACCACAATAAAATGATAATATTTTTGAATAATGTTTTAGATATAAGTAGAGGACTCATGTCCTAATGTGATGAAAAAAAATTGTAATTTTTTTCTAAGTAAATAATTAATTGTGAATTTTTTATTACAACTTTAAAAATATATAAAAATGCGTATGTTTGACCACCTTAACTTGGTCAAAACTTCATGAAATTCAATTTTATTTTTTATAATCCTATATTATGTGAAGCATAGAATTTGACACATGTTTTGGATTCAAAAAATGTGATACCATTTGAAAGCTATAGATATGTTTCAATCAGCCTATCAATCAAGATTTTAGTTGTAATTTAAATAGAAACTGAATAATAATTATTTATTTAATTCAAAGTAAAGAATAATTTATATTGGTGGAAAGCTGAGAATCTCCTTTAAAAACCCTTTTCGTTTCATCGAAATTGGGTAAAAAAAAGTCGTCAGCCACATGGGCCATCACATCACTTACATATTGCCACTTTTTGGCCCATCATGATTCTGCACATACCGAATGGATTTCTTCCTCTTGAGAACCAAGAAATTCTTGTTGTACTCAATGACTTGGAGTGTCCTTTCTTCCACTGAGATGCATTCTTTGTTGGCACAATTAATCTGTGGGAGAGGTTTTTGCTAAATCTGATTTGAAGTGTATGTTGGGAGAAGTACATCTCCATCATCATCTAATAATCCCTCAATATCCTTAGACAAACAATATTTCATTTGATGAAGAGTAATTATGTTGTTGCTACACCTTCAAACCTCAAACTCATCTCTACAATTGTCCTAATAATCCTCAAGTCCACACACATGAGCATAGTTATGACCAATTTTGGATGCATAAACACCATGTGGATCATATGATTGTCTCTCGTTGAAAGGCTTGAGACCAATTTTAGTCAACTCATCACCCATTATCTTGGCATTTGTTGATGATCTACATCTGTAGATTCCTAATTCAAAAGGAAAGCTGAAGGTTGGTTTCTTTTTATTCCACAAGTGAGTGTGAACATTAGTTACTTGCCTTAAGAATTCCATGAAAATAACTCCATTTGATGGATACCTCGGTAACATGGGTGGAGCATTGAAGAAGCCATAAACTCTTATGTAGGTGAAAGTAGAAAACTAAATATACCAATCTTCCCAATCCGCCATTTTTTTCCTAGAAACTAATGAAATGTGCACGTGTAACTCATTATCTAGGTCTCACACTATATACATCGAGAAAGATTCATTTACCCTTTTGTAGTGATGCGATGATGTCATGAACTCCAGCTGAGGATAGTAATTGTATACATGTTGTACATTCACAGACCCCTTAGTGTTCAACCCTTTGAATTTTCCTTGGAAGGCCACTAGTTAGACTAGGTAGGAGATCATGTGGAACTCATGCCTATTGAAGTATTCAATTATCTAGTGATTAAGGTAGTCACTGATCAATGTTGGCCAAACATAGAAATCTGTTTTATTCATGATATGAGGTATCACATAAAACATATAGGGCTAAAACATTGTTGCATCTACTTGGCCAGTAATCTAGTTGATCAAGGTGATTATTATGGCAATTTCATCCTTAAATTCTCCTCGCCCAATGTTCTTTGACAATGTCTTATGTTTTTCCTTCATCCACTTCTATGCAATATTCTTGTTGTATTTCTCTTTATGCATCTCCCATACCCTTTCACACTCTTCCATAAAGATGGCAACGCTTCTTGACCAAGGTGGAATTCAGAATCATTTTTCAATCATATCTGGCTTTAGGCTACAAAGCACTCTTCCATCCACCGACTAAATCTCCCTTGCCACAGGATTGTAATGCTTGATGCAAGAAATTATGAATTCTAAGCTCTATACTAAAAAGGGAATAGATGTTGTTGCAAGAAGTCCTGAATGGCCAAGGTGTCTAATTGTGAAATTGCATGTCTTCCAAAGCATGCAGATTAAACACTCGCTTGATGTGGTGCAAGTCAGTCTCAGCTATCCCGATGAAGTCATGATATAGTACTAATATGGTCTTGAACTCAGTGGGAATGTACTCCATACTCAAAAACTTGAAGATTGACTATAAACTTGCCTATATTCAGACAAGTTTTTGCACACTTTCTATTTTTAGCTTGATGATTTTCTTCTTCAAATGGATGATTTAAAAAAAATAAATCTAAGATATGGGTTTTGTTCAGAATTTCATTACAAGAAAACTTAGATCGCTCGTTTAAAAAAAAATTGACTGCAAATTGAAAAAGAAACAAACCCTAATTTCCTTAGAAAAAGTTGGAAAAAGCTAGCACATGGGTTTTGTTCAAAAGCACATTTTTGATGAACCCATTTGATCAGATGTTGAAAATCTTGAATTTTGATTGAAAAAGCAGCAAACCCTAGATCTTGAAGTTTTTCTAAAAAATTTGTGACCTGGGTTTTGTTCAAAAGACTATTCTAGAAGAACTGAGATGATTGAAACTTGAAAATTTTGATGTTCTCTAGGACATGTGAAGAAAAAGCAGCTGCTGCAACTTGAAAAATTTCTTCAAAAATTGTTCAGAATCATGAATTGAGATGACCTAGATCACTAAGAATTGAAATTTTTTGACCTCCTTCAAAGAATTGATGTTCTGGATGAAAAAGCATGAAAAAGTAGGCTCTTATGTGTGCTGGTCTAAAAATTCATGAACTTGAAAAATTAGCAATCTTGAGCTCTCAAATCATGAAAAAAAAAATTATTTTGTTGCTGCTCCTCTCCAACTTGGACACTACTTGCAAGTAAATGTGAAAAATGATAGACAAGTATACCTTAAATAAGTTTGAGGATGAGAAAATATTCTTTCTTTTTTTTTCTTTCACTTCTCAAACCCTAGCCTAAGCTTGTGCATTGAACTTGGACATTTCTTCTTCATTTGAAATTTTGAAATTTCAATTTTTTTGGCTAAGGCATGGCATCATGGGCGCCCTCCTTGATTAGAGGAGCCTATCTTCCTCAAAGTTATTCATTTTTCAAAATTTCTCTTGAGTTTCAACCCCAGATTGATCTTGATTTCCAACCTCTAGGTTGATCCTACGGACGAGCTGAATGATTCATCGTAGAGCTTGATCGAACTTGATGAAGTTTTTCTCGAGGCATCTTTTCATAAAAACATCATTCTGGCCTTCAAAATCATGGGCACCCATCTCCTTTTGGGGTGCCCACCATTACCAATGAGCCATTTTTAACATTTTTCATTCTCTTCATGTTTTCTAACCTTCAAATGATTTCATGATTCTAGGAGCTAGACTGATCAGATCAACTGGCTATTTGATTCATTAGATAGCTTGACTGATTCTAAAGGGGGGTTCCTAGGAGTGATGTCTCTTGAAAGCTACGTCTTGGGGATTAAAAGATTGGGCGCCCCTGGCTAGCTAGGGCACCTAGTTCCTCCAGAGTTAGTTTATTTTGTGTTTCTTACCTTTTCTTTTGACTCTTGATGTTTTTCTCTTGTTTTTCCCTCTGTTCAGCCTTCGATATTTGATGGCTGCCAACTCTGATTGACTTGTTGAAGGTTTCATTGGAAAGATGCTTCAAGTTGGAAGAAGTCATGTTGGAGGCTACTATGGAAAATTCATTCATCTGACACCTCAAAATCTTGGGCACCTATCTCCTTTTGGGGTGCCCAAGTTCTCCAGACTGACATTTTTACTCTATTTCTAGCTTGAAGTTTGAAATCCTCTTGTCATGGCCTCTATTCATCCCGAGTTTCTCGATAGTTGAATGATTTGATGAGCTTGCTAAGATATCCATTGTGAAACTAACAAGATACTAAAGAGATTGAGCACATTTACAAACCCTAACTGCTAAATATGAGCCTTCAAAAACCTAGGCACCTTTCTCTCTCTAGGGTGCACAAGTTCTCCAGACATAATATTTTTACAATATTTTCATGTTTTTTTTCATTTTCCTCCATGCTTCTCAGTTGAAACTCCTTCATTCAATATTGAATTTTGAGTGAATGGTTGATCAGATGGCTATGTTGGTGGATCCACTATGGAGCTAGGAAGAATCTGAGCAACATTGTCTAAGAAATTAAATCCCAATTCCATCATTTGACCTTCTGAAAAGTTGGGCACCTATCTCTCTCTAGGGCGCCAATGACTGGAGGAGTTAGAATATTTTCTGAAATTTTCAATTTCTCCCTTCATTTGATGTGCTTTCATTTTCCCTATTGCCAAAGATGAAAATTTTCTAAGGCATGAAGTTTTAGGTGCCTTGATTGGGTAGGGCGCCTGAAGTCTCCAGTATTAGCCAAAATTTTACATTTTTCAACTTTGACAACTTCCTTTCTTCGTTCTTTGTTATGCATGCACGTTCATCATTAGCAACTTCTATTCAGTGCTTGAATGTTTGTCTCTGACACCTAGTAGCTAACTAACCTCCATTGATAACCTTGGTGCTCTTGAAAAAGCTTCTAAAAAAGTAGAATAGACCCACTAGGGTAAAACTGATCTTTTTTGTGATTTTGACTACGCCAGGCTGACGAGGAAGTCTTTTAAACCAATCAAAATCATTTTCAACCATAGAAGCCAAACTTTATATTTTGAGAAATTTCTATTTTTAGAAATTTTTGCTAGTATCCATTTCAGAAGAAACCAAAAAAAACCCAGAAAAAGTTTCTATTTTTAGAAACCTGCTAAAAATAGAAATTTTCCTAAAATTTAGGATCAAAAAACTGAAATCTGGGTATTGTTGATTTGGTCATTCTGACTCAACCCAGATTGTCATATTTTGAAAATTTGAGCTTTTGACCCTCATGCAAGACATGCAAACCCCAATTTTGACCTTTTTGATAGATTTTAACAAAACTTTGACTCATTTCTTCAAAATGCCTAAGTGTAGCAAAATTTTTAATTTGGGGTACAACAACTTGTAAACATTTTTTGAGACAAACAACTTAGATCTAATCCACAACGTGTAGGAAAAATGGTTGAAGCTTAACCCAACCTTTATGCTTTTGTTTTCCCATTTCTTTCTCTTTGTCTTTGGTAGTGCATGCTTGTGCCTTATTGTTGTTTCATACATACATTTTTTATGTGTTCTTTTGTTCATTTCAAGGTTTGATTACCAAAATGAGGTTTGACCAAGGCAAAACCCTATCCCCTAAAAACAACATTTTCCCCTCTCTTTTATGTGTGATTGAACATCTACGTGGTTTAGGTTGTGTAAGAGAGGGGGACCAACCATGTCAAGGATCCTAGTCATGGAGAGTCAAGAGTGGAGGGCTGCCTTAACTTACCTCACTCTAAGGGATGTTTTGGGGCAAGGATCGAGAATGAAGAGCACCCTCAAGTGCTTCTATCACTCTATACACCCAAAAATTTGGTTGGGGCTAGATAAGTCGGTTTGTAGAGTCTAAACTATACCTCAGATAACTCTTTGTCTAAGGATGGAAACATAGGTTTGCGATGACAGTGTGGCACACTAGCATCTCTCTAGTGTGTTGGCATCCATATGGCCAAAAAGAACAAAGTAGAGCAAAGAAACTAGCAAAAACCTACTGAAAGCTAAGGTAACTGAGTTTAACAAAAAGTACAAAATGATAAAATACCAAACATAAGTGCAAAAATAATAAAATAAGTAGATGAGGATAAGGGTGATGAAAACCAACTCATTGAAATGCTAGTTTTCTAGTGAGCTCCACACACATTTTCACCTATACACAAGCAAGAAGATAGAATTGTGGGGGTTGTATAGGGGTTTGCCTTAGTCAAACCCCCACTTTGGTGTTTCCACCTCCACAGATACCCATAAATCAATGGAATAGAAATATGATAAAGAGGATTGAAAGAAATAAATTGAACACTACAAAAGATAAAGTTACTCTATCAAATTACAAAAGGGAGAGAGAAGTGTTGACACCTCCACCCAAAGGCTCTCAAGGCCAATGAAGGGAGAATGCAAGCAATGAACTTGGAAAAGTAACCACAACCACAATGGTGATGAAGGGAGGTCTCGCAAGACTCCAATCTCACAATTTCTATGGCTACCTCAAGTGTACAAGAGTAAAGTTGATGAAGTTCTTAGCTACTGCAATGCTCAATAGAGTTCTGAAGATGAAAATATTGCTAGAGTTGTGAGAAGAGCAAGTGAAATATGCTTGAGAATGTGAAGAAGTGAAGTGATGTGTGAAATGAATCCTCTAGAAGGCCAAAATGGAAGAGAGTAGCCATTTTTTGGGTCAGTTGGTCTCGACCCCATCGGGTATGTAATGTCCCTGTGGACTTTGGATGTAGGAATCTGTTAGGGACAACAGTGTACCATGTAGACATCTGCATGTCACACTCACATCCCTGATAAAAATTTACCCATCGACACATAAAACACACACCAAGTGGATGCATCTCATATGGGTGATGTAGAATTTCGCCTTCAGATTTGATTTTCTAAGGTGAGGGTATGTGAAAAAGGAATTTACACAAGGGGTGAAAATTCACTCCTATACATTTTTCCCCCACTTTAGTGGGCATGAATATCAATGAGTGTCTGGTAAAGTAGATCAAAGAGTTAGATCTATGTATACTTGAACCCTCAAAGAATCAGACCATGATCTAGCGAATTCAAAAGAATAGGGAAGGCAAAGGACTTCGTAGGTACTCTCTCCTAAGGAATTTCAAACAAAAGGACTCCGGAGCCCCGTAGAAATATAGAGTTGCACAAAGTACATCAAAGGCCCTCAGACCAATGATGAAAAAATCTCGTAGGATGTAAGTTCCTCACAAGCAACATGTTAACCCACAAATAAAACATGTCAGAAAGGAAAAATTAGCCATGTAGGAAAACAAGTAGACAGTCACATAGATAGTTAGGAAATAAAAAGGTTTTCAAATAAATGGGTCCCTCAGGAACCCTTTCAAAAGAAGAGGGGTCCACTCAAGGGACGCGCTATTTGAAAGTACAATAATGTTTTTTTGCAAATCGACTCAACATGAAGGAGTCCTTTTGAAATATGTTCACTTTATCAAGGAATTATAAAGGAATAAAATTCCCCCTCATGAGCGGAAGGTCAAGGCTTCGCTCACAAGAAAATTTTCTCCCTCCTTGGAGGAATGTTTTCAAGTTTTTCTTTGTGGACCCAAGATGAAGGAAACACATTTTTTTAGGAGGTCCAAGTTGAGAATGTAATTTTTGAAAGAGTTTTGAAAATATTTTTGAGAAAAGAATCATTAGAAACAAATGTATTTTCTAAAATTCAAAGTTGGCATGGTATCCCCCACTTAGGGTGGTGCATGTTGAATGCAGAGGCACATGACATCCTAAGGAGATAAAAGAATGAATGAAAAAGTGATTTTG
This sequence comes from Sequoiadendron giganteum, assembly GCA_007115665.2. Lineage (NCBI taxonomy): Eukaryota > Viridiplantae > Streptophyta > Pinopsida > Cupressales > Cupressaceae > Sequoiadendron > Sequoiadendron giganteum. Next base: position 50,291,518 of record CM021105.1, on the reverse strand, counting down.
TGGCCCACAGGACATGGTGAGATGTCACCATGGTGATGTTGTGGCACACGTGATGAAGAACACATAGGCACCACAACATCACAACTCAAGCAAAGAAGAAAGAAATATGACAAAAGAGATAAATACATCACAAAAAAAGGGCACGGGGGTATAATAATAAATATTTAAATGAGTGAAAAGAGTCAAAGCTTCTCATAAATATATAAGTATAATAATAGTATATAGATGAACTATGATCAACCCCCTACTATATTAGGCCATGTGAAGAATGCATGAGAGGATAAAGTAAAAATGAAAAATTGGGTCAACATGGAAGGGAAGCCTAAATGCCCCCAACACTTTGCATTTTCCCCAATTTTCTAAAAATCAAAACACATAAAAGAGGAAGAATGAAGATATAAATAGAGGAAGTTTATGCCACATAATCACTCCTATATCCAAGAACCTATGAGGGTGATAAGGGTCATCCATAAACACATAACACAAGCATGGTGGAACACATCACAACAAACACACACCTAATCTAAAGGTAAACAAGAGGCCCCCCATAACACTCATTGACCAAGAGGTCATTCGCTTCCCAATCTAGATCATTATATGGGGAAGGTAAATGAGCCTACAATGGTGGAATATTAAGGGGAGGCACTTTTGACCCTCTCATAACAAGGGCCAAGGAAGAAGGCCCTGCAAGGTCTTTGCCACTTGGCTCTTGTGGAGCAATGGTCAGTGATTTCATGAAGATACTTGACAAGGCAATGACCTCTTCCAAAGAGTTAAACATGCACTGCACAAGAGTACCATCTATTGCCTCAACATGCAAGGGAGGCAATGCCTAAGATTCACTACTAGGCTCACCAAGTAACTCAAAAGTAGTGACAAACTTAGGGGAAGCCAAAACTTGCTCTTTCACTAAGATTACACATGCTAGCATAGGACCACCTTCTAGAGAAGGTGGAATCCTCTTATTCCCCCCCATTGCTAGAAGGGCCAACCTCCACCTCTACTTTGTCAAAGGATGTGAACTCCCCATAGATAAGGTGAGAGTTACAAAGGAGGAGGAGAAAGTTGTGGTAGACACCACTGAAGTGTTTGGCATGTCCACGGGTTTTGAGAACGATGTGATATCTGGAAGGGAAATCAAAAGAGGTGGATCGACCAAAGGAGTGATAAACACCTACACCCTTTTAGGGTTTAGGGCACTCATGCTCACAACAAGAACTAAAAATAGAACTAGATTTGATTGAACAAAACCAAAGGGAATGGGAGAGGAGGAAAGTATAGGAGGCCCCAAAGCAGGGGTGGTCAACTCTCCTTCTTTCCTCTGCAAAGCGACTTGCTCAGCTGCTAGAGCCTTTTGTCAATGCTTTCTCTCACATGCAAGGCAATTTTTGTGACTCTTGGAGCTAGAGGCTAGGAGCTGAGATGGGACATAAGGCTCTTTATTAGCCATGGGGTGTCCATCATAGCCATCTTTATTGGAGGGATAGACTCCTAAATTGGAGAAAGAGCAAGAGGTTGGGAGACAATAGGGGGAGTTAGCTCTAATGCTTCGATAGTGGGCCTCTTCCAATTCACTTCTTTAGGAGCAGGAGTGGTAGGAGGCTATTAAGGCTGATACATAGAGGATTCCCTATGGGGATCCTTTCTTCTACCATATCGAATGGGCTTAGGAACCTTGAGAAAAATGATAAGTTCGAATGTAGGATGCTTGGGCTTTCAACAAGTGGGCACCATAGGATTCTCCCACAAATGTGGAGTGGGATGTAATGATGTCATGGTAGGGTAAGAGGAAGTGTTAGGCTAGATGGTGGAAGAGGGGGAAGAGGAACCTTGAGAGATATTCTCTTCTTCCCTCCTATGCACCATGGTGGAATCGTTGTCATCTTTCAAACAAACCCTATGCAAGACAACATAGGGAGATGGAGGGTACCTTACTTTAGGAATTAAGCACCCTTTCTTGTACTTCTCATGAGTTTGGTACAAGAGGTCTATCTTAGGTGGAATTGGACCAACAGGTACAACCCAAATGTAATTTAGGGAATAACTACCATATGGAACTGGTGGTTTATATCTAGTGTTGTGGATCACATGCACTATACCCTCATGAATAAACTTCATACATTTATATTTTACTAAAGGAAATTCATTCATAGCTACTAACCAAGGGATACCCAGCTTCACTTTGAAGAGTTTTAACCTTGGGATTATGTGAAAGTGCATGTTCATTGACTTAGGTCCAACCAGGACCGACAAGGTGATGCTACCAAGATGGGGTACGAAAAGTCAATTATGTGTACAAATGGTGCTCTAAGGTGCATCATACCCATCTTTATGTAGGAAATTAATTAACATGATCGAGGATCCTCAGTTATAATATTTACTTGGAATGTTCGATCAATAACGACACCTGCTACAATTCTTTTGTTGAGTCACGCAGGGATATAAAGAAGAGATGGCTCCATATTATATCCCATCAGTAAATCTTGTGAGGTGAAGGTTATACCAAGAGCACTGCTCATAGGTTGTAAAAAGGGGATAGGTAGATGCAAAAATGAAGTCATCATGTACACTAAATAATACTCTCACAAATGACCCCAAAGGTTCATAGCTTGGACAATGAGATAATTAAGGCTTCATTCCACAATGCTTATGGAACCTTCCAATTATGCCTACTAGGGTCGCAGGTTGGGTTGTAAGGAAAAATGCCTCACAATAATCACACCTAAAATGCTTCTAAGACATGAGGAAAGGACCTTTCAACACTTCTAAATGGAACCAAAATGGTTCACATTAGGTTCACCAAAAATGTAAGAGAGGGGGACCAACCACATCAAGGCTCCAGGTCACAAAGAGCCAAGAGTAGAGGGCTTTCCTAACTTACTCACTCTAAGGGATGTTTTGGGGTGAGGATCGAGAATGAAGAGCACCCTCAAGTTCTTCTATCACTCTATAAACTCAAAAATTTGGTTGGGGCTAGATGAGTTGGGTTTTGGAGTTTGAACTGTACCTCAAACAACTCTTTGTCTGAGGATAGCAACACAGTTCTGGGACGATAGCGCATCAAGCTAGCATCTCTCTAGTGCATTGGCATCCATATGACTAGAAAGTGTAAAGTACATTAGAGAAACTACAAAAAACCTACTGATGACCTAGCTAACTGAGTTTAACAAAAATTAAAGAATGATAAAGTATAGAAAGTTAGTGCAGAAATAATAAAATAAGTAGATGAGGATAAGGGTGATGAAAACCAATTCACTGAATCATGAGTTCTCCAGTGAGCTCCATGCAAACATTCACCTACACAAAAGAAAGAAGAGAAAATTGTTGGGGTTGTATAGGGGTTTTCCTCAGTCAAACCCCTGCTTTGGTGTTTCCACCTCCACGGATAGGCAGATTGAAATGAAATAGAAATATGATAAAGAGGATTGAAAGAAGTACACTAAACACTACAAAAGATAAAGTTAGTCTATCCAATGACAAAAGTGTTGATTATCAAGTTGAAGAAAGCTTGCAATATGAACTTAAATAATTGAATGCAAATCTGAAATATGTAGATTAACCATTAGCCTTAGTGTGAAGAAAGAATATGAGAGAGAGATAGAAGAATCATAACACATGCAACAACAAATTTACGTGGAGAAACCACAAAGGGAAATAACTCCACCACCGAAAGAGAGGCATGTATATTACTAATAATCTAAAATATTACATGCAGCAATAGACTTCTCTTATCAACCACTATAAAATCTAACAACACCCTATTAGCCTAAAAACCTGCAAAACTGAATTGAATAACTCTAGCTCAAGGCCCCAATTTAAAGAGATTTATGAGGATTAAAACCACCATGGTTTCACCAAAAAATAGGCAGAAATACTGATAGGGTAGGGTTGGATGGAACAATCACTGTTCCATGCTCTGGATCTTTACTAGCAAGATCTCCTTGGTATCTTAGTCACCTTAACCTTTAGGACCTTCACTTAGGTACCCTTGGTTCTCCTGACCAACCCCACTATCATCTCAATTCTAATTTACCAAGTCTCCCTTGGTGCAATGCTCCTATTCTCCCCTTAGCCCTTAATCTTCCCTAAAGGCTAATTACTCCCAACTCCCAATTTGTTCTTTGCAGGGGTGTGGGGATGATTACTATAGGTTCACACCATCATAACTTAACTCTGAAAACTCCACCTTGCTTCCTTTGTCCATCACTTTCACCAAACCCTCATCTAGGGTTTTAGTCACTAGTTCTAGGCTTGCCAATTAGGTCTTCTACTCCGAGGAAAAAGGGAAACTCTCCTAAATTCTCCAAAGATCATAGAATTTTGTCTTTATTTTCTTGGTCCTTATGCCCTTCCCTCAAATATTCTAGAGGTCATCATCCTTACCTGACCGTCCACAGTCATAACCCTCCATTTTGCAATTTAGGCATATTTTAGGCCATTTCCTGACCACATAGTGAACTGTTAGCTTGTTCTCCATTCTGATGGACTGGTGAAGTCTCCTCCTTCATGCCAAGCCGTTTCAAGGCTCCTATCTACCTTTCCACCACATGATTTTTCAGGGAAAGGTCACCCCTGCAAACCAAGTGCTTTGCACTTCCTGTCTTCCCTAGTCGGGCACTGTCAAGCTCACCTAGGAGAAGAATTTCTTCATGTTTCCATGACTCCTGAGCACTCCTAACCCTAATTTATATATAGACATGGAGCCTAACCATAGTTCCCAAGGGCTTGTACATAAGTATAGTGGGAAAGTAATTAGAACTCCATCCTCTACAAACTGACTGTCAGGTCAGCAACTTAAAAACAAACTAACTAAATACAAAGAAACACCTGCAAATTGAACACACAAACTTATTACTGCAACAAAAAGCTTCTACCACAGTTTACACTACAAACTATAACATATTATAGAGCCATGATCGCTCCTGATCACACAAAATCAAAGCAAACCCTGAATTTTACATATTCTTCTCACTGTCCACCTTTGCATTCATGAAGTCTTTAAACACTACAAAAGCTTCCAACCTTTCTCTTAGGTCAAAGAACTCCATAAATAGGCTTTCCAATTTAGTTAAGCTTGAGCCTAACTGTTCCATGGCCGCTTGTGGCTTTCCATAGGCCTTATTTTCAAATTTTAAAGAAAAACTATCACCTAGGAAGGTTTACAAGGTCCTAAATCATCCTTCTAGCCAAACCCCAATCTAAAAAATGGTCAAAATGACCTTCACTAACTCAATGCAATCTCTCAAATGCCTCTAAGGCACAATTACAAGAATTAGAAGGAGTTTGGAACCTGTGACATAAAACAAAGTGCTAAATCTTAACCTTTTGGGTAACCCTCCTAGATGCACTTTGGGGTGCTCCTGCACCAAATACCACCTATAAAAACCCACACCTCCCTCCTTGAAATGGTCAAAAAATACCAAAAATAGCCTCTTATAGATTCTCTTACAGTTGTCATAAGGCATCTCTCATGCATGGGTGCTTGGGGTCTAAAAATAGCATATTCTGTCATAGGGAATCTATCATACTGTCATAGCATCTTATGACAATTGTCATACATGTCATAGATACTCTTACAACACCCCCTTTTGACCCAACAGCCTCATTCTAGAAGATTCCAAAGTGGGATGCCTAGCTATTTTGTCCTTTTCCAAGAGGACAAATGGTAACGGTAACACTGCATTTACATTGTCTCTTTCACCACCGTTGGTCAAATAGCTTCACCTCTTATGGGTAAATGTACAAAAAAAATTAGGAGAATAATTAATTAAAGGATTTACAAGGTTGATGGCACCTAAATCCTAACATTCTCCCACTTGAGATCATACATTGTAAATTACACCCATAGAGATACAATTACATAGAATCAAGTACAGTAATCAAGGCCCATGGCCTTCTTGCACCAAGAGAACTTATCCATGGTGACTGGATTCATAAGAGAATCTGCAACATTATCCAAAGTGTCAAATTTTTCAATCAAGACCTATCCATTCTCAACCATTTCTCGCACAAAGTGACACTGAACATCAACATGCTTAGTACAAGCATGATACATAGGATTTTTAGCCAAACATATGGCACTTTGACTATCACATCTGATCCTCACTATCCTGCAATCAAAATCAATACCATTACTAAATTGCTATAACCAAACTGCCTCCTTAGAAACATGTGTAGCAGCCATATACTCTGCTGCAATGCTAGATAAAGCAACTATATGTTGTATTTTACTCATCCAACTCACTGCACCTCCAAAAAAAGTAAACACGTAGCCACTAGTGGACCTTTGACTATCTAAGTCACCTGCCCAATCTGCATCAACAAAACCTTGTATGTCCAATGACTTATCAACATTATCAGTACCGTGATAAACCAAACAATAATCAAAAGTTCCTTGCAAATATCTAAATACCCTTTTAACAAAAGTCCAATGTTCTTTACCAAGGTTAGACATAAATCTGCTTAGAACTCCCACTACTTGGGCTATACTTGGTCTAGTACAAACCATTGCACACATTAAACTACCGATAGTGCTAGCATAAGGAACTTTAGACATTTCATCAATATCATCATCTGTTTCAGGACACATGTCTAAACTTAACTTAGTACCAACAGGAAATGGAATATTTACTGTTTTACAGTCCTGCATATTAAACCTCTACAAAATAGTGTTAACATACGTACTTTGACTTAACCAAATATTTCTATGAACCTGATCCCTAATGATTTCCATCCCAATAATATATTTAGCAGCCCCTAAATCTTTCATATCAAATGTGCCAAAAAGTTGAGTTTTAAGCTCCCTAATCATTGCCTTGTTGTTACCAATGAACAACATATCATCCACATATATGATAATAATTAGTATTTGATCATCAATAACTTTAAAATAGACATATTGATCCTCTTCACTTCTAACAAAACCCAACTTTAATGCAAAGGCATCAAAATTTTGGTACCACATCCTAGGTGACTATTTTAAACCATATAGAGACCGTTTTAACTTGCAAACCAAGTGTTCTTTTCCTTTCACAACAAAACCGTCAGGTTGTTGCATGTAAATTTCTTCCTCAAGATCCCCATGCAAGAAAGCAGTTTTAACATCCATTTTTTCTATTTATAAATCATAAGAAGCAACAATGGATAAAAAGAATCTAATAGAAGTTAACTTAGCAACAGGAGAAAATATTTCACCAAAATCAACTCCCTCTCTCTAGGAGTAGCCCTTGGCCACTAATTTGGCCTTGTATCATTCCAACTTACCATTTGCACCAAACTTCTTTTTATATACCCACTTACAATCAATGGCCTTTCTTCCTTTGGGAAAACTAACAAGATCGCAAGTGTTATTGTTTTCCAAAGACACCATCTCATCCTGCATGGCCTGCATCCAAGACTCACATTCTTTTGAAGATAGAGGCTCCCTGAAAGATCTAGGTTCATCATCAGTACATAACAAAGCAAATTTACAATGAAAATCAGGTGGGCTATACCTGTAAACTGGATTTCGTTGTCTTGTGGACCTTCTCAAAGGTGGAGTAAGAGGTTCCTCATCATGTTCATCCTCATTATTTTCAACTTCTTCTATTACAATATATTCTTCAAAACTCTCTTCTTCTTCTCCATCTTCTTGTCCATCTCTCTATTCTTCCACATATGCATCTTCTTGCTTAGTTTCAAAATGCATTGTCTTTGACTTTTCCTTTGGTTGCTCATTTTCAGAGTTAGCTCTAAATTCCTTAAAAATTACATCTCTAGAAAATATCATCTTTCGTGTTAGTGGATTTCAAAGTTTATAACCTTTAACATTTTCACCATAACCTACAAAGATGAATTTTTGAGATTTGGGATCCAATTTAGACCGCTTCTCTTTAGGCACATGAACAAAAGTCTCACAACCAAAGAGCCTTAAATGTGAAATTGAAGGCTTTTTACCCAACCACATTTCATAAGGTGTTTTATCAACAAGAGCTTTACAAGGAGATCTATTAATTAAAAAACAAGCAGTATGAATAGCTTCTTCCCAAAAGCATTTATCTAACTTAGCACTACTTAACATGCTCTTATCTCTTTCCATTAATGTATGGTTCATTCTTTCTACTACCCCATTTTTTTGTGGTGTGTAAGGTGTAGTCTTTTGCCTAACAATTCCTGCATGTTTGCAAAACTCATCAGATTCCTTAGAACAATATTCACCCCCATTGTCAAATCTCAATACTTTTATCTTATAATTATTTTGTTTTTCAACCAATGCCTTAAATTCCTTAAATTTGGTTAAAACTTTAGATTTTCTATGCATAAAATAAATCCAAGTATATCTCGAGTAATCATCAATGAAGGAAACATAATGACAAGATCTACCCAAAGAATCTATATCCACTAGACCACATACATCCGAATGAATTAGTTCTAACAATCCATTAGCTTTATTAGTTCCTTTAGGAAATGATTACCTATTTTGTTTACCAAACACACAATCCTCACAAAAATAATTTTTACCAATAGAATAATCAGAAATACAGTCTACTATTTTCTTATCAAGTATGGTCCTAAGACCTTTCTCATCGATGTGACCCAATCTATGGTGCCACAACATACATGCATTTTCAGTGCTAGTTACAAAAGAGGAGTTACAAAAAGTAGATGTAGGTAGCATAAACAAATTCCTTGTCTGAGATCCTTTAGCAACCACCAAACTTCCCCTTACCATCCTGCAGCTAGACTTGTCAAATGTCACATGCATTCCAGTATCATTCAGCTTGGAAACCGAAATTAAACTTTTTGTAGGTCCTAGAATATGAAATAATCATCAAGTATTTTAAACCTCCCATCACTGAAACACAACTTTACCTTTCATTTACCGATAATATTTTGTGATATATCATCACCCATGAAGACCTCTCCTCCATAAAATTCTTTGTATGTAGAAAACCACTCCTTATGAGGAGTCATATGGAAGGAAGCACCTGCATCAATAATCCAAGCATCATTATAAACTGTGTTAGCTGAAATAATCAAAGCATCAGAATCACCGTTATCAAAGGAATTTTCTATGGAGGAATTTGCATTCTTTTTCTTGTTTCTACATTCCTTCTTCACATGTCCCCTTTTACCATAGTTCCAACACTTCACTCTGCTCTTTCCAAGGGTCTTAGATCGTCCTTTAGACTTATCCTTCTTCTTATCCCCTTTCGGCCCTTTCTCCTTGGACCTACCTCGCACATGAAAGGCATCTTGGGAGCCACTATGAATGGTCTTTCTCCTCATCTCCTCTGAAAGAAGTATGAGAATAATATTATCCATCTTAGGATCTGCGCCACCACTTGTTATAGCAATAATTAAATTTTCCCAATATTTTGGCAAAGAGAAAATAAATAAAATGCATTTATCCTCATCTTCTATTTTAACGTTAATAGATGCAAGATGACTTATAATCAAATTAAAAGCATTCAAATGTTCAACAATAGAATCACCATCCTTCATCTTTAATGAATATAACACCTTTTGAGATACAACTGGTTAAACAAACTCTTAGTTTGGTAGAATTCACCTATCTTCTTCCAAAGCTTGTATGTTGTGTCTTCTGAAGAGACATTCAAGAGGACAAAATTAGTGAGACAAAACTGAATGGTCCCTCAAACCTTCTTGTCTAACTTCTTCCAATCTTCATCCGACAAGGTTGAAGTAGATGGCTTCGTATCAAATGAAACTAGTAACCATTGATCTCTCTTTGATATAGAGCAAGAATATTCACAACTCAACATTCCATTTACTTCACAACTTTCATAAAATTACTCATCTCAAAGAATTATTAAGTGCATCCTAGATCACATTGTAATCATTCTCATAACAACCCACAATTCAATGCAAAAAACAATCATTAATAACTTTCATAAAACATATAATGAAACCAATCCCTCTGGTGAGATCTAATAAAGCACAGCTATAGACATTTTCTCCAATTTTTATAAAGATCCAACGGTCGAAAATAAATTTATTGCATTTTTACCAAAACTACAAACCCTAGGCAGTGTTCAAACCTGCTCTCACCAAAATTGTCATAACTTATTCAAATCTTAATGAAATTTGATGATACTTGAAACAAATAAAACTAAATTCACATATATAAAATTTCCAATCAGTATGAGGTCTTTATTTTATCTGTACAATACGTACCATTCTCTGCAACATCCTGCAACTTTTAGAGAAAACAATCCCAAAGGGTTGCCAAAGGTAAAATGATCATAACTTTCTCCAAACTCAATGAAAAAACACCAAACCAATTGAAAATGAAATCTAGTTCATTATTCTATCAATAAAAATCAATTTCAGGTCTGTAAAACTTCATACAAAGCCATACCATGTAAAATAACAGGGCAGAACATTGGAAATTGCAGAAAACATCATGCCTTCCTTTTAAATTCTTGTTTCAAAACTACATTCCACCACCCATTTCGACTTGGAGGCCAATTTTTATAATTGAACAATCAAGTTATTCTCCAACCAACCTAAAAATACCATTTAAGAACTTTTAACAAACTTTTAAAAATTTGTCATTTAACAGGAAAAGTTGTTATGTCAACATTTGACAATTTTTGACAACTTTTGACAATGTTTTTATTTTTTCAACCAAATGACACCAAACCTTTATCAATGACTCCAAATGACTTAAAACATATATAAAATGGATCATTCAATCTTATTACATGATTAAAACACCTAATTTAATAAATTTATACAATATGGCCTCATGGAGGCTTGAAGGAAAATAGGTGCTCCTGCACCAAACTCCCAAGGGCAAAAGAATTCAAGCCCCTTTGAATTGTCTTCTTCCTTATCTTCCAGTTACTTTGCACTTTTTCCTTTGTATTTTCAATAATCTTTGGTACTTTCTTCCTTTCATTATTCTTATGTATTCTTCTATCAATCATCCTTGCAACTTGGAGTTCCCAAAACTCTATCAATTCATCATACACTTCAGTTTGTCCTTTATGACCTGCACATAATCCAATGAAAAATTAGAAACAAAATATTGAGACCTTGAGGTCTCCTCCTTTTCTTCTTGTGATTCAAACTCCTCTTCACCCATTACCAACTTATCAATATCATTCCCCTTCAAAATCAATTCACTTGCAACCTCAATGTCCTTATCTTCTTCTACTTTGATGAGTTCCTCTTCCTCTTTCTTGACTTGTCCATTACCAATCTTACTATCCCATTCTTCTTCAATGGATGCAAACTTTTTCCACAAATCATCTTCTTCATCTTTGAATGAATTTTCTGACTTCTTTTGTTGCCTTTGCTTTTGCATAATCTTCTTTAGAGGCCATATTAACCTCTTTCACATTGGTATATTCCAACTCCTTTGTGCTTCCTTAATAAGTTGGTGTTCTTTTTCTAATCTTTCCAACCTTTGGCTTATCTTTTCTAGGGCTTCCTCAAACTCTATTTGTCTTGCCTTTTGTCTTTCCTTCTTTCTCATTTCCTTTTCCTCTCTTTCCTTCTTCCTTCATGAATCCTCAGCCTGCCAACATCTCTTTAAAAATTCCATCTTCACAAGCAAGTCTCTCCTTGCCTCCACTTCACCTTGCCACACCTAGGCAATCGGGTTCCTTCCTCAACCTGCAAACAACCACACACACAAACCACAAACAACTTTTCCAGAGAATCTTCAAGCTCTGATACCAAAATGATGTAGAGAAAGAGGATTCACAACTCAACATTCCATTTACTTCACAACTTTCATAAGATTACTCATCTCAAAGAATTATTAAGTGCATCCTAGATCACATTGTAATCATTCTCATAACAACCCACAATTCAATGCAGCAAACAATCATTAATAACTTCCATAAAACATATAATGAAACCAATCCCTCTGGTGAGATCAAATAAAAAATATTTATAGACCTTTCCTCCATTTTTTATAAAGATCCAACAGTGGAAAATAAAGTTATTGTATTTTTCCCAAAACTGCAAACCCTAGGCAGTGTTCAAACCTGCCCTCACCAAAATGGTCATAACTTATTCAAATATTAATGAAATTTGATGAGACTTGAAACAAATCAAACTAGATTCACATATATAAAATTTCCAATCAGTATGAGGTCTTTATTTTATCTTTACGATACGTACCATTCTCTGCAACATCCTGCAACTTTTAGAGAAAACAATCCCAAAGGGTTACCAAAGGTAAAATGATCATAACTTTCTCCAAAATCAATGAAAAAAAACTAAACCAATTGAAAATGGAAGCTAGTTCATTATTCTATCAATAAAAATCAATTTCAGGCCTGTAAAACTTCATACAAAGCCATATCATGTAAAATAACAGGGCAGAACATTGGAAATTGCAAGAAAACTTCATGCCTTCCTTTTAAATTCTTGTTTCAAAACTACATTCCACCACCCATTTCGACTTGGAGGCCCATTTTTATACTTGAACAATCAATTTATTCTCAAACCAACCTAAAACTACCATTTAACAAATTTTAACAAACTTTTAAAAAGTTGTCATTTAACAAGAAAAGTTGTTATGACAACATTTGACAACTTTTGACAATGTTTTTATTTTTTCAACCAAATGACACCAAACCTTCATCAATGACTCCAAATGACTTAAAACATATATAAAATGGATCATTCAACCTTATTACATGATTAAAACACCTAATTGAATAAATTTATACAATATGGCCTCATGGAGGTTTGAAGGAAAATAGGTGCTCCTGCACCACTCTCCTCAAGGAGATCTTCCACTTTCAACTTCCACATCTCGTAACTAGTACCATTGAACTTCTCAATATCTTGATGAGAGGTGGAGGCCATGGTAGACAATATTTCACAAATCTGCAAAACCCACAACACAAAAGCTCCCACTGCAGCAAAACACCTTCAACACTTAAAAAGGAAAGCATCCCTTCCTTAACAGAACCATTAGCTATGATACCAAATGTTGATTATCAAGGTGAAGAAAGCTTGCAATATGAACTTAAATAAGTGAATGCAAATCTGAAATATGTGTATTAACCTTTATCCTTAGTGTGAAGAAGGAATGGGAGAGAGAGATAGACAAATCATAACACATGCAACAACAGATTTACGTGGATAAACCCCGTAGGGAAAAAACTCCACCACCGAAAGAGAGGAAAGCATATTACTAATAATCTGAAATATTTAATGCAGCAATAGACTTCTCTTATCAACCACTATAAAATCCAGCAGCACCATGTTACCCTGCAAACCTACAAAGCTGAATTGAATAACTCTAGCTCAGGACCCCAATTTAAAGAAATTTATGAGGATGAAATCCACCATGGTTTCACCAAACAATAGGCAGAAATACCACCTAGAAAAACACATGCTTCCCTCCTTGAAATGGTAAAAAAATACCAAAAATAGCTTCTTACAGATGCTCTTACAACTATCATAAGGCATCTCTCATGCATGGGCACCTAGGGTCTAAAAATGGCATATTCTATCATAGGGAATCTGTCATACTGTCATAGCATCTTATGAAAACTGTCATACATGTCATAGATGCTCTTACAACACCCTTTTTGGACCCAACAACCTCATTCTAGAAGATTCCAAAGTGGGATGCCTAGCTATTTTGTCCTTTTCCAAAAGGACAAATGGTAACGGTAACACTGCATTTACATTGTCTCTTTCACCACCGTCGGTCAAACGGTTTCACCTCTTATGGGTAAATGTACAAAAAAATTTAGGAGAATCATTAATTAAAGGATTTACAAGGTTGATGGCACCTAAATCCTAACATAAAATTTACCACCTCCAACCTTTCCCCCAACACAAAAGGGAGTGAGAAGTGTTACCACCTCTAACCAAAGGCTCTCAAGGCCAATGAAGGGAGAATGTTAAAAATGAACTTGAAAAAGTAACCACAGCCACAACACTAATGAAGGGAGGTCTCGTAAGACTCCAAGCTCACAACTTCTATGGCTGCCTCAAATGTGCAAGAGTGAAATTGATGGAGTTCTTAGGTGCTGCAATACTCAATAGAGTTATGAAGATGAAGAGATTGTTGGAGTTGTGAGAATAGAAATTCAAAAATTCTTGATAATGTGAAGAAGTGAAGTGATATGTGAAATCAATACTTTAGAAGGAAAAAATGGAAGAGAGGAGCCATTTTTTGGGTTGGTTGGTCACAAAAAGTCATTACAATTCAACCTGAATTGGGTGTGTAACATCCTTGTGGACTTTAGATGTAGGAATCTATCAGGGATGATAGCATGCCATGTAGATTTATGTGCACCACGCTTGCATCCTTGACAAAAATTCCCCCACCAACACGCAAAACACATGCCAAATGGATGCATCTTAGATGGGTGATCTAGAATTTTGCCTTCGGATTTGATTTTCTAAGGTTCAAGTATGTGAAAGGGGAATTTACATAAGGGGTACAAATTCACTCCTTTATAGGTTGAATATCTATTTAAGAGCAATATTGGAGAAAGTTTTTCAAGTTGTCAAAGTTGTCACCTTGTTTGCAAGATCATGGAAAGTCACTTACAAAGCAGAATTCAATGTTTCAGAGCTAAAGATTTGGCAAGAGGGAAGCAACAAGAAAGCCTTAGAGGATATAAGATTTTTTAAGCAACCCTGATACTAGGAATAAATTGGAACTTGTGGTGTATGAGTCCCAATATACCTATTTTCAAACATTTTCTATAGATCTTGATTCAACAGTTCTAGATTTTGGTTTCAACCTGAAGCCCTAAACTGGGACTAAATTGCCTCTATTGGTGTATGATTCCTAGTGTGCCTTAAAATAAAATAAAAATAGGAATTCAAATCCTCATTCAAGCCTCTTCAAGTTTCCAGGTGCACCTCTGTACTTTCTCAGTTTGTTTTTCATATTTGCATTCATTTTTAGTTCATTTACTTAAGTTTTGCATATCATTGGATTTTTTCATTAGGTTTTGCATGTTACTAGTCTTTCCAAGCCCTAGAATTGTGGTGAACCCCCTTTTAATATTTAATCATACCCTAGGACAGCCTTTAGTAGATCTATTTCCCTCATTCCATCCTTGGATTGAGATCTCTAGGGCTTCCTTCAATGAACTTAGTGAAATAGGTCCCCTAGTTCTATCTTCTAAAAGATTAGGGCCCGCCCTTATTTCTTAGGTTTCAACTCCAAATACACATTTCTTAAGATTAAGCCATAGTTGATTACTTTTCTAGCCAATCAAATATTTTGTCTAGTACTTCAATGTGTCCTTTTGTTTTTGATTTTTCTATGAGATCATCCACATAGTCTTCCATAATATCATGTAGCATGTCGTGAAATATGACAAAAATTGCTATTTGATATGTTGCTCCTTCATTTTTAAGTCCAAAGGGCATGACATGATAGCAAGAGGTTCCACATGGAGTTATGAAAGTTGTTTTATTCTGATCTTCTTTGGTAATACAGATTTGATTATAGCCTGAAAATCCATCCATGAGGGATAACAATTCATATCTAGCGACATGATCTACAATCATATCAATGTTTGGAAATGGAAAGGCATATTTTGGATATTATTTATTGAGATCTTTAAAATATATACATATGTAGATGCCCACAGTAGGTTTTTCAACTAGTACAATGTTGGACACCCATTCAGGATAATCAATAGGTTTGATAAATCCAACTTCCAAGATTTTTTGTAATTCTTCTTTTACCAATAGAGCTATTTGAGGATAATTTTTTCTTGATATGTTTTACATCTGGATAAAATACCAAATGATGTACTATGAGTGATGGATCCAATCCTGACATGTCTTTGTATGTCCAAGCAAAGTTAATGGATCATCTTTTGAGGAACTCTCCCAGTTTTTCATTAATTGTCTCTTCGAGCTCTTTGGCCATGTAGGTAACTTTAGGTTCCTCATTTTTTCCCAAATTGATGTTTGTGATGTCTTCAATAACTACAGTAGATGTCTCATCATAGTTGGGGATTGAATCATCTGCCCCATCCTCCAACATCTCAGAAATGTTTTCATCAGGGCATGTATCTTTTATTTTTAATTTTTCATGATCTAAAAGTGCCTCATTGAGCTTTTCACTAAGGGATCATTCATTCTTTTTTTTTTCTTTTTCTTTTTTTTTTGTAACTAATGCATATGATTTGTTCTCCAAAGTAAGAATCTTTGTGTAGTGTGACTAGATTGTCTTTTGGTTTCCTAAGGGTAGGTGTTCTCAAACTCCCATAATTTCTACAATTGCTTCATCATTTTGAAATGTGTCCAAGGTTGGAGGTCCTTGTTGGTCCCAATCAATTAATTCAAGATATACGAGTTGAGGGTCAATGGAGGATGGAATTATTTATATATGATCATTGTCAAAAATGTTAGTGATGGTGTGAAAGGATTCCTTGATGGCTTCCTCTTGAGATTTTTTATCAGTAGAATTCTTACCACCTTTATCATGAGAACATTGAGGTTTTATGGTTACAAAATCAGTGGCTAGAAAGCCAAGTCCTTGATGGTCCCTATATTCTCGAAGCTGAATGGATTCCATGATTCGTTTTCTTGTGCCTTCAGTCCTTTGCCTTTGTAGCCCCAAATTTTTCACAAGTCATGTCCTTTAGGATACCTATGGACCTCTAGGGTAGGAAGCTCATTTTCCTCTTTGTACAACCAAGCTGAAACATCAATTTCTAGGCCCAAGTATTCTTTGTTTAGTAATCCTTATTTATTAAAGTTCTTGAAGGTTTCTTTTGGTTTCAAGTTGAGTGTTCAACCATATGAGCATGGAGATGTAGGGAGTTTCCCTATGCAAAAGGAGTTTTGAATTTTATATTCTCCACATAGTTTGTCAGTTATCTTGACCTTGTCCTCAGAAATGGAAGGCGGTGTTGATGATGGTTGTAATGAAAATAGGTGAATGTAGGTGGATGAGGCAAAGGCTTCATCATTGATAGGGAAATGGTGATAGATATTGTAATTTCCTTCCAATTCTTTACAATATTGGAAAGGTTGCGGTTCAGTGGGAATGGTGATTTCTTTTCCATTATGAGAGAATTTTAGAAATTGGTGATAGGTGAAAGGGATGGCTTGCATGGCATGTATCCAAGGTCTTCTGAGGAGAATGTTATATGGTAGGTAAATTTCAAGTATCTGACATGTTATTTCCATATTGGTTAGTCCAACTTGAATAGGTAGTTTGATAGTACCTTCTAATTATCTTTCATCATCATTATATGCTTTAATGGTTATCTTTGTATGGGGATCAGTGAAATAACTTGAATAACCCAATTTTTTATAATTAGTTTTAATGTACATATATTTAGACTAGACCCACCATCTATTAAAACCATTTTGATGTTATTCTTGTGGAAAATGGTTTATTATGAGGTGTTTTGGTATAAAGGGCCTTATTAGTGAATGATAGTTGATGTGAGGATGAGAGGTGTCCAATTATAGATTGGAATTGGTTAACATTGATATCACTTGGTACTCAAGATTCTTGAAGAGCTTTATCAAGTACTTCTTTATGTTTAGGTGAAGTATGAAGGAGTTCCAAGATGGAAATTTGGGATGGGGTTTTGTCAAGGTCTTTGATGATATTGTGATTTTTTTTTTCCTTAGTCTTTTATTTTTATTTTTGGCTTTTACTTTTAGCTTTAGGAAAATCCATGCATGAAAAAAGCGTTAGTTTCCCAAAGGCATGCAATGCGCCACATGGTGGTTGTGTGCATTTTTTTAATCACTTTCTTTTCAGAAGGAAGTCGGGCCACGTGTCAGCTTGGTGGAAGATCTCTCAAAAATTCTTTTTGCAAATCTAAGACTATTTTCCCACTCGACAAGTCATATTTTCACTACAAAGAAGTTGTACTTTGGAGATTTTTCCTTTGGAGTATGTTAGAGTGTTCCTTTCTTTATTTTTCAAGGAAAGGATGTGAGTCGGTGCCGCAAAAGTCATTTGATCGGTCAACATGACTTTTTCCAAGCTATTTTCTAGGATCTGAGCATTTATGGAGGGAAATCCTATTAAAATATCTAATGGATATTAATGTGGTAGTTGAAAGTTGATGAGCAAGATTGATGCGACTTAATTAAAGATTTGGGATCATATTCTAAGCTATCAAGTATAAAAATATGATAGTCATTACTTTTGAATGAAGTTGGCATTTCTCTCTCCGTGGTGTCTATAAATTGGAAGTGGCAATAAGCAGAAAGGGTTCCTGAAGTTTTCATTTTGGAAAATGTTTCTTTAGTTTTCATAGTTATAGGAGTATTTTCATTAAATTTTACAAAACACTACTTCACTCTGGAATGTTATATCTTTTTTTACTCAAACTATTGTTAGATTGGAATTCTATCTCTATTTTAAAGTTCATTTGATATTTGAAATATGAGTTATTTGGGAGAAATATTTGAAACTGTGCATGATCTGGTCTCTGTAAATGTTTCCTTCTTTATATCTTTGTCTAGAATAGAACACTATGTTTAGCTTAATCTGAATAGTTTGATTATTCGATTTCCATGTTGTATGTGTGCATGATAAAGTTATAATTTGTAGTTGTATTATGTCATTGGACTTCTCTATTTTATTTAAAGGTTATTATTTCTTCATGTCATGCTATATTAAGAGGAAGAGTTTATGTGGCTTTTGAATGCTTTTCTATTGACTCTTGAAATTTCTATGCTTCGTCAAATCTTAATGAACACTTTGTTGACTTCTTAGTTGTCTTTGTTTGTCCTTGATGACAAAATTAGTTGGAATTATCTTTGATATCTTAGATAATATTTCAAAGGCTTTGTTTTTGGTATTCATGTTTATGGTGATTCAATATTTTCATGATGATTCAATTTTTTCATGTTGATATTCAATATGATATTGCTCATGTGGCTTCTGGTTCAGATTTATGAATGAAATATATTTTCAGATGGTTATGGTTATTGACAGTGTGCTAAAACATTATTACAGATCATTCAAGATGATCATGCAATAGGTTCGGGATATTCAGTTTGACAGGTTGGCCCTTCTTTATTGTATTCCATAGGTATATTGTTTCAACTGATCTTTTTCCAGGTTGATCTTGGTATTGGCACTCAGTGCATGGTTATTTGATTCTATATCATCATGGAATATTTTTACTTCCATGGTATTAATGGTTATAACATTGATTGATATATATGGCATATGAAATCTGGTTTACATTTTATACATTGCTCTTCTAGCATTTACCTTGGCTAAAGCATTTAAATTTGGGAAACTAGCATTTCATTATAATACTTTTGTGAATTTCCTTGAAGTAACTCAAGGTTGATATTACCTTCAGTGAGGATATTAAATTATTTATATTTTACACCAAACATGGTGCCGGGAATTAAAGTGATATGAGGCCATTTTGCTAAACAAAGAAATCAGGCTCTAAAGGTTAAAAGCTACTTGTGAATAAGCTAATTATTTCGGTTTTCCCTAATAATGCTAAAGAGGTGATGACACACCTATCATACAATTGATTTATTGACTTAGTGTAAAGTCTATTGTATTTATTTCTTGGCTGATTAATGTGCAATTGATAGACATCATTTATCTCTAACTTTGTCAACATTTTGAAAATCTTGGACATGGCATAATGTTTATTAGATGATTAAAGTGTATCAATAGGTTGTATAAAAGATTAAGAGGTAATGATTGTGTTGGCATCTATGGTAAATTTTTTTGACTGCAGACTCAAGGATTTTATTAAGTTGATTATTATTATGCTTAGTCTTTTTGGACTTCAAATCATCATTTTACTTAGAAAATTCTTCGAATGACATGAAGATAGATTAGGGCGAAGTATTTTGTTTTTTCATTCTTAGGGTTTGGAACCCTAACCACCACCATCAAGTTTGTGTAACTACTCTTGTTTTGATGATTCCCTACTGCAATTCAAAAAACAGAAAATGGAGCTCACTATAAGAGCCATGTCGGGTTGGTTACTTGGTCTGTCATTTCTCATTGGCTGTAAGCTCGAGCATGAAAGGAGATTTGTTGGATTTCATTCTTCTGGGTTGGTAAATACTTCGTTATAGGTTCACATGCATTCTTTTCAGATTTTTTCTTGTTTAGGTATCATTTCGATCATTTGGTGTTTATATTTAATAAAAGTTAGTTACTGGTTTTTGGCTCGAATCAAAAAAGGCATAAAAGGATTACTTGTTTATCTCTATTAGAAGAGAATGCATTGATTTTAGTTACATTTCTTTTCTCCTTGTGGGTATTTTGAAAGTGCTGATTATTTTTGGTTATTGGGTTCATGATGATGTGGGTTTGGTTACAAATCTCTCTCAGACCCTAGGAGTGTCTTTTGCATTTTTCAGTTTGAAAAATATTATGTGAAGCATATAGTTGCTTCTTTGATTATTCTCCACCTGTCATAAAATTTGGAGGTTCATTTGTAAATAGATTCATAAGGGTATTATTGTTCTATCAAAACACTTTGAAAAATATGCTCTTTATTCTGCTCTATTATTATTATTATTCTGTGGTGCCTGAAACAAAATAGTTCCAACAACTAGTTGGGTAAAATATTCTTTTGAAAATGACATTTTTGAAGACTCATTTTTCAGCAGATCTATATTTTTGAAAACATATAAATATACTGATTTATCACTGTTCTTTAGCGAGAAATTTTGAAAAGAGTAAGAATGAAAAAGCTCTATAATGAAAATCTTGAAAACATGATGTAGAAAATATAAACCTAATGTGTCTGGTATTTTGTTGATTCAAGTTGAATCTTCAAGATATTAAAAAGATTAGAAAGAGAGGAATATGTGAGCTAAAATGAAACAGATAAATACTTTGATATATTATTATTGTTCTAATTTTGTAGAAGGGGTGGTGCTCCTTGGAATGGGTGTTCCTAAATGTATAAGGGGTTGGTTCTCCTAGAGTGGGTGCTCTAAAGTTTTCCAGTAAGGAAATGTAAGCAATGGTCTTTGAAGTTAAGCTAGTGAGGTAGTTTAGGAGTGGTTTTTCTACCCCACAAGGGTTTTCCACTTGACAAATTCTTACAATGAACCATCTAAGGATAGGAGGGTTTCCACAACCACAACCACCAAAAAAATATGGTAAAGATAAATCCTAGGTAACAAAACTCAACAATAGACAACTGACATTTCCCACATTCAAGACTCCACAAGCATCAATCAAAAAAAGCAATGAATTCACATAAGGGACCCAAGCTAGGCCACACCAAGCCATCAAAGTAGAGAATAGCAGAGAAGGAGAAACACCATTTTTAACTACAAAGCCCAAGCTCCCTTCCCAACATCTTAACCCACACAGTTGCATACCACGACATCTTACTAGGCTCATAGTCACCACATAGGATAACGCCAAAGAATTGTAGTAGATATAAGGAAAAGAAACTTGAGGAAGAGAAAGAAAGGGCAAAAAATGGCCCAAAACAAACACCCTATCCACCAAATCAGACTCAAAAATAGGCTAAGGAAAAGACCCATCCACATCTGCATCAACTTCAACATCCCTCTCATCGATGTCATTAGAGGATTTCAAAATCCCTCCTTCAATCCTCTTCCCACCCATCAACACCATTCGAAACACAAATAAGAATAGTAAAATAACTCTAGTTATCACATAGTAAGGTGGCACTTTTATAATTATCTAGTTGTTCATCTCTTCCATAAATCTTCATACCCACATTGATTCTTCAGGATCTACTTTTATATTTTGGGCTTTGATTAAAAAACCATAGATGCATATTTCTTTAGAGTATTATACCATCAATTTAAGAGCACCAGAACTATTTATTTTGAAGACATAATCTATGGTAGATTTCATATAAATGGAATCACGAGTAAGGGTATGTGTATGATCATCATGGAAAAAATAGGCCCTTAAGTGGCAATAAAATTCAAAAAATCAGAGTTAGGAAACTTGACGTAAAAATTTGAATATGTTATCTATATTATTTCAAAAATATGTAAAAATACAATATGTAGAAAATTAAAGGTAGTTTCTAAACTACTAGGTTTAGTTTTAAAAAATAAAAATTTATTTGATGAAAATTTGAAATTTCAATTCAGTAGTACTTAAATTTTAGGGAAAAAATAAGAAGTAGGTGTTTGTCTGACCACCCTAACCACAATAAAATGATAATATTTTTTTATAATATTTTAGATATAAGTAGGGGACTCATGTCCCAATGTGATGCATATTTTTTTGTAATTTTTTTCCAAATAAACAATTAATTATGAATTTTTTTATTACAAATTTTTAAAAATATAAAAACTCATATGTCTAACCACCTTAACTTGGTCAAAAATTCATGAAATTAATTTTTTTTTTTAATCATATAGTATGCAAAGCATAGAATGTGACACATGTTTCAGATTAAAAAAATGTGATACCATTTGAAAGCTATAGATGTTTTTCAATTAGCCTATCAATCAGGACTTTAGTCATAATTCAAATAGAAAATGAATAATAATTATTTATTAATTTCAACGTAAAGCATAATTTATAGTGGTGGAAAGCTAAGAATCTCCTTTAAAAACCCTTTCCGTTTCATCAATTTTGTGTAAAAAAAAGTCATTAGCCACATGGGTCATCATATCAGTTAGATATCACCACTTTTTGGCCCATCATGATCTTGCATGTACCCGTAAAACAATAATCAAATAAATTTGATTCTTTGTGTAGAAAAAATATTTTTAATATGTATTTTTCAATTTCCAATGAGCGTATAATATTGCACATAAATCTAGAAAAAAGTCTAATGACCATTACCAAGGAGAGCATAAGATATTTTCATGAACATAAGTATTAATAATGTAACGCCCCGCCACGTAACCCTAGAGGAAGTTGCAATTAACTACTTAAACAGACTATTTTTTTTTTGTTTAAGTAAAATTAGCATGCAAGTTCTATACCCATTGCCAACAACCTCTAAGGTTACGAGACATAGGTTATATAGAACCTCAACAAAAAACATGAACTTAAACCATGCCATTCATTTACTTAATAATTTAAACACATACATTAAAATAAGATAATTTAAATCAAGCATAAAGATAAATTTCCATTTCAATAATCTGTTCATTAAACAATAAGGTTACAACACTCATTCCCCGAATGAGGCAAGTCCAATAAATAAGTTTATAAATACAACTTCCACCTCGATAACAATAAAGGGGTACAATAATACAAGATCAACTGAAACTGAATCCAACGAGCTCTTCAACTGGAAGTCTCGTCCACACGAACATGAAGAAAGAACCCAATGGATTTAGGTGCATGCCACCCAACCAAGTGGAACCCAAAGGCCCACCCCCATGCTAGGAGATAGTAGCAAGGAATCCTAGCTAAGACCATCTACCTCTAGACACAAGCTAAAACATAACTGAACCAACTGGCACAACCAAACACATGTACAACACAAGTACAACTCATATACCATGCAAGTACAACACAAGTACAACTCTACATGGTCACATTGCTTCCAAAAATAAAACAGGTCAAGTATGTTGAGAAAACCATATGCATAGAATCAAATACCAACTCTGGTCACAATAGGTATGTTACGAAAACCATACCCACAATAAACAAGTACCAACCATTGTCCAAGGCAAAGTGTCATCACACAGTTCATCATCAGTTACCCACTACGGATCTTCATAGGCTCTAAACCCCATAATGGGTTATCCTTGTGGCCTCTACCGATCCTCGACCCTCATACTTACTAATGTGGGATCAAATACCTGTCATAAAGATGAGATAGATAAACTTGCCATTCCAAGCCTTCTCACTCACCCCAAGTCTAGACAAGCACTTGGGAATATGAGTGAGGCTAGAACTTATCTTGATTAGTGTTAAGTACCACCTAATCTTCTAAGTACATTGATCTAATTATTACTTGATTAACTACTTCCGAAGGTTACCCAATCTTACCTCTTCCTGGCTCTGGCCCCAAATGGAAGCCACTCTTCTACTTGACAACAGACATACCATCCAATCACCAAGGTTACAAAGTGCAACAAACAAGATAACATGACCACTCCTTTCCCAGGAGGCGACATAAGTCAACACCCTCTCCAAACATTGGAGGTAACAAAATATCAAACTCACTCCTTACAAGGAGACATAATTCACATAATCCACTCCTAATCCAAGGAGGCACAAAACATCCCCATTCGTGGAAACTGGGTAAATAACTGATAACTTACCATGCACTACCCAAGGGATTTAAAACAAGTTGACTACATGACACGACAACCCCCAACCTCAAGATCCTCTGGAAGACTTACGAATTTAAACACTCATGTAACCCATTTCCCAAACAAGGACACGAAGGGAATATTCACAGAAGGCACATAAAATAAACTACCTTTGGATATTCTAAATCCATGTCCTCATTTCGTTCAGTAATGTATTGCATCACTCAAACTTAATTTAATGTCTTTCCAAGACCAAGGATGAAATTTAAACCAAACATTTAATTTCCTAACTGCCTTTAAATAATAAATTAAGCATTTTCATCTATAACTCAGAACATATTGCTTAAAAATAAATAACCATTCGTCCTTGTAACTAAATCATTATAAAATAATCAATTAATTTCGTTATTTACACATTAATCACAAATCCAACATTTGCACTTTTCAAATCTATTGTTTTAAAATAAGATCAATAATTTGACTTAAACCCAATATTTTAAAGTTTCCAATTATGTTTAATTCAAACATCATGAAAAAAATAAAAAATTAATATTATAAATTATAATATAAAATATTATATAAAAATATTTTAATATTACAATCTATAATATACAAAATATTATATAAATATATTTATTAATGATACATATTAATATTTTAATATTATAAAGTATAATATAAAATATAATTCTAAATATTTTAATATTATACATTATAATATAAAAATATTATATATATATATTAAAAGAAAACCATACGAAAAGGGCCCATGCACTTTCCTTGGGCCGCACGCTTTAGGGCTAGCCTTGCAGATTCCACAGAGGGTGTTGGATTTAAGGTGGGCCCCATGGTTTGGACAGAGGTGGCGGATTCAAGGTGGGGCAGCGACCTTAAGGTAGGCATCAGCTGCATTCGTCGCCAAACCCCACAGTTGGGCGTGGCGGTGTAAACACCACCGACCCAACTGTGGGTGTCGGTTGTGTATGTAGCCGACCCACAGTTGGCGGCTAGGGATTCTGCATTGGGCATGACTCTCTCCCCATGTTCCTCCCATGGGGGCGCGGTGGGGAGGTGAGCCCCCACCACCCCCCCAAATTTTTTTATTTTTTATTTTTTTTTCAAAATTATTTAAAAAAGCCTACAGATTTTAGAAATCCGTGCCCTTACCTGGGGTATTTCAAAATTTATTTTAATAGCAACACCCTAGAACCAAAAAACAAAAGGAATAATATATATGTGTTTATGTATATATCAATATATATATACATGTATATACATAAATTTAATTAACTCCACTACAACTTTGCAAAACAAATTGAGTAAATAATCTTCTAGGACAATAATTTGCAGCCAAGAACACAACTTTTCTTGAAGAAATTTATTTCCAATCAGAGGTTTTGTTTCAATTTCCAATAATTTTTCACATGGGTTTCTCTTCCAATTTCACAAAATTTATATTCTTTCTTTCAACCAACGTGCAAAATTTGTAAAACAGATCAAAATGAAATAAATCCAACTAAAGGAAAACCTGATTCCAGAAGCTTGAAGACTGAAAAAGGTGCAAATCCTTCTCCTCAGATGCAAGCTCCTACCCAACAAACCAACTGAGCTTTTTCCAAGAATCCAAATCCAAACCCCCAAAATTGAACAATTTCTCCCTCTTTCTAATTTAATCTTTTTTTTATCCAAAATTTTATGAACATCCCAAATTGTGAAGCAAAATTCAATCATAAGGAAAAAAAACCCTAAATCCTACAACCACCCTCATCAATTCTTCAAAACAGAAATGCAAATATCTTCCTCTTTCAATTTTGAATTCAAATTTTCTAATTTGACTTTTAAATATTTCCTTTAATTTTCAATTTCAACCAAATATCCATGCATTTCCAAAAAGAATAATCTAATTCATTCCAACACAAATAATTTAATTTAACACAATCAAATTTAATTAATTAATAAAATAAATCTTAATCCAAGATTAAATCATTTTATTAATTAAATTAAATTAATTAATAAATTAAACAACGTCTCTAACGTTATAACCCAAATAATTTAATCAATAACTTTAAATACATAAAGCAATTAATTACCATTTTCTAACTTGGAATTAAACTAAAACAAGGCAAATTGAACGATATTAAAACAACTTAACCTGACTCACACCAGACAACACACTATGACTAGGGTGACGACTTGGCATGAAAAACCTGGCTAATATCTCCCAATTGAATACCTTTGGGCATTGGACATGCTCAAACCTGTGAAACTAGGTGGAGTCGATGTCATGTACCTGTCAACCTGCGAACAAAGAGTATATCCACATGCATAAATATGTCATAGATAAGGCACACTGTGAAGAGGGAATCACGGAATCTCAGGGCGCTTGCAAGCGAGTAATGCAATACCATCCCCTTCACCAATACAATGTAACTAACTGACAAATCTAACATACTAATATAATTCAAAGCATAAAACATCTTTAATTCGAACATCCATAATGCTAATCCCAAAACATGTCATAAGGATAACATCATATTAAAATACCATCACATGAAGGGATAACATTAATGTCGCTTTATAAATAGTGATCAAATAGAAGCCAAGTACCATAGTCAAGGTACTAATAGAAATTACAACATAACAGAGCATAACACTATTTGATCAAAAGGACAAAATAGAGGGGTATTATATCCTCCCCCCTAGGGTTAGGCTTACTCCTGGAAGCCTACAAACCAGTAGGGATATAACTCCCTCATACAAACTGTATACAAATGAAAACCTTGACCCTTGAGGCCGAGCATCCTGCATTGGATGACCAACCCCAAAAGTCTCAACGATAGCTCCCTGATACCCTGGCTGATGGTCATCAACCACAGTGTAAGCGTGATGAGATCTACCAGCATCCCCTACTATCGGCTCTAAAACTACTGGGCCTTGAACAAAACCAAAAGTGTTATTATGTGGACAGTTCCTAGAAAAGTAGCCCTGTTGGCCACAAGAGTAACACCCCGTGTCATGAACAAACCCTCTACCACCTAAAGGTGCAGTAGACTGTTGCACACTACCCCTATCAGCTACAGACTGTGAACTCTGGGCTGGTGCTCCTGCCAATTTCGCTTGTTGTGCCACCAGTTCCTATTCCTCCTAAGTTAAGAACCACCATCATCCTGACATGGCTAAGAGTCCTTATGCTTCCCAAGTGCACTCTCTTGCTGTTGACCACTTTGAGATGGTCCCTACTAAGATCAAGAAGGTGCACCTCCCTGAGGTTGTCCTCCTCGAGCACTATATCCTTCTGCTGAACTGCCACCAACCTGCACTCCTATGTGACCTCCAAGTGCCATACTCAGATTCTCCTCAATAAGGCATGCTTTCTCTGCTACCACTTCCATGGTCTTGTGTTAAAAAACCCTCACACCATCGTTGAGACAAGCATTTAATCCCTTGACAAAATGGTGCACCAACATGCTCTCATAATCACCAATCCCTGCATAATGTTTGAGCTCATAAAAGCGTCGCTCGTATTTCTCAACAGATAAGGCCATTTGATGCAAGGCATGAAACTCATCGCCTCGATGCTGACGCCAATGCTCAGATAAGAATCAAGCCTTGAATCTCTCTAAGAAGATCTCCCAAGATACTGAGTGTATATCAATATGAAGCTTTTTCTCCTCTAGTCTCCACCATGTGGATGCAAACCCTTTAGCTGCATGATGGCATAACGAGGTCTGGTGTTAATGCCATATGGATGCATGGAAAAACACCTATCCAAGTCTATCAACCAAGTCTCGGCCTCTAAACTAGTACCTAATCCATCATATAAAGGAGGGTGTGCCCTGAGTAGGTCCCTCATGTGTGACTCAGACTGGGGTGGAGCTTCCCTTACCACAGGGTTAACCTGAACCTCTACTTGCCTCGAACCAAGGAGTACCAAAGCCTCCTCTAGCGCTTTGCATGCAACCTCAATCCCTATTGGATCCTATGGATGATCCCTAACCCCAGGTGCATTCTGAGATGCTTGAGGTTCTTCCTGATCTAGAACAACTAGTACACGAGGAGGAGAGCCATGCTAACTCTCACCACGATTGTCTAAACAGCCACGACCATGCCCTCTACCTCTTTCTCATCTAGGAGGCATAATCTTGCACAGACACTTTAAGGTATTACGCAAGGTACACAACTTAAAAGCCTACACAACTAAAATATTAATGGTTCCATTATAATCCTAGAGTACCTAGTGTTTAAACCTAGACTCTGATACCATGTGTAATGCCCCACCATGCAACCCTAGAGGAAGTTGCAATTAACTACTTAAATGGACTAATTTTATTTTTGTTTAAGTAAAATTAACATGCAAGTTCTCTACCCATTGCCAACAACCTCTAAGGTTACGAGATAGAGGTTATATAGAACCTCAACAAAAAGCATGAAATTAAACCATGTCATTCATTTACTTAATAATTTAGACACATACATTCCAATAAGATAATTTACATCTAGCATAAAGATAACTTTCCATTTTAATAATCCATTCATTAAACAATAAGGTTACAACATGCATTCCCTGAATGAGGCAAGTCCAATAAATAAGTTTATAAATACAACTTCCACCTCGATAACAACTCAGGGGTACAATAATACAAGATCAACTAAAATAAAATAAAGCAAAAACTGAAACTGAATCCAACGAGCTCTTCAACTGGAAGTCTCGTCCACACGAACATGAAGAAAGAACCCAATAGATTTAGGTGCATGCAACCCAGCCAAGTGGAACCCAAAGGCCCACCCCCCATGCTAGGAGATAGTAGCAAGGAATCCTAGCCAAGACCATCTACCTCTAGACACAAGATAAAACATAACTGAACCAACTGGCACAACCAAACACATGTACAACACAAGTACAAATCATATACCATGCAAGTACTATAACACAAGTACAACTCTACATGGTCACATTGCTTCCAGAAATAAAGCAGATCAAGTATGTTAAGAAAACCATACGCACAGAATCAAATACCAACTATGGTCACAATAGGTATGTTATAGAAACCATACCCACAATAAACAAGTACCAACTGTTGTCCTAGACAAAGTGTCATCACACAGTTCGTCATGAGTTACCCACTACAGATCTTCATAGGCTTCGGCCCCCATAATGGGTTATACTTACTAATGCAGGATCAAATACCTGTCATAAAAACTAGATAGGTAACCTTGCCATTCCAGGCCTTCTCACTCACCCCAAGTCTAGACAAGCACTTGCGAATATGAGTGAGGCTAGAACTTATTTTGATTAGTGTGAAGTACCACCTAATCTTCTAAGTACATTGATTTAATTATCACTTGATTAACTACTTCTGAAGGTTACCCAATCTTACCTCTTTCGGGCTCTAGCCCCAAATGGAATCCACTCTTGTACTTGACAACACACATACCATCCAATCACCAAGGGTACAAAGTGCAACAGACAAGATAACACGACCACTCCTTTCCGAGGAGGCAACATAAGTCAGCACCCTCTCCAAACATTGGAGGTAACAAAATATCAAACTCACTCCTTACAAGGAGACATAATTCACATAATCCACTCATAATCCAAGGAGGCACAAAATATCCCCATTCGTGGAAATTGGGTAAATAACTGATAAGTTACCATGCACTACCCAAGGGATTTAAAATAGGTTGAATACATGACATGACAACCCCCAACCTCAAGATCCTCTAGAAGACTTACGAATTTAAACACTCATGTAACCCATTTCCCAAACAAGAACACGAAGGGAATATTCACTGAAGGCACATGAAATAAACTACCTTTGGATATTCTAAATCAATGTCCTCATTTCATATAGTAATTTATTGCATCATTAAAACTTAATTTAACAATGTCTTGCCAAGACCAAGGACGAAATTTAAACCAAACATTTAATTTCCTAACTACCTTTAAATAATAAATTAAGCATTTTCACCTATAACTCAGAACATATCGCTTAAAAATAAATAACCATTCGTCCTTGTAACTAAATCATTATAAAATAATCAATTAATTTCGTTATTTACACATTAATCACAAATCCAACATTTGCCCTTTTCAAATCTATTGTTTTAAAATAAGATCAATAATTTGACTTAAACCCAATATTTTAAAGTTTCCAATTACATTTAATTCAAACATCATAAAAAATAAAATATTTTAATATTATAAATTATAATATAAAATATTATATAAAAATATTTTAATATTACAATCTATAATATACAAAATATTATATAAATATATTTATTAATGATACATATTAATATTTTAATATTATAAAGTATAATATAAAATACAATTCTAAATATTTTAATATTATACATTATAATATAAAAATGGGTATGTGCAGGATCATGATGGGCCAAAAAGTGGCAATATGTAAGCCATATGATGGTCCATGTGGCTGATGACTTTTTTTTACCCAAAATTGATGAAACGAGGAGATTCTCAGCTTTCCACCAATATAAATTATGCTTTGCTTTGAATTTAATAAATAATTATTATTCATTTTTTATTAGAATTACGAATAAAGTCTTGATTGATAAGCTGATTGAAAAACATCTATAACTTTCAAATGGTATCACATTTTTTGAATCTGAAATATGTGTCACATTCTATGTTTTGCATACTATAGGATTAAAAAAGAAAAAAAAATAATTTCATGAATTTCTGACCAAGTTAAGGTGGTTAGACAGACAAGCTTTTATATTTTTTAAAATTTGTACTAAAAAATTCATAATTAATTATTTACGTGGAAACAAATTATAAAAAATTATGCATCACATTGGGACATGAGTCCTCTACTTATATCTAAAAGATTATAAAAAAAAAGTATAATTTTATTATGGTTAGGGTGGTGAGACAGACACCTACTTCTTATTTTTACCCTGAAATTTAAATACTACTGCATTGAAATGTCAATTTTTCACCAAATAATTTTTTTTTTTTTAAAATAAAGGTCTAGTATTTTAGAAACTACATTCAATTTTCTACAGATTCTATTTTTTACATTTTTTTGAAATAATATAGATAACTTATTCAAATTTTTACGTCAAGTTGTCTAACTCTGATTTTTTGTCTTTTTATTGCCACTTAAGGGCCTGTTTTTTCCATGATGATCTTGCACATACCCAAATATTATATATATATTAAAAGAAAACCATACGAAAAGGGCCCACACGCTTTCCTTAGGCCGCACGCTTTAGGGTTGGCTACGCAGATTCCATAGAGGGTAGCGGCTTTAAGGTGGGTGTCGTTGTTTATACAGAGGCGATGGATTCAAGGTGGGGCACCAGCCTTAAGGTGGGCGTGGCTGCATCCACCGCCGAACCCCATAGTTGGGCGCGACGGTGTAAGCACCACCGACCCAACTGTGGGTGTCGGCTATGTATGCAGGCAACCCACAATTGGTGGTCGGGGAGTCTGTGTTGGGCGCGACTCTCTCCCCACATGCCTTCGAGCGCCTCCCTAAATTTTTTTAATTTTTTTTTTCTTTATTTCTTTTTTTAATTTTTATTTAAAAAAAGCCTACAGATTTTAGAAATCCAAGCCCTTACCTAGGGTATTTCAAAATTTATTTTAACAGCAACACCCCATAACCAAAAAACAAAAGGAATAATATATATGTGTTTATATATATATATCAATATATATACACATGTATATACATAAATTTAATTAACTCCACTACAGATTTGCAAAACAAATTGAGTAAATAATCTTCTAGGACAATAATTTGCAGCCAAGAACACAACTTTTCTTGAAGAAATTTATTTCCAATCAGAGGTTTTGTTTCAATTTCCAATAATTTTTCACACGGGTTTCTCTTCCAATTTGAGAAAGTTTATTTTCTTCTTTCAACCAGCATGCAAAATTTGTAAAATAGTTCAAAATGAAATGAATCCAACTAAAGGAAAACCTGATTCCAGAAGCTTGAAGACTAACAAAGGTGCAAATCCTTCTCTTCAGATGCAAGCTCATACCCAACAAACCAACTGAGCTTTTTCCAAGAATCCAAATCCAAACCCCCAAAATTAAGCAATTTCTCCCTCTTTCTAATTTAATCTTTTTTTTCCAAAATTTTATGAACATCCCAAATTGTGAAGCAAAATTCAATCATAAGGAAAAAAAACCCTAAAAATCCTACAACCACCCTCATCGATTCTTCAAAACAGAAATGAAAATATCTTCCTCTTTCAATTTTGAATTCAAATTTTCTAATTTGACTTTTAAATATTTCCTTTAATTTTCAATTTCAACCAAATATCCATGCATTTCCAAAAAGAATAATCTAATTCATTCCAACACAAATAATTTAATTTAACACAATCTAATTTAATTAATTAATAAAATAAATCTTAATCCATATTAAATCATTTTATTAATCAAATTAAATTAATTAATAAATTAAACAACGTCTCTAATGTTATAACCCAAATAATTTAATCAATAACTTTAAATAAATAAAGCAATTAATTGCCATTTTCTAACTTGGAATTAAACTAAAACAAGGCAAATTGAACGATATTAAAACAGCAAAACCTGACTCACACCAGATGACACACTATGACTAGGGTGACAACTTGGCATGGAAAACCTATCTACTATCTCCCAATTGAATACTGTTGGGCATTGGACACGCTCAAACTTGTGAAACTAGGTGGATTCGATGTCATGTACCTGTTAACCTGCGAACAAAGAGTATATCCACATGCATAAATATGTCATAGATAAGGCACACCTTGAAGAGGGAATCACAGAATCTCAGGGCGCTCACAAGCGAGTGATGCGATACTATCCCCTTCACCAATACAATGTAACTAAATGACAAATCTAACATACTAATATAATTCAAAGCATAAAACATCTTTAATTCGAACATCCATAATGCTAATCCCAAAACATGTCATAAGGATAACATCATATTAAAATACCATCACATCAAGGGATAACATTAACGTCACTTTATAGATAGTGATCAAATAGAAGCCGAGTACCATAGTCATCGTACTAACATAAAGTACAACATAACAGAGCATAACACTATTTGATCAAAAGGACAAAACGGAAGGGTAGTACAAATAATTTGTCATTTTTTTGAAGGAAAGAAATAGTCATGGTACTAATAATATTATAATTATCCATAAAAAAATAAGCAACTAGTGAGTTATCATTTCCATTCCTCCCTAAATAGTTTATTAGCATGATAGCCACCTATTACGAGTAAGTGCTTTTATACCCAATAATTTTAGAGTGAATATTGACCTCCTTAGATAGTTGTGAAAAAAAGTGTCATCTTTTAACTTCATAATATAACTATCAACAAGAAAGAAGCTCCTTTATCTCCTACTTCATTTTCAACAATCATTGCATATAAAATATCAACTCAAATAATTTATCCTTCATATGATGTTAATATGAGCATATAAGTTGTATTTCAATTTATTGAGCTATATGATCAATTTATGTGATATGATTTAGCTTTTAGATAACCCATTTCATCAACCATGAACATAAGTTTTGTAAACCCATGCACAATTGAATATACTATTTTTAAAGATGGAAGAATGATATTTAAGGATTAAATTCCTTACTAGTGTGGAAAAGAAGATGTTGTACAAAGACATAATGTCTAATACAAATTGAATTTATGTGTATAATGACCTAGACAATTGTATGACATCAAGTAATTCAAATTTGATAATCAATTCTAGTATATAAAACTATTAAAAATAGTTTCCAATATACCTACATATTTATTTTTGCTTTATAATTTTGGGTAAAATCACAAAGTTGTGTCACACTTTATAAAGGAAATGCCCAACGCTGATCCAACTTTTAAACTTGAATAACTAAAAACTAGCATATATGTTTTGAATTTTGAAATGATATAAACCAATAAAATATATATATTTTAGTATATTTTATGTTTTTATTTAAAATATTATAAAAAATTTATTTAAAACTAGTTTTTAATAAATTAACACTATAATTTAGTTGATAAAATGCTGAAAAATGGAGTTGCATAAGACATCAAACTTTTTATAGTAAATTTTATTCTTTTTCTTTCAAATATTTTATGTGTATTTATAACTTGAAACTTTAGTGCATGGATATATTTTTTTTCAATTTTGATAAATAATATATTTTTCAATAAATATTAAAATATGCAAGAATAAAAAAATAGTTGTTTCCATTGGATGTCAAGTTTTATATTAAAAATTTATCTAAAATCGAAAAAAAAATTATACCATCTTGAAATAGATTTTTTTATCTAGTGCATCATATTTTTTTCAAGTTTTTTTAATAGGTTTTAGTAGTTTTCCTTGGCATGGTAATCAACCTAATATTTTGTGTTGATAACCTAATTTTAGTAAAAATAAAAAATAAAATATAAATAATAATTAAACTATTAAAATAAATATATATTTGAAAACTACACTTATGGATCTACAAAAGGGTATTTTAATATTAAAAAAAAATGTTATTTACATTAGTAGGAGTTACTGAAACTTCAAGTTTTTCAAAAAAACAAAAAATTGTGGTAAAATGGACTCAAAGTGGAGCTCCATATATTTTTAGCCAACAATTTTAGTTGACAAAGTTATGGAAGTATCTAACATCTTACTAGACCATATGTTTGACCAAAATTGAGTTTTAGATAGAAATACTTAAATTCAGTTGTGTTGATAAATTAGTTGAAAGTGTGACAAAACTTTGTGCTTTTACCCTTTTATTGGGAATTATTAATTGTCCATATTTCTTATAAATATGATCATGTGTTTCATGCTCACAATAATTATGACCATATGATGAATTTTATTGTGAGATGACGTGTGAATATGCATATGTATGTGTCTTTCCTTATTTTGAAGATCTAGTTTCTATCATTTGCATCCTTAATAGATGAAGTAGGCATCAACTTAGACTAATTTTTTCTTTTCTCAATATGGCCACTTGTCACAAAAGTATTGTTTCTTTAAGTTTTTCCTCTCAAAATAATATATCCCCAAAAAGTGAGCTAAAAGAGTGGATAATGCAACTAACATTGTAATAAGACTAGAAGGCATGAATTTTGACGAGTGCATATCTAGAAAAACCCACCAATAAGAGTTTTTAATATTTGATAGCATATGAATAAATAATTTTTATTCCAATCACAGCATAAATAATCAAGTTGAAAAGCTAAGAGTTGATTATCTAAAGAGAATCAAAGTTATACATAATGTGTGGTTGGTGTAAAAATGCAGGATTTAGAATAAAAAAGATTATTAAAAGAAAATCTCTATATTTAAGATGGTTTTTGTGGATAATAGTGATCACTATATGATCTAATTCCTAAAGAAACAATCCTTAAGCAATTTTCCATGCATTTCTCTCTACTCTATCAAAATCGACCAATCTTCAAAATCTATTACTTTTGTAACATGTGGACACAATTTTTTTGCAATATCCTCTAAATTATATCTATTGAGAAACTAGTTCAATCCATAAAATGTATATTTAATGAATTAAGTGATTATACCTCTTATAGCATTCCATGACACCACTTTCTTTAAAAAATTATATAAAACAGGTCGTGTGCCTTGTTTGTGCTTCACACTTTGCTTAGTGAATGGTTCATAGGGGCTTATGTGGCCTATTTTGAGGTTTGTTTGGATGATCAAGGTTCTATCTAATGAAGGCATTATTGCATTTGGAATCCAATTCCAAGCTTTATAATTGGCTACGGCGGGGATTCAATATTTTCCACTTGGAAAATATAAGTTGTACACTAGGTAATAATATTGAGCAATTGAAATTCAATGACAAAAAAGCTTAATTTATTCTTTAGAAAAAAGAAGCATATATTTTTGTAGAGTATGAAAAGTGAACCACTATGAAGGATAATCAAATCCTTCAAGGATTCAAGTTTCAACCCTTCACTTAAATAAGCCTTCAAGTAACTATGACCTTCAAGTTTACCCACTAATTAACTGAATGTGTGTTTTAATAGACTACAAAAATTATCTAAACTCTTTAAACCTCAAAATTTGAAAGTACAAAGCATAGAGGTCTCCTAAGTAGCTTGAAAAAAAAATTTTCCAAGAAAAATGGATGGTTATCAAATGATAGTGCATCACACTAGTATCTTGTATGGACAAATAACAAAAGTTGCCATAGAGAAACATCAAATATTTCATATAGTGTTTTGAATATTAAAGATTATGAAATATGACTATATTGTGAATGTGGAATAATTGGAATGGAGATGCTAAATGAACCTAACTGATTTAAATAATAAAGGAGAGTTCAAAATATCATTGAAGACATCCAACGAGATCAAAGACTCTCTCAAAATAGCTCCTTCACTTGTTTTGGTTGAGTAGTTGTATATGAGTTTTCCTCTATCAAACCCTTCTTTTGGTGTTTTCACCTCCATGGATAGCCTTAGACAAGATGATATAAATATACATAAAACAATGGAAATAGTGATATGCTAACAAAATAAAGACAAAATGAATAGAAAATCTTAGAGAGTTACCTCCCTCAAACACAAAAGAAAATTAGTGTTCTTGTGCAATGAGAAATGACAAGAATCCTCAACAATAAAGTGACCTCTTTAAATGATAACAATAGAGCTTTGAAAGATGTCACTATAATCATAGTAATCATGGAATGATATATTTTTAGAGATTTGTGACTCAAAAAGAGAGCTAGAGAGTGTTGTATAATTCTAAAGAGTTTTGTATGAAGTCCGATAGATCGGGATGGGATGCAAAGAGGAAAGATTTTTGTTCAAAATAGCATTCTCAAGAGTGATTCTCCATGAAATTGCAAGTCTGTAGAGGCATTATACTACTGAAATGAAGTAAGTGTAATGTCCCAATGACTAACACAAACATGGATTTTCATATGACAATAGCATGGTGTGCAGAAATTTACATGGCACACACCCATTTGGGAAACAATAGACTTAACTATTGAGGAACTAGACATGCGAGGTACTAAAGGATGGTTTAGGTTGAAATTGGGGTTAAAGAGCATAATTATCTTAATTGTAACTAAAGAGGAAGGTGTATGTAATGTGAAATAACATAGGATACAATTTATGACATTACATTTTGCCCCCACTTTAGAGAGCATATATGTTCAAGAGAAGATACAAGCTAAAGTAAAAAGAGGAGAGTATTTTACCTAGGATGTGAAGGGGAAGCAGAGTCTTCTATCCATGTGGAGCTATCTCCAGGGAAGAGACTTGAGCCGATCTTGCATAAAATGATTAAGTTTCATCATCATAAGCATGTTATATGTAGACAAACATGTTAAGTGAACAACAAAAAATAGACATCAAAAACTATATAGACATAAGACAATGCCGATATTAGTTTATATAATATATTATAATATTATAAGTAATATATTATAATATAAATAAAATATTATTATATTATATTATATAATATCATATATTACTCATTTATTATAATATATAATTTAGATATAATAATAATATATAATATAATATATAATTTATATATAATAATAATGTTATATTATATAATAAAATTATGCATGTAATTAAATTTTCAATAAATTATATAAAATAATATATATTATAAAATTGTATGTTATAATATTGTATATTATTTATATATTAAATTATAATATGTAATAATTTATATAAAATAATAATACATAAAAAAATATTATAATTTAATATATAAATAATATACATAAAAAAACATATGATATATATTATATCATTTTATATATGATAAATAATTATATATATATACACATATATATTATATAAAAATTATATAGCTTTCTAAAATGGATATCTAAGAGGCTTTTAAAAAATATTTAATATATTATTATATTATATGATGTAATGGTATATATTAGTCTTATAATATTATAATATTATAATATATACATTTATGTAAATATTATTATAATATATAATATATAAATCATATATAATAATAATATATATTTTAGATATAAATTGTATATAATAATGATACATATTTTAATAATATGTAATATATAATTTATATATAATAACAATGTTCTATTATATAATAATAATAATATATAAGAAAATGAAAAACTAATGAATATCAATTATAAATGGGTCATTTATATCAAATGTTTATTTTTTAATTAAAAAAGTTGATATCCGTTAATACTGAATAATTTTTTTTTGGTGTTCACCATAGAAAAATGTACTTTTTACTTAACTCAAGTAAAAAGTCAAAGATGCATTTCACAATTTTGACTAACTCAAATCATATTTCTTTTCCTATTGCCACTATTTGGCCGATCATGATCGTACACTCACCCCAACATAATTTATCCTTTTCTAGGATGCTAGTCTTCTAATAGAATAATGCATAAATATTTTGGGTGACATGATGATGATTAGACATGTGCATGGATTTTCCCCCAAAATTTATGATTATAGTGTTGGCTTAGGCATTGATTTATTAAAAAAGTGTGTTCAATGCTAATGTGTTGATTTGTGATGCAAGAATGTAAAAGGGTGTAGTGGCTGCAAATTACAAAGTATTTCTTCAAGGCAGATCTTAGAGAAGGCATTTCAGTGTTGACCACTACAGTGGAAAAGTGTTCATGCTTCATACTTCTTATGGTTCACCCTTGATACATTCATCATACACGAAAAATGACATGTTCATGCTCATCCAAGTTCTAGTGTTGATGATACACTACTCATTTAGTGTTTAGTTCATTGCAATAGTTCTCAATGTTGTTTTAGTAGTGGTGTCAAAGTGGTTTTTCTACTCATTACTCACCCTTTCTAGTTCGTGATGTTGATGCTTCATATTGTTAATGATTCAAAGTGAAGCTTTGCTATTTGTAGAAATGGAAAGGTTGATGGTGATATTTTGTGGCTAGTTGAAATCATAGTTTTTTCACATGTATTGAAACCATTGAGCCTCCTGAAGTGGATTAGGGTCCCTTCATTCTTTTTGAAAGATTATAAAATCTTACATAAGGGTTTCTATGCAATTTTTTTTTAAAATTCATTTTAATTATGTTTGATTAGTGACCTGATAACACCAATCAAGAGTCACCTAAGTGACCACTTGAGGGGATCATTTAAACTAAGAGACCAACCCTTCTTATAGTGCTACTAGCCAAGTAGGTGAATGTTGTTTATTTGGGTATATCGAGTGCTTTAGATTATTGTATATGGTAGAAAAAAAAGGGTTTCAAAGTTTGGTATGGAACGAAATGTTTCAAGGATTTTCCAACAAAAAACTTGTGATGGTTAGGAGTAGATAAAGGATTTGGTGGTTTGTGCAATTAGGTTTTGTAAATTTTTTTAGTTATTTTCTATCATCGAAAAAGGTATGGTTGTAATGAGATTTATTAGATTATTGATTGCTATATATAATAGTGTCTTGTGCATGACATATGGTTAGGTAGAGAAATGATTGTTTAAGTCCGCAAGTTCATATTCTTTGGTTGTTTTATTGTACTTTGTAAGGAGTTGATTCTCTCAAAACCCTATTTTGCAGATGTATCATGAAAATGAGTTCTTGAATGTTTTTTTTATATTTGGACTATAAATTGAATCTTGTATTCTAAAATATTGAATACAAAAAGATAGTGTAGAGTTAAGTTAATACATTTTATGTTTTCTAGGTTTCAATCAAATGGAATCTATAGGACATGAAATGTGTTAAGGCATAAAATTGTCATGAAATTCAGTGAAACATAGAGACCCTCTGAATTTTACTTTTTATCATGATGTGAAAGTTGTATTTTATAGTGAGGCATACGTGTAATCAATGAGGTTCCTTTTCCAGTGAGGCATATTTTTCTAGCCAATGAGGCTTTGCAGGTGAGGCACAACTAGTAGCTAGTGAGGAGCTATATAATCAGTGGGTTTGATTAAGCTAGTGAGGCATTTTATGGAGTGATTTTCTATCCCTATGATGGGTTTCCACTCATCAAAAATATTGTGTTATGATTCATTTGTGGTTCATGTAATAATTATGTTTTATGCAATTTTGTCATGTTGCTTCCTTTATCTACTTTGCAACATTTGAATTTTCATTTTTTTTAAGGATCTTCGATTGGCTATCACATTTGGTTACACTCTTAAAATTGAGCATTCAATGATTACAAAGTGATTATGAGTTTTGAAAGACCATTGAATTGAATTTGATTATTGAAACACTAATTCAACCCCTCCTCAGTGTTTTCCCATACTCCAACAAGTGGTATCAAAGCCATACCATTGCATCAGTCTAACCAACTTAGAGGTTCCTCATAGTGGAGTACTCATTATGGAAAAAAGTAAAAGAAATAGAAAATGAAGAAATACTTAGAAAATTTTGAACATCAAACAACACTTGAACCTAGTACAAAAGATGATTTTGTAGTGAAGAGTATAGACAAAAAAGGAGATCACTTAGTGAGTGATTTTGAACAAGAGTATGTTGAAGATGAATGTGGAATTTATTTTGAAGGAAAACTTATTCATGCCCTTAATGAGATTGTGAAACTCGGAAAGGAGAATTGTGATCTAAGTTGCAACTGGTAGAGCCTAGAAGAGTTAAAGAAGTTACTAGCATAAACTTACAAATCAAAATGGAAGATTTTCAAAAGCTAGAGACTGAAGTGTTGTCTCTAAGAAAAGAACTAGAGTAAAATTTCTATTAAAAGAAAACATTGTAAAAGATGACATGATTGTCAATTTGAAATTAGAGATTGAAGAAAACAAGAGGATAACAGATATGACAAGGTCTGATTTGGAAGTCAAGATAGTTGAATGCCAAAAGCTTGAAGGAGAAATAGTCTTTCTAAGGAAAGATCTTGATAATGTTAGAAAGCAATAAGAAAAGAATAAAAAATTTGATGAGATCACCAACAAGTTGAATGAGATGTTAGGTAAGTAGAAACATCACAAGGATGTTACTATTTTAGGCTTTGTTAAAGGACAAAGTTTTGGAGTTATAAAAACACCAAGAAAGAAGATAGATTTAAGCTATCACACTACAACCTCTAAGATTGAAGAAAAGGAGAATCAAAAGTTAAGACTGTTGATTTTAGAAAATTCGAGGACATCAATAGAGGAAGAAGAAGTAGAACCAATATTTTAATAGGACCTCCACCTACTTGGAAAAATAAATCAGTGAGGTACAATTATTTATTTCCTAGTTATTGTTATTCATGTAATGCTTATGAGCATAAAGAAAGTTATTGTAGAAGAAGGTCTAAAAGGAGTCAATATACATTATTTGAGAATATGAATATAATATGTTATGAATGTCATAACCATGGTCATGTTGCAAAGTATTGTAGAACTAGGTTTGTGAAACATAAGAGAATAAATTATGATTTCTTACATAAGAAAAATTCAAAGTCACAAGCATCTCGTGACAAGAAGAAATCAGTTAAGAAGGTTTGGAAAAGGAAAGAGCCTAAGAAAGTTTGGAGGAGGAAACATGAACACAAATAGAAAGAAGAACCTAATCTTTTGTATTATGCACAAGAGACTCTCATAACTATTTAGAGGATAGAATAAATTGAGGGGGAGATTATAACTGCATTGTCATTCAACTCCATAGACAAACACAAAAAGGTTTTGTCTCTGCAATAATTCAGTTCCGGTATGCTTTTGATTTACTTATTTTTACAATGCAATAAAATGATTGTCTATGAATCATGACAATTCACAAAACGAACAATGACAATACTATTCACTGTAAAGAGGAAATTTCAACTAACATGTCGAATTAGTGATATAATAAAGGTCTCTAAAAGTTTGTGTATATAGAGTAATGTGACATTATCAAATTAAAAAATGTTCATGATAGTTACAACCTAAATGGGAAGTAGTAGGAAATCTTAAAGGACAGTCATGAAGTAAAAGCATATTGCAAAGGGCTTGACTACATTGTCAAAGTATTAAGAAAATACTTATAAGTATTATGAGATGATTCAAATTCATGTGTTGGTCTTTGGTAACAGTTTGAGAAATGTTGCTTGAAGACAATGATCTTTTCCGATTCACAATAGACCATGAAATGACTTCTTGCATATGAAAAATGGAGTGTGCATATGATTCTTTCTTATTTTGGAATACTCATGTTGCATGTTGTCCCTTTCAAGTTTAAATCAATGGTTATTGGTTATTGGTTTGATGAAAATGTGTTGCAATGCTTGTAACCAAATTTTTTATATGATGGTGCTCTCTTTCATGTATAGAGAAATGGTCTATCTAATGAGGTAGTGACTGACAGTATATAGTACAAGATTGATGTCGTGATCTTGTCACAACTTCTATACTCATGTCATTATGGTGGCATTGTTATTGTTTTCCCCTTTCATTAACACTCTTGCATATTTTTTTATCAAAGAAGGCATAATGGATAATCAGATCTCTATTCAAAGTTGACTATTCAAGCTATGTGTTATTCATGTTTGCATTGTTTTTGAAATTATAATACAATATCTCTTTTTTTCATGGATGATGAGTGTTCGGTCCTTGTTCTCTTATCTCAGTTATGGATGCTTGGTTCACACATAATGTGAAGTGTTATTTAATTTGTCAGTGGTTCTTATTGGAAGTTTTGATTCAAAAGCCACTACCCATGACTATGTGAGTGTCACTTGGGAGTGATTTGAGTCATGTCAATGAAAGAAGTTAATTGTTCTAGCTTTCACTTGAGTGATCTTCACAGGTAATTTCATGATAGAACTCAATCAACCAAAAGGTTAGTTCATAGGCAATTTCTTGGTTATTGTCTTGATATTGGATTAACTTCAATATCAAAAGAGAGATCACAGAGGGTGTCAACATTCAAAAGGGTAGTTGCAATGTGCATGGTCAGTCCACAACAATTAACTAAAGTGACAATAATTCTAGATAGTAATCTTGTCATTTGTTAATGCATAATGTTTGGTGTGATGCCTCTTGAAAAAATCATTTTACATTACACAAGTTTTTAAGTTTACTTATAGATAGTAGCATCATGAACACACAATCTTGTGAAGTGATACAATATTCTTAATGTTGAGTTATCTACTTCTATTTTTGCTTTGTATTCACAAAGGGGGAGGCATGAACTTGTGGCATTGATTGGATAGTGGTCTTAACCATTAATAGTTTCATAGCTTTGACTGTTGGCTATACTAATGTAATTTGTGTGTAGGGTTTTTGGTGTTGTGAAATAGTGGTGGTCGATTTCTTAACCTTTGTCCTGACAATAGAAAAATATAGTTGTATTATGAATACATAGTGTGGAATATTATTTTGAAACAGTAACTTTTGGTAGCTATATCTTATGGAATAGATGGATGTTAGTGGTTGGAAGTTTGGAATGATAGTACATTACAGTCTTAATATCTTTCCCATCTATTACTAGTGTAAACTTGAGCTCTCATGGAGACAATGAAACTTGCACATGGATAGTGACAATGATGTTACAACCTATTTTTTCTCTTCCACATTGATGTCTTTCCTTGAAGGATTCTTGTAGCAAAGTGATGTTAAAATTAGTGGTAGTAGGTGCTTCCAAGAGAATGATATAATGTTTATAGATGTCTTAAATAAAAGGAATAATGCTTTACTTTAGTTGAAGTGTTTATTTGATGGTCTTTGTTGTTCCTTGAGAGTACTGCTCTGACATGCAAGTAATATTGTTTATTTGGTTTATGTCAGTGGCTTTATTGGTGCTTAGGAATAGTCAATTTATACTATGACTTTCTATGATGTTGGTGATCATGAACATCAAATTTTTACTTGAGAGTATTGATAAACACTTGGAGACCATTCTCTTCATTCACATTTTTGGACAATGGGATCACATCTACACTTGGACAGTTGATTGGACATTGTTCTTACACTTATTTGTGACTACTGAATGTGTTAATTACTAGATTTAGTGATCAATGCATTCAATATTCTGACAGATACTAGTGGTATCAAGTACTATGCCTCTTTCATTCTTGCAATTTCCTAGTATTTGTATGCATATTATACAAAGTGATGGATTTGGCAAATGAAAGTACTAACATGCTATGAGATGTATGGCTAAGGTGACAAGATTGA
The DNA here is from genome assembly GCA_007115665.2 of Sequoiadendron giganteum. Classification (NCBI taxonomy): domain Eukaryota; kingdom Viridiplantae; phylum Streptophyta; class Pinopsida; order Cupressales; family Cupressaceae; genus Sequoiadendron; species Sequoiadendron giganteum. Next base: position 50,247,230 of record CM021105.1, on the reverse strand, counting down.
CACCATTTTTATGCTTCTTTTGATAGTTTCTATGTATATAAATATATATTTTGCACAATTATATTTTGGATTGGTGATAGTAAATAGTGATTAGTGAAGTTGATGCAAGGTTTGTTAAGATATGGTTTTGGTGTTTGATGGAATTTTACTTTTTTATTATGCTTGGTCAACTATGATATGGTATATTGACACTTGATATATTCATTATGTTTCTTCAAGACTATCTATCATGGTTCCTTCATTTTAGGCTTCAAACCCTAATGCACATTGTTGTCAGAAGTTTGCTCGTGCTATTTATTCTCACAATGAACAAGGGGAAAATGATATAGATTGAAGTGACCCTTGTTTCGGAGCTAGGTTGGAAGGTTCAGAGGTATGTTTGTTTATTGAAATATAGTACTATCTATTTTGTGAATAAAATCAGTATATTGGTGGTGGTTTTAAAGGTTCACAATGGGCTTCTTGCATATCTTTGTCTTCTTGCATACAATGAACTCCTTTTTCATTATGTGTGGACAATGAAGTATTATCTTGCATATATGTACAATGGAGTAGTGATATATCATAATAGTGTGCATATTGATATTTTGGCTTCCAATTATTTTGTTGTAGAGGTATAGTGTAGGTGTAGTCACTTTTAATGATGGATAGTTTGATGAGACTTTAACATTGCTACAATATTTTCTAAGTCACTATGGTATTCTTATTGTGTGGATTTAGAGATAGTGAAGGTGCCTTGATAAGTTTTGAACCTCTTGAAAATAATTTATACACCAATATAATTTACATGGGTTCTTTGCAAAGTTCAAATTCAGATTTCAACATTTCTTGTACTAGCACTTTGGTAGGTCTATTTGCAACATTGTTTGCATGCTTGATAGGAATGTTACATTACTTATTTGGCAGTGAAGGAAATGGTTTGACTTTAAGAAGTGCTAGTAAATTGTTTCATATAAGTACCAGTGATGGAGCTTCTTCATAGGGGGAGTGCTTGCTCTGTGTTCAAGTATCCCTTTGTCATTCCTATCAAAGGGGGAGATAGAGGAGAGTAGTTGGTAGTTGGTACAATTTTCAAGTTTGACATCAATGCCAAAGGGGGATTTTTGTTGGCTTAGGAATTGATTTGCCATTCATGTAAAATGTTCAAAAAGTGTGTTCAATGATAATGTGTTGATTTGTGATGCAAGAATGTCAAAGGGTGTAGTGACTACAAATTACAAAGCATTGCTTCAAGGTAGATCTTAGAGAAGGCATTTCAGTGTTGACGACTATAGTGGAAAAGTTTTCATGCTTCATAATTCTTATGGTTCACCCTTGATACATTCATCATACATAAAAAAACAAATATTCATGCTCATCTAAGTTCTAGTGTTGATGATACACTACTCATTCAATGTTTAGTTCATTGTAATTGTTCTCAATGTTGTTTTGGTGTTGGTGTCAAATTTGTTTTGTTGCTAATTATTCACCCTTTGTAGTTTGTGATGTTAATGCTTCATAGTTAATGATTCAAAGTGAAGCTTTGCTATTTGTAGAAAAGGAAAGATTGATGGTGCTATTTTGTGGCTAGCTAAAATCACAATTTGTTCACATGTCATCAAACCATTGAGGTTCTTGAAGTAGATTAGGGTTCCTTCATTCTTTTTGAAAGATTCTAAAATCCTACATAAGGGTTTCTATGCAAAGTTTTAAAACAAAGTCATTTTTATTATGTTTGATTAGTGACTTGATATCACCAATCAAGAGTCACTTAAGTGACCACTTGAGGGGATTATTTACACTAAGAGACTGGCACTTCATATAGTGCTACCATCCAACCAGATGAATTTTGTTTATTGGGTATAGTGAGTGTTTCAGATTATTGTATGCAGCAACAAAATAACTGTTTCAAAGTTTTCTATGCAACGAAATATTTGAAGGCTTTGAAAACATAAAACATGTGATGGTTAGGAGTAGATAAAGGATTTGACGGTTTCTACAATTAGATTTTGTAATTTTTTTTAGTTATTTTTTGTCATTGACAAAGGTATGGTTGTAATGAGCTTTATCAGATTATTGATTGCTATATATAATAGTGGCTTGTGCATGGCATATGGTTAGGAAGAGAAATGATTGTTCAATTTTACAAGTTTGTATGAATTGATTGTTTTATTGTTCTTTGTAAGGAGTGGTTTCTCTTGAAACCCTATTTTGCAGATGTATCCTTAAAATGAGTTCTTGAATGTGTTTTTTACAGTTGGACTTTAAACTGAATCTTGTATTCTAAAAGATTGAATACAAAAAGGCAATGTAGAGTTAAGTTAATACATTTTATGTTTTTTAGTTTTTAGTACAATGGAATCTATAGGACATGAAATGTGTTAAGGTAGAAAATTTCCATGAGCTTTATTGAAACATAGAGACACTTTGTATTTTACTTTTTATCATGATGTGAAAGTTGTATTTGCTAGCTAGGCATACTTGTAACTAGTGAGATTCCTTTGATAGTGAGGCATACTCGTAACCTATGAGGTTCCTTTTTGAGTGAGGCATATTTTTGTAGCCAGTGAGGCTCTATATTTAGTGGGTTTTGATTAAGCCAGTGAGGAATTTTACTGAGTGGTTTTTTATCCCTATGAGGGTTTTCCACTCATAAAAAATATTGTGTTATTATTATTTTGTGGTTCATGTGATAATTATGTTTCATGCAATTTGGTCTTATTGTTTCCTTTATCTACTTTGCAACATTTGAATTTTCATGTTGTTTAAGGATCTAGTATTAGCTATCACATTTGGTTACACTCTTAAATTTGAACATTCAATGATTACAAAGAGATTATGAGTTTTGAAAAATCATTGAATTGAAGTTGATTATTGAAACATTTATTCACTCCACCTCTTAGTGTTTCCCTTACTCAAACATATATAATTATGTTATATGTATTTTTTAAAAATGATGTTGGTTATTTGTATAATTAGGAAACAAAGAAGAGAAATAGCTATGTGATTTGTGATCTTGTAAATAGTTAACATCTAATATTAAATGCAAACATTTAGGTTTCACTCCCTATATGTTTCATTACTAATATATCCAAGAAAAATACTGTATCTCATGTTTAATTTGTACCCAGTGAATATATCCATGAGAAATTTGTAATCTTTTAATGCTATCACTATTCAACTCAATCATACTTGTTCATCTTTAATTAATTTTTTGAATATATGATCATATTAATCCTAAAAAAATGATTGAAGCATGCAAGGATTAATTTTGGACAAAGGCTATGGAGGAAGAACTGATGTAGACTGAGAAGAATCAAACTTGTGAACCTATCCCAAGACTAGTAAACAATAATGTGATTGGAATGAAGTGGGTATTCTAGAACAAGCTGAAAGAGAGTGGAGAAGTGGTAAGAAACTAGGCAAGAATTTAGTGTACAAAGGCTACTCACAAGTATAAGGAATAGATTTTGAGGAGACATTTGCTCCGATGGCAAGAATGGAATCTATTAAAAAAAATTGGCTTTTGTAGCACATAAGGACTTCAATTTCAAATATATGGATGTGAAGTCTACATTCTTGAATGGTGAGTTGGAAGAAGAGGTTTATATTGAACAATAAAAAGGATCTTAGTTATTAGATAATCTTGATATGGTTTGTAGATTGAAGAGGGTATTATATGGACACAAGGAAGCTCCTAGAGATTGGTATGCAAGATTGGATATGCACTTTTTGTAGCAAGGATTCAATAAAAGGTACTACATATATTAATCTTTCTTTCAAAGTTGACAAAGATCAAATATTGATTAGGGTTGTGTATGTTGATGATATAAAATTTAGAGTTATGAAAGTATGTGCAAGAGATTTGTAGAAGAGATGCATAAAGAGTTTTGAATGTCTTTGTTTAGGGAGATGAATTTCTTCCTTGGAATTCAAATCAATGAGAAAAAGAGAGGGATATTTATTTCAAAGTATAAACATATCAAGGAAATGTTGAAGAATTTTGGAATGGAGGACTCTAAACTGGTATGTACTCCTATGGTTACTAGTTGTAAACTAAGCAAGAATTATGAATCTCTAAAGGTTGATTAGAGCAAGAAAAAATAAATATTTGGAGGACTATTATATATAATTTTTATTAGACTAGATATCATGCATGTATTTTTTCATGTAGTTAGATTTCAAGAAGATCCTTGAGAGTCACATGTGGTGGCAGTGAAGATGATATTCAGATATTTGAATGGTGATCCAAAATATGGCTTGTAGTATCCAAAGAATATTGGTTTCTCTCTAAGTGCTTACACAGATGTAGATTGGGTAGATTGTGTGGATGATAGAAAGAGTAGAAGTGGTGTTTCTTTCTTTCTTAGAAGTAGGATGGTGTCTTGGCTAAACAAGAATTAGGATTTAGTTTCATTATCTACCATAGAGGAAAAATAAATTGCTACAACATCATGGTTCACACAGGTGTTGTGGATGAAAAAAACTTTGAAATATATCAGGGAGGTATATGATGAAACAATTTCTATCTTTTGTGATAATACAAGTGCTATTAATATTTCAAATTATCTAGTAATTCATTCAAGAACAAAGCATATGTCAATCCATTATCACTTCTTCAAAGAGAAGGTTGTAGAGAATGGGGTAAAGTTGGAGTATGTTCCTACTATGGATCAAGTTGTAGATATCTTCATGAAGCCTCTTCCTAAGGATAATTTTGAGTATCTCTGAGGGAATTTGGGTTTATTTCCACTCCTTTCAAATAGATGTATAAGAATATGCATAAGTCTAGTGGATTTCAAAGATTCATTCCTTTTTTTGGACTGGTGTTGGTGGCTACCTCTCAAGGGGAGTACGTAGTAGAATTGTTGACCTTGTTGTAGATAGGAGGAGTAAGTTTTGTCATTATACATGTATTTTCCTTTGTTGTTTGTGTCAAATGATATGTGCATTATGTTATGTACTTCTAAGGGGGAGTGTGCAAAGAATGTGAGGAAAATAGAGTGTAGTTGAAGAAAAGGAAGTTGCAAAGAAAATACATGTGTGATTCATGTCAAAGGGGATGTTTCCCTTTGCCATTGATGTAAAAGGGGGGGAGAGAGAGTTAATTGAAAAAAAAAATGAAGTCATGAGAAAAAATAAAATGATGGAAAACATAGATGCTTGTGTTAGGGGGGGCAATTTGCAAGCTGTGTAGTATATGAGTTGGTAATCAAAGTTGGTTTTTTGTTGTTGATGGTTTTTCCATGTGTTTCCATCAATGAAATAGAGGGAGATTGTTGGAAGTTTGTGTTGTCATTGATGTTAATAGACCTTTTTTATTGCATTGATGTCAACCTATGGAGATGCTTTGACTGGTTGCATAATGATCATTAGTAGTATCATTGATGTCAACATCTAGTGTTGCCTTGAAAAGCATATGTTTGGTTGTGATAAGGAGATGTTGCAAATGATGAGATGATGTTTTTTGTTCTTGGTTTCTAGGTTATTTCTAGAAAATTTAAATAAGAGAGGAAACATTATGGTAAAGAGTGTTTATTGTAGCATGGTTATGTTTAGTGTTTTGAATTGCATTTATTTTGTATTGAATACTTACTGTGTAGTTCTAATATGTTGATCAAAGGCATTCAAGGATGTTATATCCAAATTTTCTTGTTCTAGGTTATTTTGCAAATAAAGTTGTGTTCACCAATGTGTGAACTATGTAAGCAATGTTGTCTGGGAGAAATAGTTTCACTCCATATTTCTCTATAGTTTGGTTTTTTTTCTTGCAAATCTAAGAGTGTTCTTATATTGCTAGTATCTATCTTTAGTCTAAGTTTTTTGTGTTTTGGTTCTCTACAAGGTTGGATTCAAGTGTTGGAGTGTGTGGAAGGTTAGTTGGTTGCGAAGAATGAATACATTTTTCTGGTGTATGATGTTGTGAATGATTTTTTTGATTTTAGGGTGTTGATGGAATATTCTAGATTATATTCAACTGATGTATCTGGTACATGATTTGTATTGGGATCAAAGGAATTGTGTACTTAATTATTTAATGGTTTCAACATAGGTTCGACCAACCTTGGGTGTTTACACTAATTGTGGATATGCTTCAACATTTATGAAAGCATTTCATAACATGTATGTGTCTATTTGGGTCAAAATTAAGGTTTGTTGTGGTCTTCCTTTATTCTTTTCCATCGTGGGTATGTTTTGGTGCTGACCTAATTTGAATTTGAACATTTCAGGTGCACAACCGATCTTGAAAACTATTTTCAAGGTTGAAGATGGTATATAAGTGATTATTTGATGGAGGAAATGATTGTGAAGTTTTCATGTGGAGTGTTGAGATGTGAAGTGTGAAAGTGTGAAATTTAATGTGAGCTTTAATGCCTAAGACTATTGGAAGTAGTGAGTACAACGTGTCTACATTCTACTGAGAGAGTGGGAATGTTCTGGTGAAGCAGTGGTGGATCTTTTTGATTACTTTGAGATGTATTTATCATTATAAAAATATTCTATCTTCTTCTTTCTATTCTAGTAGTGAGCCATTTGTAGTGATCCCTTCTTTTCTTTTTCATAGTGAGCCCTTTGGTAGTGATCCTATTGTATTTACTATTGCAATTACTTTATATTGTGAGCCAATCTTCACTCTATTTTTTCCTTTCTTAGGTTTTCCAAGTCAATTTGGCATTCTCATGTGTTTGTATGTGTTTAAATTATTTTTTCTCATGTTTACATTCTACTAATACATGATAAGGTTTTAATGGTTGTTAAGAGTCTATGGACTAATGTAGATCTGAATATTAATGAGGGTTTTGATGTTTTAATGTACAATTGATTCACCCACCCCTCTCATTTTTCTTGTGCATTCAACAAGGAGTTTTTGAATGGATACTTGTGTGAGTTTAATTGCTTTCATCGGTCCTTTATGACACCATGAGCAAGAAGGAATATAATCAAATCTTGGGGAATCACCTTTTATTTTCGTATATTCTTTCTTCTCTCCTACCCCTCTACAATCAATAGTGTTGAAGTTGGTGATTGAACCCTAGAGTTTCCAAAAATCAATTGCAAGAAATTATCCTATTAAAAATGAGATATCAAAGCATGATTGTGTGCTCCATAACCTGATAAATTGTGTTAATTTAATAACCAGAATGGTTGATTACAATGAAGGTGAATGATTATAAAAGAATAAAAAAGAAAACCCTAGATGATGTTTTGTTTAGATTGTGACAAGTGTTTTAATATAATGCAATGAAATAACTTGTACTATATTTATTTTAATTTAATATAAAAATAAACTTCCAAGTTTAGGTTAATTGATTAAAATAAAAAAGTATCTAATAATTAATTAATAATTAATTCATTATCAAATAATGACTTATTTACTTCAACACCCCCCTTAAGATCAACTTAGGGAGAAACTAAGTAATTGATAAAGGAAGCTAAAAGGGATGTAGAATGGGTCCTAACTAGAAGGCTCGATGAGGCACCCATGAACAAGAAATTAAAATCTCTCACAATTGGAGAAAAGGGAGAAAGCATCATGGGTAAAATTCCTCTCCAAAAGAGATAAAATAAATGAAATCATACATGTGACAAAGAAAAGTAAGACATAAAGTTCCCCCTAAGTGATGCTTCAGTCATACAAATACAACCAAGATCCCCTCCATAGGAGAGAAATGATGAGACAATGAATCCCCCCAAGAAGGAAGAATATCCTCTACCAAAAGTGAATGCACGAAGAAGGATATTGAAGATGATCAAAAAATAGAAAATGTTATTGCTCCCCTTGGGAAGAAACATGCCTAATGGTGTGTGAAGAAGAAACTTTCTCAAGAGAAATGGTATCATGATGGGTGTCATGGAATAATGTTGAAGGTTCCACATGTTTGAATCAAATGAAGCTAATACAAATAGCTGTGAAGATACTTGTAGAACAACCTTCAAAGGTAATGTTGAACATCAACATGATGACTAGTGGGCCAAATATATCATCAAATAGGAAATGAATATCCAGAAGTATGTCCCCAATATTGGAAATGTGTAACAAAATATATAACTTTATAATGTCTAGCAAGAAGTCATCCCACAAAACTCATACTAAAGAATTGGATACATCCTACTAAAAATAATTTATGTTTGAAGATGAAGGAGATGTAGAAGGAGGAATCTCAACACAAGTCTCATGAACCAAAGTGGATGATGGAAGTACACATATGTTCAAATGACAAAAATTCTCCACATATATCACATCTACTCTAGATGAATGAGTGAGGACCAACCCATGGTATTGCTAGCTCATTTGGATAATTGAGAGGCACAATCTATTGTCCCAACTGCAAGAATCTCTCTACTGTGTAGATCTTTGATAAGAACTCAATTAGTTGTGGACTCTATAGTCTTACAATCCCTCCTATATGTAATATTAAATATGGAAAGGAGATTGGAAGATAATGTGTAATTTTGTAAATTTCATCCTATGCAATTTCACATTCCATAAGTCTCCCTTTTAGATAAATTAAAGATAATAAGACAATGCTCCTTTTACCCCATTTAAATTTTATCCTTAATAGCTTAACCCATTCATTTCCTATTGATAAGGAATATTTATAATGTTGGTGAACACACATCACACAAACTCCTACATGCCACATGAACATCTTGAATAGATTCTCGATTGTAGTAGCCATTAAGATCTTATGTTTCTTGCCTACGAGTCAATGTAATGCCTCTACTAGCTCATAGATAGGATAGGATGACCCTTGAATGTTTATTAAATTCCTCAAACTCTTTATATTGTAAATAGATCAATAAATCTCTTCATCTATCATTCTTCTCTAAGCTCTCTATCATCTTTTATATTCTCTTGCTCTCTCATTCTCACAAAAAATCTTTGTAGAACTTCTTTCTCTTAATTTTGTCATGTCCATTAACTCAAGACAAGAATCATAGGCTATTTTTAAGACTCTTGTTATTTAATTTTAAATAGTCTCATCTATATGATCTTGCCTTTATTCATTTAATAACATTCATGATAGGGGTTCTCCTCCTTGTGGGGTTTATTTCTATCACATGTGTATTATACCCATGATAGGGGTTCTCCTCCTTTGTGGGTTTTGTTTCTATCACACATATTTTCTTTATATGTTTCATTATCTCAATCCTACCTAGCTATCCATGGAGGTGGAAACATTGAAATGGGGGTTTGACTAAGGCAAACCCCTAAATAGCCCCAACATTTTTCCGCAATCTTATAAATGTGTTGGTATTGGAGACATTTATCTACTAGAAGCTTCATCTCCTGGCTTGTTGTGAATATTTTCTTCCTCTTCTCTCATTTTATCATCCATATTTTATTTAGTTTAAAGTACTTAAATTTATATTATTTGTTGTTATTTTCTCATAAATTATAATATTTTTAGTTATGAGAACTATTAGTGGTCACTTAGTCATTTTCTAATAAATTTTTAGTTTTTGCTCCATACGATATGCTAGTGTGTTGTAGGGACATCCATGCACTACAATAGAGTCCTTGGATGAGAACGTGTCAGCTTGTCCATAAGACCTCCATGACCTACTCTTTTTGTTTCTAGAACTCTCATCTTTTAATTCTATGTAAAACATAAATAAACAGTCTTTCATCATTTTATCCTATCACCTTAGGTATGTCCTTTGAGGTAGTTGAGGGATATTTTCTCCTTGAGACCTCATCATCTTGGGAGTAGCAAATACCCTCCTCTAAATTTTGGTGACCCCAAAATGAGTGCACCTTCTTCCAAAACCAATGTCATTTTAAAATTATTAAACCCTTCAACTCCTCTTAAGTTCTCTTGTTTCTTGGAGTTGGTAAGGTTGTGCATTGTAAGCACTCCTCTATGAGCTTTACAACCCAATATACTACCTCTAGACACATAGTAAGAATTATCTTTAGTCCTACCTTACCCCTAGAAAGGTATAGTCCTACTAGAATTTGTCTAATGTTTCTAGTAATCATAATCCTTTTGGATCTCAACCAAAATGTGTTGGTCTTTCCCCTTTGAAATCTCCCCTAGGGTCTTCATCCTCTAAGGTTTACAAAGCTTCTCTTAGGGTTCCATTTGAATGGGTTAAATACTTGGAGGAGATTCTTAGATAATTTGAATATTTTCTAAATCCTGGTAACATGTACACTCAAGCTACTCCGATTGTAAGTAGTTTGAAGAACTTAATTATCTCAGAATGTAAGGGCCTTGAGTTGCTTTGTGTGCTATCTAACATAGTTGAGATCCATGTATCTTCATATGCATTGGTTTTGAGTCAATCTAAATACCTATCTAGATATCATTAGTAATCAATTGAATCTTATAATGACTATGGTATTTGTGTATATGATGGACACTAATCCTTCTACACCTTCCATAACTTCCACTAACAATAAAAATACTATGTTTTTCACCCTATTAATTCTAGAATCAACATATTTCACACTCTTTTGGGGTACAACATTCCTTCTCTTCTTGAACGTATACCTTGAACCTCTATTTCCATAGAAAATCTGCCTCCCTCACCCTCTAATCCTATTTTGAACACCCTATTATAAAATATGGGCTAGATGTAGTTGCAATTAGCTAGCTTAGCCAATGTCATCTCTCGTTCTACTTTGCAACCTTACTATTATTGTAGTCCTTTTTCCTTGAACATTCTAAATGTTTATTCCCCAAGGGTTGGAGATTTGAAAATTCAATAAATATAATGGTAGGGGTGGGTATGTGCAGGATCATGATGGGTCAAAAAGTGGCGATATGTAAGCCATATGATGGCCCAAAAGGCTGACGACGTTTTTTTTACCCAAGATTGATGAAATGAAAAGGGTTTTTAGAGGAGATTCTCAGCTTTCCACCAATATAAATTATGCTTTATTTTTAATTTAATAAATAATTATTATTCATTTTCTATTAGAATTATGAATAAAGTCCTAATTGATAGGTTGATTGAAAAAAATCTATAACTTTCAAAAGGTATCACAGTTTTTGAAACCGAAACATGCATCACATTCTATGCTTTGCATACTATAGGATTAAAAAAAAAATTGAATTTCATGAATTTTTGACCAATTTAAGGTGGTTAGACAGACGAGCTTTTATATTTTTTAAAAGTTGTAATAAAAAATTCATAATTAATTATTTACTAGGAAATCAATTATAAAAAAATATGCGTCACATCGGGACATGAGTCCTCTACTTATATCTAAAATATTATAAAAAAATATTATCATTTTATTGTGGTTAGGGTGGTCAGACAGACACCTACTTCTTATTTTTACCCTGAAATTTAAATACTACTGCATTGAAATTTCGAATTTTCACCAAATAGATTTTAAAAAAAAAATAAAGGTCTAGTAGTTCAGAAACTACATTGAATTTGCTATAGATTCTATTTTTACATTTTTTTGAAATAATATAGATAACTTATTCAAATTTTTATGTCAAGTTGTCTAACTCTGATTTTTTGTCTTTTTATTGCCACTGAAGGGTATGTTTTTTCCATGATGATCCTGCACAGATTCGGGTGATCCGCAAAATCATGTCTCATCATTCAGTTTTGTGTGCAGTGATTTCCTAGAATATTGTTTTTATTCAAATGCACCTTTCAATTTAGCTATTGATAACCCTTTCCTCTCCTCTAAACTTGTGTCTTTTAAAAATGAAGGAAAACAACAAAAAGGTTTTGTAGAGAGTTTTTAAAAACCAAGAAATCTAAGGAATACCCCTCCCCCCAACTAATGATACGAAGAGACCTAACTTAGTGGGTATGGTTTTGATGGAGAGTTATATTAAAATTAGTGGAAAGTCAATTAAGATATGTAGTATGCACAAATGAACTAAGTGACACCACTAGCCACTACTACATGGCATCAATCAAGGAAATCAAGAGGCCATATGATTTTTGTGGATAGGTTCAATTGAAGCTAGGAGATATTAATATTTCTCTCTCAAGTTTTGAAATGGTTCTAGAAGTCCACCCTAAGAACTATGAGAGCTTAAAATATTTAGGCCATATATATACTTAGCAAGGGTAGGTAGAGAAGGATTTAAAAATTTTAAGAAAGGAAACTTGCATAGATCCAAATGATGCCCATGAATTTATAAACATGGGTTACTTATTAATATCGTCAGACCCTAGTGCAGCCTTATATTATCTTAAGATGCCAAAGTCTGCTTTGAAGAGGAGTAGAGAAGAAGTACCCATTGAATTGTTAAACAACATTGGGGTTCTTCATTTTTCAGCATGATGAACTATAGTTGGCTCAACAAAATTTTATGGAGGAATTAGGAAATGATGTTCTTCCTCTACATAAATATTTGTGGTTATTTGAAACAAGAGCTATCTCAGTCAACTGTTCCACAAGAAAATGTTGCCCTATGAAGAAAAAATGGTTTTCTAAATGATTCAATGCCATTACATAGTACAGGTATAATTCAAAGGCTCTATGAATCTTTTCCATTCCTTCATGAAAACTACCTTTTTCACTAATTGTGATAATCCTACAATTAAAAAATGCACAAAACATACCACAAATATTTTCCGCATTTCAAACAACAAAACTGCCAAAAAAAAGTGTTTAAAACCGATAAAAAATTGTGAATAAAATCACGTTGATTTTCATGGAAAAAAAAACCATGAGACCATAGCTTGTTGCTTAGTATTATGCTTTGATATATTTTTTCCAAGCATCCATAGCTTGGTTGAAATCATTTGTTTTAGGATTTTAGCCATAGAAGCAAGACAATGAACTATTTGATAAAATGCTCTGGTAGACATGTATGAAAAATATGGTAGCATAGATAAGACAATGAGCATTGGAAAAAATTCCTCAAAGAAATGTGGTTTCATGGTGATGGAATTCCATGATGAATTCCATGAAAAACAAATTGTTATGGATTGTCATGGCATTCCATCACTATGAGACCGCATTTCTTTGAGGCATTTTTTCAACTAGTTCACTTGCTTTTCTGTGTTATTGCTTACTATTATACTTTGATAAAAAAATTCCAAGCATCCATATCTTGTTCGAAAGAAATTATTTTTTTAGGATTTTAGCCATAGCAACAAGGTAGTGAATTTTTTTATTAAAAAAATAGTTTTTTTCCTGGGTATGTGTAGGATCATGGAAAAAATAGGCCCTTAAGTGGCAATGAAAATTCAGAAAATCAGAGTTAGGCAACTTGACGTAAAAATTTGAATAAGTTATCTATATTATTTCAAAAATATGTAAGAATAGAATTTTTAGAAAATTGAATGTAGTTTCTAAACTACTAGGTTTATTTCAAAAGAAAAAAAATCTATTTGGTGAAAATTTGAAATTTAAATGCAATAGTACTTAAATTTTAGGGAAAAAATAAGTAGGTGTTTGTCTGACCACCCAAACCACAATAAAATGGTAATATTTTAGATATAAGTACAAGACTCATGTCCTGATGTGATGCATATATTTTTTTAATTTGTTTCCAAATAAATAATTAATTATGAATTTTTTATTAAAACTTTTAAAAAACTATAAAAAATTTGTATGTCTGACCACCTTAACTTGGTCAAAACTTCATGAAATTAAATATTTTTGTTTTAGTCCTATAGTATGTGAAGCATAGACTATGACACATATTTTGGATTCAAAAAATGTGATACCGTTTGAAAGCTATAGATGTTTTTCAATCAGCCTATCAATCAGGACTTTAGTCATAATTCAAATAGAAAATGAATAAAATTGTTTATTAAATTCAAAGTAAAGCATAATTTATATTGGTGAAATTTGAGAATCTCCTTCAAAAACCCTTTTCATTTCATCAATTTTGGATAAAAATAAGCCACATAGGCCATCATATCACTTACATATCAGCACTTTTTGGCCCATCATGATCCTGCACATACTCGTCTCTTATTCAACAATTTTTTCAATTTTGTCATCTATCAACATCTAGTTATCAGTTATGCAATGTGAAGCAATAATTTAAATTTGAAAGATGTATAATGCAATGTAATCGATAATTTGAATATCAATAATGAACATTTGTGATTTAATAATTTACATATAGATCTCTTAACATTAGGTGAACTAAGTCTCCTCATTACAAACAAAGAAATGATCTCTTAGGTCTAACTAACAATAAAAACTAGAAATATGTGAATGAGGTGTTGTGAAATAATATTTTAAGTGAAATCAATTAGTGCCTATTCCTATTGGGAAATGGAGTCAAGATGTGGGTGATATATGTGTCTTACTTTTGGCTGCAACTCTAATTATTTGGCACAATGAGACTCTATAATTTGCATAGATGTTTGATGATGCAGTTATCTGGTTCTTCTTATTGTATCAAATAAGACTTCCAAGTTACTATGATTTATTTAAAGGGATTTACTCCTTACTTGAGGGAACCAATTAAAATAAATCACACAATGATAGAAATTTTATATTGACAAATTAAACATATACTTGATATACTTAATTTGAATAATAAAGAAATATTAAATGGGAGACAACCATAGAATCATACACAATATTATCAACAAATAATTGAGACCAAAATTCAAGCACGAGATTAAATCTTCTTCTCTATTTATTACTTCAAATGGATATTACAATATAATAGAAGTCTCCTCATTTATGTTTCTATATGTGTCGATGATGATGTTATCAAAACTCAGTCGTGGTTTCTCTTTTATAAGAGAAGAAACAAGCTTTAGATCATTACAAAGTATGGCATGGTTTCAAAATTCATGCCTCTTCATATAAACTAAACATTAGTTTCGTTTAAAACATAATTAAGAGAAAATAGAGAAAGTAGACAATATTGATCGGAAGCCCCTAACACTTGCAATGCACTTGTAGTTCATTAATCAACACAAGAGACTCGTGATCATCCTGATCTGGCAAAGTCCCCCTCTCCATGATAGAGTTTTTGAAGGCTCAATTCTTCCACTACAACATCTTTAAGGCCCTATTCTTCTATAGGAACCAAATACTTTTTCTCCCATTAGTATACTATGTAGTCATGAGGCCATTTATATTCTTGAATATTTGATATATTTGTTAGGTGGCTCATCCATCTATTGTCAAGTAACCATCTGCCATCTATAATGAATTTAGAATATCTGGTATCCAAGGCTATTATTCCATCCATGATCAAATTGAGGCTGTGGACAATCAATTCACCATCCTTTTGTAAATGAGAAATCTAATTAGGATTTTGTTTTCCAATTTCCTTTCTCCATTCATTGAGATTTTTCAATTGGTCATCATTGTTTAATATCCTTGGCACAAGCCACTTCTTCAATGTATGGAATAATTCCATCCTTATTTTGATCTTCTAATCTTCTCCATTTATATACTAAGATTCATCTATAACTATCTTAGCCATCTCCATAGTTGGCTTCAAAGTTGAAGGAGCTTCCACACTTCTCTGTAATACCCAGCATAAAGTCACCAAGGTATGATGAATTGGCTACCACTTCTCGAAAAATAGGATTCATTATAAGTGCATGAGCTTTCACCTAGTCAATTGCTTGGGATAATGAAGTGTAGCAATCATACACACTTTCCAATTTTTCCTCTATCCGTTTGATCCTATGATCCAAGGATTTTTCCAAGACATTGATAATGATTTGGCCCCTCACTCCCTCCTTGGTTTCATTATTCTATTTTTTCAACTCTTCGATCTCCTATCTTAGTACATTCATTTGTTTAGAGGATGCATTGTCTATATCGATTGATTGGGTAGTAGGAGATTGACACAATAATATTCATTTACTTTGTGAGGGTCCTACTCTCTTCAATTTACTTTTCAGTCCTACATTTCTATGAATAGTTTATTTACCTCATCATTTAAGAATTTATGTTACTTTTCATATTTTGTCAATTTTCTTTACATTTCCTTAACAACAGCTCAAGTGAACATGGTTGAGTGCATTGTCATGGTTGCAGATTCTAAATGAGATGTGTCCTTCAATGTTTTGACCATAGCCATTCCTATCAACTCTTGTACCACATCTAATAACCTTGTTTTTTGTGTATTTCTTTACTTGGCCCAAAATGCCAAGGTCTCAATCTTAGGCTTCTACCCTGTACCACTTATCCCCTCATCAAAATCAAATTCAACAATCACCATGGGTCTTCTTGTGTTCTTACTTGGTTAAGTAATAATATCTCCTTTAGTTCCATACCCAAGATATTGAGTATATTACTCTTCAAAACCATATCCCTAGCTTCTTGTTTCATAATATCAACATTATCAATTCTCAATTCATTGAAAGTTTGGGCTACAATATGATTGTGCTATAAATCTTCAACACCCATCTTGTTTGTCTCTACCCTTTCTTCAAACTCTCTCATTTTCATTTTAACCTAGAAATCCTTAAATTTATGGGTCTTAATGAAATCATCTTCAATAAATTTGTGATTTTTAATTTCCCTCTCATCATCTTGCATTTCCCTTTCTCCCTACATATGGGTATCAATTTTATCCTCTAGTTTATAAGCTTAAGTTTCATGGGATGGTTGATCAACTACCACAACATCATCCTTCAAACTCCTCAATATATTGGCCACTTCTTTTCTCATTGCATAGGATACAAATCTATGTGGCTCTTGTGGCTCTTGTGTATTTTGTTTTTTAGGAAGTGGTTGTTGAAGAGGTGATTCTTAAGGAACATGACATACTGAAATAGTGTTAGGAGATGGCTTTGAAATTTGAATACCACTTGGCCTTTTGGGAGATAGTTTGTTGGGCCTCTTCTCCTCTACTATAGTATGAGACACATTTAATTCATTAAACTTATCAAATATCAAATTTATCCTCTTAAGAGGATCTGCTTCTTCTATAAAATACCCCAAGAAGTCACCTTTCTTCTTCTTTATTTCTTCCTACATCTTCATCATCGTCTTCCATTTTCTTTTCCTCTGATATAAATCTTGGGGAGTGAAGAAATTTCTAATCACATCCTCTTCATAATCCACTTGATGAGTTATTGTGTTCTTTATGAGTAGGTTTTGTCTTATAAAATTCATATGGCCCTCAAGGTCAAAAACCCTTTCACTTTCGGGCTTCAGAGAATATCTTGTCTTAAGGTAATGTTGTAATTCTTCAAGGGTGTCATATCCAATAGATAATTCTTCACATGTTATCAAGTTAGGTAGAAATTCACCCTTCTTTTGTTTCTTCATGACATCCTTTTCCATCCATAACATCTATCACATAAATTCTAAAAAGGCTATCCAAAGAGGAACACATTTTGGTAATATATGTGGGGCTTGTGGGAACCCATAAATCTTGATTATTATGACATCTTGTAGAAAAAACCAATCACAAAAGTTATGAGTATGACCTTGTTCTAGTTTCAAAGACAAGGGCCTCAATAGTTGTAGTATAGGTGTGTGTAATCTTGGAGATGAGTGGCCAAGAACTCTCATAACTTTGTACACAAATTCATCATGGAACACTAAATAATCAAATTTTTGGCATTTACTATGGTCCCATTTATAACGCCATTGTTGTATGGGTAGAAAGTTCCCTTTTTGATCAACCTTACCCAAACACATCCTTTTGGTCCATCTATCTTTGTTCTGGAACAATATCAAGTGACATAAAAAAGAATAGTGCCTAGATGTTATAGGGGCCCTATTCTCTCTAACTTATAGGAAGCATTCATGCAATGCCTTCTCAAGTTATGAGGAAAATTCATATTCAATGTTTGTCTTGAGGTTTTGAATTCTCATAGCCATCAACATCAAACTAATTGTCATTTGTTCTGTGCATCTATTCCAAGTACTTGACAAAAAGAAAAGTAGGTTTTCTTGAAATAAATATAAAAATTTTGTACATCAAATGGTATGATGGTAGAGGGGGAGATATGTATCACCTTTTTGTTAACACCCCTTTTCCTGTGTATGGGGAGTTCATCCCTTCTATGTGTTCTCCTTAACCTAGTATATTCTTCCTCGCTCTTTTGCAAGTCAATCATAATGAGGGCCTATTTGTTTAGATTGAAGTATTCAATGATTGTAGCTTTTGTTAATATTACCAATGGTGCCCATCTATTATCCTCATAGACATGGTAGCAAGGTGGTAATTATGGGATATAACTCTAATGAACTCCACATGTATGAAGAGATTCAGGAAAAATAGCTTAGCTAAATCTAATATCCATGGATTTGATACTAGAATTCTCCCTTCCCTCCTCAAAACATGAATAAGGGCATCCCTACAACCATGAGCTATATCATTGAAAAAATTCTTGTATCCTTTCTCAGTCGAGTTAGGAAAGATAACTAAGATAGACTATTGTAATGATCTCTTACCCTTTTAGGCTCTTCCTTCTTAGTCTCAGGTTCTTTCTTTTTAGGAAACATGATACCTAATGTTGATCTCTTTTTACCCTTAGGTTCTTCCTTCTTAGTCTTAGGTTCTTTCTATTTAGGTGAAATGATCTCTACTGTCAACCTCTACTCGAGCTTTCTAAGTGTTTAAATACATTATTTCAAACAATTCTATGCTTGTAAAGCTTCTTTAGTATGTTCAGTGTACTTACCCAATATGTGTTAGTTGCAGAACTTCACACTATTGAACTCCTAGCTTCCTGCATGTGAATCCTTGCAAATGAATACCAAAACAATTTCGAGTTCTTAATTTTAATGTCTTATGATTTTGGTCATGTCATCATTAATATCAACCTTATGCCAAATATTATGTGATCAACTCATATTTCAAGTTTGAATGTGTGTCAATGATTTTCACAAGATCTAAGGATTGTTAAGAGTTATGCATTTAATATCATAACTAGTAATAATACCCTCACAGTCTGTACTACAACACCACCACCTCTTTCTTTAACTAGTGCAGGATAGCAGGCCCATGAATCCTTTTATTTATCAAACTTACCATTGTATTGTTGTCTTGAGATTTCTCTATCTCGAGCTAGTGGGGTGTATAGCACTATACCACAAGCTTCCTTATGCTTCATTGTGGGGTTGTAGGAATCTTACCATACTACTACTCTTTATTATCTCCTTCCTTGTGGGATGGTGGGTTGTTCCCTACTATACCACACTATTCACTTTTCCTTGTTGTGGTACTACAATTATAATGGAATTAAGCTCATTTATACCACCCAACTGCATCTTATTATAACACCCCCATGGGAATGTAGTGAATAGTTTTATGTTGTTTATTATATATTGCAAGCCTGCTAAGGGTTCAAATTTTTGCTGCAAGATTGTAGATAAGGACTTTTATGAATGTAAAATAGCAAGACATGTTTTTGCTTTGTATAGATCTCTTAGCGTCAGTCAGACCTAAAAAATTATATGTTTGTTTTATAGTGGGGAGGCTTAGTCAAAAATAAAAAGGAATATAAGGGTCAAGGCTTAGGTCATGGAGCTCAAGGTTAATTGTGATGATGGGACTAGGAAAAATTTGAAGGTTTTAACTATTGGGAAATTATGTCTCAATTTCCAGTCTTGTGCCTCTATCAGAAAAGACTTGGCAAAAAATGCATCATTTCTACCCTTACCACTTTACCGTGGCATTTTGTTTAAGCCTTGGTGGTACCATGGTGAAAGGGTTGGTGATTTTTGCCTTAGCACGCATCGTGTCTTCCATCACCATGGTGGTTGTGGTAGGTAGCTAGCAATCTATCACACTGTTTACCGCTGCACCGTGGGCAGTGATCAGACCAACCGCAGTGTCCGTGGTAAGCATCCAGTGATAAAGCTGGCAGTTTGGCAGACCGCCACTACCTTACCGCGGTAAGCAAGGGCACTCACCGCGATGACTGTAGTGAGACCATTGGTGGTCTACCAGGTAGTCATTGCCCTACTGCGAGGTGGCCTGGCGGCCTCCATGGTAGCATGGTATGATTGCCTATAGTCTACCTGGCTGTCACCGCCACACTGCAAGGAGACTTGGAGAGCTCGGCAGTAGACTGAGAAAGGCCAAGGGTGGGTCGAGTGAGCTCACTGCCATATTGTGATAGGGTAGAATGAGCTCGGTAATGGCGTGGTGGAGGTAGTGTGAGCTCGGATGAGCTCAGATCTCAATCAACCAAGTTTGACTCACTTGGACCAAAATTCAAAGTAGCATGTGAATGAAAGATGGACATGTGGCTCAGTGTCAAACATCCTATTGGCTAAAGGCCAAAATGATAATGCAGTTAATACTTGACTTGTTTAGTTGATGAACATGATTCAATATGGGAAATGAATTTATTATCTGGGCGGCCCGATGCAAAGGAGATATGTCATTGAAGATCGGTTTCTTGATTGGGTGATTGGTGCATGAACCTGAAGGTCTGCGATTGGTTGAGACATTGAATGCAAATGTAAGACTTGACAGTCGAATAAATTATTTTATATGTAAACCAAAAGGTGATGGCTTTTGTAAGTTGGAAGGTAAGTCAAGTTGAGTTGTATGAAGTAACTCAAACTTAGAGTGTTTTTGAATAATTCATTGTATACTTGAAACAAGTATTGTAATAGTGAGTGCATGTAATAACTCTAGTGCTATTGTGAGCTAATCAGAGAGTGAAGACTGAACTTTGTATGTAATCTTTTCATTACTGCAATACAAACTATCTTTGCTTGGTGTGGTGGGTTTTTTACCTGAAAAGGTTTTCCCACGTAAGTACTTGTGTTAATCTGTGAATTCTTATTCTTTGTTTATCTCTTTTATGTTGTATGTATTCATCTCAGAAGTTTTTTAAGAAGCTATAGAATTTGTTTTTGCTCTTCTCCTTTGTTGTATTAGTGTTAGGGAGGTATTCTACACTGTCCCTTTTCTCCCTGCAAGTGGTATCAGAGCCTGGCTAGTTGTGTTATCCTTGATAGAAAGGTTAGTTTTTTGTGCTAATATTGTTCTAGTGGGATTCTTGCAAAGTTAAAACTTGTTTCTGTCTAAGATGGTGACTACATCAGGTAGAGTAGAGATTGAAAAATTCAATGGCATGAACCTTGAGTTATGGAAACTCAAAATGGAATACTTTCTTGTGGATAGAGACCTTTGGGTAGAAGTGTCTAGAATTATACCACAAAATATGAAACAAGAGGATTGGGACCTTGTAGATAGAAAAGAAAGAGGTCTGATAAGACTAAGTCTGGCCAATTCTGTACTCTTGAACGTCCATGAGGAGATGTTTGCAGCTTCATTATGGAAGAAGTTTGGTGATATTTATCAAGGAAAGTCTCTGGTAAATAAGTTATTCCTAAGGAAGAAACTGTACTCCTTGAAGATGGAAGAAGGTGCATCTATTGCAAACCATCTGAACTCATTAAACATGAGCATTACTTCACTGGCATCTATAGGTGTACAGGCTGAGGAGGAGGATCGTTTCATGCTCCTTTTGTGTTTGTTTCCTGACAATTGGGGTCATCTTGCAATGGCTATTAGAAGTACAACCACTACTTTCAAGATGGAAGACATTGTTACCTCACTGCTACCTAAAGAGATGCGAAGGAAGTCTTCAGATATGGCCAAAGAGGCTCTTTATGTTTGAGGTAGACCAAATGAGAAAGGCAAGAAGAAGGACAAGAAGTCCAAATCCAAATCTATAGGGAGTTCAAAGTCTCCTAGTAAAGATTCCAAGGTGAAATGCTAGAATTATGGGCAACCTAATCATATCTGAAAGGATTGTAAGGAGGAGAAGAAGAAGAATGCTTCAGACAATGACACTTCTCGGAGTGATGCAGATGCCTTCATGGTAGCCTTGGCAACTCAGGCATCAGATGATGTATGGATGGTTGACTCGGGTGCATCCTTTCACATGACATTCCATAGAGAATGGTTCTCTAAGTATGAGAAGTATGATGGTTGAAAGGTTTACCTAGCAAGTTATTCAACGCTAGAGATTGTTGGTAGAGGTAGAGTTAGAATTTAGTTTCCTAACGGTAGAGTCAAACGGATTGGTGGCGTACTACACATACCAGGTTTGGCTTGTAATCAACTTTTTTCCAGTAAGCTAAACGATGCTGGTGTAGAAGTATCTTTATTAAGTAAAGTATGTGAGATGGCTAGAGGTGTGATGGTGTTGGCTAAGGGTGTCCATATAGGAACTTTATACAAGTTGGATGCACATCTTTTTCAATGCAACAGTGCCTTTGTAAAGTCAAGCAAAGTTGTTCCTATAGAGGAAGATGAAGACACTTCTTTGTTTGCAAATGCTTTGAAGGTAAAAATACCAGTAGAGAAGACTATGTTGTGGCATCATAGAATTGGTCACATAGGCAAGAAAGGTTTAAAAAAATTGAAGAATAAAAATCTTGTAGAAGGGCTTGATGACTATAACCTTGAGTTCGATTTTTGCGAACACTATATCTATGGAAAACAACACCGTGTTTCATTTTACTCGAGTCCTCATAAATCTTTTGGTATAGTGGATTATGTTCATTCTGATGTGTTTGGTCTAGTTAATATTCCTTTGTTATCGAATTCTAGATATTATGTTTCTTTTATTGATGACTGGTCAAGAAGGGCATTTGTATACTTTCTTAAAACTAAATCAGAAGTGTTCAGTTGGTTTAAAGAATTTAAAACTTTGGTTGAGAATCAGACTAGAAGGAAAATCAAATGCTAGAGGACAAACAATGGCGGTGAGTTTTGTTCTGCATATTTCGAAAGGTACTACACAAATCATGGAATTAAAATAAATAAAACTACACCTTATACTCCACAATAGAATGGAGTTGTTGAAAGGTTGAACAAGACGTCAATGGAAAAGGCAAGGAGTGGTGCTGGTCTGGAGTAGAAGTTCTAGGCTGAGGGTTTGGCTACAATATGTTATCTAGTAAATCGTTCTCCTTCCTCTACTCTTGTTGATAAGACACCTTTGGAAGCATGGTCTGGTAAGAAGTCCTCTCTAAGGCATGTTTGTGTCTTTGGCTATGAGGCATATGCATATGTGCCAAATGAGAAAAGATCAAAGTTGGATAACAAGTCTGTTAAATGTATCATCATCGGTTATGACGTTGGTGTGAAGTGATACAAGCTTTGGAACCCTGTTATTGAGAAGGTTATGTACAATAGAAGTGTGATATTTCATGAGCTGAAACCTTCAGTAAATGATCCACAACTCAAGACATATCAAAGAGAAAAGAAGAATGATGCAGTTGAGATTCCTCAAACTCCAGAAAATGAAGAATTGCATGGTGTACTTGAGACTAAGGAGAGCTCAAATAGCTCTGAGAGTTCTAAAGATGAAGAACCACAACCTTAGCTAGTAAGAATGTCTACATGTGAAAAATGACAACCTGAGAGGTATGGTTTCTCTATGTTAGATTCAAACTGTGCCTATGCCTTGATTACTAGCACTGATAAGCCTAGGTAAAAGAAGCAATCAACATATCTGATTCGAATTCCTAGCTTGAAGCCATGAATGAAGAAATGGATTCATTGAAGAAGAATGAAACCTATGATTTGGTACCTTTGCTTGAAGGGCGAAAATTTGTTGGTTGTAAGTGGGTGTCCAAAAAGAAGATTGGTCTTGATGGCAATTTTGAGAAGTATAAGGCAAGATTGGTTGCAAAGGGATTTTTCCCAGATTGAGGGAATTGATTATGGATTGTTTTTTCCCCTCTAGCAAAGTTGACATCTATCAGATTTATGTTGTCATTGGCAGTAGTGCATGACTTTGAAATTGAGAAAATGGATGTGAAGACATCGTTTCTCCATGGTGAGCTAAAAGAAGATATTTATATGTCCTGACCTAAGCACTTCATTGAAAATGGTAAACAAAATCTAGTCTGTAAGTTAAAGAAATCTCTATATGGTTTGAACCAATCTCCTAGAATGTGGTACCAGAAATTTGGCACATTTTTGTTGTCTATGGGGTTTGTGAGATCAAAATTTGATCATTTTGTTTATTATAAATCTGAAAATGATTGTGTGTTTGTTATTACCCTGTACGTGGATGATATGTTTTTCATAGGGAATAGTAAGTCTATGATTTCTGATCTTAAATCTCAGTTGTTTGGAAAGTTCGAAATGAAAGATCTAGGTGCAACAAGGTATATTCTAAGAATGGAGATAACCAAGGACAAAATGAGCAAAAAACTTTGGGTAAGTCAAAGTAAGTATGTCAATATAGTTCTGCAGAGATTTGGTATGGATGATTGCAATTAGCTAGTTGCTCCAATTCTGCAAGGACTGAAACTATCTGTTGAAGATTGTCCAAAGTCTACTACTGAGATGGAGGACATGACCAGGGTGTCATATGCAAGTGGCATTGGCTATTTAATATATGCGATGGTCTGTACAAGGCCAGACATTGCCCAAGTAGTGGGAGTTCTCAGCCGATTTATCAAAAATTCAGGAAGATCACATTGGGATACTATGAAGAGAGTGTTCAAATATTTGAAGGGGACCTCCGACTATGCTCTATGTTACCATGGAAATTTGGTTGCATCATAGAGAACACTCAACATTCGTGGATATGTTGATTCTGATTGGCAGGGGACATTGATAGTAGAAGATCCATCAGTGGATACACGTTCATGTTAAATGGTGGACCAGTCAGTTGGATGAGCAAGCAACAAGTTGTTGTTGCTTTATCCATTACTGAGGTAGAGTACATGGCAGCAACTCATGCCTACAAGGAAGTAGTTTGGTTGAGTCATTTGTATTCAGATATTGGTTATAATGTAGGGCATATTACTATTTTTTGTGACAGGCAGAGTGCCATTTGTTTGGCAAAGAACCTAACTTTCCATGCCAGGAAAAAGCACATTGATGTGCAGTATCACTTCATGAGGGACATGGTAGAAGATGGAAAGGTCTATTTTGAAAAGGTTTACACTTTGAAGAATGTTGCAGATGCATTAATGAAGCCAATGAGCACATACAAGTTTAGATGGTGCACAAAATCGATGGGCCTTAGGGCCTATGACCATCAGTAAATTTTTGAAGTCTAGAGGAATTTGGAAATCTTTGCCAAGTGGGAGCTTGTTGGGAAATTATGTCTCAACTTCTAGTCTTGTGCCTTTATCAAAAAAGACTTGGTGAAAAATGCATTTCTGCCCTTACTGCTTTACCGCAGTGGTTTGTTTAAGCCTTGGTGGTACCAGGATGAGAGGGTTTGCAGTTACTGCCTTACTATGCACGGTGTCTTCCCTCACCATGGTGGTCATGGTAGGTGGCTAGCAGTCTGTCACGCCGCTTAACACCACACCATGGGTGGTGATTAGACCAACCTCGGTGTCCATGATAAGCCGCCAGCGGTAAGGCTAGCGATTTGCCAAACCACCACTGCCTTACCACAGTGGCCGCAGTGAGACCATTGGCAGTCTGCCAGGAAGTCATCACCCTACCGTGGGGTGGCCTAGTGGCCTCCGTGATAGCATGGTATGACTGCCTACGGTCTACCTGGCCATCACCGCCACACTGCGAGGAGACTTGGAGAGCTCAGCGGTAGACCAGGAAAGGTCAAGGGTGGGTCAAGCGAGCTCATCGCCATACTGTGATAGGGTAGAATGAGCTCAGTGGTGACATGGTGGAGGTAGTGCGAGCTTGAATGAGTTCAGAGCTTGGTCAACCAAGTTTGACTGACTTGGACCAAAAGTCAGAGCAGCAAGCAAATGAAAAATGGACATGTGGCTTAGTGTCAAACATCCTATTGGCTAAAGGCCAAAATGATAAACCAATTAATACTTGACTTGTTCGGTTGATGAACATGATCCGATATGGGAAATGACTTTATTGCTTGGCCAGCCCGATGCAAAGGAGATCTGTTAGTGAAGATCAGTTTCTTGATTGGGTGATTGGTGCATGAACCTGAAGGTTTGTGATTGGTTGAGACATTGAATTCAAATGTAAGACTTGACAGTCGAATATATTATTTTATATGTAAACCAAAAGGTGATGACTTTTTTAAGTTGGAAGCTAAGTCAAGTTGAGTTGTATGAAGTAACTCAAACTTAGAGTTTTTTGAATAATTCATTGTATATTTGAAACAAGTATTGTAATAGTGAGAACATGTAATAACTCTAGTGCTGTTGTGAGCTGATCAGAGAGTGAAGACTGAACTTTGTATGTAATCTTTTCATTCCTGTAATACAAATTGTCTTTGCTTGGTGTCGTGGGTTTTTTACCTAAAAAGGTTTTCCCACGTAAATACTTGTGTTAATCTATAAATTATTATTCTCTAATTATCTCTTTTATGTTGTATGTATTCATCTCAGAAGTTTTTTAAGAAGCTATAGAGCCTATTTTTTCTCTTCTCCTCTGTTGTATTAGTGTTAGGGAGGTATTCCACATTGTCCCCTTTCTCCCTTCATTAACACACCTCATGATGAACTAGACTATGTTCTTCCTTCATCCTACTTGTGTTATATTTTTATGAGTTCTTTTCTTGTGAATATATCCCTAAGGAAATTTTTTATGATACCTGTAATTGTAAACATCTTCTTGGTTTTTGACTACAAATTCTTTTTAATCTATAAACTGAATTCTATTTTAAGTTTCCATTTGCAGTTATTAGCAGATTGGAAATTCAATAGTTATCAAATTATGAACTCAATAAATTTTTACTGATTCAAGTTTCTGATTTATACAATATTGTTTACCAAGGACTTCAAGGAACAAGGAAAATGACTGTAAGGTGCAAATTAGATTATAGTGATCATAATGTTGAAATTTCAATGACAAATTATGAGCACTTGGATAGTGAAAAAATGGCCAAGAATAATGAATATTTATCAAAAGTCTTGGTTTGACAGACAAGCAAGTTGTAAATCCACTAATTAGTATATTATTTGTTTAATTGTGTTTAATAAAATTTTATAAGCAAAAACTTTATGTATATAAGACATAATATGATATATTTTTTTGTTTTATAGTAAATAAAAAGAGTGTAAAGGAAATGTGCAGAAAAAACAAAAGGAAAGAAAAGATACAATGTCATCATCTTAGAGAAGCCAATGCATTTGTGATTCAAAAAATGCAGTCGGTGAAAACAATAGTTGTGATGATGTGCAACCTGATATAGCACATAGTGATGTACAATTTCATGATGATCTCTTAGCACAAAGTCTAAGAGAGTTTATTGAACAACATCAAAGCAAAGGGACAATGGGTTTGCAAATGATTTTTTCATCATTAAAGGATGTGTTTGAAGTGAAATTTGTGGAGACCGATACTGATCTAGCTGCTCATACCACCCCTGATGTGGCGAAGGAGCATGAAGTTCTAGTTAATGAATTTCATGAAGAGAGACTACTAATTGCATCTACTATGCCTTAGAGTGCACCTGGTGCATCTAGAAATTTTGATGGAACTAGTGGATCAACCAGAAATACTAGTAGTGGTTTAATAGAAGATGTGTCTCCTTTTGTCAAAATGAAAAGATTGAGTCAAGATTTGTACAGATCTATAGAGAGAAATGCAAAAGAAATAAAATTAGAAGGAAACAATACATTCTTGGTTGAGGTATCAAGAGATCGTGAGCCCATTGGGCGAAATGCTATAAAGTGGGCCACTGAATTAGGTGTAAGATGTAGGGCCCATTTTAATATTTGCAAATTAACTTTCCTGAAAAAACCTGAAAAAAGTAAGGTGGTCTAGTGGAGGTATGTGTCGTTACCCAAATTTCCTAGTTCTATTTTTTTCAAAAGATAATTTAAAGGTATGTGCTTTAGAGATAAAACAAATCTAAGCACAAGAACATGGTTCGATTAAAACCAAACCCACACATAGGTGAACCCCCCCTGAACTTGAATGTGAGCTGTTTAGCATAGAAGGAGCTCCTTATACAACGATTGGAGGATGCAATCTATTTGGGCCTCTGCTAAGAGCCCTCCAATGAATTATAGTAGGAATCTAGCTACCGGGCATTACTGTAAAAAGTGATAAATAGGGAAACACAAAGAAAAATCACAAGTGTAAATCCTAAAAAACTAAACCAAGATCCATCACCGATCTCCATGATACTACAAATCCTTGACCAGTGAATCTTAAAGGAATCCCTGAACATTGCTTACATAAAAATGTAAGGAAAGATTAATTCGCTATCTCAGTGCAGGTGGGAGTTAAATTGCTCTATGGTACAAATCAGTCCATAAGTAGCGAATGGCCTAACCTATAATTAGAAATGAACTGCTCAGCCTTCTCCTCCATATAATTATGCCATCACCTAACGAATGGGTCTTTTACAAACCTGGGTGCTTGTGTATCTAATTTCCAGATGGCCATGATCTCAGCCTTTATAAATAGTGTATGTGTAGGTTATCTCATCACAGGTATAAGTTGAATCGATCTACCTATTTGACTTTGCACAAGCTGCTATTTAGCCTATCAATCAATTCAAAATTGGAATGTTAAGCCAATAGCATCCAAAAATTTCTATCACAATGGCATGGTTGAAAGCGGCTCTTCCTGCCGTATCTGCACTAGCAGATCTAATATAACCCAAAAGATCATGACTTTGGGGTTGGCCTCTACAATCCCCATTTTTTAAAAAATCTAAAACATGGAAAAAGTACGACCCTTACCCACCTATGATATGGCACTCAAAAGACGAAGGCCCATCCACAAAAGTGAAAACTACTATCTATGCGCACCCAGTAAATGTAATTTCCTGAAACTTTTATTAACGAAATGCCTGGCACTTTGGAAGAATACATGTTATTGAGTGAAGAAGTTAAAAACTCTACGCATCCATTTAAACCACTCAAGATTCAACCAAAAGAAGCGAACCCAACTTAAAATCAATGTGGCTAAGTATCTATTATTAAATAGCAATTCGAACTAAATTTAAAAGACATACATAATCAAAATCTCGTCATCTTTAACTGTGAAACTCTTAACAGCAGAAAAGCAAATATAGACCATGCATCGACTATTTGTATGGCTAAATATATGTATAAAAAGTCTTCGAAATTACACACTTAGTTTTTATCGTCACAAAGCCAAAGCTTTATAACGGGCCCCATGACCAAGTACATTTCAAAAAGTTTTTCAAAAAGGGACTGTAACAGTCTAACTTTAACAGACAGTTTTTTTTTTTATAATATATAATATATAAATCATATATAGTAATAATATATATTTTAGATATAAATTGTATATAATAATGATATATATTTTAATAATATGTAATATATAATTTATATATAATAACAATGTTATATTATTATATAATAATAATATATAAGAAAATAAAAAACAACGAATATCCATTATAAATGGTTCATTTATATAAAAAAATTGTTTTTTAATTAAAAAAGTTGATATTCATTAATAACGAATATTTTCTTTTTTGGTGTTTACCATAGAAAAATGTACTTTTTACTTAACTCAAGTAAAAATTCAAACATGCATTTTGCAATTTTTTCTAGCTCAAATCATGTTTCTTTTCCTATTGCCACTATTTGGCCGATCATGATCCTACACTCACCCAAACATAATTTATCCTTTTCTAGGATGCTAGTCTTCCAATAGAATAATGGATAAATGTTTTGGGTGACATGATGATGATTAGACATGTGCATGGATTTTCCCCCAAAATTTATGATTATAGTGTTATCTTAGGCATTTATTTGTTCAAAAAGTGTGTTCAATGCTAATGTGTTAATTTGTGATGCAAGAATGTCAATGGGTGTAGTGGCTGCAAATTACAAAGTATTTCTTCAAGGAAAATCTCAGAGAAGGAATTTTAGTGTTGACCACTATAGTGGTAAAGTGTTCATGCTTCATATTTCTTATGGTTCACCCTTGATACATTCATCATACACAAAAAATGACATGTTCATGCTCATCCAAGTTCTAGTGTTGATGATGCACTACTCATTCAATGTTTAGTTAATTGAAATAGTTCTCAATGCTGTTTTGGTGTTGGTGTAAAAGTGGTTTTTCTGCTCATTACTCACCCTTTCTAGATCGTGATGTTGATTCTTCATAGTGTTAATGATTCAAAGTGAAGCTTTGTTATTTGTAGAAAAGGAAAGATTCATGGTGCTTTCGATTTACTTAGTTTTACAATGCAATAAAATGATTGTCTATGAATCATGACAGTTCACAAAATGAACAATGACAATAATGTTCACTATAAAGAGGAAATTTCAACTAACATGTGGAATTAGTGATATAATAAAGGTCTCTAAAAGTTTGTGTATATAGAGTAATGTGACATTGTAAAATTACAAAATGGTCATGATAGTTGCAACCTAAATGGGAAGTAGTGGGAAAACTTAAAGGACATTCATGAAGTAAAAATATATTGCAAAGGGCTTGACTATATTGTCAAAGTATCAAGAAAATACTTATAATTATTATGAGATGCTTCAAATTCATGTGTTGGTCTTTGGTAATAGTTTGAGAAATGTTGCTTGAAGACAATGATTTTTTATGATTCACAATAGATGATGAAATGACTTCTTGCAGATGCAAAATGGAGTGTGCATATGAGTCTTTCTTATTTTGAATGGTTGCATTGCATGTTGTCCCTTTCAAGTTTAAATCAATGGTTATTTGTTACTAGTTTGATAAAAATGTGTTGCAATGCTTGTAACCAAAATTTTCACTTGATGGTGCTCTCTTTCATGTATAGAGCAATGGTCTATCTAATGAGGCAGTGACTGATAGTATATAGTATAAGGTTGATGTTGTGATCTTGTCACAACTTCTATACTCATGTCATTATGGTGGCATTATTATTGTTTTCCCCTTTCATTGACACTCTTGCATATTTTTTTGTCAAAGAAGGTAGAATGGACAATCAGATCTATATTCAAAGAATACTTTTCAAGCTCTATGTTAGTCATGTTTGCATTTGTTTTGGCAATGATAATACAATATCTCTTTTTTTCATGGATTCTATGTTCTTGTCTTTGTCATGGATGATGAGTGTTTGGTCCTTGTTCTCTTATCTCAATTATTGATGCCTAGTTCACACATCATGTGAAGTGTTGTTTAATTTTTCAGTGCTTCTTATTGGAAGTTTTGATTCAAAATTCACTACCCATGACTATGTGATTGTCACTTGGGAGTGATTTGAGTCATGTCAATGAAAGAAGTTAATGGTTCTAGCTTTCACTTGAGTGGTCTTCACAAGTAATTTCATGATAGAACTCAATCAACCAAAAGGTTAGTTCATAGGTAATTTTTTTATTATTATCTTGATATTGCATTAACTTCAATATCAAAAGAGAGATCACAGAGGGTGTCAACATTAAAAAGGGAAGCAACAATGTGCATGGTCAGTCCACAATAGTTAAGTAAAGTGACAGTAATGCTAGATGGTAATCTTGTCATTTGTTAGTGGATAATGTTTTGTGTGATGCCTCTTGAAGACATCATTTTGCATTACACAAGTTTTTCAATTTACTTATAGAAAGTAGCATCATGAACACACAATCTTATGAAGTGATATAGTCTTCTTAATATTGAGTTATCTGCTTCTATTGTTGCTTTTTATTGACAAAGGGGGAGGCATGAACTTGTAACATTGATTAGATAACAGTCTTGACCATTAATACCTTCATAGCTTTGACTATTGGTTATACTAATGTAAGATGTGTGCAGGGTTTTATGTGTTGTGAAATAGTTGTGGTCAATTTCATAACCTTTTTCCTTGCAATAGAAAAATATAGTTGTATTATGAATACAAAGTGTGGGATCTTATTTTGAAATAGTAACTTTTCGTAGCTATATCTTGTGGAACAATTGGATGTTAGTGGTTGGAAGTTTGGAATGATAGTACATGATGTATGATCTTGATTTTCTGGAGATTAATGCTAATAGTTGCACAAATTACAATGATCAATTCTAAACTAACAAATAATCTAAATCGAAACAACAAAGAACGAATAAGTAAACATAATTATACTAAACAAATCAATTGGAAAGCTCTCACCAAATATGCATCCACTCCTTCGAATTATCTTGATTGCTCTTCTCCATTTTGTTGTTTCAATATTCTTGCCCTCAGATTTTTTGTACTGATGCAAGCATAACCTTGTTGAATGTCTAAGAAAAATATCGAAGATAAGTTTCTTCTCAAAAGTGTATGATTTCCGGAGGAGGAATAATGATAATGACAGGCCATTTTATAGATTTTGGGTTTTCAAATGATCGGCTCAGATTCAAAGAGAGATCAACGGATGAAATTGATGAATGTGATGTGATGTGAGTTATGTGTCAGATAGAACGTAAGTTAGAAAATAATGCAAGATAAAGACTAAATTAGAATGATAACTTAATCTTGTGTCAAGATTGTTCGAAAATAGAAAGAAGAAGAGTTCTCGATCTTAATCTTCAGTTAAGAGTCTTCAAAAATAGGAGAAATAGACTCTGAATGTCAAAGACAAAGTTAGAATTCGAAGATGAAGAATTTGAATGCATATATAAATTAATTAATTAAATAAAGATATTTAATTAATAAATGCATTCATGCACATGAGTTAGAACTAGTTAACTGACTAGTTGTGAAAGAGAGTCCTCTCGCAGAGACAGTCAGATACCGAACCTGGAGATAACTGGTAGATTTAAAAATAGAACTCGAGTCAAAAGATGAGTGAATGACTTAGATAACTAAATGACAGAAGAATGTGACATACATAATTAATAAATGAATTAAATGTTAATTTAATTCAACATTCGAAAATGAAAGATTTAATTAAATAAATAAAAGATATTTATTTAATTTGACTGTTGAAAAGGTGGAATTGAATAAATTAAATAATAAATATTTAATTATAGATAAAGGGGTTAAATGAATAATTAAATAATAAATATTTAATTATAGTTGAAATATGACAATTGGGTAATTAAATAATAAACTATTTAATTAATCAAGTTGAATAAAGGTTATTTATGAATTAATGAATTAATTAAAAAGGGGTATTTAATTAATAGAGGAAATATGTATTAGAAAGGGTAATTAAATAACAAACATTATTTAATCATGACCATGGATGATAGAAAATTATGTCGAAAGTGGTACTCGCAGGCCTAGACAAATTTTCGGTGTCTACAGTTTGCCCCTCTTTGATACAATGTTGTTTCAGCGTTGTGTCAAAGAAAATATGCCCCGATCGTGCCCCAACATGAAATAGGTTAGGGTATGCCCCCTCGGGAAAATTGACAATTTTTTGAAAAATTTCAAAAAAATTAGGAAATATTCCCGATAAGTCAATTTGACAGTCAAAAATGCTATAGAGTTGACAGAATTGAATTTGGATGTCATACGGACATGTACAGGTCAATTGAAGTTGAAAGGTTAAGCAACCAATAGACAAGGTCAAAAGAAATGCCACCCAAACCCTAGCTATAAATAAGAATTAGGTTGAAAACAAATTCATTTGCACCCGAAAGAGTTTGAAAAACTAAGATTTTTCTCTGACTAGCGAATGAAGATGACTCCCATTCCATATGCTGTGCATCAAGGATATCAGATCCAGACCTTCAGGGGGCCAGCCAATGTAGGACCACTGGTATGTACCCGAAAATGAACTCTTGAAAGTTATTTTTGCATGTATTTTTAGGCCTCTAAAATTTAATTATCATATGCGATCTTTTGGGATCGACACATATGCCATCTTCTGCATTGCATTTGACTACGAAACGACGCATATGCTAAAACACGCCTAGGCTAGGATAGGCATTTTTAGGCATTAAACACATTTGTATTATAATGCACCACATATGTATGTATGGAACACATCTGCATTTAGAATGTACACATGTAGGATAGTGAACCGCATGTGCATTAGTGAAATGCATATGCATCAGGTAGATAGGTTTTAGGAAATGCACCACATTTGTATGAGTGCATCGCATCTGGTAAAGTGAGCCGAATTTGACTGGTAAATTTTTTTTTTTTTAATTCTAAGGAATTTTTTTTTAAAATCATGACATCATGGTTGAAATGCAGGCTATATTAGATCCTATCTACATGCAGGAGTCACGTTCGGACACCTTTGATCTGAGAGATCATCTGAGTAGTGCAGAGATAGAGCTTTTATGGATACTTGGTCTTCTTCACTGTCTTTCCATGCCCACTATTAGGGAAAACAAAGGGATGCTCACCACTTTGTGCGAGCGATGGAACTCTGAGACATCCTCATTTCATATATCGACTATGGAGGCGACTGTCACATTGGAGGATGTGTACAGGATACTTAGACTTCCAATCAGAGGAGAGCAGGTGATGTATGATACCGAGTGTGGATTGACTGAGCTAGCCAGATTTTATCAAGTTGACGATATTAGTAGGCTCGACATTGAGCATTATGAGATCAGATGGTCGGTGTTGGAAAATAGATACGAGAGGATTGACTATATACTATGTACACTAATAGGTGGGATAGTATTACCAGATCGTCGTGGGCATGGTTTTCCTGTTGGATGGGGAGAGATGTTGATGGGTATGTTAGAGAGACCGTGTATGCTTGGGGTTTGTGTCTATTAGGGATGCTATATTTCCATTTACATGATATTGCATACAGAGACGCACAGTCGATGAGTTGTGAGACCACTCTGCTGATGGTTTGGGCATGGGAGAGGATAGCTATTTTTCATCCTTTGGTTACTATAGAGCGATGGGAGAGATCTTCGCATGTTTTCCAGTACACGGGAAACATCACTCAGAGCCATGTGGGAGATAATGGATATTGGAGACATGCACTCGACATCTTAGATCAGTTCACTTAGAGACCATACATGGACTATGAGTAGTGGTGTGATGAGGATAGACATTTTCCATATTGCAGATAGACACAGTACCTAATTGGGAGGACTGTTTTGAGTGTGCACATCATAGAGAGACACTTACCAGATCAACTTTTGAGATAGTTTGGAGAGGTTCAGGATGAGCCTCGGAGTAGAGCAGAGTTTGCTCATTCTTCTAGAGAGGTTCCATATTGGGGGCCCATGATTTTGGTAGCTACTGTAGAGGAAGAGATACAAGATTTACAGCCATTACAGTGGGGATGGAGAGATGGAGTAGTAGATCCAGGGACTACAGCTGCATATGATGCATTGTGGGCAGAGCATCATTCGATTCCTTACATAGATCTGGATCAGCCTACACTAGTTGAGAGATGAGGCACAGGGCAAGAGGACGACATAGAGGTCGAGAGGACAGCGGAGAGGTAGAGGTGGCAGAGTTGGAGGGAGGGGTGGTGGGGATGATGGCAGAGGTGGTAGGTGAGGACAGAGAGGATGAAGAGGGGGTCAGGTGGGTAGAATTTCACCTATACGAGAGGCAGTGGTTGAGGACGTACTGATGTTGGACATCGGAGGTAGATTTGATGCATAGGTCAGAGATGAGGATGTTGTCGAGGAGGCAGTTGTAGAGGAGCTAGCTGATGTGGATATTGGGGGAGAGGATGTCGCAGAGGATGAGGATATGGATATGGATATAGACCCTCTAGGTATTCTTGCAAGATATGGGGAGGACGATGTTGAGGAGGAGGCACCTATGGAGGAGCAAGAGAGAGAGCTCAGAGATCGGATTGTGGAGGGGAGATAGGAGGATGATGCCCCTAGGGATGGTGATAGGGAGGCCATGGAGGAGAGACTAAGACTAATGACAGTAGAGCTTGATGCCATGTGGATAGAGAGAGACAGTGGCCACACAGAGAGAGACAATGTTCGTGCAGAGAGAGACAGTGCCCTTATGAAGAGGGATCAAGCCATAGCTCAGAGATAGGAGATAGAGCAGCAGTATACTGAGGTCAGATGACTAGTCAGTGGGTCTTCATCTAATGGCATGGTACAGGAGTTATTCAGATCAATTGAGATAGCATCATATTAAAGGGATTTATATGATTCAGTGGTACTAGTAGAGAGACAAGCTCCTAGCTTCTCAGAGGTTCGCAGCCAGAGATCACAGAGTAGGAGTTATACCAGGACACAGAGTACAGAGGGTGTGGTAGGACCATCGAGGATAGGTCCGTATGACAGGCCTTCCAGCTCACAGAGTACCTTCGAGGTAGTTTCTGCCAACTTCACCACGTAACAGTAGTGGGAGTGGGACATGTTGATACTGGTATATATGTAGACATTGTATTTTGATCAGAGAGCTTGTGAGCTCATTTTATTTATGGATACATTCTGACATTGTACCTTGACACGTTATTTTGAGTGATATATATATATATGATTTTGGCAGCTTCTATATGATATGCAGTTCTATTTTATGATTATGCATTGTTTCTATATTATCATGTTTCCTAGATGATGTATCTATATATGTTATGAATGAATGTTTCTACATTTATGATGAGTTTATGTAGTCTATGATGTGATGGATGATTCTATATTTACTTATGATAATGGAATGTAATCTGCTATATGATGTTATTTATATGTGATGGTTTATATGTACATGCAATATTTACATTATATATCTAATTATGATGGAATGCCTATAATGCAATGATCTCATAAATATGTAACGAAGATGTTAATGCTCCTAGTCATATGAAATGCAATGGAACTATATGAAACGCTTATATAATGGATGCATATGCAAATGACCTAATTTTTTTTTTGTGTAACGAGACTTTATCATTATGTCGAAGAAGATAAATGTAAGCACAAATGAATTCAGAATGTTAGTAAGAAATAACGAAGGTTGATTGATTGAAAAACATATGATCTTCAATATATTGCCAAATATGCTATGCTTGCTTGTTATCATCATTGGGCGGGACATGACACAAATGGATAGTACACACCATGATATGAGATAGACCATAGTGTACAAAGTCATCCACCTGTGAAAAATAGATAGTCGTAGACAAGGAGTATCTTAACTCATACTAAGGACAAGATTTCCCCAGTCATTTTGTCGAGACAAACCACATAAAGCAAACAAATAAAAGATGGTTCATGAGATGTCATTGCTCCTCTAAATCCTTGAGGAAACTAGTAACATGACTCAAAAACCAATGTTAAAAATATAGTTGACAGACAGCAGCCAAAGAAAAAGAGTCATGAGACATCCTTGCTTCTCTAAATCTCTCAAGGGACATCCTTGAGAAAGCTAGTAACCAGAATTAATTCACAAATCGATAAAAGGATAAGACAAAATAAGATATAAAGTCATAAAGCCAAATAAAAGTATTCGCCAAAACTTGATCTTGTGGGATTGTTTGATTGTTTGATGTTTTACATAGCATAATGTGAGGGATGACACATACCGCATAAGATGTTGAGTCTAGTTTCGACTTGGTGACTATCTGTGTAAGGCATGACAAAGACTGGTTTCAGAAAGACACGTGTTGTATAAGACATTGGAGCCTGATGACGTTGATGCAACAAGCTACATGAGGCTATGACAATTTGATGATGTCTGCTGACAAGAAAGACATATCTTGCTAAGATATAAGTTGATCACTTTGACAATGTGTTTGATATTGACTTGATGACTATTTTGAGATGTTGCCTTGTTGATACATGACTTTTTTTGATTCCTTGACAGTGAAAAAGTGTGTGTGTGTATTGACAGTGTATGACTTAAGATGATACCCTAAAGTACAGACCTAATGCGGGTAAAGACATGCATCTAAGTTGATGATATGAAATGTGTGTGATAGTGAATTGTGATAAACCCTATTGGACTGACCTAGTGCGGTCTCGAGGGCTCATCGATTGATTTATCTTGCCTATGTTGTACACATAGAGACCTCATAGTTTGACATGACCAATGACTTTGAATGTACAAAGAGTCATGATTTTAGTGTGTGTGATACATGATAAACCTAGACAGACAGACCTAATGCCTCGGGGGCACATCGATTGATGGCCTTTCCTATGTCCCAGTCACAGAGGCAACGTAGTTCGACTATGTCTACGACTGACGTAACATGACTGACTTTGACTCTGTTTTTGGGATTTTCTGACATGTTTTGATGTTTTTATCTTTTTTGAAGTTTTCTAATGTTTTTGGATTTTTTAGGACATTTTCCGATGATGCAATCTTATGTACAAGGTCTTCATGGCACAAAACAAGGATTTTCCCCAGTAGGGAATAAGGCATGTGAGATGGAGTGGGGAATGTGATGGAATGGACATTAGATGTCAATCTTTCCAAGGAATGGATAGGACAACCATTTATTATGAGGGATGGTGGAAAAAGTCTGATTGGAATGATGGTAGATGAAAGAGCGAGTTTGACTACACATGGCGCCTATTTGCCAGGTTTTCACCGTGGTACTTATCCATAGCACCACCGAAGCAGTTTTCACTATTGGACAGATTATTTCTCTTTACTTTTCTGTTGTTTTTCCAATTCTTTTGGTGTTACAAAGATGCATGTTTGCCAAGTTTTCATCAAGGTAACCATTTTTTTGTTTTTTCATTTTTTTGTATTTTCTAGATTAAGACAAAGACTCTCAAAAGCTATGCATAAAACCTCTTCAGATGCAGGTTGTTGATTGGTGACAAAAGTGGCTCTCCTTCAGGAGTAGAGAGTTAGTATGCTCCTGATCCAAAAAATTTTGGGACAATATAAGGCCCTAACCAGTTAGGTTCAAAATTTCCTGGCTTTTCCCGTTTAGCTTGATTCTTGGCATTCTCCATTAAAACCATGTCACCAATGTCAAAGTGTCTATTTAGGACTTTCCTATTATAGCTTCGACGAAGACGATTCTGATATGCTTGGAAATGATCTAGTGCTTTCTTTCTTCACTCATCTAGTAATTCTAGCTCTTGTAATATGGATACACAGTATTCTTCATCATCAATGTGACCTTTCAAGGATACCATCAGGGAAGGAATTTCAACCTCAATAGGTAAGATAGCTTCAGATCTGAATACTAGGGAGTATGGAGTGGCGCCAATGGGAGTACGGATGCTTGTGCAGTAAGCCCATAAGGCGGGATTTAGCTATAGGTGCTAGTCACGACTAGCATCATTGATAGTCTTCTTTAGGATTCTAACAATGGTTTTATTAGATGCCTCAGCTTGGCCATTACTTTGTGGGTAATATGGGGTGGAAAAATGATGTTTGATATGGAACTCTTCACATAGATGGCGTACTTCTTGGTTTTTGAATGGGCGACCATTGTCTGTGATAATGGATTGGGGTACACCATACCGAAAAATGATATAGTTTAAGATAAACTTAGATATTTGTGTGTCGGTGATGTAGGTCAAGGGAATAGCTTCAATCCATTTGGTGAAGTATTCAGTGGTGGTTATGATGAATTTATGGCCATTGGATGATGGAGGGTGCATCTTACCTATGAGGTCAAGTCCCCATTGGGCAAAGGGCCATGGTGATGTAATCAGACGAAGCTCCTATG
The DNA here is from genome assembly GCA_007115665.2 of Sequoiadendron giganteum. NCBI lineage: Eukaryota > Viridiplantae > Streptophyta > Pinopsida > Cupressales > Cupressaceae > Sequoiadendron > Sequoiadendron giganteum. The sequence goes on along the minus strand of CM021105.1, from coordinate 50,207,998 downwards.
CTGGTGCTCTTATCAAATCTCCATGTATCTGACATTTTCTAGATTTCTTTACAAAGATATATGAGTCTTTCTCCATTGTAGGCCAATAATAACCTAATCTCATATTCTTATGGGCTAAAGTAGGACCACTCGAATGGGATCCACATATACCCTCGTGTACCACTCACAAAGTTGTTTGTGCTTCTTCAACATCGAGACATCTCATTAGGGTGTTATCTAAGGTACGTCTATACAGGGTATCTCCGACGATGGTGTACTTAGCTGACTTACGGATAAAGGTTTGGTGTTGGTTATTTGACAAGTCTAGAGGTAAGGTTTGGTCCGTTAGATAGTAGAATATGTCTTTATACCAAGGGGAAGTAGGACCAACAATTGTACACACCATCACAGAAACAGGGACATCATAGGCGGGGACCAATAGCTGTTCAACCAAAAACTCAAACTCAGGCACATTACTCATAATATCTAATAAGAAACCCATGGTTGCCATAGCATGTGTAGCCCTATTCTGAATACGTGGTATTTGTTGAAAGGTAATGTCATCAAAGTACTGCTTGAAATTGTTGACCATGCACTTGTAGGGGGCAAGTTTCTCATCCTTAGTCTCATAATCATCATTTACTTTCCGGACTACAAGCTGAGAATCGCCAAAGACATGTAGACTCTTAATCTTCCATTGTGCTACCATTTTTAATCCTGTCACTAAGGCTTCATACTCTGCTATGTTGTTGGTACAAGGGAAAGTAATCCTGAATGATTTACGAATGGTATTGCCTTAAGGTGTAACAAATAGGATACATGCTCCTGAACCACTATTTGTATGTGACCCGTCAAAGTATATTTTTCATTTTGTTCTAGTGTCAACGTTGACAATAAATTCATTAGGAAAATCCACCACTAAAGGATGGTCTGCCTTTATGGGTGCATCTACTAATTGATCTGCAATCACTTGTCCTTTTATAGCCTTCCTTTCCACATATTGGATGTCATACTCGCTAAGTATCATAACCCTTTTAGCCAATCGGCCTGTTAATGCTACCTTACTTTGGAGATATTTGAGGGGATCAATCTTTGCGACCAACATTGTTTGGCAATTGAGCATATAGTGCCAATTTTTTTGGGTAGCAAAGACTACCACAAGACAAACATGTTCTATATTACTATAATTTAATTCATATCCCACTAAGGTACGACTGATGTAATACACTGCTCTCTCATGACCTTGATTATCATTTTGTGCGAGAAGAGCTCCTAATGCCGACTGAGTTGCTGAAATGTACAGTATCAACGGTTTTCCATTTGTAGTTGGCATTAAGACTAGTAGAGTGAGCAAGTAATCCTTGATTTGTTGGAAAGCGTCCTGACATTTAGGTGTCCACACAAATGGTACTCCTTTCTTGAGTAAATGTTGGAATGCATGTATTTTATCTACCAGTTGTACAATGAAACACCTGATGGACTCTAATCTTCCCTGTAGTGTTCTTAGTTGACCAATGCTGATAGGAGGAGGCATTTCTATGATATCTCTTACCTTCTTTGGATCTACTTCAATGCCTCTTCTGGAGATGATATACCCTAGAAGTTTCCCTGATTTTACTCCAAAGACACACTTCTTTGGATTTAGCTTGACGTTATAATTCTCTAGCCTCTAGAATATTTTTTTCTAGAACCTTCAAATGATCTGTCCTTGTTTCTGATTTAGCTATAATTTCATCTACATAATCTTCCATGAGAGTATGTAAAAAGTCATGGAAAATCATAGTCATTTCCCGTTGATAGGTAGCTCTAGTATTCTTAAGGCCAAAAGGCATAACATTCCAATAGTATGTGCCCCATGGATAGGTGAAATTCATCTTGTGTTGGTCTTCAACTGCGATTTTGATTTGGTTATATCCAGAGAAACCATCCATGAGGGATAGCATCTTATATCCTGCTGTAACATCTACTATCATGTCTATGTTTAGCAAAGGGAAGTCATCCTTAAGACATGCCTGGTTGATGTCTCTAAAGTGTATGCAAATGTGGATGCCCCCAGTTGGTTTAGTCACTGGTACAAGATTTGAAATCTAGTCCGCATAGTCTACAGTTCTTATAAATCCAACATCCAAGAGTTTCTTAAGTTCTGCTTTGACCAGTAGAGCAATCTATGGATGCTTTTTCCTTAACTTCTATTTGACTGGCTTAATACCTAGTTGTAATGGTAGATGGTGTAATATAAGGTTTGGATCCAGCCCAGGCATGTCAGCGTATGACCATGCAAATTTTATCTGTCTCTTTATGAAGAATTCCTTAAACTCAGGTTGTTCTGGCTCTGTTAATGATGCTGCAAAATATATGTGCCAAGGGTTTTCTTCTGTATTTATGTTGACTTCAATAGACTCTTCTACTAGCATTGGTGAATTTTCCCATTCAACGGGGAGAATATTTAAACCTCTATCCTTGGGTGCCTCAGAGAGGTTTTTTCCCTTGGATACGTCCTTTATTTTGACTATTTTCTCATCCAAAGGCACCTTTCAATTTTCACTTAGGGACTCATCATTTTTCTCATTTTCATCATTTTTCTTTTTATTTTCATTTTTACGACTAGAGGTGTAAATAGACTCCCCAAAATATGCTTTGTTATCCAAGTCTATGGTAAAACCAGCTTTATGATCCCCTCTTGGTATGCCTTCTCGAAGTCCCATGAACTCAACTATTGCTTCATTGTTCTCGAATGTGTCTATGATGGGCGTACCTTGTTGATCCCAGTTGATAAGTTCGGGATATATGAGAGGTATGTCATCATTAGAGTTATTAAAGGTGGAAGCTGACAAGGTGAATATAGAATGGTTGACATGGTCATAGAAGTTTTGGACTAACTCCTTCTTGTTCTTTTCCCTATAGGTAGGTAAACTTTGATGTGTGACTATTGTAAGGGCTGAGTTGTTAGAAGATGGTTTGTCAAGTGCCCAAGATGCATGATCAAGGGTTTCCCAATAATAGTTCTTATGCCATTCTTCTTTGGACAAGTGCTTCCTATGACAAGGACTAGATGGTTTTGGTACAGGTTTTATCTTTAGGTCCAATTCTCCAAATAGAGCATCTATGTTCATGGTACTGGTAGAGGAAAGGGAATCCCATTCACAATCGCTTGAGACAGAAGATTCATCATAAACTAGGGGAAGTGGTTCATGAGATATCTCAATGTCTGCAAAAGCACTCACTTCCTCTTGAAATGGCGACGAAGTACTAGGAAACCCAATTTTAAGTGGTTGAAACCCTAGCCCTAGATATTTTGGTCATGGTGAGACAGTGATCGGTTCCGTCCTTCCATTTTGATGTAGTCCTAACCTACTGTGCCCGTCATAGCCTTCATTTTGCATTATCTTAAATCCTTTTCCATATTGGTCCTTAGCTATTTGAATAGACAGTGAGGGGTATTCATTGTCTTCTTGATACAACCAAGAGGTAACATCACCTTGATCCACAATTTCTTCATTTAACTCTCCCCATTTGGTCAATTTCATTGTAGGGGGAACACAGAATGTGACTACTGACTATCTTCTATCTACCATGGGTAAGCCATATGCCTTAGGTGGAACTAGTTGACTGACACAGTATGATGCCTTTATGTAATATTCTCCATAGCCCTTGTCTTGGATCTCGACCTTTGGAGTGGATGATGGTGGTTTGAATGAAATGGCCTTGGTAAGATGTGATGGGTCAACGTATAGGGATAAAGTGGATGTTGAAGCTTCTTGGTTAACTGGTACCTATCATTGTGGAATTTCCCTTAAGCTTGTACAATATTGAATAGGATTTGGATCACCATCAATCGTGATCTCGGTTCCATTATACGGGAATTTAATATATTGGTGATATGTTGAAGGTACAAATTTCATTGCTTATATCCAAGGTCTACCTAATAATAGGTTATACGGAAGGGTGAGATCCAAGACTTGGAAGTTGGTGTTCATAATTGTTGGGCCAATTCTGATAGGGAGTGTGACAACTCCTTTGGATGATCTTTCCTCATCATCGTAAGACTTGATGACTATACTCTTAGAGGTGTCTACGCATTCTTCTGAGAATCCTAATGCCTTAACCAATTTTAGGGTAGATAGGTTCAAACCTGCTCCTCTATCTACCAAGACTCGTATGACTTTGGTTTTATGGAATAGGACTTCAAGATGTAATGGGTCATTATGATTAGACTTTTTGGTTGAATAATCTTGTTGCGAAAATGTGGCATGATGCGAGTTGGTTAAATATCCCACCATTTCTTTGAAACAATTGACATCTAAGTCTATAGGAACATTCGTATTTTGTAAAGCTTTGTTGGGAATAGCTCGATGCTCAGGTGATAAATTCAATAGTTCCAAAATGGATACTTGTGAGGGGGTTTTACTCAATTGATCAAGGAGATTGTACTTAAACTTGGAAGATTATGTTGGTGGCTCAGAAGAAGGACCTAGAATAGTTATCTTAGTTCTGCATGTGTTTACAGCCCATTCCGGATGCTTCTTAATGACGATGGTGTTGACATTTTCATTTGCAACTCGGAGGTGATTTATAATCGTTCCTTTACCATAGTCATACTTGGTATTGGTATAATTGGCTGATGCATTATTCTTGGTTCCCAAACTGGAGGCTTTTCCTTTTGTGTGGTTATGTAATGGGTCTGTGAAGGCCTTATGATCACTTTTCTTGGTATTTTTCTGCCCATTGACCTCTATGGTCCCATTTTCAACAAAGTCTTGTATAATATTCTTCAGTTGTCGACATTGTTGTAGGTTGTGTCCTTTTATTCGATGATAGTCACAATAGGCTTTGTCATCCCACCATGAAGTTTTAAACTGTCCTGGATCAAACTATCTTGGTTCCAAAGGTTTAATGAGATTATGTTTAATCAACTCTTTGAAAACTGCCTCGATTGGTTGCCCTAAAGGGGTAAATTCACATGTAGGAAATCTCCTTTGTGGTCATTGTTGTTGTGATTTTTGGACATAATTGGCTGTTTGATTTGGACTATTCGTCATTTCTTGATTGGGGTTGTAACCTCTAAGTGTGATAAATCGTCCCGTATGTATGTTTTTAGCATCAACAATGTCGTCATTTCTAACATTTTTGTTTCTAGACCAGAATTTGTTTCTATCATTTGGTGTGTTTTGATGTTGGACAATGGGGTTTCTGCCTGGTACTTTTATTTCTCCTTTGTTAATAAGGCCTTTTTCAAGGATGATGCCCTTTTGGACCAACTCTAGGAATGAAGTACAACAATGTACCCTTAATTCACCTTTGATTTTTGGATTGATGATTTCAAGGAATATCGTTACCTTCTGTTTTTCGGGTATTTCAACAAGACATCTACTAGCTAGACTTCTCCATATCTGGAAGAAAGTGGTGAAAGTTTCACTGTCTTCTTGTGTCATGTGGCACAAGGTTGCTATTGCTACTTCATTGTCTATGTTAAAAGCAATTTTTTTGACAAACTTCTCAGCTAATTCACCCTAGGATCATATTCCATATGGTAATTTAGAAAACCATTCCAGTGCTATCCCGATAAGGGTTCACAGAAATAGTCTCATCAAGTATGTGGGGTCATATGATATGTCCATGCATGCCATTGAGAATTCTCTAATATCTTCCAAAGGATTCTTCCTCCCATTATACTTAGGCAAATTTGGTATAATGTATCCATGGGGAAAGGTGTCGTATAAAGTGCTTTGTCTAATGGAAATGGACATAGATCTTGCATTAAGATAGTTCATTTTCTTGACATAGACATGTTGTCCATCTGTTGTTGAAGATTTTGCATTTGGTTTTGGAGGACATCTACTTGCGTCAAGGACATGTTGTTGGCATTGTTTGGATCGATGTAGATATTCTGAAATGCAATGTTCTATGACGGGTTATGATTTGGTGAGGGAATATATCCCGTTAGAATGTTCTGATTCGGATTGGGGATATTTCTTGTAATGTTTTGATTTGGATTGGGAATATATCCTGTTTGAATGTTCTAATTTGGTCTAGGGATATTTCTTGTCTGAATGTTTTGATTTGGTATAGGAATATTCATGCCAACTTTGGATCTCTTACCAGTCATGTTGGTGCCAAAAGGGTTTGAGGAAGTTTCTCCCGTAGTAAATTGTAAACCTTGTGTTATGTTGAAAGGGGTTGTGTTCACAATTGACAATGTTTGAGTTGGTATGCCAGTCGGTATTGCTGCGGTGATTTGGGGAATAGAAACACTTGACATCATAGTTTGTGTTGGTTGAATAGGCAGTGTTTGCAAAGTATGAATATCAAATCCTATTGGTAGTTTGGCACCCTCTACTAGCAACTTTGTTAGATATCATTGAGGATAATTTGCCAAATATTCATAAAGGATGCGAATCTAGGATCTTGTACTGTTGTGTCTATGTCTTCAATGTAAATTTGTCCAGGTGTGTCCCTAGTGACGTGTTTTTCAAGCAAAGGTCTGTGTGGTCTTTCTTTCCCTAATGATTGATTTGCGAAAGGATTGACAAATTCGCTAGTGTCCGACATCGCTTTTTGGTTCTTTTGAGACCTTGTTTCGACCATGAAATGTTGCTCAAAAATGGGGTAATGCAGACTATGTCTAAAAATTGATATGTCCTATGCCAATGTTTTTTTGTTGGATTTTTCTGACATTAAAGAATGTTGCTAAAATGATTTCTAAAAAAACATATACTAAGATGACGTATGGTAGGACGAACAATATGCAAAATATCGAGTAGACTATGATGGTAAATGATTCTAAAATGGGTATAACCTACCACCTATGGAATAAATGCATGCAAGGATTTGAATTTGACCAAGGAACCTGATTATAGGACAAAGATAGTTGACAAGATGAATTTTCCAAACTAGACTATTGAGCTGGAAAGATTCACAAATAGGACTAAAGTGACTAGGTTAAATGATTGTGACAAATCGGAACATGAACGTATCCAATGATGAGGAAAGTTATCTATTCTACGATATGAAATTTCATAGGAAGTATCTATATGCATGCAACTTAGAATGACTATGACTAAGACATTAACTGTGACTAAGACGTATATGACACCTAATGATGCAAGGTTTTTGAGAAAAGTTTTCCATTTTCTGTCCAAGGTTGATCTTAAGAAATAGAAGCGAAAATGATTGTTATGTTTCAGACTTGATTTGCACTTTGCTAAGTGTTTTGCTAATAGTCAAATGTGGTTCACCTATCAGATGCGGTTCTAATTTTGACAGATGTGGTTTACCAATATGCATGTGGTGATTTGACTAAAACCTAGTTTCGAATGTCGACTAGTGATTTGTACTTGTGATAGATGCGGCTCACAATAACATTTGTGACTCAGAATAATGACTCTATGAATCTAAACTTATAGATAGACACATGCATTTTTTCTTTTGACAGATGTGGCTTGCATATACACATGCAACTCAACATTTGACATTTGCGGCTCGTAATACTTAGACTGTGTAAAAGTGGACTTTTTTGATAGACATATGCGGCGTTTCCCCTAATAATTGTGACTCGCTAGGGCATCTATGTGGTGTTCAAATTGACAGTTGCAACTTTTTTTTTTTTTGACAGTTGCATTTTTCTAAAGATTGTTTCTCGACTGACTCCATTTTGTTGATCAAGGTTTTTTTGATGAATACAGCAAAAATAAGCACATAAATCAATGTATTTTCAGTTTGTGATGATAGAACTGTTAAGACCAAAAACATTTACAACCTAGGCTTTGTGGACAATACTTGCTAAGTTCTTACTTGGATTTCTCCAGCTACACATATTCACGGTGGATGATTAGTAGCTTGACCCCATTGGCTCCCCTCCATGACACTCACTTATATGGGGCAGCCAAGCTATTATACCCATGAAACTCCCATGGCATACATTTCATCTCTACATGTGAACCGTAAGAATGTAAGATAGCTTCACAAGTCCGACCTACTGCACCAGCAAATAGGTAGGCTTTTGGAAAAACTATAACATGGTGTTTAGTAAGGGCTTTCCATTTGTGGAGCACTATTTAGCTCGACGAGAGACCATTTTTACCCTTCTCATTGGAATAGTGAGCATGATTTTTGGGCTTTCTCCATAAATCCATTTTTATATACCGGGTGGAAGTCACTGGCTAAAGCGTGTTACTGGTCTGAGTCATCTTGGGGTGAGTACTTTTTCCCACCAAGACAGGCTTAAATTCTAGAGTCAGTAACCATTTCTCTTACACCCAGGATTGCATGACTGCACAAGGGGAGAGGATACTTCGATATACTGAATCATAAAGGGTGACATAAATGTGCTTTCACACCAAACAAAGAAAACACTGATTCTTTTTAATCCAAACGACAATTATTTAACTACCAAACAGAAAGCTTATGAAAGAAAAGTTAACAAATTCATTAGGTTCTACATGCAAACTGATCAGTAGTTGGTGTTTTGGTGTCTTCGATTTTCATTCTGTAGAAAATAATGGTTTTTGGTTTTATATGGTCTTTTATGCTTTGTCTTGCAAAAACTAAGTTAATCCACCTTAACATAGCTGTAAACAAACATTAGCGAAAAATAAAATAACCAGAAAATCGAAAATGAAAACGCGAATGTACAGAAGTGAATAAACAATGAAAAATTTATTACCAGGAAGATGCAGCTTTTCGAGCCACAGATGTGGCTCGACTATTGATAGGTGGATGCGGTTCATGTTGACAGTCGGACGTAGCATGAATTGTTGACAGGCAAATGCGGTGCAAAGTGTCACGGATGTGGTGCAGAATGGCAGATGCATCGCGGAATATGATAGATGCGGTGCGCAAGGAAAAATGTGTCATTTTTCTGAATAGATGCGGTGTGTTGTATGATTCCTGCAAAATAAAAAAATGGAAAAATGGAAAGATGTTGTGCGAATTTAAAGCATGTTCATGTCAAGTTCACCAAATGTAAGACATAGATTTTTTGGAGATTAATGCTAATAGCTGCATAGATTACAATGATCAATTCTAAACTAACAAACAATCTAAATCGAAACAACAAAGAACGAATAAGTAAACATAATTAAACTAAACAAATCAATTGGAAAGCTCTCACCAAATATGCGTCCACTCCTTCGAATTATCTTGATTTCTCTTCTCCATTTTTTTGTTTTAGTATTCTTGCCCTCATATTTTAAGTACTGATGCAAGCATAACCTTGTTGAATGTCTAAGAAAAATATCGAAGATAAGTTTCTTCTCAAAAGTGTATGATTTCCAGAGGAGGAATAATGATAATGACAGGCCATTTTATAGATTTTGGATTTTCGAATGATCGGCTCAGATTCAAAGAGAGATCGACGGATGAGATTGATGAATGTGATGCAATGTGAGTTCTGTGTCAAATAGAACATGAGATAGAAAAGACTGCAAGATAAAGACTATATATGAACGATAACTTAATCTTGTGTCAAGACTGTTCGAAAATAGAAAGAACAAGAGTTCTTGGTCTTAATCTTCAGTTAAGAGTCTTCGAAAATAGAAGAAATAGACTTTGAATGTCAAAGACAAAGTTAGAACTTGAAGATGAAGAATTCGAATGCATACATAGATTAATTAATTAAATAAAGATATTTAATTAATAAATGCATTCATGCACATGATTCAGAACTAGTTAACTGACTAGTTTTGATAGAGAGTCCTCTCACAGAGACAGTCAAATACCGAGCCTGGAGATAACTGGCGGATTTAAAAATAGATCTCGAGTCAAAAGGTGAGTGAATGACTTAGATAACTGAACAACAAAAGAATGTGACATACATAATTAATAAATGAATTAAATGTTAATATAATTCAACATTCGAAAATGAACGATTTAATTAAATAAATAAAAGATATTTATTTAATGACCGTTGAAAAGGTGGAATTGAATAAATTAAATAATAAATATTTAATTATAGTTGAATTATGACAAAAGGGGTAATTAAATAATAAATTATTTAATTAAGAAGGAAGAATTAATTAGTTAGCGACATAATTTTAAATAATTATGATTTATTGAATTAATCAAGTTGAATAAAGGTTATTTATGAATTAATGAATTAATTAAAAAGGGGTATTTAATTAATAGAGGAAATATGTATTAGAAAGGGTAATTAAATAAAAAACATTATTTAATCATGACCATGGATGATAGAAAATTATGTCGAAAGTGGTACTTGCAGGCCTAGACCAATTTTCGGTGTCTACACATGACAGTCTTAATGTCTTTCCCATCTATTACTAGTGTAAACTTTATCTTTCATGGATAGTGACTATGATGTTACAACCTATTTTTTCTCTTCCACATTGATGTCTTTCATTGAAGGATTCTTGTAGCAAAGTGATGTTAAAACTAGTGGTTGTAGGTGCATCCAAGAGAATGATATCAAGTTTGTAGATGTCTTAAATCAAAGGAGTAATGCTTTATTTCACATGAAGTGTTTATTTGATGATATTTGTTGTGCCTTGAGATTCTCCATCTTGCCTTGATAGTACTGCTCTAACATGCAAGTAATATTGGTTATTTGGTTTATGACAGTGGCTTTAATGATGCTTAGGAACAGTCAATTTATACTATGACTTGCTATGAGTGATCATGAACATCAATTTTTTACATGAGAGTATTGATAAAAACTTGGAGACCATTCTCTTTATTCATATTCTTGGAAAATGGGATCACATTTACACTTGGACAGTTGATTGGAAATTTTTATTACACTTCTTTGTGACTATTCACTATGGTAATTACTTGTTTTAGTGATTAGTGCCTTCAATATTTTGACAGAGACTAGTGGTATCAAGTACTACGCCTCTTTCATTCTTGTAATTTCCATGTATTTGTATGCAGATTATACAAAGTGATGGATTTGGCATATGACAGTACTAACATCTTGTGACATGTATGGCTAAGATGACAATCTTGAAACTGTTGTCATGGTTCTTTTGATAGGTCTGTATATATTTATTTTTTTGCACAGTGATGTTTTGGATTGGTGATAGTAAATAGTGATTAGTGAAGTTGATGCAAGGTTTGTTAAGATATGGTTTTAGTGTTTGATGGAATGTTCTTTTTGTGTTATGCTTGGTGAACTATGGTATGGTATATTGAAACTTGATATATTCATCATGTTTCTTCAAGACTATCTATCATGGTTCCTTCATTTTAGGCTCGAAACCCTAATGCACATTGTTGTCAAAACTTTTCCCATGCTACTTATTCTCACAATGAACAACGGGAAACTGATATAGATTGTAGTGATCCTTGTTTCAGAGCTGGGTTGGTAGGTTCAAAGGTATTTTTTTTTATTGAAATACAGTACTATTTATTTTATGAATACAATCAGTATATTGGTGGTGCTTTTAAAGGTTCACAATGGACTTCTTGCATATCTTTGTCTTCTTGCATACAGTGAAGTCTTTTTTCTTTATATGTGGACAGTGAAGTATTATCTTGCATATATGTACATTGATTTTTTGGCTTGCAAGTATTTTGATGTAGAGGTATAGTGTAGGTGCAGTCACTCTTGATGATGGGTAGTTTGATGAAACTTTAACATTGCTACAATATTTTCTATGTCACTGCGGTATTCTTATTGTGTCTATTTAGAGATAGTGAAGGTGCGTTGACAAGTGTTGAACCTATTGAAAATGATTTATACACCAATATAATTTACATGGGTTCTTTGCAGAGTTCAAATTCAGATTTTAACATTTCTTGTACTAGCACTTTGGTAGGTCTATTTGCAACATTGTTTGCATCCTTGATAGGAATGTTACATTACTTATTTAGCATTGAAGGACATGGTTTGACTTTATGAAGTGATAGTAAATTTTTTCATAGAAGTACTAGTGATGGAGCTTCTTCATATGGGGAGTTCTTACTTTGTGTTCAAGTATCCCTTTGTCATTCCTGCCAAAGTGGGAGATAGAGGAGAGGAGTTGGTAGTTGGTATAGTAGTTGGTAGTTGGTACAATTTTCATGTTTGACATAAATTCGAAAGGGGGAGTTTTGTTAGCTTAGGAATTGATTTTTCATTGATGTAAAAGGTTCAAAAATTGTGTTCAATGCTAATGTGTTGATTTGTGATGCAAGAATTCCAAAGGGTGTAGTGGCTGTAAATTACAAAGCATTGCTTCAAGGTAGATCTTAGAGAAAGAATTTCAATGTTGACCACTATAGTGGAAAAGTGTTCATGCTTCATACTTCTTATGGTTCACCCTTGATACATTCATCATACATAAAAAAGAAATATTCATGTTCATCCAAGTTGTAGTGTTGATGATACACTACTCATTCATTGTTTAGCTCATTGCAATAGTTCTCAATGTTCTTTTGGTGTTGGCTTCAAAGTGGTTTAGTTTCTCATTACCCACCCTTTCTAGTTTGTGATGTTAATGCTTCATAGTGTTAATGATTCAAAGTGAAGCTTTGCTATTTGTATAAAAGGAAAGATTGATGGTGCTATTTTTTGGCTAGCTGAAATCACAATTTGTTCACATGTCTTCAAACCATTGAGGTTCTTGAAGTAGATTAGGGTTCCTTCATTTTTTTTAAAGATTCTAAAATCCTACATAAGGGTTTCTACGTAAAGTTTTAAAACAAAGTCATTTTTATTATGTTTTTTTAGTGACTTGATATCACCAATCAATAGTCACTTAAGTGGCCACTTGAGGGGATTATTTACACTAAGAGATTGGCATTTCTTATAGTGCTACCAACCAAGTAGATTAATGTTGTTTATTTGGGTATATCAAGTGTTTTAGATTATTGTATGCAACAAATAAACAAGGGTTTCAAATTTTCATATGCAACAACATGTTTCAAGGCTTTGAAAACATAAAAATTGTGATGGTTAGGAGTAGATAAAGGATTCAACAGTTTGTGCAATTAGGTTTTGTAAGTGTTTCCAATTATTTTTGTCATTGAAAAAGGTATGGTTGTAATGAGCTTTATCAGATTATTGATTGCTATATATAATAGTGGCTTGTGCATGGAAAATGGTTATGAAAATAAATGAATGATAAAGTCTACAAGTTTGTATGATTTGGTTTTTTTATTATGCTTTGTAAGGAGTGGTTTCTCGAAACCCTATTTTGCAGATGTATCATGAAAATGAGTTCTTGAATTTGTTTTTTTATAGTTGGACTGTAAACTGAAGCTTGTATTCTAAAATATTGAATACAAAAAGGAAATGTAGAGTTAAGTTAATAAATTTTATGTTTTCTAGGTTTCATTACAATGGAATCTATAGGACATGAAGTGTGTTAAGGTCAAAAATTTCCATGAGCTTTAGAGAAACATAGAGATCCTCTGTATTTTACTTTTTATCATGATGTGAAAGTTGTCTTTTCTAGTGAGGCATACATGTAACTAGTGAGATTCCTTTTCCAGTGAGGCATACTTGTAACCTATGAGGTCCCTTTGCTAGTGAGGAATATTTTTGTGTATCCAGTGAGACTTTGCAAGTGAGGCTCAAATAGTAGATAGTGAGGCTCTATATTCAATGGGTTTTAATTAAGCCAGTGAGGCATTTTATCAAGTGGGTTTTTATCCCTATGAGGGCTTTCCACTCATGAAAATATTGTGTTATGATTCTTTTTTGGTTCCTGTGATAATTATGTTTCATGCAATTTGGTCTTGTTGCTTCCTTTATCTTTTTTGCAACATTTGAATTTTCATGTTGTCTAAGGATCTGGTCTTAGCTATCACATTTGGTTACACTCTTAAAATTTAAAATTCAATGATTACAAAGAGATTATGAGTTTTTTAAAACCATTGAATTGAATTTGATTATTGAAACATTGATTCACCCCCCCTCTTAGTGTTTCCCATACTCGAACATATAGAAGGATGTTACATGTATTTTAAAAAAAATGATGTTGTTTGTTTGTATAATTAGGAAACAAAGAAGAGAAATAACTATGTGATTTTTGATCTTGTAAATAGTTAACATGTAATATTAAATGAAAAAATTTAGTTTTCACTCCCTATGTGTTTCATTACTAATATATCCAGGAAAAATATTGTATCTCATGTTTAATTTGCACCCAATGAATATATCCATGTGAAATTTGTAATATTTTAATGCTATCACTATTTGTCTCAATCATACTTGTTCATGTTTAATTACTTTTTTGAAAATAAGATCATAAAAATCCTAAAAAAATGATTGAAGCATACAAGGATTAATTTTGGATCAAGGCTATGGAGGAAGAATTGATGTAGACTGAGAAGAATGAAACTTGTGAACCTGTCTCAAGACAAGCAAATACAAATGTGATTAGAATGAAGTGGGTATTCTAGAACAAGCCAGATGAGAGTGGAGAAGTGGTAAGAAAGTAGGCAATACTTTTATGTACAAAGGCTACTCACAAGTATAAGGAATAGATTTTGAGGAGACATTTTATCTGATGGAAAGAATTGAAGCTATTAACATTTTTCTGGATTTTCTAGGACATAAGGATTTCAATTTCTATTATATGGATGTGATTTCTACATTCTTGAATGGTGAGTTGGAAGAACAGGTTTATATTGAACAATAAAAAGGCTTTTAGCTATCAGATAATATTGATATGGTTTGTAGATCGAAGAGGGAATTATACGGACTCAAGGAAGCTCCTAGAGATGTGTATGCAAGTCTAGATAGATACTTGTTGTAGCAAGGATTCAATAAAAGGTACTATACATATTAATGTTTCTTTCAAAGTTGAAAAATATCAAATATTAATTGGGGTTGTCTATGTTGATGATATAAGATTTGGAGGTAATGAAAGTATGTGCAAGATATTTGTAGAAGACATGCATAAAGAGTTTGAAATGTCTTTGTTTGGGGAGATAAATTTCTTCCTTGGACTTCAAATCAATGAGAAAAAGAGAGGGACATTTATTTCAAATTATAAACATGTCAAGAAAATGTTGAAGAAGTTTGGAATGGAAGACTCTAAACCGGTATGTACTCCTATGGTTACTAGTTGTAAATTAAGCAAGAATGATGAATCTCTAAAGGTTGATCAGAGAAAGTACAAATCAATAATTGGAGGACTGTTATATCTAATTTTTATTAGACTGGATATCATGCATGTAGTTTTTCATGTAGCTAGATTTCAAGAATATCCTTGAGAGTCACATGTGGTTGCAATGAAAATGATATTCATATATTTGAAAGGTGATCCAAAATATGCCTTGTAGTATCCAAAGGATATTAATTTATCTATAAGTGCTTACACGGATGTAGATTGGGTAGATTGTGTGGATGATAGAAAGAGTACAAGTGGTGGTGCTTTCTTTCTTAGATGCAAGTTGGTGTCTTGGCTAAGCAAGAAGCAGGATCGAGTGTCATTATCTACCACAAAGGAAAAATAAATTGCTACAACATCATGTTGCACGCAAGTGTTGTGGATGAAACAAACTTTGAAAGATATCAGGGAGGTATATGATGAAAAAAATTCTATCTTTTGTGATAATACAAATTCTATTAATATTTCAAAGTATCCAATAATTCATTCAAGGAAAAATCATATTTCAATCCGGTATCACTTCTTGAGAGAGAAGGTTGTGGAGAATTGGGTAAATTTGGAGTATGTTCCTACTATGGATCAAGTTGTAGATATCTTCATGAAGCCTCTTCTTAAGGATACTTTTGAGTATCTCTGAGAGAATTTTGGTTTATTTCCCCTCCTTTCAAATAGATGCATAAGAATATGCATTAGTCTGGTGGATTTCAAAGATTCATTCCTTTTTTTGGACTGATGTTGGTGGCTACCTCTCAAGGGGAGTAGGTAGTAGAATTGTTGACCTTGTTGTAGCCAGGAGGAGTATGTTTTGTCATTATACATGTATTTTCCTTTGTAAGTTGTGTCAAGTAATATGTGCATTATGTTATCTATTTCTAAGGGGGAGTGTGCAAAGAAGGTGTGAAGAAAATAGAGTTAAGTAGAAGAAAAGGAAGTTGCAAATAAAATACATGTGTGATTGATGTCAAAGGGGATGTTTCCCTTTGCCATTGATGTAGAAGGGGGGGAGAGAGAGTTAATTGAAAAACAATATGAAGTAAGGGGGAGAGAAGTCATGAGAGAAAATAAAATGATGGAAAGCATAGATGCTTGTGTTAGGGGGAGCAATGTGCAAGTTGTGTAGTATATGAGTTGGTAATTAGAGTTGTTTTTTTTGTTGTTGATGGTTTTACCATGTGTTTTCATCAATGAAAAAGAGGGAGATTGTTGGAAATTTGTGTTTTCATTGATGCTAATAGACCTTTGTTATTACATTGATTTCAACCTATGGAGATTGTAATTCCCCGCCACGTAACCCTAAAGGAAGTTGCAATTCACTACTTAAGCCTACAATTTTTTTATTTAAAGTGTAATTAGCATACATGTTCACTTACTAATTGACAACAACATCTAAGGCTATGAAACTAAGATTACTAAAAAAACCCATACATACATCATTATACAACCATAGCATTTAATTACAATATGAATTGAGTACTTATAGAAAATAAAGATACATCATAACATTAAGAGATATAACAAAACTCCATATTCATTAACTTAATCATAAGGTTACATCACTCATTCCCTAAATGAGGCAATAATACAAAAGTGTTACAATATACATAAATCCACATCAAATACAAATGAGGGGTAAAATAACATGATTGAAATTGAAATAAATACATTGCTTGAATTAAAACAGGAACTGCAAACTCTCCAACTGGATATCTCGCCATCAAGTATTGAAGATCAAAGGGGGACCCAATAGTGTATGGTGCATGTTCCACCCAACCAAGTGGTACCTGAAGGCCCACCCCCATGCTAGGAGATAGTAAAACCATAACATGGACAAATCTAACCTCTAATCACAAGCCGAGACAATCATACAGACTCAACCAAATATTTACACCAATTGACACAAGGTTACAATGCTTCCAATTCAAACCATTTTTGAATCACAATACAAACAACATAGTTGACCTAAGAGGACTGTCATCACAATGCTACAAGAGATATCCTAGTGATTCTTCCTAGGCCCCGACCCCCATCTTGAGATCTCTTCGAAACCTCTAACAACTTTCAGCCCCACATGTAGTCCAAATCAGAATCAAATATCTTTCATGAAGACAAGATAAATATCATGCCATTCCAGGCCTTCTCATCTCATCCCAAGCCATTATTAGCACAAGGGTCCATAAACGAGGCTTATTAGTCTAGATTAAGTGTTGAAGCTACCCAACCCTCTAACAAGTTAATTATATTATATCTGGTTGACCAACCTATAATGAGTTATCCTAGCTCCCCTTTGTGTGTTGGAACTCATTGCAAGCCACTCCCCTATGACAACTAGTGGAACAATTCCACAACCCAAGGCAACCTAGTGCTAGTCCAAAATAACATCCACCCTAAACAAAATACAAGGGTAACACTTCCCCGTTCATGGTAATCAGGTTACAACGACCAAAAAAATCACTAACCAAAGGTTCAATAACTCAGTTGACTCAATTAAATATACAACCCCATTTCCCTTTTTCACCAGTGGAAGTATTAAACAAATTAACCCCATTTCCCTTTACGAAATACAAAGGAAATAAACATAAAAGGAAATTGCGAGGAAATAACTGTTTTTGGATATGCTAAATCCATTTCCCTTTTAAATTCATTTCACAGGAAAGAAAATAATTGCCCTAAAAAAATAATCGATTCAAACAATTAATTGCCTCTTGAGTAAACTCAAATCTTAGATTACTTTTAAAAGCAACATAAATCAATCTACAGTTAGTTTCTTCAATTTTCCAACTAAACATAAAAACATATCATCTTTTGAAATAAAAAACTATTTTAAATATAAAAATATATATTTAATATATATTCATAAAATATACATACATAATTATATTTTAATATATAATTATGTATATATACTTATGATATATTCATTAAATATATATATATATATATATATATATAATTGTTATTTTAAAAACCACATATATAACATATATATAATATATTTATACATATACACATTATATATATACAATGCATATATATATATAATATATATTTCTTATTAAAAATGAAACTTTAAATAAATCGAAATCCATTTAAGAATGGATGAGTTTTATTTTCTTATTCACGGACTTTTGTTTCATATGCCGCAGTAAAAACAAAGGGAAATCCCCAATGTTTGGGGACAGTCGTGCTATTCAATTCATATTGTAATTAAATGCTATGGTTGTATAATGATGTATTTATGGGTTTTTTTTTAGTAATCTCAGTTTCGTAGCCTTAGAGGTTGTTGTCAATTAGTAAGTGAACATGTATGTTAATTACACTTTAAATAAATAAAAATTGTACGCTTAAGTAGTGAATTGCAACTTCCTTTAGGGTTATGTGGTAGGGCATTATAAAGATGCTTTGACTAGTTGCATTATATTATCATTAGTAGTATCATTGATGTCAACATCTAGTGTTGCCTTTACAAGCATGTGTTTGGTTGAGTTGTTGTATTGCAATTGGTTTGGTTGTGATAAGGAGGTGTTGCAAATGATGAGATGATGTTTTTTGTTCTTGGTTTCTAGGTTATTTCTAGAAAATTTAAATAAAAGAGGAAACATTATGGTAAAGAGTGTTTATTGTAGCATAGTTATGTTTAGTGTTTTGTATTGTATTTCTTTTGTATTGAATACTTGAATGGGCAGTTCTAATATGCTTATTAGAGGTGTTCAAGGGTGTTATATCCAAATTTTCTTGTTTTGGATTATTGTGCAATGAAATTTTTGTTCACTAGTGTGTGAACTATGTAAGCAGTGTTGTTTGGGAGAAATTGTTTTGCTCCATATTTCTCTACAGTTTGGTTTTTTGGTTTGCAAATATAAGAGTTTTTTTATATTTCTAGTATCTATCTTAAGTCTAACTTGTTTGTGTTTTGGTTCTCTACAAGGTTGGATTCAAGTGTTGGAGTGTGTCAAAGGTTAGTTGGTTGTGAAGAATGAATACGTTCTTCTGGTGTATGATGTTGTGAAGGATTTTTTGGATTTTAGGGTGTTGCTGGAATATTCCAAATTATGTTCAACTAACATATGTGGTACATGATTTGTATTGGGATCAAAGGAACTCTGTACTTAATTATTTAATGGTTTCAACATAGGTTCGACCAACCTTGGGTGTTTACACTAATTATGGATATGCTTCAACATTTTTGAAAGCATGGCATAGCATGTATGTGTGTATTTGGGTCTGAATTAAGGTGTGTTGTGGTCTTCCTTTATTCTTTTCCATCATGGGTATGTTTTGGTGCTGACCTAATTTGAATTTGCACATTTCGGGTGCACAAGGGATCTTGTAGACTATTTTCAAGGTTGAAGATCATATACAAGTGATTATTTGATGGAGGAAATGAGTGTGAATTTTTTCTTGCGGGGTGTTGAGATGTGAAGTGTGAAAGTAGGAAATGTAATGTGAGATTTAATGCCTAAGACTATTGGAAGTATTGAGCAGAAGGTGTCTACATTCTACTGAGAGAGTGTAAATGTTCTGGTGATGCAGTGGTGGATCTTTTTGATTTCTTTGAGATGGATTTCTCATTATAGAAATCTTCTATCTTCTTCTTTCTAATCTACCAGTGAGCAGTTTGTAGTGATCCCTTCTTTTCTTTTTGGAAGTGAGCCCTTTGGTAGTGATCCTATTGTATTTAGTGTTGCAATTACTCTATATTGTGAGTGAATCCTCATTGTGTTTTTTTCACTTCTTAGGTTATCCATGTAAATTTGGTGTTCTCATGTGTTTGGATGTGTTTAAATTATTGTTTCTCATGTTTACATTCTACTAATACATGATAATGTTTTAATGGTTGTTAAGATTCTAGGTACTAATGTATATAAGAATATTAATGACGGTTTTGATGTTTTAATGTACAATTTATTCACTCACCCCTCTCATTTTTCTTGTTCATTCAACAAGGAATTGTTGAATGGGGACTTGTGTGAGTTCAAGTGGTTTCATTGGTCCTTTATGACACCACGAGGAAGAAGGGAGATAATCAAATCTTGGGGAGTCACCTTTTATTTTCATATATTCTTTCTTCTCTCCTTCCTCTCTACAATCAATAGTGTTGAAGTTGATGATTGAACCCTAGAGTTTGCAAAATCACCTGCAAGAAATTATCCTATCACAAATTAGATATCAAATCATGATTGTGTGCTCAACAACTTGAAATTTTTTGTTGATTTAATAACCAAAATGATTGATTACAATGAAGGTTTATGATTATAAAAGCATCAAAAAGAAAACCCTAGATGATGTTTTGTTTAGATTGTGACAAGTTTTTAATATCATGCAATGAGATAACTTGTACTATATTTAGTTTAATATAATAGAAAAAACAACTTCTAAGTTTAGTTTAATTAATTAAAATAAAAAAGTATCTAATAATTAATTAATGATTAATTAATTATCAGATAATGACTTATTTACTTCAATACCCCCTTAAGATCAACTTAGGGAGAAAATAAGTAATTGATAAAGGTAGATAAAAGGAATGTAGAATGGGTCCTAACTAGAAGTCTCGATGAGGTACCCATGAACAAGCAATTCAAATCTCTCACAATTGGAGAAAAGGGAGAAAGCGTCATGAGAAAAATTCCTCTCTGAAAGAGATAAAATAAATGAAATCATACACATGTGACAAAGAAAAGTAAGACATAAAGTTCCACCTAAGTGATGTATTAGTCATACAACTACAATCAAGATCCCCTCCATAGGAGATAAATGGTGAGATAATGAATCCCCCCAAGAAGGAAGAATATCCTCTACCAACATTGAATGCACGAAGAAGGATATTGAAGATGATCCAGAAATAGAAAATGTTATTGCTCCCATTAGGAAGAAACATGCATAATGGTGTGTGAAGAAGAAAGTTTCTCAAGAGAAATGGTGTCGTGATGAGTTCCCTAAAATAATGTTGAAGGTTCCACATGTTTGAATCAAATGAAGCTAATACAAATAATTGTGAAGATACTTTTAGAACAAACTTCAAAGGTAATGTTGATGTGATGACTAGTGGGACATATCTATCATCAAATAGGAAGTGAATATCCTAAAGTATGTCCCCAATAATGGTAATGTGTGAAAAAATGTAGAACTTTATAATGTCTAGAAAGTATTCATCCCACAAAACTCATACTAAAGAATTGGATACATCCTAATAAAAGAATCAATCTTCGAAGATGAAGGAGCTATAGGAGGAGGAAGCTCAACACAAGTCTCATGAACCAAAGTGGATGATGAAAGAACACATATGTTCAAATTAAAAAAAATATCCACATATACCAGACCCACTTAGATGCATGAGTGAGGACCGACCCATGGTGTTGCTAGCTCATTTGGAGAAAAATGAGATAAGGCATGTATAATTGAGAGGCGTGATCTATTATCCCAACTGGAAGAATCTCTCTACTGTGTAGGTATTTGATAAGAAATCAATCAATATTGAACTCTATAGTATTACATGCCCCCCTTATATGTAATATTAAAGATGGAAAGGAGATTGGAAGATAATGTGTAATTTCGTAAATTGCATCCTATGCAATTTCACATTCCATGAGCCTCCCTTTTACTATCTTATTAATGATAATAAGACAGTGCTCCTTTTACCCCACTTAAATTTCATTTGTAATAGCTTAACCCATTCATTTCGTATCGATAAAGAGGATTTATAGTGTGGATGAACACACATCACACAAACTATTTCACACCACGTGAACATCCTCAATAGATTCCCTATTGTAGTAGCCATGAAGATGTTATGTTTCTCACCTACCATTGAATGTATTGCCTCTACTAGCTCATAAGTAGGCTAGGATGACCCTTGAATGTTTATACATTCCTAAAACTCTTTATATTGGAAATAAATCACTAAATCTCTTGACCTATCATTCCTCTCTAAACTCTTTATCATCTTTTTTATTCTCTTGCTCTGCCATTCTCACAACAAATCTCTATAGAAGTTATTTCTCTCAATTTTGTCATGTCCATTAACTCAAGACAAGAATCATAGGATATTGTTAAGACTCTCTTGTTATTTTTATTTTAAATAGTCCCATTTATATGATCTTGTATTTATTCATTTAATCACATTTGTGATAGGGGTCCCCCTCCTTGCAGGGTTTATTTCTATCACATGTCTATTATACCCTTGATAGGGGTTCTCCTCCTTTGTGGGGTTTGTTTCTATCACACATATTTTCTTTATATGTTTCATTTATCTCAATCATACCTAGCTATCCATGGAGGTAGAAACACTGAAATGGTAGTTTGACTAAGGAAAACCCCTAAAAAACCCCAACATTTTTCCTCAATATTATACATGTGTAGGTATTGGAGACATTTATCTACTAGAGGCTTCATCTCTTGACTTGCTGTGAATATTTTCTTCCTCTTCTCTCATTTTATCATCCATATTTAATTTATTTTAAAGTACTTAAATTTATGTTATTTGTTGTTATTTTCTTATAAATTATAAGAGATTTAGTTATGAGAACTATTAGTGGTCACTTAGTCATTTTCTAATAATTTTTTTGTTTTTGGCCCATACGATATGCTAGTGTGTTGTAGGGACATCCATGCACTACACTATAATCCTTGGATGAGAGCCTGTCAGCTTGTCCAAAAGACCTCTATGACCTACTCTTTTTTTTTTCTAGAACTATCATCTTTTAATTTTACAAAAAACATAAATAAACACTCTTTCATCATTTTATCCTATCCCCGAAGCTATGTCCTTTGAGGTAGTTGAGTGATATTTTCTCCTTGAGACCTCATCATATTGGGAGTAGAAAATTCCCTCCTCTAAATTTTGGTGAACCCAATGTGAATGCACCTTCTTCCAAAACCATTTTCATTTTAAAATTATAAAACCCTTTAACTCCTCTTAAGTTCTCTTGTTTCTTGGAGTTGGTAAGGTTATGCATTCTAAGCACTCCTCTATGAGCTTTACAACCCAATATTCTACCTCTAGACACATAGTAAGAAGAATCTTGAGGCCTACCTTACCCCTAGAAAGGTATAGTCCTACTAGAATTTTTCTAATGTTTCTAGTAATCATAATCCTTTTGGATCTCAACCAAAATGTGGTTGTATTTCTCTTTTGAATTCTCCCCTGGGGTCTTCATCCTCTGAGGTTTACAAATTTTCTCTTAGGGTTAGATTTGAATGGGTTAAATATTTGGAGGAGATGCTTAAATAATTTGAATATTTTCTAAATCATGGTAACACATACGGTCAGGCTACTCCTATTGTAAGTAGTCTGAAGAACTTAATTATCTCATAATGTAAGGGCCTTGAGTTGCTCTGTGTGCTATCTAATATAGTTGAGCTCCATCTATCTTCATATGCATTGGTCTTGAGTCAATCCCAATACCTAGTCAGATATTATTATTAATCAATTGAATCTTATGATGCCTATGGTATTTGTGTATATGATGGACAATAATCCTTCTATACCTTCCATAGCTTCCACTGACAATACAAACATTATGTTTTTCCCCTATTAATTCTTGAATCAATGTATTTCACACTCCTTCGGTGTACAAAATTCCTCCTCTTCCTGAATGTATACCTTGAACCTCTATTTCCATGGAAAATTTGCCTCCCTCATTGTCTAATCCTATTTTGAACACCATATTATAAAATATGTGATAGATGTAGTTGCAATTAGCTAGCTTAGCCAATGTCACCTCTCATTCTACTTTGCAACCTTATTACTATTGTAGTCCTTTTCCCTTGAACATTCTCATCATTCACTTCAATAAATATAATTGTAGGGGTGATCCACAAAATCATGTCTCATCATTCACTTTCGTATGTAGTGATTTCCTAGAATATTGTTATTCAAATGTACCTTTCAATTTATCTATTGAGAACCCTTTCCTCTCCTCTAAACTTGTGTCTTTTAAAAATGAAGGAAAACAATAAATAGGTTTTGTAGAGAGTTTTTAAAAACTAAGAAATCTAAGGAATACACCTCCCCCCAACTAATGGTACTAATTCACCTCACTTAGTGGGTATGGTTTTGGTGGAAAGTTATATTAAAATTAGTGGAAATTAAATTAAGATATGTAGTATGCACAAATGAAATAAGTGACACCATTGGCTACTACTACATGGTATCAATCAAGGAAAGAAAGAGGCCATAGGATTTTTGTGGATAGTTTCAGTTGAAGATAGGAGATATTAAGAGTTGTCTCTCAAATTTTGAAATGGTTCTAGAGGCCCACCTTGAGAACTATGAGAGCTTAAAATATGTAGGCCATCAACAAGGGTAGGTAGAGAAGGATTTAGAAATTTTAAGAAAGGAAACTCACATAGATCCACATGATGTCCATGCATTTATCAAGCTAGGTGACTTATTAATATCATCTTACCCTAGTGTAGGCTTAGATTCACTTAAGATTCCAAAGTCTCTTTTGAAGAAGAGTAGAGAAGAAGTGCCCATTGAATTGTTAAACAACATTAGGGTTCTTCATTTTTCAGCATAATGAACTATAGTTGGCTCAAAAAAAATTTATGGACGAATTAGGAAATGATGTTCTTCCTCTACATAAATCTTTGTGGTTAGTTGAAACAAGAGCTATCTCAGTCAACTGTTCCACAAGAAAATGTTGCCCTATGAAGAAAAATAGTTTTTTAAATGATTTAATGCCATTAAATAGTATAGGTATAATTCAAAGCCTCTATGAATCTTTTCCATTCCTTCATGAACACTACCTTTTTCACTAACTATGATAATCCTACAATTAAAAAATGCACAAAATAGACTGTCGCAAATATTTTTCCCCATTTCAAACAACAAAACTACCAAAAAAAAGTGTTTAAAACCTACAAAAAATTATGAATAAGATCACGTTGATTTCCATGCCAAAAAAAACCATGAGACCATAGGTTGTTGCTTACTATTATGCTTTGATATATTTTTTCCAAGCATCCATACTTGTTTGAAATCACTTGTTTTAGGATTTTTTCCAAAGCAACAAGGCAGTGAACTGTTTAATAAAATGCTTTGATAGACATGTATGAAAAATATGGTAGCATAGACAAGACAATGAGCATTTGAAAAAATTCCTCAAAGAAATGTGGTTCCATGGTGATGGAATGCCATGAAGAATGCCATAATTTTTTTTTTTGATATGGATTGTCATGGCATTCCATCACTATGAGACCACATTTCTTTGAGGCATTTTTTCAACTAGTTCACTTCCTTTTCTATGCTATTTCTTACTATTATTATTTGATAGATTTTTTCCAAGCATCCATAGCTTGTTCGAAAGTACTTTTTTTAGGCTTTTAGCCATAGCAACAAGTTAGTGAAATTTTTGATAAAAAAAAATAGTTTTTGTCTCTTATTCTATATTTTTTTACATTTTGTCATCTATCAACATTTAGTTATTAGTTATGCAATGTGAAGTAATAATTTAAGTTTGAAGGATTTTCAATCTAATGTAATCGATAATTTGAATATCAATAATGAAAATTTGTTATTTAATAAAACATATAGATATCTTAACATTAGGTGAACTAAGTCTCCTCATTACAAACAAAGAAATGATCTCTTAGGTCTATCTGACACTAAAAACTGGAAATATGTGAATGAGGTGTTGTGAAATAATATTTTAAGTGAAATCGATTAGTGCCTATTTCTATTGGGAAATGGATTCAAGATGTGGGTGATATATGTGTCTTACTTTTGGTTTCAACTCTAATTATTTTGCATAGTGAGACTCTATTGCTTGCATAGATGTGTGATGATGCAATTATATGGTTCTTCTTATTGATCCAAATAAGACTTCCAAGTTATTGTGATTTATTTAAAGGGATTTAATTCTTACTTGACGGAACCAATTGAAATAAATCACACAATGATATAAAGCGTGTAATGACAAATTAAACATATACTTGATATACTTAATTTGAATAATTAGGAAATATTAAATTAGAGACAACCATAGAATTGATCATACACAATATTATCAACAAATAATTGAGACCATAATTCAAGCACATGATCAAATCTTCTTCTCTATTGATTGCTTCAAATAGATATTACAATATAATAGAAGTCTCCTCATTTGTGTTTGTATAAATGTTGATGATGATGTTATCAAAATTCGGTCTTGATTTCTCTTTTATAAGAGAACCAACAAGCTTTAGACCATTTCAAAGTATGGAATCTTTTCAAAATTCATGCCTCTTCATATAAACTAATAATTAGTTTTTCTTCAAAGATAATTAAGATAAAACAAAGAAAGTAGACAATATTGATCGAAAGCCCCTAACATTTGCAATACACTTATAGTTCATTAATCAACATAGGAGACCCGTGATCATCATAATCTGGAAGAGTCCCCCTCTCCATGATAGTGTTTTTGAAGGCTCGGTTCTTCCATTGCAACATCTTCAAGGCCCTATTCTTCTATAGGAGCCAAATACTTTTTCTCCCATTAATATACTATGTAGTCATGAGGCCATTTATATTCTTGAATATTTGATATATTTGTTAGGTGATTCATCCATCTGTTGTCAAGTAACCCTTTTCCATCAATAATGAATTTAGAATATTTGGTATCCAAGGCTATTACTCCATCCATGATCAAATTGAGGCTATGGACATCCACTTCACCATCCTTTTGTAAATGAGAAATGCAATTAGGAAAAAAAAAATCAATTTCCTTTCTCCATTCACTTATATTTTTCAACTGGTCATCATCCTTTAATATCCTTGGTACAACCTACTTCTTCAATGTATTAAATAATTCCATCCTTATTTCAATCTTCTAATCTTCTCCATTTATATACTAAGATTCATCTATAACTATCTTAACCATCTCCTTAGTTGGCTTCAAAGTTGAAGGAGCTTCCACACTTCTCTATAATACCCTACATAAAGTCACCGAGGTATGATGAATTGGCTACCACTTCTTGAAAAGAGGATCCATTATAAGCACATGGGTTTTCATCTAGTCAATTTTTTGGGATAATGAAGTGTAGCAATCATACACACTTTCCAATTTTTACTCAATCAGTTTGATCCTATGATCCAAGATTTTTTCCAAGACATTGATGATGATTTGGCCCCTCACTCCCTCCTTGGTTTCATTATTGGATTTTTTGAACTCTTCAATCTCCTATCTTAGTACATTCAACTTTTTAGAGGATGCATTTTCTATATTGATTGATTCAGTAGTAGGAGGTTGACACAATAATATTCATTTACTTTGTGAGGGCCCACCTCTTTTCAATTGCTCTTTTAGTCTTTCATTTTCTTTGAATAGTTTATTTACCTCATCATTTAAGAATTTATGTTCTTTTTCATATTTTATCAATTTGTTTTATATTTCCTTAACAATAGCTCTAGTGAACATGGTTGAGTGCATTGTCATGGTTGCAACTTCTAAAAGAGATGTGACCTTCAATTTTTTTACCATAGTCATTCCTCTCAGCTTTTGTACCACATCTAATAACCTTGGTTTTTGTGTATTTCTTTACTTGGCCCAAAATTCCAAGGTCTCAATCTTGAGGTTGTACCTTAAGCCACTTATCCCCTCATCATAATCAAATTCAACAATAACCATTTGGTCTTATTGTGTTCTTACTTGGTCAAGTAAGAATATCTCCTTTAGTTCCATACCCAAGATATTGCGTATATTAATCTTCAAAACCATATCCCTAGCTTCTTGTTTGATAATATCAACATTATCAATTCCCAATTCATTGAAAGTCTGGGCTACAATCTAATCGTTATATGACTCTTCAACACCCATCTTGTTTGTCTCTACCCTTTCTTAAAACTCTCTCATTACTATTTTAACCTGGAAATCCTTAAATATAGGTGTATTACTGAAATCATCTTCAATAAATTTACGAGTTGTAATTTCCCTCCCATCATCTTGCATTTCCCTTTCTCCCTGCATAAGGATATCAATTCTAGCCTCTAGTTTATAAGCTTAAGTTTCATGGGCTAGTTGATCAACTACCTCAACATCATCCTTCAAACTCCTCAATATACTAGCCACTTCTTTTCTCATTTCATAGGAAACCAATCTATGTGGCTCTTGTGTCTTTTGTTTCTCAGGAAGTGTTTGTTCAGGAGGTGATTCTTCAGGAACATGATATACTAAAAAAGTTTTAGGAGATGGATTTGAAATTACAATACCACCTGGCCTTTTGGGAGATAATTTGGTGGGCCTCTTCTCCTCTACTACATTATTAGACACATTTAATTCATTAAACTTATCAAATATAAAATTTATCCTCTTAAGAGGATCTGCTTCTTCTACAAAATACCCCAAGAAGTGATTGTTCTTCTTCTTCATTTGTTCCTACATCTTCATCATGGTCTCCTATTTTCTTTTCCTATGATATAAATCTTGGGGAGTGAATAAATTTATAATCACATGCTCTTCATAATCCACTTGATGAGTGATTGTGGTCTTTATTAGTAGGTTTCATCTTATAAAATTCATATGGACCTCAAGGTCAAAAACCCTTTCACTTTCAAGCCTCAGAGAATATCTTGTCTTAAGGTAATGTTGTAATTTTTCAAGGGTGTCATATCCAGTAGATAATTCTTCACATGTTATCAAGCTAGGTAGAAATGTAACCCTCTTTTGTTTCTTCATGACATCCTTTTCCATCCATAACATCTACCACATAAATTTTAAAAAGGCTAGCCAAAGAGGAACACATTTTGGTAATATATGTGGGGATTTTGGGGACCCATAAATCTTGATTATTGTGACATCTTGCAGAAAAAACCAATTACCAAATTTATGATTATGACCTTGTTCTGGTTTCAAATACAAGGGCATGAATAGTTGTAGTATAGGTGTCTATAATCTTGGAGATGAGTGGCCAAGAACTCTCATAACTTTGTACACAAATTCATCATGGAACACTATATAATCAGAGTTTTGGCATTTAATATCCCATGTATATCACCATTGTTGTATGGGCAACAAGTTCCCTTGTTGATCAACCTTACCCAAACACATCCTTTTGGTCCATCTATCTTTGTTCTGGTACAAGATCAAGTGACATACTAAATAATAGTGCCTAAATGTTATAGGGGCCCTATTCTCTCTAACTTATAGGAAGCCTTCATGCAATTCCTTCTCAAGATATGAGGAAAAGTCATATTCAATGTTTGTCTTGAGGTTCTAAATTCTCATAGCCATCATCATCAAACTAATTGTCATTTGTTCTTGAGCATCTATCCCAAGTACTTGACAAAAATAAAAGTAGGTTTTCTTGAAATAAATCTGAAAATCTTGTGGATCAAATAGTTTGATGGTAGAGGGGAAGATATGTATCACCTTTCTGTTAACACCCATTTTCATGTATATGGGGAGTTCATCCCTTCTATGTTTTCTCCTTAACCTGGTATATTCTTCCTCATTCTTTTGAAAACTGTCAACCATAGTGAGAGCATATTTGTTTAGATTGAAGCATTCAATGATTGTAGATTTTGTTAATATTACCAATGGTGACCCATCTGTTATCCCCATAGACATGGTAGCAGAGTGGTAATTGTGGGATAGAACTCTAATGAAATCCACATCTATGAATAAATTCTAGAAAATTAGCTTAGCTAAGTCTAATATCCATGGATTTGATACTATAATTCTCCCTTCCCTCCTCAAAACATGAATAAGGGCATCCCTACAACCATGAGCAGTATCATTTAATACCTTCTGGTATCCTTTCCCAATTGAGTTAGTCAAGATAACTAAGATAGATTGTTGTAATGATCTCTTACCCTTCTAGGATCTTCCTTCTTAGTCTTAGGTTCTTTCTTTTTAGGAAACATGATACCCAATGTTGATCTATTTTTACTCTTAGGTTCTTTCTATTTAGGAAAAATTATCTCTAATGTCAACCTCTATTAGAGCTTTCTAAGTGTTTAAATGCTGGATTTCAAGCAATTGTATGCTTGTAAAGTTGCTTCAGTAAGTTCTATGTACTTACCCAATATGTGATAGTTGTAGAACTTCACACTGTTGAACTCCTAGCTTCCCACACGTCAATCCTTGCAAATGAATTCCAAAACAATGCCAAGTTCTCAATTTTAATGGCTTATGAGTTTGGTCATATTGTCATTAATATCAACCTTATGCCAAATATTATGTGATCAACTCATATTTTGAGTTTGAATGTGTGCCAATGATTTTCACAAGATCTAAGGGTTGTTACGAGTTATGCATTTAATATTGCAACTAGCAATAAGACCCTAACAGTCTGCACTACAACACCATTTCCTCTTTCTTTAACTGGTGCGGGATAGCAGGCCCATGAATCCTTTTATTTATCAAACTTACCATTTTATTGTTGTCTTGAGATTTCTCTATCTCGAGATAGTGGGGTGTATAGCACTATACCACAAGCTTCCTTATGCTTCATCGTGGGGATGTGGGAATCTTACCATACTTCTACTCTTTATTAACTACTTCCTTGCGGGATTGTGGTTTTTTCCCCACTATACCAAACTATTCACTTTTCCTTGTTACGATACTGTGGTTATAATGTAATTAAGCTCTTTTATACCGCCCAACTGCATCTTATTATAATACCCCTGTGGTATTGCGGTGAATACTTTTATGTTGATTTTTATATATTGCAAGCCCACTAAGGGTTCAATTTTTTTCTGCAAGATTGTAGTAAAGGAATTTAATGAATGTAAAATAGCAAGACATGTTTTTTCTTAAGTATATATATGATAAATTTTTGGCTTTTTATAGGTCTTTCAGTGTTCGTCAGACCTACAAATTTATATGCTTGTTTTATAGTGGGGAGGCTCAGTCAAAAATAAAAAGGAATGTAAGGGTCAAGGCTTAGGTCATGGAGCTCAAGGTTAATTGTGATGATGGAACTAGGCAAAATTTGAAGGTTTTAACACATCTCATGATGAACTAGACTATGTTTTTCCTTTATCCTACTTGTGTTATATTTTTATGAGTTATTTTCTTGTGAATATATCCCTAAGGAAAATTTGTATGATACTTGTAATTGCAAAAATCTTCTTGGTTTTTGACTAAAAATTATTTTTAATCTATAAATTGAATTTTATTTTAAGTTTTCATTTGCAGTTATCAGTGGATTGGAAAGTCAAAAGTTATGAACTTATGAACTCAATAAATTTTTACTGATTCAAGTTGTTGATTTATATAGTATTGTTTATTTGGACATCAAGGAATGAGGAAAATGACTTTAAGGTGCAAATTAGATTATAATGATCATAATGCTGAAATTTCAGTGACAAATTATTAGCGTTTGGATAGTGAAAAAGTGGCCAAGAATAATAAATATTTATCAAGTCTTTGTTTGACAAACAAGCAAGTTGTAAATCAAGTAAGTAGTATATTATTTGTTTAATTGCATTTAATGAAATTTAATAAGCAAGAGATTTAAGTATATAAGACATAATATGATATATATCTTTGTTTTATAGGAAATAAAAATAGTGCAAAGGAAATGTGAAGAAAAAAAAAAGGAAAGAAAAGATACAGTGTCACCATCTCATAGAAGCCAATGCATTTGTGATTCAACAAATGCAGTTGGTGAAAAAAATAGTTGTAATTATGCACAACTTGGTATAGCGCATAGTGATGTAGAATGTCATGATGATCTCTTAGCACAAAGTCTAAGAGAGTTTATTGAGCAACATCAGAGCAAAGGGACAATGGGTTTGGAAATGATGTATTCATCATTAAAGGATGTGTTTGAAGTGAAATTTGTGGAGACCAATATTGATCTACCTACTCATACCACACATGATGTGGCCAAGAAACATGAAGTTCTAGTTAATGAAAGTCATGAAGAGAGACTACTAGTTGCATCTACTATGCCTCAGAGTGCACCTATTGCATCTAGAAATTTTGATGAAACTAGTGGATCAACCAAGAATACTTGTAGTGGTTTAATAGAAGATGTGTCTCATTTTGTCAAAATAAAAAGATTGAGTCAATATTTTATAGATCTACAAAGAGAAATGCAAAAGAAAGAAAATTAGATGGAAAGAATCCATTATTGTTTGAGGTATCAAGAGATCGTGAGCCCATTGGGCAAAATTCTATAAAGTGGGCCACTGAGTTAGGTGTAAGATGCAGGGCCCATTTGGATATTTGCAAAGCAAGATCCAAAAACTATGGAAAATGTTGTACAAAAAATGGAAAATTCTTTTGAAAGTACTGGTGGAGAAATCTTTGGAAAATATTACAAGCAAAAGATGAGAATTCTGATGAATTTTTTTTGATACAATTACAAAAAAAAAATCATGGCAGGAAAAGAGAGGTTAGACTCCACTCTATCTCCCAAATAGTGGGAGGCATTGAAATAAAGTACACATTCTAAAGAATATTTGGCAAAGAGTAATAGAGGCAAGAGAGCAAGAGATAATCTGAGGGTTGGATATGCATTTGGCTGAGGCAAGTTGCACACCAAAATGGAAAAATTTGCAATAAGTGTATGTATTTCTTGTTCAATTTACATTGTATTATTTATTTCTATTTTTTATTGAATTTACTATATGTTGAAATTGACATTGTATTTTAGGTGGGAAACAGTAATAGAGAAGCAGGTGTAGAAGATATTGTCAATTATATGGCAGCACTAGATCCTAGTAAATTTAAGAGTAGGATGAAATGGAAATCTAGTTTGTCAATAGAGATTTCATAGCCATCTATTCAATGCTCAATAGGAGCCTCTATATATCATGTCAAATTGAATGAACTATGGTACCAAAAGGTAATGAGTTGCATATTCAGTCTCACTCAACAAGTTTCATAGTTGCTTGCCTCTATTAACCCTATAGTTTTTGCATGGAATGAGCATAAATCAATGGATTTAACTGAGGTAAGAGGATTTATGATCTTATTTCTTCTTGTTTGGAAATTATTATGTATACAAATTTCTCTTAATATGTAGATTACTGAAATCTATGTGTAGGAGAATCAAACCTAGTTTCTTTATTGTTGGAGTGATCTAGAAAATGTTCTTTTAGACAAACTTATAGCTTGCATTCTTTACTTAAATATTGAATTCTTTGTATATATTTTTTGCACGATGGTTAAACCACATATAAATAAATTTTATCAAAGTAATAGGAAAACAAAAATGCATTCACGATGTCAACAAAACTATCAATATTGATAGTGATCATGATGAAGTGGACAAGAATGTGCAACACAATCATCTTATTGTCCTGAAGTTGAGGCAATTACTATAATAGTTATTAGTTATTTTTCCCAATGGTTTTTCATTCTTCATGCTTAAAATTTTATTTTGGACAAAAAATTCTAGCTTTTTCATTCTTTAAGTTGTAAGTTAATCTGTCATAATGTTTTGTCATTCTTTATTTGGACAAAAATTTATAGATTTTTGAATTTTTTTAGTTGTAAGTTAATCTATCCTATTTTTTTGTCATTCTTCATGCTTAAAATGTTCTTTTGGACAAAAAATTATTGTTTTTTCATTCTTTACTTGACTTACATTAATTTTTGCATGATGATTAAACCATATGCAGAGCAATTATATGAAAGCATAACAAAAATAAAAAGGCCTTGTCAAAGAACTCTCTACAAATTTGTACACCTTCATGTATGCAATGATGTTGATAGTGATCACGATGATGAACATGACGAGAATGCACATGATATTCATAGTGGTAGTCATGTTGAAGTTGAGGTGAGTGTTATGAAACCACATGCAACTAAGTACTATTCAAGTAATTAATGGTTGTTTTATTATGTAAATTAGGGTAATTATTACCTATTTGATAGGATTTGGTTAGAATAGTAGTGAAGCGTAACTCGCTAGTATACATAGATTATGGAAATAAGGGAGAACATATAAATTACATATGAAAGCTTAGACCTTAGTTGTAATAGAGTTCATACATAGATTTTGACAATGAATTAGTGCATTGTGTTTGGGGATGTCATGGTCCTTAGTTGGGGGGACTTCATTACCAATCCATGTCTCTTTCTAGAGTACTCATACAGTCTAGCACAATTGTAGTCTTTCCCTCCATTTGTTCGTACCTCGCCATGGGTTAGTTTTTTTTTCAAACCAAAAATTTTCTTCTTTGTTATTCAATAGAATAAAAAAAACAACATACAAAAACTGATTTGTTCCAAGACATAAGACATTACATATAGCCATCAAAAACAATATAATGTGTGTTTTATATCTCAATACAATGTGTACTTTTTTTTGCAAACATTTATTTCAATAAACTCCAAGAAGAGGATTGTAGACATACGAAATTAGAATTGCTAGTTAAACATCACATTCGATCATTCTTTCCTTTTAATTAATTAAATCAAATTAATTAATTAAACCTCCTAAAGTCTTGATTTAATTAAATCTAATTAAATCACTCATATTCATTTCCTCTCATTTGATTTAAAATAAATACAAAAATTTAAATCAAATGTCATATCACCTAAACTCCTATTAGATTAGTCAAATCATGATTAGTTTAATCCTAATTACATGAATCCTCTAGATTCATCCACTTACACGATAAATCATTTAAATTGATTTATTAAAGCACCTATTTTCCCTCACAATGGCATATTCCCAAATAATATGCCCTCATTAACTCTCATGTTTGACTTTTTTGGACAAACACAATTCCCCCAAAAAACCCTCAACCATACTCATTTATTGCCATTTTAAAATTTGAATGGGCACATTGGCCAAAACTTACACAAGCATAGGCCAATCCCATGGTGACAAGTGGCTCTCTCCTATTGGATGGGATTTAAACCCACATTGCCTAATCTTGGCTTCTCCTCTCTCAACTTCTCCTATGAATGCAATGCATTTCCTCTCATTTCAGCATCTACATTTAGAGCATCCTTATTATAGGCAGCTTGAGTTCACCAAGAATCTCATTATCTATCATCTCACTAAGCTTATCAAGGATTGGGAAAGGGCTCTTTCACATATTCAAAGAGCACCAATCCACCATAGAATAGGTTGCATTTCATGTCTTCTTTACATGCTTGATTTGGTTTTATCATTTGTCTTGAGGAATGTCATGTTATTCTATCAGGATGTTAGTCTATGCTAGCCATTTGTAGATTTTAGCATCCACAAAATGGCGCTAGAAGGAGGGCGGAGCTAATGCATTTAACTTCTATTTTGTTTCTAGATTGAAAGGTGTTCATTCTACTTTTTATCACATGAAATAAGAATTTTGTGATTGTTCTAGCTGCAAAGAAGTTTTGGACTCATCTTGTTATGTTATATGATTTTTGAGTCTCTGTGAATGTACAATAGATTAAAATTCTCTCTGTATGTTTTCTTTTTGTCGGTGACTATGACTTTCCTACGTAAAATAAATGATGTTTCTTTTCTGTTGGCTTATACAAGTTATAGGTAGCAAGAGTTGAACCATTAACACAATGAAAACATGAGACCTTTTTTAGTCTTCTTATCTATGACCACTAAAACATACTTGGTGATGATATTTATCTGCTTAGGAAATCCTTTTAACAGTGAGATATTTCTGATTAAGAGTAGTTATGGAAATAAAAATAGTATGAACACTTTCATAAGCATTGCAGTTACAATTATCATAGCCACACGCATAAAGGATTCTCATTTGGATTGTCTCATTCTATTTGCGTAAGAAAATACATTTCATTGAAATAATTTGTGGCAGGTGGTTCGCTGCTGACATTTAATCGTCACTCACTGCAGGCTACGCATAGCCTCTTGATTTTAATTCTTTATGCCTCATTTTCATTTTTAAAAATACAATATTTATGTCTTATAGATACTCATAAATTCATTGTCAACAATGTTTTGTGACAGAGCCCTGAGATACCTTACTTTCTGGCAACACTTCTGTTGAACCCAGTGAAGAATGTTTATACACTTTCTCTCTTTTTTCATTATTCATCTCTCCACAATGATTCTTTTTTTATTCTTGTTTGATAAACGCTTAATATTTATGTATCCTAAAGACAAGTAATCTAAAGGGACCAAATCGTAATCTAAATAGGCCTTACTATGGCTTTATTCTTGTTCTATTTCTTACAGTTCTGAGGTTAGTATGTTTGAAGTAGATTTCTTTGAATCTGAAGACCATTGCCTGACTATGTTTGCCTCTGCTAAGATACAATTTATTTCTCTCTGAAAGTGTTCATGTTGAAGTAGATTTCTTTGAATTTGAAGACCATTGCCTGCCTATGTTTTCCTTTGCTGAGATATAGTTTATTTCATTCTGAATGCGTTAGTGTTTCAAGTTATGAGGTTAGTATGTTTGAAGTGGATTTCTTTGAATATGAAGACCATATGCTGCCTATGTTTGCCTTTCCTGAGATACAGTTTGTTGCTCTATGAATGCGTGCACAGTTCCTTTATCAGCTTTTCCGTTTGGAACAAATTCATCTTATATTCCACTAGAAAGGATACTAGTTACATGAAAGGCCTTGTCCAATAAAATTCGATAGGGTGAGCATCTCAGACTTTACCCTCAGAGGCAAAGAATCACGTCTTCGTTCTTTTTTTTCTATTAAGGGTTCACTATGAGCTTTTTCGCCTTGTGATCATGCTGGATAGACCCGATTATAGATTTTCCATAATTGATCATGCTTGATTGACCTCCAGTTATTTCACACCTACCAACTTATACATCTCACGTGCCTAGTTTGCGCACCCACTTTTTTTTCAAACAATCCAGTAGCATTATTCTAGCTATTGAAATGAAATCCTTATAGTAGCCTCCCGGATAATGACCATTCCATTCATGGACTTACCTACCCCTTTTGATTATGGGCAATGCATTCCATGAGGGAACATTTCTTTGATGGCTGTCTATTTTTTTTTATATATATCCACAGTTCAGGCACCCTGTCTATACTTTTACACCTTGAATGTCGATCTACCAGATGGAGGAGAAGCTAGAAAAGGTTGTGGAATTTAATCTCCCACTTACCAACAATATTTATTCAAACTTTCTTACATATGTTCAAAAGAACAACCTTCTGCATTCTCCATCTTTGAGGCATTCTGTCAAAAAGATTGCGTACCCTCTCTATGCTCTTGTCTGAAATGTGCCTAGAAATAAGGTTAGAAGCGATACATATGAATTTAACTTCCAAATCCTAGCGTAATTCCCTATAACCTGGTGTCGGTTCAATGATTAGAGTCTCGTGCCACATATTTGCGAAGTCTTGGATCGATACTTGTCATTAAGTTTTTGAACCAACTATTCTGACTAATAATTAATATCAGCTATCTGGATAGTCTATACAATAGGGGTAACTTTCTAGCTTGTGCATAATCTGCCATCATGTCTTTATTACTATCTTATTGTATAAGCCTGCTAGTGCAATGATGAATTGGTATCTTGTATTTTATTTTAGTTTTGATTGTGAGACAACCGAACTTAGTTATTGCCCAACTGGAGAATTAACGGAATTTACTTTGGAATAACTATCAACATGAAGATGGTGCAATCAATACAGTTGCAAAAGATGCACAAAATACAAGTTATTGATTTTGCTTATGACTTAAAATCTTTTAGGTACACCATCATTCATGGGATCAAGTGTAGGTGCAAATCAGAGCATTGAATAGATCAACTTTGAACATTGGGTGAAGTTACTCTTTATCTCTCAGGGAACAATTTCTTCTCTTGATATCATGCTAGAAATTTTTAAACTTTTGCAAAAGGGTGTACCTTTTTGTGGTAATGTTGTTTTAAATGATTGCTATTTGCCTTATTTTACCTTAATTTCCCTTGAACATTAATGGATGTGGTTGCTAAGTTTCTTAATAGAACAAATTTCTAGATGAGTAATCTCTTGGCTGTAATGAATGTTTTGAGATTTGTGTCTACTAGTTTACTTGCTTGTTTGTGTTGGTAGAGCCTAAATCTAATGTTGCAGGCCTATGGATACAGGATGACTTTACAACCTCATGTGTTCATGGTTTAGATCGGTGTGCATAAAGTAGGTTGACATCAAGGTTGAACATTCGAATCGAGAATCGAGCGAAAACAAAGGCAAATAAATCAAAGTTTGAGAAATTTCAAAGTTAAGACTTGAAAAGCATTTTTTAATGCTTGTGGTTATAATCCAAAGCTCTGATCACTGCTTTAGTTTTTTGTTTTGAACCAACTCATCTTTATTTTGGGTTTAAAATTGACCATTTGACTTGATCTTTTCAACTTGGTTAAAATTGAACTTAGAAACATACTAAATTTTGATTTGGGTTAAAATTGGACAAGGCAAACTTCACATCTCATTTGGTGCTTTTAAAACGAATTCATCACTACTTTATGGATTAAAATGAACAAATGTTTGTCATGTTTTGTAATCTTTTTCACAAATTAACATCATTTAAAATGTGTACGTGCTTCTCTCATGTTTCACAATGATCTTGAGAATCAAAAGCATTTTGGTGATGTTAAGTTGTCAAAAATATTGCCTTCACATTTTGATTTGGGAACTTAAAAATTGAACATCTTGTGAGTGTGAGTAAACTTATTGCGAGTGTTCTCCCTTTGTTTCTAAACAAAGTTTGATCGAACTACAGATGAGTTTATTCACTTTTGTCTAGCTTAGAGGGCCTACCTTGTGGGAAAAAGTATTCACCCAAAGGAATGACCCAACCGGGAACAC
This sequence comes from Sequoiadendron giganteum, assembly GCA_007115665.2. Lineage (NCBI taxonomy): Eukaryota > Viridiplantae > Streptophyta > Pinopsida > Cupressales > Cupressaceae > Sequoiadendron > Sequoiadendron giganteum. The sequence continues at coordinate 50,169,300 of CM021105.1, read as the reverse complement.
GCTAAAGCCAAGTGACTTCCAACTGGTATATAAGTGTGGATTCTTGAGCAAAGTTCAAGAATCACAAGGATTATTCCGACGAGATGGGCAAAAATGGACTCTCGCCGACGTTGGATAATCCCCCATGAACAGAATGCCCACATTAGAACCCTTTGTTTAGAAAAGGCCAAAACCTTATCTATTTTGTTGGTGCAAGAGGTCATGTCCTCTAAAGTGGCCCCACGTTATAGATGCAGTTTTGTTGTAGAGATGGAAAGTATGTCATGGGAGATTCATGGGTACTAATACTTGGCTCACCTGAGAGGTGTGTGTCATGGAGGGGAGCCAGTGTGGTCAAGCATTTAGCCATCCGCACAAAATATGCACAGTTGGATTCATCCAAGTGGGAACCCAACAAAATATTGTCTCATCATCTTAGGGTTGTAAGAAGTGCTTGGAAGTAAAGAATACATTGCTTGGTTCTCGAAACATTTGCAAAATGAACATTCACAAGACCTCCCAAATTTCAAACCCCTTTGGGAGACAAATACCTTTGATGAATTTAAGCACTCTTGCTTTACCTAGGGATCATATCCTTAGAGGTTTCTAAGTGCTTGGATTCTATCATCATTTGTTTTCAATAGGGTTAAACATAGGAAACTTTTGCCCTATTTTCCTTGATTTCCACACAAGTGGACCTTGTGGGATGAGAAAGAAAGTGGGACATTAGAGATATAGTTTGAAACATAAGAAAAAAAGTGTCTTTGGTAAAAGAATTCATTAAGCCAAGATAAAAAGACAAATTGGATTACACATGTGTTTCCTAAAATGACTGGTTTACAACTTTTACAAAAAAACTTCAAGAAACAATCTTGAGTTGTAAGCATTCTATTATCAACAAAATCCCAAACTTTTTGAAAGGTTTGCTTTCCTCCCATAGGAAGTATAGCGTGTTCTTCAACACTGAGGTCTTGTAAGAAGAAATGTTATCTAGGTCAAGTCTAGGATCAAATTCAATCACTTTCATCCATCTCTCAACCATCAAAATCAGTCAAAAATCACCTCACCAACAACTCTTGGAAACTTTGTAAACATATTTTGTGCTAAAAGTTTAGGCGAAATCAAAACCACTTTGTTTGACTTAACATACCTAGTCAAACCATCATCTTATACACGAGTTTTCTCTAGGATAACGCAACTTTCTAGGGTTTATGAGTTCATCTTGTTTGGCTTAACACACTTAGCCAAATTATCAAATCATCACCCCGTTTGACTTAACACACTTATTCAAACCATCCTCTTATGTACAATTCCACTATAGGATAACACAACTTCCTAGGGTTTTACAAGTGCATTTATCACATCTTGTTTGACTTAACACATTTAGTCAAACTATCAATCTGATCATGATTAATCAAAGTCCTAAAAAGTTTAGCATTTCCTTCAAAGTTTCTTTAAGAGTTCCATTCATTTGTATACTCATCTTTCATTTATCTCATCCTCGTCATCACTTTGATCCTTCAATTATCCTAGTTCTTTGCTTCTGTGAACCTAAGGTTTAGACCGATCTAAAGAATTAGAGGTTCATCTCTTACATTCTTGAAAATTAATCTTCATTTTATGGTTCAAACAAGATCACAACATAAGATGGACATGCAATATAAACTTGATCCATCCATCATGAGTAATCCAATTCAACCAAACTATCCAAGTCTCGCAATACCACTTGATTATCGAAACTCACATTTATGCATGGAATCATCATCTCCTCCAAACCTCAATGGTACAACAAATGTGAGCATGCCCAATCTGAATTTTGGAACACCTTTCCCAATGGTATATTTAAATCCAAGTCCAAATTTGCAAATCTATCAACCAAACACTCAATGCATGAGTTTTCCAAACAAAATTATCTCACCAAATTCATACATGCCAAATACAAGTTTTTCAAACATAAACATTTTGAATCCACACTTGGAAAAATTTGGGATAGATGTGTTTATGAATCAAACCAATGTTGTTCAAAATCCTAGCAATATGTTGACAACTCTAGATGTTCATCCAAGTCAAGGTAAACCCATGCAAAATAAAAGTTACCTAGATCAAGGCAATATGATTCCCAACCACAACAATGTTCAATTTCAATCTTTCATGCCAAATCAAAACATCACACCAAATCATCCCATTTTTCCATCGATATCACAGCAACAGGTGGCAACCATCCAAGCAATCCCAACGATCAACACCATTCCCATTCCACCACCACCACCATCGCCAAAACACAACATGATAAATTCATTCTCTATCATGTTGAAAGTTGCCCACCAAAAGGAACTCCAAGCCCAACAAGCTGCACAAGTTGCGCAAGAAGCTCAAGTAGCCCAACAAGCACAAGCTCAAGCTCAAGCCTAACACCAAGCTCGGTAGGAAAAAGCACAGTTTCAAACACTATTGCAAGCAATCCATCAACAAGTAGCTCAACAACAAGCCCAACAAAAATCATTGTTGGCACAACAACGACATGACCAACAACAAGCGTTGTTGGCTCAGCAACAAACATAGGCATTACTCACTCAACAAAGCTTGCAACAGATTCCCACCACAATTGTCGAAATCAAAAATCAAGATCAATCTATCAATAAGCATCTTGAAGATGTTTCCACCTCGACCAATGATCAAATCAACATACACCAAGAGCTACTTTTCAATCATGATCAAAATCCACCAAAAATACCCAACAATGATCAAATTCAAGAACTGTCAACATCACTTGATCTTATGGTTGGCGACATTGGTAATCTCTCTTCCACAATTGTTCAAAACAATGTTCAAGATCTTTAAGATGCTTCTACCCCATCCAGTGATCAACTCAACATTCATCAAGAGCCACTTTTTAGTGATCTATTTCAAGATGTGTTACAATTATTTGATCCCATTGACATAATCTACGATCCATCGACCAATGATCATATCCAAAAGGTCTCTACATCGCCTTATGAGTTAGATGACATATCTCAAGAACATATTCCAAAGCATGGTCAAAATCTATCACCAAGGTCTAGAAATGTTCCTTCCCAAGACATATTGACATCCTTTGACCTCATGGTTACAAATATTGAAGGAATCCCTAGCTCAACACTAGATCCAAATCCACTCAAAGCTCAAGAGAGTATTGAGCCACTTTCCATGCCTAATGATGATATCCAAGAACCTACTATAAGCAATCCATCCTTTGAAACTGATCCATGTCAAGAACTTGATCCAAAACATGTCGAAAGTAACTCCAGAATTAGTCAAGATTAAGAATTTGTAACTCCAAGATACTACAATGATCTAATGGGCACTCTTTTATCTATACAAGATGTCACAACTAATGATCATATCCATATAGCACATATTCCTCCGCCCACCTACGAGATCATTTTTTTGGATGTACACATAGATGATCTTCATTAAACAAAAGAGTCTCATACTATTGACATCATTACCAAGGAACAAGAGTCTCCTACTCTTAATATTTGTACACAAGACCAAGATGTAGAAAAATATGGAGACATAGCAGAAACAAATCATGAAGAAGGCTTCTATAGAAGTTGTAAATCAAAAACATCTTGTGGAGACATAGCAAAAATAGGTCATGAAGAGGGCTTGTACAAAATTCATGAATCAAAAACATCCTATGAAATGAATCATGAGGAAGACTTGTATGTGGACAGTAAATCTCTTGAAGAGGCATTACAATCTAATATATCACAAGATCAAGTCAAATATATCAATCAAGAATTTATCCCACTTATGGAAGATCCTATCACTTATAAAATTGGATCACTCACCTTTCTTAGGGAAAGCTACCTCATCAATTTAAGAAGTTGTCACTTCTTAAGATCTACCACAGAGCAGAGAAGGATTAGCACCTTGTTTCCAAGGTAAATCATATCCTATTGCGGATAAAAAATTTCAGCAAATGAATTATCAAGGTAGAGGATTAGTCCTACATGAACAGGGTATCCTAGAACCAGTGCATATTATTGGAAATCCTAAGCATCAATTCAACAATCAAGTGATCTCAACAAATCAGTATTATTTCCACAAAACTGGGGGCAACTTCGTCTCAATAAAACATCAACATAGGGAGCACGAAGAATCCTTATGATGAAACCAATGCCAATGCTAGAACCCGCCATGTCACAAATCTTCATCCACCTATCACCCCATCCATGAATTGGGACCAACAACAAAAGAAAAAATTGAATCAAAGAACGAAAAATGATATCAAAGAAAAAGAAGTAGTGAAGCATGAAGGACAAATCAAATAAAATTGGATACCAAAAAATACAAAGAAAGATGATCCCTATCAAACTCCATCAGTCAAAGAAACTATGGGGAAAAATCAAAAAGGGAAAATTATCCGTCCAAGATGTCCACAAAAGAAAAAGAATGCTTCTTAAGTGACATACAAAGTATATCAAGCTATTGGTCCTAATTCCAAGCACACTTCTGTATCCACTCATTATTGCTCATCTTCTCAAGTTTGGAGAGTCAAAGGTTCCAAACTATCAACTAATCCATCCTTTACTCCTAAACACATTCCATCCATGCCTCCATGCATGATGTCCAATTCTTTCATTGACCATGTGTTGGAAACAACCCTTCATCATAGGGATTCAGAAGGCACTCTATCACAATGTGCGCACAAAGACAGAGTTAACTCTGGTATCAGTAAAGCAAATCAGGGATCTCAAAATTTGCATTCAAGTGCACATTTCTTGGAAAAATAGCTTCTTCAAGCAGGCTATTGATGGCACGTTATGGCAGAAGCAACAATGTCAATAGTACTAGGTGATTCAACATCAACTTAAAATATCTCAGAAAATACAAAAAAATCAGAAAAATGTCTTGAAAAAATGGTCACCTTGATGAAAACCTAGCAAATAAGCATCTTGGTGACAACAAAAAAATCAGAAAAAGGATTTAAAATAGTAAAGAAAAAAATCATCCTTTAGCGAAAACCATTTCGGTGGCGCTTTCGACAGGTACCATGGTGAAAACCTGGTAAATAGGTGTCATGTGTGGAATTGAGCATCTATGTGCGTCATTTCAACAGAAAGCATCTTATCACATGCATAATAAAGCCAGCATTCCAACCATATCATCCATTCATCCATGAATCATTTATCCAACCCATTACCATCTATCCAACCCTTATCTTGGTCATGACCAAGTTTGGTATAGACTTCACACGTGTTTATGGTAAACATCTTGACATGGGTCATTTTCATTGATCCCATCCTACCCAACATTATCTGAGCCTCAAAGCATTATCTGAATGAGCATTCCTTTGTTTGAACACCCTTATATTATCTCAAGATAATCCATATCCATTCATCCAAGAATCCACCCATGGCATTCCATACATTGCTAGACACTAGGGGCAAATATTTGCATCTTGCTTCCAGAATAAATCTTGATCTATATCCTCCAACTTATGTGGTGATCTGAGCATTGGAAAATGTGAAATCAAATTGGTCAAAGCATTTGTGAGTCAAATCCAAATCACTAGCCCATGGCATATTTTGACAAAAATGATGTTCCTTATCAAGCTTTATCTTTCATCGAACATCAATATCAATTGCATCTATCTTGCACATCAGCATCACATTAAATCATCAATATAATTTTGTTCCAAAACAAGCTTCATCAATCTTGATCAATCGAATCCAATCAGTTATCACCTTGTTCGACTTAACACACTTAGTCAAACTATCATCTTATGCACGACTTTACTCTAGGATAACACAACTTCCTTGGGTTTACAAGTTCATTATCATCACTCTATTTGGCTTAACACACTTAGCCAAATTAGCAAATCCAAAATCAACTTGTTTGACTTAACACACTTAGTCAAACCATCCTCTTTTGTACAAGTTTACTCTAGGATAACACAACTTCCTAGATTTTACAAGTGCATTATCACTTTTGTTTGACTTAACACACTTAGTCAAACTATCAATCCATCAATCCAATTGATCAACATTAGGCTTGGTTTTCAACAAAATCCCAAAACAAACCACTGATATCATATCGTATCCATATCCAAATTGTCAAAATCATGCGAAAAAATAAAAAAAATTAAAAATCCATCAAAAATTCAAAAACATCAAAATCATTCCAAAATCCAAAAACATGTCAAAATATCAAAAAATATTCAAAAATTCATCATTGAGCCTTGTCATTCTTTCACCTTGTCAAACTACGTCATCTCTGAGCTTGAACGTAGGCAAGGTTGATCTTTGATCATCCCCCGAGACAGTTAAGGTCAGTCCTTCAGCATCCGTCGCATTAGCAATCCGTTTGCCCATCTATTTTTACAGTAGGGTCAGTCCTTTAGGTGTCCATTGCAATGGCAATCTGTTTGCCCATCTTTTTCACATTTTAGGATTTTTAGGCATTCGTCGCAATGACATTCGTCTGCCCATCTAGTTAGGCATCCGTCGCAGGGGCATTCATTTGTCCATCTCTTTCACATTTTAGGATTTTAGGCATCCGTCGCTATGACATCCGTCTGCCCATCTAGTTAGGCATCCATCGCAGGGGCATTCATTTGTCCATCTTTTTCACATTTTAGGATTTTAGGTGTCTGTCGCAATGGCAATCCATTTGCCCATCTATCTCATTAGCAGTCAAGTCAATTGGAGTCCAAACTACATCGTCTCTAAGCTTAAACGTAGGAAAGGCCATCCTTGATCAGCCCCCAAGACACAAAATCCAAAAACATTCATAAATCTCAAAAATACCAAAAACATTGGAAAATCCAAAAATCAAAACAGCCTCAAAACATTTTTCAAAACAACAAAAACATCCAAATATCTAAAAAAACCAAAATGGTGCACCCATCTCATCTCGCTTTCACCTGCAATAATAACCATTCCTAATAAATCAATCATTGCCTTCATCCTTTGGTGAAGCAATCAGAAGCAAGCTTAGTAGGTTCCAAAGTCAACACCTTATCGTTACAGTTTCAAGCCTAAGTCAGTAAGCAAGCAAGCAATTTAGGAATTGGGAAAGGGCCAATTGCAACACTTCATTGGCACCAATTCCCCCATAAGATCATCATGTTATTAACTTAATTAGGATTTATGCTATTTCATTTAAGTTTTGTTTGTTCTTCATCTCCTAATTTAGTTTGAATAGATGGATTTTATTGGGAACCTCTCACTCTTGTGTACATGCATTTGATCTAACATCTAATGTGTTTTGTTGCTCTTGTGCATTTGCAGGTTTAGGCGTTCACATTTTGGCGCTAGAGGGAGGGCAAATCTCGAGTTCAAATCACGTTTTCTTGAAAATTCCTCTTTTTCTATTTTTTTTGTAGGTTACAGGCCTGCGGCTCTATATTGCACCACATTTGCAAGTGCGGTGCTATATCGCACCGCCTTATTTCAAATTGCACAGCACCCACAAACTTTTCCGCGGATTTTAGTTACAAACTATGTCGGTTGCAAAACTCTACCGCAGTTGCACTCGTTGTTCCTGCAAAGCGCCGCACCTATTCCAAATAGTGCCGCTGAAAAGGGCACCGCATTTGATTTTTTGTTTTTTCACCCAATTTTAAAATGGTCATATCTCGGTCATTTTTTGGTCTTTTTCAGAGCTTTTATTTTTTGAAATGGGGTAGAATTGCATAAGCGATCCAATGGTGTAGGTTTTTTTTCAACTTTGATAAAGTTTAAATTTTCAAACTTTCACCTAATTTCAAAACACCATGAAACTTGGTCTAAATTTTATGGTTTATATGCTTAATCATTTATCTAACCCTCATATCTTCTTGTTTCTTGATTTAATCTAATAATTGGAGTGTGTATTGCAGGTTTTAAAGGATTGTGGAGCATGAAAATGAAAGAAAAAAATTATCACATGATTGTAACAAGTGTTTTTAAACACTTTGGGAGAACTTCTAATCCCCTTCTAAGGACTTTGTCACCTTCATGCTCTTAGGACACTAAATTTCCATTGGGTTCTAAAAATAAACAAATCAAATTTCTTTCCAAAAGTTTGCAAAAGGCTAAAAAGAACCTTAGGAAAAAAATTACTAGATTTTGTTTAAAGGTTAACAATTGAACAAGGCAATCTCACATTTCATTTGGTGCTTAAAAAGAATTCATCATTGCTTTGAGGTCTAAAATGAACAAGTGTTTTCAATGTTTTGTAATCCTTTTCACAAGTTAATATTATTTAAAATGTGTATGCGCTTCTCTCCTGCTTCATTGCAGTCTTGAGAATCAAAAAAAATTTGGTGATATTAGGTTGTTAAAAATATTGCCTCCACATTTCAATTTGGGCACTTAACAAATGAACAAAACATGCGAGTGTGAGTGAACATATTGTGAGTGTTCTCCTTTTGTTTTTAAACATAGGTTGATGAAACTACGAATATGTTTATTTGCAATTGTTTATCTTAGAGGGCCTGCCTTGTGGGAAAAAGTACTCACCCAAGGGAATGACCCAACCGGGAACACGCTAAAGCCAAGTGAATTCCAACCCGTATATAAGTGTGGATTCTTGAGGAAAGTTCAAGAATCGTGAGGATTATTCCGATGAGATGGACATAAATGGACTCTTGCCGATGTTGGATAGTCCCCCACGAACGGAATGTCTGCATTAGAACCCTTTGTTTAGAAAAAGACCAAAACCTTGTCTAGCTTGTTGGTGCAAAAGGTCATGTCCTTTGAAGCTGCCCCACATTATACATGCGGTTTTGTTGTAGAGATGGAAATTATGTCATGGGAGATTTATGGGTACTAATGCTTCGCTGACCCGAGAAGTGTGTGGCATGGAGGGGAGCTTGTGTGGTCAAGCATTTAGCCATTCGCACAAGATATGTGTAGCTAGATTCATCCAAGTGGGAACCCAACAAGATATTGCCTCATCATCCTAGGATTGTAAAATTGCTTGAAAGAAAAGAACACATTGCTTGGTTCTCGAAAACACTTGAAAACGAACATTCACAAGACTTCCAAATTTCAAACCCCTTGTAGGAAACAAATACCTTTGATGAATTTAGACACTCTTTCTTTCCCTAGGCATCATATTCCTAGAGGTTTCTAAGTGCATGAATTCTATCATCATTTTTTTTCACCAAGGTTAAACACTAGGAAACACTTTTCTTTGATTTCCTTGATTTCCACATAATGCACTTTGTGGGATGAAAAAAAATTAGGACATTGGACATTCAGTTTGAAAAGCATAATCAAGAAAGTGTTTGTGGTAAAAAGAATCGAACCTAAGCGAGATAAACAAACAACTGAACCACACATGTGCTTGTTCTCTTTTGAGTCTTATGGGTTTCATGCAAACATTGGTCTTTTGGTTTGAAATTACTCCTAGGGAAAAGCATATTCTTCATTACCTTGGTCTTGTAAGTAAGTCCTCATAGGGTCATCTAGGATCAAAATCATCACTTCACCCATCTCTCAAACATCAACCAAATCCCATCTCACAAACAACTTTTGGAACTTTGAAAACATCATTCATGCTAGAATTTTTTATTACATTTGACTTAATACACCTAGTCAAGTTATCAATCCTCTTGAACAAATTTGCCTCTAGGATAACATAACTTCCTAAGGTCTACTAGTTCATGATCACTTTCATTGGCTTAACACACTTAGCCAATTCATTCTCTTATGTGAATTTTCCCTAGGATAACACAACTTCCTAGGGTTTACAAGTTTACCATCATCTTGTTTGGCTTAACACACCTAGTCAAACTATCCTCCAAATCGAATCAAACCAACTCCTAAAGTCTAGCATTGATCCAAAGTTCCTAAATGTTCAAACACCCATATCACTCACCCCTTTCATCCTTCATCTCATCATTGTTTCTAAACCCCTTGGAGGTCAACAAGGTCAAAACACAAGAAAAACATGGAATTCAAACTCAGCTCATACATCATGAGTAATCCAAGTCAACCAAACTATCCAAGTCTCGCAATGCCAATTGATTATCGAAACTCACATTTATACATGGCATCATTATCTTCTCCAAACCTCAAAAGTACAACAAATGTGAGTATGCCCAATCTATATTTTGGAACACCTTTCCCAATGATAGATTTAAATCCAATTCCAAATCTGCAAATCTATAAGCCAAACACTCAATGCATGAGTTTTCTAGACAACATTATCCCATCAAATGCATACATGCCAAGTGCAGATTTACCAAACATGACCATTTCAAATCCACACTTGGTGAACTTTGGGATAGACATGTTTGCAAATCCCACCAATGTTGTTCAAAATACAAGCAATATGTTGACAACTCCATATGTTGATTCAAATCAAGGTAGCACCATGCAAAATCAAAGTTACCTAAATCAAGGCAATATGATTCTCAACCACAAAAATGTTCAATTTCAATCTATCATGCAAAATCAAAACATCATACCAAATCCTCTCATTTTTCCAACAATATCGCAACAACAAATGGCAACCATCCAAGCAACCCCAACGGTTAACACATCTATTGTTCCTCAAATGTCTCAAAGACCAAGAATCTCAATCGTACCATTCACCACTCAAACCTTGGCAATCAATGAGACTCTTCTACTGACCCCAACAATCAACACCATTCCCAATCCACCACCACCACTACCAAAATACAACATAGAAAATTCATTCTCCATCATGTTGCAAGCCTCTCAAGAAGCTTCCCACAAAAAGGCTCTCCAAAACCAACAAGCGCAAGTGCAAGCACAATTTTGGGCACTATTACAAGCAATCCACAAACAATTCCATCAACAAGTAGCACAACCAGGAGCCCAACAATAAGCATTTATTTTGCAACAACAACAAGATAAAAAAAAAGCATTTTTGGCACAACAACAAGACCAACAACAAGGATTGTTGGCACAACAAATGCAGGCATATCGACAAACCTTACTCACGCAACAAATCTTGCAACAAATTCCCACCACAATTGCTGAAAACAATGATCAAGATCTATCCATCAATGAGCACCTTGAAGATGTTTCCACCTCATTCGATGATCAAATCAAAATAAATCAAGAGCCATTTTTCAGTCATGATCAAGACCCCTCCTACAAAGATGTATTTCAAGGAGTTTTGATGTTATTTGATCCTATTGACATAAACCAAGATCCATCCACCAATGATCGTATTGAAAATGTCTCTACATCACCTAATGAGTTAGAGGACATATCTCAAGAATTTATTCCAAAGCATGATCAACATCTTTCACCAAAGTCTAGCAATGGACCTTTCCAAGACATATTGACATCCTCTAACCTCATGGTTACAAATATTGAAGAAATTCTCAACTCACCATTTGATCCAAGTCCACTCAAAGATCAAGAGGATATTGAGCCACTTCCAATGCCTCATGACGATGTCCAAGAACCCTTTGAAAGAAATCTATCCTTTGAAATTGACCCTTGTCAAGAACTTGATCCAAAGCATGCTGAAAGCAATTTCAACATTAATCAAGATCAAGAAATTTTATATGCAAGATACTACAATGAGGTAATGGCCACTCTTCTACAAGATGTCACAAATAATGATCATATCCATATAACACATACTCCTCCATCTACCCATGAGATGTTTTCTTTGGATGGACACGTAGATGATCATCATTCAAAACAAGAGTCTCATACTCTTACTGAGGAACAAGAGTCTCCCACTCTTAACATTTGTACACATGATCAAGATATAGAGAAATCCAAAGACATATCAGAAACAAATCATGAAGAAGGCTCCTACATAAGTCATGAATCAGAAACATCCTATGAAGTGAGTCATGAGGAAGACTTTTGTGTGGACAGTGAAGCATCAACACTTCTTGAAGAAGCACTACAATCTGATATCTCACCAGATCAATTTAAAGATACCAATCAGGAATTCATCCCACATGTGGAGGATCCTATCACTTATAAATTTGGATCACTTACCTTTCTTAGAGCAAGCTATCACATCAATAAAGCAGTTGTCACTTTTGAAAATCCACCATAGAGCAAAGGAGTAGCGCCTTGTTTCCAAGGTAAATCATATCCTATTGCAAATAAATTTTTTTAGTAGATGAATTATCAAGGTAGAGGATTAGGCCTACATGAACAGGGTATCCTAGAACCAAGACAAATTTTTGGCAATCCTAAGCATCAAGGCCTTGGTTATTTGACAATTAAGGGATCTCAACATAGGGGGCACGAAGAATCCTTATGATGAAACCAATGCCAATACTACATCCAACCACATCATGAAGCTTCATCCACCCATCACCCCATCCATGAATTGGGACCAACATCAAAGAAAGACTTGAATTAAAGCATGAAGAACATTATCAAAGAGAAATAAGCTGAGAAGCATAATGGAAAATTCAAATACACATGGATAGCAAAGAATACAAAGAATGATTATCCCTATCAGCCATTCGTCAAAGAAACTATGGGGAAAAATAAAAAAGGGAAAAGTATCCATCCAAGATGTCCACAAAAGAAAAAGAAGGCTTCTCAAGCAACGTACAAAGTGTATCAAGCAGTTGGTCCTAATTCCACGAACACTTCCGTATCCACCCATTACTACTCATCTTCCCAAGTTTGGAGAGTCAAAGACTCCAAACTATCAACTAATCCATCTTTTATACCTAGACACACTCCATCCACACCTCCACGCATGATATCCAATTCTCACATTGACCATGTGTTGGCAATGACTCTTCATCATAAGGATTTAGAAGGCACTCTACTACGATGTGCACACAAAGATGAAGTTAACTTTGGTATCAGCAAAGCAGATCAGGGATCTCAAAAGAAAAAAGAGGATTGAAAACAGTAAAGAAAAAAATCGTCCTCTAGCAAAAAGCATTTCGATGGTGCTTTGGACAGGTACCATGATGAAAACCTGGCAAACATGCATCATGTGTAGAATCAAGCATCTACGTTCACCAGTTCAGGAGAAAGCATCTTATCACATCAATAATAAATCTAGCATTCCATCCATATCATTCGTTCATCCACAAACCATTTATCCAACCCATTTCCATTTATCTACGTTATCTAGATCTTGATGAAGGTTTGGTAAACGCTTTACACTTGTTTGTGGTAAACATCTTGACATGGGTCATTTTCATTGATCCCATCCTATCCAACGTTATCTGAGCCTCAAAGCATTATCCGAATGAGAATTCCTCTGTTTGAACACCCTTATCTTATCGCAAGATAATCCATATCCATTCGTCCAAGAATCTACCCATGGTCACTCAAACATTGCTAGACACTGGGGCCAGATATTTGCATCTTGCTTCGAGAATAAATCTAGATATATATCCTCCTACTTATGCAGTGATTCGAACATTGAAAAATGTGAAATCAAATTGGCCAAAGCATTTGTGAGCCAAAAAATCCAAATCACTAGCCCATGGCATATTTTGACAGGAAGACATTCCTTATCAAGCTTTATTATTCATTGAACATCAATCTGAACAAACAATCAATATCAGTTGCATCTAATGTGTACTTCGGCCTCACATCAAAATCATCAAAGCTATTTTGTTCCAAAAAAAGCTTCATCAATCTTGATCAATCAAATCCAATCAATTATCGCCTTGTTTGACTCAACACACTTAGTCAAACTATCATCTTGTGCATGAGTTTACTCCAGGATAACACAACTTCCTTGGGTTTACAAATTCGTTATCATCTTTGTTTGGCTTAACACACTTAGCCAGATTATCAAATTCAAAACCACTTTGTTTGACTTAACACACTTAGTCGAACTACCCTCTTGTATGAGTTTACTCTGGGATAACACAACTTCCTAAAGTTTACAAGTGCATTATCACTTTTGTTTGACTTAACACACTTAGTCAAACTATCAATCCATCAGTCCAATTGATCAACATTAAGCTTGGTTTTCAACAAAATCTCAAAATAGAGCACTGATATCATCACATGTCCAGATCCAAATTGTCAAAATCTATCAAAAATTCAAAAACATTCAAAATATTAATCTAAAAAATCAAAACATCCAAATCATGAAAAAATCCAAAAACATGTCGAAATATCAGAAAATCTTCAAAAAATTCATCATTAAGTCTTTCCAGTCTTTCACCTTGTCAAAATACGTCATCTCTAAGCTTGAACATAGGCAAGCTTGATCTTTGATCATCCCTCAAGAAAGTAGAGTTACTCCTTTATTAGGCGTTCGTCGCATTGGCAATCCGTTTTCCCATCTAGTCTGCATCTTAAGTTAGTCCTTCAAGCAATAAAATGGCAATCTGTTTGCCCATATTTCTCATGAACAGTTAAGTCAATTGGAATCCGAACTACGTCATCTCTGAGCTAGAACGTAGGCAAGGCCATCCTTGATTGGCCCCCGAGACACAAAATACCAAAAATAGTGAAAAATCTGAAAATACCAAAAACAACCTCAAAATATCCAAAAAATCCAAAATAGTGCACCCGTCTCATCTTGATTTCACCCGCAATAATAACCATTCCTAATAAATCAATCCTCGCCCTCACCCTTTGGTAAGTCATTCAGAAGCAAGTCTAGCAGGTTCCAAAGTGAACATCCTAATTGTCAAAGTCTTGAAAGTCTAAGTCAGTAAGTAAGCAAGTTGGTCAACTCGAAGTATCAATAGCTTATCACCCAATAAGTCCCACCAAAAACCTGATCACTACATGTCCTAGGATGAAGCTTTCCTATGATGGACATAAGCATCAAGTACCTCACTTTAGTTTAGTCTTGGCTAGCAGTACGAAGAACATTAGGTTGTTTGTTTACTTTATCTTGGTCTTTTTAGACTTATCTTATTTTGTGCTCATTCGAAGGACCTCTCAATGATGCCTAAACAAAATAGGTTTAGAGAGAAAGGAATGGGGAAATGATCATTATCTTTTTTTCTACTGTGCTTGTTGGATATTCTTGTAAAATAACTTCGTCATGTGTGCTTTGTTTAGTTTGTGGGGATGATGTTGTAGATGTCTTGTTGACCACATAAGAAGGCTTTCCTTTCTATGTTTTGGCTCGAGATTTCTATAATATCTAAACTACATTCCGAATAAGGTTTCTGTATGTTAAGTGTGAACAAGAATACTCCTATTTGATTGCCGAGTCAAATTCCATCACACTAGGTACAACGCTATCCTAGTCCTTTATACCTTGATGCATCGTACCTATGTGTGTTATCAAACATAATGCAATTGACCCTTTGAAAATCCCAACTCCTAGCAATGCAAATCATCATCATCATTGGTAATAATGTGAACTTGTGTGGATCCTCCTTCCATCCATCTTATTCTTCTTATTCTTCTATTACTAACATTTCTATCTAAAATCAGTGTGTTGTATCAAAATATACACTAGGCTACCCATGGCCAATGACTGTCCATACATCATTAGAATTTTCTACATCAAAGAATTATCTTTCATCCTCTGATATATAGAACCACTCCTCTCACATTTTATCACGATCTCGATCAAAAAATTGAATATTTCCACTCAATCTCTCGAGGGGGCAATATACCAGTGTAATTATTCTCATTGGGGCAACAGTGGGGCATACCAACACAATTCTTCTCGCTGGGGCAAGAGTGGGGCATTTGAAAAATTGAGAAATTTTGAATTTTGATCATAGCAGTTTATTCTTTGAATCAATGCAACAAGTACATTGTTTCAAAGAGGGGCAAAATGTAGATATGGAAAATGTACATTTCTAGTTTGACACACTTGATCCTGATCACTAACATCATTTCCTCTGAAATCACACTCAATATTTCATCGTAATTCTATCCCTTAATCTAATGAATCATTATTTATCTGATTAATTCTATCACCTCCTTTGATTAAATTAATCAATTTAATTTAATGAACCTTACATTTTTGTTTAATTAAGTAAATCATTTTATTTGATGAAATTCTCTAAAGTCCTCTTCTTAAATTAAAAAAATTAAACCTTTTTTGATTTAATCTAACATATTCCTCTTTGAGTTAAATAAATCAAATCATTTATTTAATAAATCATTTCCTCTCAATTGTGATTTAAAATAATTCATCTATTTGAATCAAAATTGTCAAATGACCTAATTCTTCATTAAATTAATCAAAACCTTGATTAAGCTAATCTCTCTCACTAAAATTCTCTAGAGAATGCAACTTGCACAATAAATCAATTACTTTGATTTATTAAATCTCTATTTTCTCTCAACATGGCATCAAAAGGGAATATTCCCTCAAATTTGAATTCAAAAAGGCCAAGTGGACTTGGTCCTTCCAACAAGGCATTCAATGCCTCTTACATGTCCTTGGCCTTGGGCCAAGTGACATTAACTCCATTTCTCTTTCCCTCTCACATGTCACATTCAAAATTCAAATTTGAATCCAATGGCATTTATCATGCACATTGACCAAAATGTGCTCATTCCTCAACCATTCACATCTTGACAAGTGGCACTTGGCCATTGGATGTTGAATGATCCCACATTGCTTATTTTCACTCTCTCTTCCATTTTGGAAATCTCTAAATGAGACACTCTTCTTCTCATTCAATCATCCACAATTTGAGTAAACTTACTATACTCAAATCCATCATCATCTACAATCTTCATGCAAAGTTAGTCTCTCCAATTGAGAACTAATTTTGCTCATCACACCCAAGCATTCACCATTTTTCACATTTGGCACCAAGGTTATGCTCAAATCTCTTTGGAGATTTGACCATTTCTAGATCAACTCACATTGCAATTTAGAAATTGGGAAAGGGCCAATTGCAACACTTCATTGGCACCAATTCCCCCATAAGATCATCATGCTATTAACTTAATTAGGATTTATGCTATTTCATTTAAGTTTTGTTTGTTCTTCATCTCCTAATTTAGTTTGAATATATGGACTTTATGAGGAACCTCTCACTCTTGTGTACATGCATTTGATCTAACATATAATGTGTTTTTTTGCTCTTGTGCATTTGCAGGTTTAGGGGTTCACAGTTTTTTCACTTTATCTTGGTCTTTTTGACTTATCTTATTTTGCGCTCATTCCAAGGACCTCTCGATGATGCCTAAACAAAAAAGGTTTAGAGAGAAAGGAATGAGGAAAAGATCATTATCTTTTTTTCTGCTGTGCTTGTTGGACGTTCTTGTAAAATAACTTGGCAAATACTTTCTTTGTTGGGTCCATCCTAGCAAGGTTTCCATATGTCAAGTGTGAACAAGAGCACCCCTATCTGATTGTTGATTCAAAGTCCATCACACTAGGCACCACGCTATCCTGGCTCTTAATACCTTGATGCATCGCACCTACGTGTGTTATCAAACATAAGGAAAGTTATGCTCTTTATCTCTCCCATCCCTGGATAAGCAATACATCATGATCATTCATCATCATTTCTAATAAATTTGGCTTATTGAACTTCTACATATTCTTGGATTCAAGGGTTGATCCCTCTCATTCTTCTATCCTCTTTCACACAAACAATGCATCGATCTTGCATCCATCCCGCATCCTGCATAAATCACATCATATCATCATAACACAACATCATCAACCCTGCATCCATCACATCTCATTTTCGTAATCATTTAAGTTGTTTAGGCTAATATAAATTTGTTATTCTAAGCATCTTCCAAACATTTCATTTCCATCATCACTATCATATAGATCATATTGTCTAACCATCCATACATCCATTTTGAACCTCTTTATCGCAAGATCAACCTCAAATCAAATCTTTTCGCTCGATCTCTCGAGGGGGCAATGTACTAATGTACTTCTTTTCGCTAGGACAGCCAAAAAATCAGAATTTTTTTAATTTTGATGTCAGCGACATCATTCTTTGAACCAATGCAACAAGTACATTGCCTCAAAGAGGGGAAAAATGTAGACATACGAAATTAGCATTACTAATTAAACATCACATTCGATCATTCTTTCCTTTTAATTATTTAAATCAAATTAATTAATTAAACCTCGTAAAGTCTTGATTTAATTAAATCTAATTAAATCACTCATATTCATTTCCTCTCATTTGATTTAAAATAAATACAAAAATTTAAATCAAATGTCATCTCACCTAAACTCTTCTTAGATTAATCAAATCATGATTAGTTTAATCCTAGTTACATGAATCCTCTAGATTCATCCACTTGCACAATAAATCATTTAAATTGATTTATTAAAGCACCTATTTTCCCTCACAAGGGCATATTCCCAAAGAATATGCCCTCATTAACTCTCATGTTTGACTTTTTTGGACAAACACAATTCTCCCCAAAAACCCTCAACCATACTCATTTATTGCCATTTTCAAATTTGAATGGGCACATTGGCCAAAACTTGCACAAGCATAGGCCAATCCCATGGTGACAAGTGGCTCTCTCCTATTGGATGGGATTTAGTCCCACATTTCCTAATCTTGGCTTCTCCTCTCTCAACTTCTCCTATAAATGCAATGCATTTCCTCTCATTTCAGCATCTACATTTAGAGCATCCTTATTATAGGCAACTTGAGTTCACCAAGCATCTCATTGTCTATCATCTCACTAAGCTTATCAAGGATTGGGAAAGGGCTCTTTCACATATTCAAAGAGCACCAATCCACCATATAATAGATACATTTCATGTCTTCTTTACATATTTGATTTGGTTTTATCATTTGTTTTGAAGAATGTCATGTTATTCTATGAGGATGTTAGAATTATGCTAACCATTTGCAGATTTACCATCCACAGGGATAAATTTGAGGTGTTGGATCTATTTGATGGTTTTTCTATGGGTATTGGGTTGATTCACTCACTATCTATTGTACATGGATTTAAATTGAAAGGAACAAAAGATGCAAATGTAAGTATTTTAAAGGTCACAAGTAACATACCCCTTGCTTATGAAGATAAAATAGATAGAGCTATCTATCTTTCAAAGAAAGAACAAACCTTCACACAATGGTAACTAAAATATTTGAAAAAAATTACATAATTGATGTTTATCATGTAGTACTAGCTATTAGATAGCTTGGCCCACTACTTTATGCAATAGTTTGAATGTGTTGTTCAAGGATCTTAGTGTTCTTTGTCTATTTTGGAGCTCTATAAGCAAAAAAAGGATTTATAACTTAGTTTTCTCAGTCACAACACTAAGAAACACACTTTGTAATAGTACATTTTACAAAGAAAAAATACATATTTTTGTCTTGTATCTGTTGTAAGAACACATTTTCTCAATAAAATTTTATTATTTTTCCTTCTTAATAGTTGTTTCATTATGTGTAAATGAATGATTGATTATGTTTTCTTGTGTTTTTATATGTTTAAACCTCAATTAAAGAATTATCTCATTTCCAACACTTATAGGAAAAAATCAATGAACAAAAATAATTAAATAAACTACCAATTGACTAAATATACTACCAATTGATAGAAATCATTGAATAAATATGACTAAATATAATGATTATGGAATTAATAAACAATGTATCAATATATTACCAGTTGATAGAAATTAGTGAACAAAAAAAATTAAATAAACTATCGAATTGATCAAAATGATGATTAAAATTAATGACTAAATACACTACCAATGGATGGAAATCAGTGAATAAAAATGACTAAATAAGTGACTAGTTAAATATATTAGTGAATAAGAAATGACTAATTAAGTGACCAACTTACAACAATCAATGACTAAATATATCAGTAAATAAAAAATAACTAAATCAATGACTAAATCAATGTCTAAATATACTACCAAATCAATAATCAAAACAGCCAATAAATGACTAAAAATGGTTTAGTCATGAATTTGGTCACATTATAAATGACTGACAATAAACTACTAGTGGTCAAGCGATCATGTCCAGTCATTTATATGTATTTTTAGTAGTTTTTTTAATCATATATTGTTGTTTCTATACTAGTGATAGTGGTGCTATCTAGCTCAATCATAGAAAACAAAAATCAAATAAATTTTTGGATAAGGTTAATAGTCAGTTATAGATTTACACATCCTTTTTTCATCCCATTATCCTAACTTAGTTATAGCTACTTCTACATCTTTTGAACCTATTCATTATGAGTATGTGAATATGGTCTTATTTACTCTTATTCCCCCCATGAGTCATATGGATAATACTCATGACATAACATTCACATCCCATGACTTACCCCTTAATAGGGAGCCTTATCCTCTTTACATCCTCGCTCAAGTCAATGGTAACATCATAATTAGTGTTATGGTTGACCCTTTCACTCAAGTTAATACTATCACAGAGGAGACACTCTTTATTAACTTGTACAAGGATAAATATAAGCTTTTGAAGGCTACAATCAAAAATCATGATGAATTTTATGTATCACATGTTGGTTCTATTTCTTTGATGGTCCTAGTTAGATCTAAGTCTATTATTGTTCCATTTGTTGTGATTCCTAAATCTAACCTATTTAGTGTGAGACTACACAAATTCTATGGCTAGTTTTCATGAATGGGGCCTCATTAGTAGTCCATATGTTTTTGAGGTTCCTTCATGATGGCACAGTGCACACTATTGATGGCACTAAGTACAAACCACTTGTGTTGGGTGTGGTCTCATTTTTAGATCATGTTTGACTTGCTCCTATTGGACCTTAATCACCTCATGGAGATTTATTTTGTAGGGCTTGTTTTAGGTACAAGATTAGAGTTTTATCCCCTAATGTTTTCCTTCCTCCTTCATCTCATGCTATTTCTATGAAGGCATCTATGCATGTTCAACAACGTGCCTTGTATTTTATGCCTTCCTCCTCAAGGACTACAAATAAGCATGCTCACATGGATATAAATTCTCCTGCTATGGTTTCACAACTTCCAGTGATATCCTCTATTCATTCCACTATGCCTAGAACAAGAAAATCAAGGGAAACTACATTTTTGAAATTTAAGCCTCATGTTTTCCAACTCCTTATTTTACTTAGAATCCCTCACCTTGTCTTGTATGGTAAGGGGAAGCATGAAACTAGAGTTATTTTTTCTTATGTTTCTCTTGCATCTCAACCCTAGAGACCTCCTCCCATTCCTCCGTCTTCTTCCAAAGAAGATAAAGGAATGGATCCCATATTTGAGACTCAAATCTCTATTTATGTGACACCTCCTATTCCCCTTCAGGAGCTTATTCTTTTTTCGATAATGTTTCTAAAAATTAATCCTCTAGTGGAGCACGAGACCCCAAAGTCTTCTTATGATTTTTTTCCTAGTATTCATAATCATTGAAACCAACTTGTGCATGAGTGTAAGCATCATCGATGGGCATTCTCTTGGGAATGTGATACCTTGTAGAAGACTGAAGGTGAGCCTTTTGTCTCTATTTTTTCTTTTATCTCTAATTATATTGGTTCTATTTCCATCCCCATTTCTATTTATATTAGTTTTTCTTCCAACTTCCTCGATGGATCCAAATGAACCTTACCCTAAGTGGGTGAAAGGGTTCATCACTCCCTCTTTAAAGCCTCCTTTGATCACTTCTCTACCTAATATTCCCCCTTTTTTGAGCCTATAGATATGCCTCACACAAAGGTCGTATCTACTATGGATCCCCACATTTCTCCCCTTTCTTCTGCTTCTAATGTGCTAGTTCCACATCCTCATCTTAAGTGTAAATTAGAACATGACATTTTTCTGAATGATAGTCATAAAAAATCTTCTTTATCTTCTCCACCTCATTCTAGTTGGGTTTATTCCATTATTGTAGTAGAGTCTCAATCTTCACTAGATTTTATCACTTCCCATCTTTTAGACATTAGAAATGACTCCCTGATTTCTCATCCTCCTTATGTGTTGTCATTGTAGTCCATTACAAAGAAGTGCATGTTCAACTCATTGGAGGATATTTGACTTTTTCATCCATCTTTTCTATGTTGATGATGTTATCTTCACAAGAACTCCTAGATGAGGATGTTCAGGTGGCCTCCTCTTTGGCTCTTACTATAGGTGAGTCTCCTGAAACTTCTCTTGTTGTCCTTCGTTTGTGAGCTCATCCTCCCTCCCCTTACAATGATCTAGATTGGGAGTAGGATGACTTGTTATATGTTCTTGACTAGATCCGTATCTCTTCTTATCTTTAGATTATATTTATGTGTTTTGTTTATCTTCCCCCGTAATTTTTTTTATGTTTGTTCTCTCCTTTGGATGACTGTCGATGCACTTGTGGGTACTTGGATACAAGAGATAAAGTGTTGTGACCTCTTCTATATGTTTCATAATTCTTCTATTTGTTGTTAATTAATTTTATTTTCACATCGAGGATGATGCAAATTATTGGGGCATTTAGGCCTCCATGTTGACTTGGATTTTTATTTTTCTTTATAGGATCTTCTTCTCATTGTAATATTTTTTGGGGGTGATGGTAGTTTATATAATCTACAATATACATAAATATATGATAAGTTCTAACCCTGAATACTTGGATCCCACTATTCTTTCAATTTATTTATCTCTACTTTTTCTTGATGTTTTGGATTCTATGTGTTATTCATCACATAATAACATTCCATGGATACATCTTGCTATGTATGTCATGACACAACATATCTCTATCTATCTTTCTTATCCTTAGAATGAATTGTGATATTTTGTGTAGCACATATCATTCTAAGGGGTAGCTATCATATCTACAAATTTCTAGTTATTCTTATTTTGCAAAACTAGGTCTTAATATGTCTTAAAAATATTGATGTTTTATGATCTCACCATCTAGCTTTGGGGCAACCTAACTAACTTTTCTTTTATCTTGATTTCATAATTTATCATGGAGGAAACCTTACTAGACTTTTATTGTCTATGACTATCCTACAATGTATTTTGGAGCAGCCACAAGCCTTTTAGCTTACCATATGGTCTATATTATAACACAAATTGCTATCCATACTTATCTTTTTGTATCTAATCAGATTTATCACGTCTATTTTTAGTTTTTTTTACCTAACGTGTTTGTCTATAGCTAACATGTTTATGGTGAATTTGAAGTTACCTTTGAAGGATAGAAGACCCATGTCCTCTTCATATCTTGGCTTAGCTTTACAATTGCATACATAGGATTGAAGACCTACATCCTCTTCATCCTAGGTATATGCTCTTCAACCTCTTTCTCTCCACTTTAGTTCACATCTGCTAGAATGTATATATTTACTAAAGTGGGGGGGGAAATCTAATGATGTAAATTGCATCCTATGTAATTTCACATTCCATAAGCCTCTCCTTTAGATAAATTAAAGAGTAACGTAATGCTCCTTTTAATCCACTTAAACTTATTCCTTAATTTCTTAACCTATATATTTCCTTCTATTAAGGTGGATTTATGTCGCTAGTAAACATACACCATGTTAGAATTGGCTATGTAGATATTTGTATATGATTGAATTTTCACCCCCCATGCAAATTCTTCTTCCACATCCTCCACCTTAGAAAAATAAAATCCAACCAAGTAATTCCACCTCCTCATTTCATACCCATCCACTTGGTGCCTGTTTTTAGTGTCGGTGGGTAAATTTTTGTCAAGGACACGTACATGACACATAGATATCTACATGGTGCACTGCCATCCTAACATGATTCCTACCTCTATAATCTACAACTGAATTATGTTTTCCATTGGAAATGAAATATAACATCCCTGCACCATCCCACTGAACTTTGAATGGTTCTTTCCCTCTCAAACTCACCTTCAAATGGCTATTCTTCATTGTAATTAATCTCTCTACACACTTGAACATCCTTGAAGGAAATTCTCACATGTTTTCACTCCTAAGCTACATGTTGCACTATTAGCTTCATGACTCCAACAATCACAACATCCTACACATCTACCATAGAACCTACAGGTTGGTGTCTCGTGGTACTACTTTCTATGTTGTGGCTACATCGATTCTACCATAGTTGTGGGATTGCATTCCTCTCTCATTGGCCTTGAGTGCCTTTGGTTGAGGATGGTAACACTTTCGTATTATTATTTTATTGTTGGATTTGAGTAGCATAGTTTCTCTCATAGTATTTGGTTTCATTTATGTTCTAACATTATTTTCTATATTATATTTCTATCTCTTTATATATCTATCTATCCATGGAGGAGGAAACACCAAAACAGGGATTTGATTGCAGAAAACCCCTATACAATCCCAAAAAAATTCCTCTCTTGGTTGTGCATTGGTACACATTTGTGTGGAGCTTGCTGGTGAATTGGATTCTTTGTGATTACATTTCTAGCACTTTTGTTCTTGTCACTTCCATGTTGTCTTTCTAGTTATTTTTCTTATTCTATTAGTTATCATTTTACTTAGCACTTCAAACCTTAAGTGCTAAGTTGTTAGTAGGTTTTTGACACTCTTCACTATCCTTATACACTTTTTGTCCATACGAATGCTAGCGCACCTATGAGACTCCATCACACCACATGGTCATCCTTGATCTACAATGTCGCCCTCTGGTAGAGAGTTGTATGGGGTATAGTTTAGGTTCTAAAAGCCTACTCATTTAGACCCATCAAAAATCTCAGGTTAGTAGAGTGATAGAAGAACTAAGAGTGCTATTAATTATCTATCCTTGATCTAAAACACTTTTCCAACTTGAGGTAGATTAGGGAAACCTTCCACTCTTAACTATCTGTGAACTAGAGCCTTGGTGTGGTTGGTATCCCTCCTCTACATTTTGGTGAACCCAATGCAAACCATTTCCTTGTATTCTAGGAGTGTTGTGGGTGTGAGTGTTACAAGGAACTTAGCCTTGCAACCCAACCTACAACCCCTAGTGCCATAGCTATAAGGTTATGTAAGCATCATGGAATGAAACCTTGATTAGGTCACCATCTTGTTATGAAACCATTGGGAGCTCTATGAAATACTATTTAGTGTACGAAGAAATGACCTCCTTTTTACATCTACCCATCCCATCTATGAAACATACAAGTGGATCCCCTACAATAAATTTCACCTTGCAAGAATTTTCAATGAATTATAATAGAGACTGTCTCCCTTATACATCCCCACGCATATCAATGGAAACATCATAACGAGTGTTCATGTTGACCCTACGTGTCAGGTGAATGTCATCACTAAGCAGATTATGCTGATTAATTTCTTACACAAGGATGGATATGATGAATCCAGGAGAACTATTTGTACCCATGATGGGATTTCCATCCTTCCCATTCGCTACATCACCTTGTCAGTCCTAGTTTGACATAGATCCATAAATGCACTTTTTGACATCATCCCAAAGTCTAAGCTCTTCAGAGTGAGACTAGGTATCCCCTTGTTGGTTTCTATGAATGCAGTTCCATTGGTAGTTCATTAGTGCCTAAATTTTTCCCATGAGGTTATAGTGCATGTAGTCCACAACACCGGCTACAAACTACTAATTGCACATGGGGGGTCCTCATTAGATCACTTTTGGCCTATTCCCATTGGTTCGCTTCCTCCTAGGATGGACCTCTTATACTAAACTTATGTGAAGTACAAGATTGGGGGCATAATGCCTAAGGTGAGGTACCCTCCTTCCTATGCCATTTCACATAGGGCTTTCCTCAAGGAGGAGCATGAAGCCACCTTGGCTCAAAAAAGGGAAGAAGAGAAGCACATTGAGGGCCCTTCTTCTTCTCTTTCTTCTTCTATTATTTTGCATGTTGCTTCCTCTCTCCCCATTGTAGTGCCATTGTATTTTTTCCCTAGGCATTTTTTGGAGAGCCTGATGGTGCCCACTTGGAAAAATCCCAAGCATCCAAGATTTGACCTTCCTATCTTACCCACATTGCCTTGGCCCATTCAGTATGGTAAGGGGAAGGGTCCCCATGGGGAGTTGTCTATGTCTCAACCTGTGTGGCCTCCTACTACTCCTGCTTCTAAGGTAGTCAATGGGAAGAGGCCTGTTGCTAAGGCATCATAGCCAACTCCCCCTATGTTGATCCATCATCCTCTCAACCTCTCCCTTTGTTCTGATCTAGGACTCTCTCCCTCTACCAAAAACAATCATGATGGATACTTCAATGTTCAAACAAGAGTCTTCCATCCCTTCTCAACTCATGGCCTCTATCTCTTAGAGTTGTAGAAATCACCTTGCATGTGAGCACAAGTTTCAGAGAAAGACTCTGGCCACTGAGTAGACCACCCTATAAAATATGGAAGAGGATTCGATAGTTCCTACTTCAACACCTTCTATTGTTTCCTCCTCTCCCATCCTCGCTACTTAAGTTCATTTAGCTTCAATTACTTCCATCTCCTATACGAGCATAAACAATCCTCACTTGAAGAGGGTGCAAGTGTTTATTGCTCCTTCATTTGAGCCGCTCCTTTTGATGTCCCTTCCAACCATCCCACCATTCTCAAAACCCATGGACATTTCGAATACCTCGGTGGTGTTCATCATGGTTTTATCTTCTTCCTTCATGCCTTCTGCTTCATCCATTGCAATATTGTATCCTTTGATGAAGTGAACGATGGAGGATGAACCTACTAGCAATGGGGGTTGAAAGAAGGGCTCTCCTTCTTTGGAGGGTGGTTTTCAATTGGCTTGTGTCATCCTAGTGATGGAAGAAGCCTCGACATCCCAGGATTTTGTCACTACTCCTAAGTCATTCACTGAGCCTAGTAATGAATCTCTTGTGTGACCTACCTCACTCATTGAGTTAACATGTGGCACTCCTATGAAGTGAATTTTTAATTCTATGAATGAGGTCTTTTCCCTATCAATGATTTTCATGAAATCATTGACTTTCACCCAACAAGAATTGAGTGGAGAAGACCTTGAGGGGCCTTCTTCCTTGCCTCTTGTTCCAAGAGGGTCAGAGGGTTCCCCCCTTGATATTCCACCCTTGTAGGCTCATTCACCCTCCCTATACAATGATCTATATTGGGATAACGATGAAATCTTGGTTAATGAGGAGCAAGGGACACCTCTTCTTTATCTATAGAATAGATTGTGTGTGTGTATTATATTCCCCCATGCTTGCATTATGTATTCTTGGATGACCCTTGTCACCCTCATAGGTGCTTGGATATAGGAGTGTTTGTGTGCCATAAAAATTCCTCTATTTGTTACATCATTGTTCCTCTATTGTATATTGATTTTCAAAAATTGGGGATGATGCAAAGTGTTAGGGGAATTTAGGCTTCCCTTCCATGTTGACACAATTTTAATATTATTTTTATTTTGTCTTCACATGCCTTTATTAATATGGTATGACATGGTAAGGGGTTGATGATAGTTCATTTATATACTATTATATCTATTTATCTATATTTATGAGTAGCTTTGACCTTGAAATATCAAATCACCCATGTCCCTTGTTAATGATATTATTATCTCTTCTTTTCTTTTTTCTTTATTTCTTGCTTCATGGTGTTGTGGTGGTCATGTGTTGTCCCTTGTGTGTGTAAAAACATTACCATGATTACATCTCATTATGTTCCATGGGCTGCAACATCACATTTTTATTCTTTTTTTTCTCTCCTTAGGATGTCATGTGCCCTTTTTGTTCAACACACACCATCCTAAGGGGGGGCTATCATGTCACTTTGATTTTCAAAAAATGCATTAAGTGGCCAAAAAATATTTTCTTGAAAATTTATTCTAAATATTTTCCAAGAATCACGTTCCTCAACAAGGACCCTTAGCAAAATATTTTTACTTCATCATGGGTTCATAAAGAAAGAATTTGAAACACCATCCTCTAAGGAGGAAGCACCTTCTCCTATGAGCAAAGTTCTGACCTTCCCCTTGTGAGGGGACCTTCTTCCTTTCAAATTCATTGATGAAGTGAACATATTTCAAAAAGGATTCCTTGATGTTGAATTGATTTGCAAAAAATAATCTTACACTTTCAAACTAAGTGTCCCTTGAGTGAACCTCTTTTCTTTTGAAGGGTTCTTGAGGGACCCCTTTGAAACCTCTTCTTCAATTTTTGACTGTCTATGAGACTCTCTACTTGTCTTCCTATGTGGCTATTTTTTTGTTTTCTAATATGTTGCTTTGTAAATGCGGCTGTGAAGCTGCTTTCCAATCTGACTCTGTGGAGTCCCCTTACACTAGGCTTCCTTAAAGAGAGTGTACCTGGGGGCAGCTTCGTTTAGGTTTGAGAACTTATGAAGTACTTGCATCCTACGAGATTTTTCCATTGTTGGTTTGTGGGACTTTGGTGCACTTTGTTCAAACCTCCTTAGGAGAGAGTACTTGTCGAGTTATTTTCCTACCCTATGCATTTGAGCTCACTGGATTGTGTTCTGCTTCCTCGATGGTTTAGGTACACATTTTTAACTCTTTCGATCTACTCTACCAAAAATGCATTGGCACTCATGTTCACTAAAGTGGGGAAAAAATGTATAGGACTGAATTAGTATCCCTCTTGCAAATTCCCTTTTCACATCCTCCACCTTAGAAGAATAAAATCCAACCAAGTACCTCCATGTCCACATTTCATACCCCATCCACTTGGTGATTTTTTTAGTCTCAGTGGGGGGATTTCTATCGAGGACATGCACACAACACATGGGTGTCTGCATAATGTGCTACCATATTGACAAGATTCCAGCCTTTGGAATCTACAGAGGTGTTACATTCT
Organism: Sequoiadendron giganteum; assembly: GCA_007115665.2. Taxonomy (NCBI): domain Eukaryota; kingdom Viridiplantae; phylum Streptophyta; class Pinopsida; order Cupressales; family Cupressaceae; genus Sequoiadendron; species Sequoiadendron giganteum. Next base: position 50,140,736 of record CM021105.1, on the reverse strand, counting down.
CCATTTCCAATGAAACATAATGCCCTTGTGCCTTCCTACTAGCCTCTAAATGGATCTTTCCTCTTAAACTCACCTTCAAATGGTTATTCTTCATTCCGATTCATCTCTCTACACTCTTGAACATCCTTGAAGGAAATTCTCACATATTTTCACTCTTGAGCTACTTGTTGCACTATTAGCTTCACGACTCCAACAATCACAACATCCTACACATGTACCGCAAAATTTGTAGCTTGGTATCTTGTGAGACTACTTTTGACATTGTTGTGACTATGTCAAATTTGACATAGTTGTGGGCTTGAAATCCTCTTGCATTAGCCTTGAGTTCCTTTGGTCAAGGGTGGTAGCACTTTCATATTACTATTTTGTTGGATTTGAGTAGAATAGTGTCTCTCATAGTATTTGGTTTCATTTTCATTCCAACATTATTTTCTTTATCATATTTCTATCTCTCTACCTATCTGGTTGTTCGTGGAGGTGGAAACACCAAAACAGGGGTTTGACTATGGAAAACCCCTATACATTCCCAACATTTTTCATCTCTTGGTTGTGTGTAATGTGGAGCTTGTTGGTGAATTGGACTCTTCGTAAGTTCATTTCCATCACTTTTGTTCTTGTCACTTCCATACCATTTTTCTAGTTATTTTTCTTATTCTATTAGTTATCATTTTAGTTAGCACTTTAAACCTTAACTACTAAAATTTAAAGATATGAAATAAAAAATGCTCTTAATGAGGCATGAGAAGGAAAAAACCCCACATGATGAAAAAGCCCCCCCATAAGAGAGAAGAAGAATAGAGACAATGTATGATCCCCTCAATGGTGATTCTCTTGCAATGGTAGAAGCTTGACTTTAAATTTTAAATATCATCTAATCTCACTGAACAACATTCTTCCCCTTAGGAAGAAACAAAATGAAGAATGTATGTAAGAGTTCTTCCCATTCTTGAAAGGAATATGAGGGAATATAGATGATGTATGATTTCTTTAAAGCATTCTCAAGTGTCTCCATGTCGATGCTAAAATATGACACACTCCAAACAAGCGTTCTAGGCCACACTACTAAAGAGGACAATCTAGAATCTAATAGACATGAATGTAGAACACAATCCAAATACAAAGATATCTCCTTTCAAGACAAAGAATCATCCTCCAAATGTTTTCAAAAATTATCCATACTCATGTAAAACTAAAAAGGATGATCATGTAGAGAATGAACAAGAGGGTCAGAGTGTTCCCTAACAAAAATTGAAGAAGGATCATATTATCAAAGAGAAGATGAATGCAATCAATGGTGTCTCCCAAATCTAAAATATGAGAATCCACAAAAAATTTTGAAATACCTATCAAGAAGCCATCACAAGTAACAAAATCTGAAAGACAATAAAAATCTTAGAGCATTGAATCACAAGAAGCCATATTTGTAGAAATATAAGCATCACCAGTTGCAATAGTAGATGGAGGAGATGAAATGCATGGCTCAAGAATGAGATTTGATGTGAGAACTCCAAGTTCAAGTAGCCAAATGTCTTCTCTAAATCATGGTTCACACTAGAAGTGTGATCAACAGTCAAAGGAATAATTTCACCATCAAAATCAAATCATGCAAAGGTATACAATTGAGATGAATGATCAACCATCCTAGTAGAAATAATGTCTCTACTCTCCAAGTCTCAAACGATGACTAAATTAGGTGTGAACTCCACATTCCTCCCATCTCCACCATGTGATCTAATATATGGAAAGAAGATTGTTCATCAAATGAGGAACACACAAAACATCCTAGAATGTTTTGTCCCAAAAGCTAATAGACCCATTCCCAATTACACTCATGTACATGTATTGTTTCCAATCAAAATATGAGATATAGTACAAGACTCAAAATAAGAGAATATAGACTACAAAGATGCCATATGATGAGATGCTCTTGAATCTAGAATTTCCATCTCCTTGATCCATGGCCTAAAAAAAGCACAAAAAGCATGTCCTTTATTTCCTAATGTAGAAGCCAAACCAGCTCAACCTTTGTCCATTTTAGACTATTTTGAAGAAGAAGGAGAAGAAGGTTCAAACATTCTAGAAGGAAAATCAATCTAATTCTTTTTAAGAAGATGTTTCAATTCATCAATATCCTTCTTATAAAAAAAGTGTTCTTCATGTCCTTCTTACAATATGCACAAGTAGGCCTCTCCTTCTTAGATGTTTCCCCCTTAGAAAAGGAAATTTTATGTTCTTCTATGGAATCAAATGTGGATTGTGTGTTCTTCTTAAGCTTGTTATTTTTCTTTTCTTTTCCACTTGAATACTTATCATCCTTTGCAATCAAGGCATGGTATTTTGAATACTTCAAAGCACCAATTTGTATGATTTTATCTCACTCCCTATTGAGAAACATAGAAAAATCCTCAAAATAAAGGCATATTAAACTCAGTCCAAAAGGAATTCTATGTAGCATAGAAAGTAGACACAAACACTGAACATTTAGGTCCTAGCTTTGAAAGAACACTTAACACCAATTGTGTATTTGATTTCTTAATTTTTACAATCCTTCAATTGTGTTCTTAATGACTTTAATTTGGTGATGAAGTCTTGTATGTTATCAAAATTATATGGATCGAGACTAATTAATTTATTCTCCAACAAATATCCTTGAATTTCATCTGTTTTCCCAAATAAGTTTAACAATGTAGTCCACATAGCCATAGGTGTATCCTATTGCTCAATGTGAAATAAAAAATCAAGAGGGACATACACACATGAATAGTCAATGGCTTCTTCATAACTATTGAACCACTTATTCTTTTTAGCTTCATCATCTTGTGGTTCACCATCAGCCCATGAACTATCCTATACAACTTCTTAATTATTATCATTTTGTTCATTTTAGATTTTCATTTAGTATAGTTGTAAGTTTTGAGAAGTAGAATTGTAGATGGATCCATGAATAAGGAAAGAACACAAATCAAAAGGAGTGCAACCACAACCACATGAATAATCACCCCAAATTTAATCAATCAAACCCCCCCCCAAAAAAATAAAATAAAATGATCTTGCCACTTTATGATTAATGCATTTACAAATGCCAATTTCTATAAACAACAAAGTAGTCTTGATCTTGGTACATGTAAATGCAAAAAATGGCCATAGAATGAAGTACAATTTTTGGTACAAAGTGAGCTCAATCTGATCATGTTGGATGTTGTTGTGTTTCTGATATGTGGTTGTCATTGATGTCAACACTATTAGCATTGGTGATTCTTAAGGCTGTATATGTCGAGGAAATTGAGAAAATTGTAATAAATATATTTATAGGCAGAAAGTGAAGATGAGAAGGTCAGAGTGGTGTAAAGTTTTGTACATTGATTTTCAGATGTTGCACTCTAATGGGTTTATTGTAGAGCCTATCTAGTATGTTGTTCAGAAGTCTTAGTGGTACACATCAAGATTTGTGCAGGTTAAGTGTTTTGGTGTTCCTACAATCATTCTAGTATTGTAGTAGTTGTTCTTGGAAGAATAAGTTGGAATTTTGGAAATTCCAGTTGTTGCGTATGTTCCTGTGACGTTTGTGGATGATTTTAGATCATGTTCTATCTTTGTTGCATGTTTGTGTTATTTGGTGTAATCGTGATCGAAGATTTTTTTGATGTGTGTTCGGATCTTCATGTTCTTGGCCGACATGATGGTGGTAGCATGTTTTGGATCCTTATGGATTTATATTTTGTTGTTTAGCATGTTCGATGATATTTTTTTGGGTCCTCTTTATCTTGTGACTGACTTATGCTAGTGGGCATTAAGATGTATTCATGTATTAAGGCCAAAAATTGTAATTCATTTATTATTTGTGGCCAATGGAGTTTTTGATGTAAATCCTTGTAGAAGATATATAAAAGTGGTCATTTTTCTTATTTCGATGCATGGAATAGGAAGCTCATGTATGCTCGAGGTGTGTGTGCAAAGTGTATGTGCGAACAAGGGTAAAATCATTCAAGTGCAAAGTAGAGTGTGAAGGAGTTTGAGTGAATTTTTTTTGTGCCTAACTGAAACTATCATCAAGCTTTTGTAGAAGCTAATTTCTTAGTTCATCCCACTCAGATGGTTTTAATCTGATTGTCTTATGCAAGGTAGTGAGCTCTAGGAAGTGTACCTAAATGCAAGTGCATTCCCTATTCAATTTTCATTATACTTTAACAAGGTATATTTGTGGATTAACCTCCACCATGGTTTTATCCCTTAATAGGGTTTCCACACAAAAATATTGGTGTTCATGTGTCTCTGATGTGTTGTTAATTTATGCTTTCACTATTAATCATTAGATCTAGAATTAAAGGTTAATAAGTTTGATAGGGTTTCCACACAAAAATCTTGGTGTTCATGTGTCTCTGATGTGTTGTTAATTTATGCTTTCACTATTAATCATTAGATCTAGAATTAAAGGTTAATAAGTTTGATTAAGTTGTAAATTCTATGACAACTGATTCACACCCCCCCCCCCCCTCTCAGTTGTCTCTTCTTGTTTTTCCAACAATTGGTATCAAAGCTAGTTCCTCTAAAGCTGAAGCTTAAAAAATTGAGGTGATTTGAGATGGCATCTTACAAGAATGATAGTCCTAGATTAAATGGAATGTCATTTGAAGTGCATTGGTGAAACTTTTGGAAGATTACAAAGAGTGCATATACTATTCCTCAGAATGGTCCCTCTACTCCTGATGAGATCAAATAAATTGAAACAAATACTAGGGATATTGAAGCATTGGTGAGTGCTTTCATAGATTCTAAAATGAAAATTTTGATAGGTTTGAAGACTACACATGATATCTGGAAAAAGCTAGAAACTTTGTATGAAAGTGATGCACTAGTAAAATTTGCTAAGCTACAAAGTCTAAAAGTAAAATGGGAAGACATGAAGATGAGTGAAGATGAGAACATCTTTTCCTTCTGAAAAAAGATAAATGAGCTGGTGATCAGCACTAGATGTGTCGGTGATGTCTTGGATGAAGAAGAGATTGTGGCTAGAATACTTAGATCTATGCCTCCTTCCTACAAAACAAAATCTCATGCTATTGAAGAACTTAGGACAGTAACAAATGTGACAAGAGACATGCTGATTGGGAAACTTGTTGCCTTTGAGTTGAGTGAATTTGGTGAGTCTGCATTCAAAGCTACTATATTCGGGAAAAAGACATATGATCCGAGAGAAAGTTCCAAGAAGTCATTCAGGTATGAAGATGAAATGAATTAGATTGAAGATGAAGAAAGAGAATTAGAAGAACTGGAAGCATTGATTGTGAAAAGAGAAGCCAGAGGTCATGGTAACTGCAAAGGAAATTTTCCTATCAAATATTTTTCCTACAGTAAAATAGTTCATTTTGCATCAAGGCATCTTGAAAGAATTTCCAAGTACAAACCTAACAATACTAGATTTCAAAAGAAATGCTATTATGCTAAAGAAGGTGTTACTGATGATGAATTTGATAAAGAAAATGGAAATGAAGATGGATGGGTATTCATTGCTATCAAGGAAAATAGCCAAGTGTCCATTGAATCTACTAGTAATATGGATGTTGAGAAAGCTCTTGTAGCCAAATTTGAAGAAAAGGATGAGTGGGTAATTGATAGAGGATGTTCACATCATATAACTGGTGACAAAAGAAAGTTTGTAAGATTGGAAAAATATGATTGTGGCATTATAAGATTTGGAGACAACACTTCTGGTGTGATTTGTGGCAGAGGTACTATTTCTTTTGGTGGTAAACATAATAATGATTATTTTCTTTATGTATAAGGCTTAAAGCGCAACTTATTGAGTGTTGGATAGATGGTAGACAAGGGACACAATATTTAGCTCAAGGATGGTAAGTGTAGAATATTGGGAGATTTAAGAAACATAATTGCTTTGGGCACAAAGACAAGAGGTAATATTTTTCACTTAAGTACTGCTGGTGAAAATTGCTTGATGGCTCAAATTGATGTAAGTTGGTTATGGCATAGGAGGTTATGTCATGTGAACTTTGATAATATATTCAAAATAAGTTCTTCTCAAGCATTTAGAGATCTTCCCAAGATAGTGAAACCTACTAACATTGTATGCAAGGAATGTTAGATGGGAAAGAAAACTAGAAATTATTTTCAGAGCAAACAACACAACTCTAATGGAGTAATGGAGTTGGTACATACTAATCTATGTGGTCCCTCTAGAATTAAAAGTCTTCAAGGTGAAAGGTACTTTATGTTGCTTATTGATGATTAATATAGAATGATATGGGTTGCCTATTTGAGAGAAAAACATGAAGCATTAGAAAAGTTCAAAAGCTTCAAAGCTATGACAAAAAATGAGACAGGGAAAAAAAAATGCTTAAGGATAGACAGAGGTGGATAATTCACTTCCAGGGAATTCAATACTTTTTGTGAAGAGCGTGGAATTCAAAGACAACTATTTTCTCCTCGAACCCCTCAACAGAATGGATTTGTTGAAAGAGAGAACAAAACAACTCTAGACATTGCTAGAACCATGATGTTGGAAGGAAATGTTCCTCATTTCTACTGGAGAGAAGCAGTTAGCACTGTTGTGTACACTATCAACCGGGTAAATGTCAACAATAATTCTAGTAAGACTCCTTTTGAGCTATGCTTGGTTATAAGCCTACTGTGAATTATTTCAAAAAAACTGGAAGCAAATGCTACATCAAGAGAGATGATGATATAGGCAAGTTTGATGCTAGCAGTGATGAAGGAATATTTCTAGGTTACTCTAATAAGAGCAAAGCTTACTAGTGTTTTAATAAAAGGTTGAAGAAAATGGTTGAAAGTGCTAGTGTCAAAGTTGATGAAAATATTGATAACCATCAAGATATAGTGGATATGAATCTGATGATAATCATGATAATACTAACAATGGATAGAATATTCAGACACAAATTCAACTGCAAATTGTTCTGGTGAACCAAGGAAATCAAGAAGCAACAACTAATGAAAGTGCAAATGAAAGAGAAAAATAAAAAAAAGATAGAGAAATTTCTACAGTTCCAAGGTATGTAAGGAAAAATCATTCTGATAGTCAAATCATTGGTGGTAAGAATAAAGGTGTACAAACTAGAAGGAGAATCTTGGAATAATATTGCATGATTTTCAAGACTGAGCCTAGCAATATCAATGAAGCATGCAAATATGAATATTGGATGGAAGCCATGAAAGAAGAACTAAAGAAAATATCTAGAAAAATGAGACATGGACTCTTGTTGCTAGACCTAAATAAAAAAATGTGATTGAAACCAAATGGATCTTTCGAAATAAGCTAAATGAGCAATCTAAAGTGGTTAGAAACAAAAAAAGACTGGTTTACAAAGGGTACTCTCAAATGGAAGGTATTGATTTTGATGAAACCTTTGCCCCTATTGCTAGAATAGAAGTTGTAAGACTATTTCTTGTGTATGTTCCTTTCAAGAATTACAAAGTCTATCAAATGGATGTAAAGTCAGCATTCCTAAATGGTGAACTAGAAGAAGAAGTCTATGTTGAACAACTAGATGGATTTCAATTGACTGATGAAAAGGACATGGTGTGTCAATTGAAGAAAGCTCTATATGGACTTAAGCAAGCTCCTAGAGCTTGGTATGCTAGATTGGACATATACTTGTTGAAGCTTGGATTCAGTAAGGGTACTAATGACAACAATCTTTATTTCAAGTTGGATCAAGATAAAGAGCTGATAATTGAAGTTTTTGTTGATGATATTATTTTTGAAGGTGATGATGATTTGTGTATGAAATTTTTTGATGAAATGAAAAGTGTGTTTGAAATTTCAATGATAGGAGAATTGACATTATTTTTAGGATTACAAATCACTCAGTTAGAATATGGAATATTTATATCTCAACTTCCAAATATGTAAAGGAGTTACTAAAATTTTTTGGGATGGAAGATTCAAAGCCAGTTGGTATACCTATGGTGACCGGATGTAAACTCACACAGAAGGATGAATCTCCTAAGGCAAATCAAACAAGGTATAGGTCAATGATTGGTGGATTACTCTACTTGACTCAAACAAGGCCAGATATAATGAATGTTGTGTGCATGGTTGCTAGATTTCAAGCAGATCCAAAGGAATCACATGTAATTGTAGTAAAAAGAATTTTCAGATATCTAAAAGGAAAAATTAATTTTGGACTATGGTATCCAAAGGATGATGATATTATTCTAAGTGCTTTTACTAATGCAGATTGGGATGGTGATGTTAATGATAGGAAAATTACAAGTGGTGGTGTGTTCTTCCTAGGGGAGAAGTTGGTGTCTTGGCTAAGAAAAAAGTGGAATTCACTTTCCTTATCTACTGTTGAGGCATAATGCATTGTTGCTACAAATAACTATACTCAAGTAATGTGGATGAAGCATATGATAAGTGATGTCAAAATTGAGTATGAAGAGCCTATTACCATATTATGTGACAATTCAAGCGCCATAAACATTTCCAAGAATCTAGTGATGCATTCAAAGACAAAGCACATATCCATCAAATATCACTTCTTGAAAGATAAAGTGAGTGACAAAGAAGTCAGACTAGAATATGTACCTACCAAAGAGAAAGTTGAAGAAATTTTCACTAAGTCATTGCCTAAGGATACTTTTGAATACCTCAAAGGAAAGTTAGGGGAGATTTCCCCTCCTGATCAAAACTAAGTGATGCAGGTCTTTGTATCAGTCTGTGAATTCATAGGTATATCTTATTTTGGATTGATGTTGTGGTGGCTGCTACTTAGGGGGAGTAGTCATATGTGCCAAATATGTGGTTCAGAGCTTGTGTACCTCTACCATTGATGTCAAAGGGGGAGAATTGTAATTTGAAAAACCTTTGTGGAAAAAAGGGAGAGAAGTACAATGAGTAAAGAGGAGATTGTTCAGAAGAGAGCTAGTTGGGTTGATGGTATTCTTTTTCACATCATGTGTTTCCATCAATGCCAAAGGGGTAGATTATTGGATATTGTAGTTGTGTTGTTGATATGTGGTTTCCATTGATGTTAACACTATTAGCATTCGTGATGCTTAAGCCTGTATATGTCGAGGAAATTGAGAAAATTGTAATAAATATATTTGCAAGCAGCCAGTGAAGCTGAGAAGGTCAGAGTGGTGTAAAGTTTTGTACGTTGATTTTCAGATGTTGCACTCTAATGGGTTTATTGCAGAGCCTATCTAGTATGTTGTCTAGAAGTCTTAGTGGTACGCATCAAGATTTGTGTTGTTCTTGGAAGAAGCTGGAATTTTGGAAATTTTAACTATTGTGTATGTTCTTGCAATTTTCGTGGATGATTCTAGATCATGATCTATCTTTGTTGCATGTCTGCATTATTTGGTGTGATCGTGATCAGAGATTTTCTTGATGTGTGTTTGTGTTTTCATGTTCCTAGCTGACATGATGGTGGTAGTGTGTTATGGATCCTTATGGATTTATATTTTGTTGTTTTGCATGTTTGAGGATATTTTTTTGGGTCCTCTTTATGTTGTGACCGACTTATGTTGGTGTGCATTAAGATTTATTCATGTATTAAGGCCAACAATTGTAATTCATTTATTATTTGTGGCCGATAGAGTTGTTGATGTAAATCCTTGTAGCAGATATATAAGAGCGATCAATTTTTTCCTTTTTGATGCATGGAATAGGAAGCTCATGTATGTTCGAGGTGTGTGTGCAAAGTGTATGTGTGAAAAAAGGTAAAATAATTCAAGTGCAGAGCAGAGTGTGAAGGAGTTTGAGCGAAGCTTTTTTGTGCCTCATCAGAACTGTCATCAAGCTTTTGTAGAAGCTAATTTCCCAGTTCATCCCACTCAAATGGTTTTAATCTGATTATCTTATGGAAGGCAGTGAGCTCTAGGTAGTGTGCCTCAATGCAAGTATATTCGCTATTCAATTTTCATTATACTTTTAACAAAGTATAATTGTGGATTAACCTCCATTGTGGTTTTCTCCCTTAATAGGATTTCCAAGTAAAAATATTGCTATTCATGTGTCTTTGATGTGATATTAATTTATTCTTTCACTATTAATCATCGGATCTGGAATTAAAGGTTAATAAGTCCGATTAAGTTGTAAATTATGTGACAATTGATTCACCCCCCTCTCATTTTTCTCTTCTTGTTTTTCCAATAGATCATACCACTAAAAAGTATTGAAAAATTATGCACTTTCAAAAAAATCACACCCAAAAAATGTTACTATAGGAGTGAGAAAATAGCTTTTGAATTTCCCAAACTAAGAACAATGCAACAACACCTATGAGAATCTACAATTTTTAGAAAATCTAGAAATCAAAATCAAAATCTATTTGCACCACTATGAAGAGCACAAAATTTTACCTCAAATAAAAAAAATTCTCACAAATTGGAGGTATTGAGCACAACTTATGAGCATTTGAAGATCAAGTGCAAAAATGAAAACTTCAACTATGAGGGGGTAGAATTTTTTTTAAAAAATGGCTGACATAGTTGACGTCAACCAACCTCAAGATTAAAATTGATGGCCAACTAGCCATCACGTGCCTACACAAGGTGAAATTTGATGACCAAATGGATGTCACAGGTTGTGCCACTCTTTGGTCAGGATATTCTTTAGTGAGGTCAGTATATTCCTTTTTTTGAAATACTCACTAATAATATTCTTTTGTACCTATTCACCAAAATATTTCAATTCCACTAGAATGTTTCTTTATTATGCACTGCTAAACTAGCAGAATATTATGTTGAACTGTGGTTGTCTTTGCATAGTAAGCAAGATTGTGGGGGTCAAGGGCTTTTGTGGCAAGAAAAATTGGTGCCTTCTGTAGCCATGGTAGGCTTTGTGATACTTTGTAGTACCACGAGTATAAAGAGTACCCTGAGCTCTTTGTTTTAATTATTTTTAAAGGAAAAACTATGTTTATTTTTTAATTTTAAATAATAAAAAATTGCTTAAATTTTAAATTGGTCTACAAACAAAAAATAAAAAAAATTCAATCAATTTAAATATTTTTTCTACAATTTGTACGATAGTCATAATAGCATCCTTACAGTGAAATAGGAGTTGAAGTGCTCGGATTTTGGAAAATTGATAGTTGATTTTAGGGTTTTTAGGCCTCTTGTATGTGATGGCAAGGTCAGATTCGACCCAAAATGCTCCAAAAAAGTAGCTACCTTATAGATCTAGCAACAAGTCTTCAACTTCAAACCCTCATAGATATGGCCTTGTATGTTCAATTTGGATGAAACAAAAAGGAAAAACTAACTTTCTTAAGCACCCTAAACTCAATGGTGAGCTCATATTTGTACCCACAAGCTCTGATTTGAACCTACAATAAATAGATATAAAGAGGAACCCCCCAAAAATCTGGTATTTCTATCAAGTTTTTTTTGATTCTTCAAATCATCATACAATGCAAGAGAAGAGCATACTCAACTTTTTAATATTTACCAAGATCTCTCAAAAATTAGCTAACCAAAGGCACCCAACTTGCTTGAATACCATATTAGAACTGGTTATGGAGATAGCCTACTAATATCTAGAGGCTAAATGGAAAGCATAAAGAGAGAATATCAATATGACAAGAATAAACTATATTCCTATCAATTATGCAAATATGATTCAATGGATATATAATGTATGTGAGACCCTTAGTTATATAGCCAAGGTGAGACAAAGATGTCATAATATTATGACAAGTGTCTTAATTTTATGATATGAGACAAATTATCACAACTACCTAGGACACATGTGTTACAAGTCAAAAGATGAGATGACAACTAACAACTTCTAGAAAGATTGCTTCCTAGGACCTAAGTAAACTTAACATGTAAATGAGTCCATAAGTCCCCTAGTAATGAATTAACTAGGTACAAGACTTCATTTACACCAACACACAACATAGATGTTTATGCACCATGCAAACATCATGAATAGATTCATGACTATAGTAGCTATTAAGGCATTGCATTTCACACCTATCAATGAATGTAACACCTTTGCTAGCTCATAGGTACACTAGGATGATCCATGCATGCTTATACATTCCTAAAAAAATCATTTTGGAAAGAAATCAATGAATCTCTTGATCTATCAATCTTCTTTAAGACCTCTGTCATCTTTTCTATTTTCTTTCTCTTTCTTTCTCTCTCTATCACCAAAAAGTGTAGCCTTTGACACTTTTGACTCATTTGAGCCCTTGCCTATGGATTTTGGACCTTTTTCAACCTCTTTGTACCCCTTTCCAATCCTTGTGCCAAAGTGTTGTAAGGTTTTGTAAAAGATTTTGATACTTTTTTAGGCTTGTCATCACTAAATCAACCCTTCCTTATGCTTTAATGACCCCTTAATGAACATGCATGCCTTAATTCAGTGTGTTTTGTGAGACAATCCTGAAAAACATTATTAATCACATCTTAATCCTTGACAACCAATGAAAATTTCTCATGTGGACTAGGTCGCCACCCCTGGGAGACCTAGTCCCATGTTACATAAAATCAAAATAAACTTAACCTTCTTTTGGGATTTTGTCTCCTAAACCCTAAGTTCATCCTGTATGACTTGTTATTTCAAGAAAATTAGGGCATAACTTGTATAAATAATGGATTTTATCTTATTTTTCACCCTAATCTCCAATCATCTAATTCACCTCTCTCCTTCTTCTCAAGCAAGCTAGGGTTTGAGCATTCCAATTCAACAAGACATCTTTTCCAAAGCATTCAAGGGTTGATTGTTGCAACACAAGATCTCTCATCATGGCAAGGTAACTCACTCTATTACTTCATGTTTCATGTTTCATTACATTATTTCTATTCATTTTGGTTTAGTTACCTAAAAGGGGTTTGGCTTGTCTCCTTGTTTATTTATAGATTTAGATACATTGAAGATCATTGAATACTTTGAAGACTTGTTGAAGACCTCTCCTTTCTTGCAAAGCCCAGACATCCTCCAAAATTCACCTTCAGGCCTGAATATCAAAGTTTCAGAAGTGGAAACCTATGAAGAATCGAAGTGCAGATCTAGGGCTTTCGTCCCCCCTTCAAAATTTATAGAAATCCAGAAGAGGACTAAGTCACCAACAATGGCGACCTAGTCCCACTGGATAGAATTTTCAGACATCCATTTGGCAAAAACGGGCTGCAAACTAGTTTTCTCAAATCTAGGACTAGGTCGCCCAGATTGGCACAAGTGTCCCAATCAGCTTCTACAACATTTTTAATAGCATTCTAGACCTCTAATAGAGCCTCCTTCAAATTCTAGGTGCACACATTCTATCTCTTTCATTTTTGTTTAGTTTAGTGTACATTCTTAGGTCATTTTGCATATGTTTGCATACAACATTGTGTTTTCTAGCACTTTGCATTTCAATAATTTAGCATTCAATAAATTATTCTATTTTTAGTTTATTGCATTTAGGGAATCTCACACACATCACTTCTACCCCCAAATCTCTATCTTTGAATGAACCCTAAAGTGAAAAGGTACGAAATAGAGCCACATTTCTTAACATAGCTTCTAGTTGAAAACCCTAGAAGCTCATTTGGGAATCCTCTTTCCCCATTTTCATTTTTGGCGGTTCACACTCTCATTCTCATAGTGAAACTTTACAAAATTCCTCTCTCAAGTTTGTCACGTTCATCAAATCAAGAGGAGAATCATACGCTATTGGTAAGATTCTCTTGTTATTTAATTTTAAATAATCTCATTTATATGATCATATCTTTATTCATTTAACCACATTCATGATAGGGGTTCTCCTCCTTTGTGAGGTTTGTTTCTATCACACATCTTATCTTTATATGCTTCATTTTTTTATTCCACGTAAAATACAAATAAACACTCTTTCATAATTGTATCCTATCACCTGAGTTGTGTCATATGAATTAGTTGAGGGATATTTTCTCCTTGAGAGATAATTGAGTCAAAATTTATGCTCTCCTAAGTGAAAAAATCTATATCTAACTTCAAAGGCCCATATAATAAATCAAGTTAACAATTAAGAAAAAATACCTACACCACTAGATTTGGACTAGAACCACCTTTCCAATGATATAATTTTTTCAAAAAATAGAGATCAGATACTGAAGTTATACCTAATTTAATAAAAAATTCCTGACATGCCTTGGAAAGTAAATAGGCTAAAAAATTTGGCCCCTACTCATGTGTATGACTGACTGCTTAGTTTACGGGGCTGGAGCATAGGGGTCAATCATTGATATGACTAGTGCTAGTTTTTTAAGGGCCCACTAGGGACTATAGTGGAGTGATAGGTCACAAATGTGACCTTGTGGTATGACAGAATCCCATAGGGGCTAAGGGCATTGCTTGGTTAAGCACCAATGTAGGACTTGGTACAGGTGATTCTTGAGTAGCCTATTGGCTAAGCCCTAACACAGCACTTATAATAGAATTTTTCTATTAACAAGCTCTCAATGATATAAGCTTTGTGTTCTTTTATATATATATATATATAAACTAAATTTTTATAAAGGTTGTACAAGGCCAAATATATAAAATATTGCCTCTTGAACTCTTGGGACAAAAAATGGGCTAATTTTATGTCAAATTTGTTTGTTCAACCTCTTTATCATGATTGCGATATTTTTATTCTCCAATATGCACTAAAAATTAATTTCAGATCGAATCTCTCAAATTTTGAATAGGAGGCTATAGATCTAGAACTATAATATCATGTTGAAGTTGATGATTGAAGCCCACAATTTCAAAAAGTCACTTACAAGAAATTATTCTATCACAAACAAGAGATCAAAATATGATTGTTTGTTCAACAACTTGAGAAATTTTTTTGATGCACTAACCTAAATGAATGATTACAATGAAGGTTAATTCTTATAAAAGTATAATAAAGAAATCCCTAGATGAGGATTTTATTAGATTGTGACAAGTGTTTTAATCTTATGCAATGAGACAACTTTTCCAATATTTAGTTCAATCTAATATAGAAAATAAACTCCTAAGTTTGGCATAAGTAATTAAAGTAAACAAGCGTCTGATGATTAATTAAATATTTGATAATGGCTTATTTACTACAAAATATAGGATATGGTTGGTTTCAATTTTATTTTTGTTGATTTGAAACAACACCCTACATATAGGTTTAGAAAGGATCTATCCTTCTTTTGAGCTTTAACCTCAACTACATGTGTTCCACACCTTGAGATCATTCCCATCATGTGATTAGATTGTTGAATAACAGGTTCAAAATGGATAAAAATCCATGTGACAACAAGTACCACCAACCCAATATTTTGAGGAGTTCTTTCAACCTCCATTTCAATCACCTAATATATGGGAGATACAAAACCTAAAACCATGAAATGGTAATTATAAATGCATGAGCTAAAACTACCCAAAAGTGGCAACCAATTTATCCCCTAATAAAATAATACCTTATGATGTTGCATAAGACACATCATAAGTTGGTCAACATGTGTAACTCCCCTTTACATCTCTTGTATGCATCCAAACAAAAATATAGTTCCTATACAAACATTTTAAGGCCATAAATTTTGATTTGGTGGGCTAATTAGGCCCCCCTTGTTTTAAATTGTAGTACTTGAATATATCTATGTAATGAGAATCCTTATGTAGACATGGAAAATATAGAATTCGATCTGACACACTAGATCCTGATTTACTAACACCATTTTGTCTTGAATCATCTCCTTTTCTAGTCATTTAATCGAATAATTTGTATTTGATTAAATTCATCACTCTTCATCTCTTAATTAAATAAATAAAGTTTATTTAATTAATTTGTAATCCCCCTTTAAATTAAATAAATCATTGTATTTAATTAATACCTAAAGTCATCTCATTTAAATTAAATAAATCTTTATTTGGTTTAAATCCAACATCATCCTCCTTTAATTAAATAAATCAATCTTTATTTAATTAAATCTAAAATCATTATTCTCTCAACTTTGATTTATTTAAATCCTAAAATCTAAGTCAAAATGGTCAAATCAACTAATCCCCCTCTTAATTAATCAAATCTTGATTAATGCTAATGCTAATCACTCCAATCCTCTAGATCTTGCAACTTGCACAATAAATCAATTTGTTTGATTTATTAATTCATCAATTTCCATTCAAAAGGGCATATTTTGTGGAATATTCTTCCAATTCAAAAATCCCTCCAAAAAGGGGATGGGTACTTCCAACAAGGAATTTAATGCCTCTTACATGTCCTTGGCCTTGAGCCAAGTAACATTAACTCCATTTCCTTTTCCCTCCAACATGTTGTTAAGTTTCAAAGGCAGATATCTAAAAGCTAAATACAGATTTTATCAAATAAACCAGAAATAAAACACATAAAACTAACACAGAGAATTTAACATGGTTCACCCAATGTGGGCTACATCCACCAAACCGCAGCCATCCAATGATATTATTAACCAGTGCAAAACCCTATTACAATATCGTGAATAATTGCCTGTTTCTTATGATACTGTAACTCTATCCCAAATCCTTTATAAATTAGGGTTATACAAAATCGGGGTTTTTTCCCTTTTTATGATTTTTCCCTTTTTCAGCGAGGATACATGAAGAGTGTACAGTATAGAATGATCAGTCGCCACATACCAACACATCACATTCAAATTTCAAATTTGAATATCATAGAATTTATCATGCACATTGACCAAAATGTGCACAACCTTCAACCATTCACATCTTGACAAGTGGCACTTGGCCATTGGATGTTGAATGATCCCACATTGCTCAAATCTTGCTCATTCTTCCAATTTGAAATTTATAAATAAAGGCATCCTTTATTTCATTATCATCCACAATTTGAATGTAAAGTTACTCTCCTCACATTGGGAGCTAATTTTATCCATTGCCATCACCATAGCTAGGTTATTGCAGGTTTTCTCAAGAACTCATCTTGTTCTTCATCATCAAAGCGGATCAATCTTCATCAAATAATAAAGCTTACAAAGGAGTTGGGAAAGGTCCAATTTTGACATACCAATTGGCACCAATTCCCGCATGGGATCAAGATTTTGCTTGCTTAAATAGGATTTCATTGCTTTTTATGTTTTGTTTCTTCATTTTTCTATTTTCAACATTGTAAATGGATTTCATGGGGAATCCTTATTTTATCTTGCATATGAACCTAACTATGTGTTTTTTTGTTGTGTTTGTGTAGGAATAGGATTGGGGTTCACACCTTGTAGGTGATACCAAGCAATTAGGAATTTTATTTCATCTAAAAACTAAACCTATAGCCCATAAATTGAGTTTTTCCATTTAATATTTGAAATCAAACCTTTTGTAATCTTTACATTATGAGCAAGGTTGATACACCTTTCCCAATTATTTTTTTGTTGGTTTTATTTTTATCCTACTTTTTTAGGATTATTTTATAGTTCTCACCCAAATATTTGGCTAGGGTTCACACTATATCCACTTAGGGTACATGTCCCAAACTAATATTTTAGTTATGCTGTTCCTAATTTAATATTTTAGTTTGGTGTTTACATATACTTGAGTGCCTTGCATTCAAACAAATTTATCTAATGGGTTACACTTTGTATATCTCCTACAACTTATAAAAATTAACTACCCTTCACTTATCATGCCACCTTTTAAAATATTATGTTGCCTCTACTTATCCCAATGCTTCATTTCGTGTTTTGACACCCCATGATTTCTTGTTACAATTTATTTATATTCAATTTCCTTATTGTTGGTACCAAAAGAGAAATGTACTCTAAGTGTTAATTTATATAGTCTTTTCAATGAATCTTATTACTTGGAATGGTTTCTCTAGGCTTATTTCAATTTCTCATTCTTATACCTTTGCAGGTATAATTATGTGTTTTGGTGACTTCTCATTGAACCTCGTTATATTTTTGTGAAAATTTGGTGATATTTTCTTGGTTTACTATTAATATTGTGGTGATTATATGTTGGCTTCTTGAGAAAACCATATCCTTATGAACCTATTTTGTAAGTTTCTTACTCATTATCGAGTATACATTGTGTGGAGGATATGGTATATTAACGATTTGTGGGGAAGAATTATTTCTAATTTTTTCCTTGGTTGAGGTGGTGGTTTCATTTAATTTATATACATGCCAATACTCTATATGGTGGAAATTTTGTGACAATGGTTATTCTTTCTTGTCTTTGTAATGTATTTTATGACTATAACAATAACCTATAGGTTGGTAATAGTTAGTATTGCTTCTATAATGGCTATGTATCCTTTTGTGTTGTGTTCTTCTTGATAGTGTGTTAATGTTATCCTTTGTGTTTCCCTGAAACTTCCTTTCTCTCAAATCCTTAATTTTCTCTTTATAGGCATGTGTACCCTTTACATGTTGTTCACCATTCAATCTATAATGTTTCTACATGGATGGTTCTTATTCAAATAATTTGACTTATCTAGATCTAGTTTTTAGTTTTTTAGTTTGAATTTGAAGGTACGAGTTTTGTAGTTAACACTATGAGTGATTAGTAATCACCTTTCCATTTAATATCTTTAACCTATTTATTTGAAGGAAATTATGAAAATATACAATAATATGGTATGGTTTTTATGTTTTCCTTCATCTCTATGCTTTGAAATGGAAAAGTTTTCATATCTAAATATGTGTTTTCTTGACCTAGTGATGGATGATTGCTAGATTTGATTAGTGGGTGTGATCCTAGTAGTTTCACAATTTAGTTTCTTGGTTTATAAATTCAATAAATATATTTTATCATTTTAGTTTATGAGTGTAAAATCTATTTTCACTCACAATGCATATTTTATGTGGTCTAAGACTAATTTCACCACTCTAAGATGCTAGTATTTTGACAAAGTAATGTATAGGCTTTGTGGGTTGTTGGAATAATGGATGTTGAATCATCCAATGAAGTTGCGCACACTTCAAAGGATCTTTCCAAGAATAAATTCAACCACACAGAAAGTGTTGCAAGTAAGGGCATGCAAATGGAGATTATCTTATTGATATCTAGAATATTTACAAGAGTACATATGCCTGATTATATAGGCAAGAGAAAAACCTAGAATGCACAAGATGGTTCCAAGTGTGAAAATCACACCACATGTGACAATATGAAACCCTAACTAATTACCTAGGGAATGATAACATGATAGAGATAAGTTCTAGAAAAGACAACTCATCTTCTAGAAGGGAATCTTATCTCAACAACATTATTTATGCAACCTAGGACTAAATGATTAAATTAAGACCTAAGTTAACCTATGCTAGTGTAATAAATAATTAATTACTCTAATACCCTCCCATAAGTGCAACTTAGGGAGGAAATGAGAAATGCAATGATTATGCAAAGATGATGGGTCTCGGCTATATGATGGCCATTTTAGGTACCCATTTACAAATGATATGAAAATACAACTAATATCCCACAAATGGAGTAAAAGGGAAAATCCAGTGGGAAAAAAACCCCTCTCCAAAAAAGGAGATGAAATGTAGAAAAGTGAGGAAGGATGGAGGACTCCCAAATACTCCCCAAGAATACCATCTATCACATGGATACAATACAATCAATAGCCCACCCATAGGAGGGAAATAGAGAGACTAAATAGCCCTCCTAGAACATATGATCACCTGCAAAAATGGTAAGCTCTTGTAGAAAAAACATGATCCAATGTCGACAAACAACTTGTCTCCCTTTCAGAAGAAACAAAACCAGTTGCAAGTGCAGAGATGCTTCCCATTTTGGATAGGAATTGAAGGGAGGAAGAATGAATGTGAATTTTGATGATGTCTCTAAACTATGCTCATGTTTCTCCTGGCCTAATGAAGATGAATATTCCACAATAAACATATGTACATACCCAATCAATGAAGAAGGTGACAAATTAGGTCGATGTAGAAAATGATGTTGAACAAGATCCAAAGACGACAATACAATAAATGTGATGGAGACTAGATTTCCCCCCTAGATTTAAGTGTCATCAAAACCACTGAAAGAAGGTTGAAGAAACAAAGGTGTCCAAACCACATCTCCTACAAGGAAGAATCAAATTGAATGGTAGATACTGAAGAAACTCTGAGGTGAAATGAGAGGGTGGAAGTCTCGTACATGAAATCTCTAAAGAGAAACTAGGTGCCTCCAAGATAGTCTCTAGATCGCAAATTAAGGTTGATAAAAAAGAATGAGAAGACTCAAGAAATCCATCCAAAGTAGGATTTGAATAGAGGAGTGATATCCCCTCAAGAATGTCTTCCAAACCTATAGAAGTAGCCAAGTCAACTGTCCCTGAAACAAAGCCATCTTGTGATGTCAAGTTTGGAAAATTGAATGTGTCTTGATGAATGATGATGGAAGCCTCAATCAATGAATTTGGACAAGGAATCACTGAATGTGAAGGGATACCAAAAGTATCTGATGGAGAAGAAGGATCATCTGAAGCAACTATGCCAACCTCTTTAGAAGATTCGAGGCTATCCAAAAAACCCTCTTGAATAGTAGTATCATCATGGGGTATTTGGTCTTAGGAATGACATTTTGAATCATGATCATTGGGGAAAGGTCGAGTTTCATCATCTCCATATAGGTCCCAAATCTTATTCCAAAGGATGTGAGGACTATCACAATGATCAATAGATTCCAAAACATCAAAATCAACATGTAGTGCAATCACCTCTAAAACATTATATCTACTGCAAGTCCAAGAAAATTTCTAAACACCTTGACCTAGATGGGGAACTGTACCATACAAATGTGGAAACAATGCAAGTTATTGGACATGGTGGATGATCTCATATCGCCACTATTTATAGTTTCCCATGTGCAACATAGTCAGAGAACAAGTAAATGCAAGCCCCATAATGTACTATCAAATTCTCCAAAAATACAAAGACAATGACCTTCAACAACAAATAGAAACTTCCAAAGATGATATGCAACTGCAAATGAAGTCCTCCCAAATTGTTAGAACCTCTCCAAGACTTAGGATGTCCAAGTAATCAGTCAAAAATCCAAATGTGCAAAATAATGAATAAATAATACCTGGAGTTGAATCTGGAAAATGTGCATGAACATAATGATAGAGCTCCTAAATAGCTTCCAAATGCAACTTGAAGCAAGGTGTTGTCACAATAGTTGTTTACACTTTATGGGAGATCCTCATTTTTGCTGAAATCGCATATTTTTAGAAAATATAATGATTTAAGCCTTGAAAAGTTCCATTTAAAGGATTCCAATTGAAGACGGTTTGATCAAATCACCTTAGACCAAGCCCCCTTGGATAGAACCCCACTAGTTTTAAACCATACATATAATGAAGTCTCTTTTACACCTATCAAAATGTTGATAAAAAACCACTCTTGATTTACCTTTTGGGTGATCAAATGAATTCATTTAAAATTTATTTTTTGTAAGTATGTAGTCCTTATTATAAGATTCCAAAAATAATAATTTTAATTAAATTTAATTTGATTATTATATTTATTTTTTATTTCTTGTGAATGTAGGTTTTTCATCGAAAATCAAGTTCTCTATTTTGTGTATGTGGAAAAATAGAAGATTATCAAAAAAAGTTTGAAAAAATATGTTTAGGCTAGGTATTGATGTCTTTGATCCATTAAAAAAAAATTGAATTTTGATACATACATAAAAAGTTATGTTGTATACAGTCTACCTATGTCTGAATTGTAATTGGTTTGACTTCAAAACTTGATTAAGGAAAAATAATTTAATAAAACACTATGAAACCAAATGAAGTAGTTAGATATCGTAGTTCCAAATCTAAATTTGAAATAGAATTTTATCTTTCATACAAAAAAAATTATGTTGTATATGGTGAGCATCACTCCTTAAAAATGTTGTTTACTGATAAAAACTATTTTTTGAAGGAGATGAAAAAAGAGTGCAATCTTATTCCAGTTTTTTTGAAAAAATGTATTTAGAATCTATAGACAAAACTTCACAAATCACTAGTTTGCATCATCTTTAAATTCCTCATGGTTTAGCCACTATAGGAGCCCAAAAGTGAAGATTTAGTTTAAAAAAATCAATTCAATGACCTATTTGCCCAAAAATTGTAAACCAGTATTGTGGGATCACCAATCACCGAAATCAGAGAAACTGGCTGAAAGTTGTGAGCTCGGAGGTCAAAATGGGAGATTTGACTTCAAATGGATGTAGATTTTTTTGGAAGAAAAACTTCATAGAATAGATGTCACCACTAGAAATTATACTGAATTACCTTTCTGATGGTATCTCGTTTGTTAAATTTCGACACCTTAGGTGAAAGTTATGAAAAAACAAAAAAAAGTCCTATATTAGGCACTATGTAGGCTAATGAGGAGAAAAAATAAGCCGCTTCGGGCTGGCACTTAGTCATTGATATGACCACAATGTTAAATGTGGCTAAAAAAATGCACCGCCAGCACTGGTGGTGGCTGGGCTGAGTAGAGGTGGTGATTTCTGACAGCGCCACTCCAAATGGTGGAGCCCATGGTCACGGATAGGACCTGGCCTAATAGAATGGGGGCTCGGCGGGTGAGAAGAACCAACGAACGATGGTGAAGGTAGGCGGTCGGCGTTTGGATCACCAATGAAAAACAACCGGTGTCCGGAGCAGGTGTCGGGATGGGAGAAACGTCGGTGGATGGGGCCGAACGATCAATATCGGCAAATGGAGGTAGAACGACCAACACGGGATACTTGCAAACAAGGATGGTGATCAGGCTATTGATAGGATGGGCTTTTACTGCAACCTACTGACATGGATGTACACCTTCTGCAAGAGATTATTGCAGCTGACAAAGGATAGCCGACACAAGAATAAATATATCTACAGACTTATAAATGTAAAAAGCAAACTATGAATAAAATTTGAATATTGCCTAAGGCAATTCAAATTTAATGCCGAATTATATAAAGAAAATTTATGCCGACTGAAAATAAAATGAGCCCAAAATTACAATGTCGATGGAGAATTTTTTTTAAAGCCCATTAAATATCAAACCCCAAAATTGTCGATGAAATAAATCATGCCGATGGAGTGTTTTATTATGCAGTTGATCTGATTTTCTTTTTTGAAACTATAGAGAACCCGAATTTTTTTTGCCAAAAGAATTATGAAATTGATCGAAATTTCTTGAAAAATAGAAACGTTCTACGACTAAAATTTTTTTTGTCGGAGAGGACAACTAATCGGAGTGATTTTTTTCTGCAAATTGTACGCTTGATTTTGTAAATCCTAAAACTACTTATGATGGCTTCCAGGTTGATGTATCCAAATTTGATGAATGAATAAGTGATCCTAGGGTTTCGGGACCTTCTGATAACACTAGTGAGCTCGGATCTGACTCAATCTGCTCGAAAAATCAGCTTGGTCTCTGGGTGGTACCAACTAGCTTGCAAGATAAAACCCTCAAGCCTACAAGAATCTCACAAGCCAACTTTCTTAATCCTGGGATGAGTCTTCACTGGAAAATCTCTGATACCATGTTGGAATAATGGATGTTGAATCATCCAATGAATTTGTGCACACTTCAAAGGATCTTGTCAAGAAGAAATTCAACCACACAAAAAGTGTTGCAATTAAGGGCATGCAAATGTAGATTATCTGATTGATATCTAGAATATTTACAAGAGTACATATGCCTAATTATATAGACAAGATCAAAACCTAGAATGCACAAGATGTTGCCAAGTGTGCAAATCACACCACATGTGACAACATGAAACCCTAACTAACTACCTAGGGAATGATAACATGATAGAGATAAGTTGTAGAAAAGACAACTCATCTTCTAGAAGGGAATCTTATCTCAACAACATTATTTATGCAACCTAGGACTAAATGATTAAATTAAGACCTAAGTTAACTTATGCTAGTGTAATAAATAATTAATTACACTAACATGGGTAACTAAAAATTATAAGACATGAATTTGAATTTCTCTCCAAAATTTGTGATTGTAAAAACTTAAATGAATGTTTTAAAAAAAAAATTGAAATTGGTTGTTGGAATAGTTACAAAAAGAAGAAGAAGATAAATTTGTAAATATGTGCCTTTTTCATCTTGTAACTAATTCAAAAGTAATATTGAGTGCAATTTTTTTTTTTGAATTTATAAGTGTTTCATTGCTAATTTATCCTTTGAAGGAATGAATCTAATGTGTAATATGTTGCCTCATGAATGTCTCCATTAAAATTTTATAATATTTTGATGATCTCATTGATCATGTTGGTCACACTTGCTAATATGATTGTTGTACTTAATTATTTTGCTAGCAAGAAGAAAGTAAAACTTCTCTCAAAGGATTTTGTAAGACATCTTATTAAGGAAATATAGGAAGGTTATATTTTTTGAATATATTATTATGTTATTTCCACCTACTTATTTTACAAATTTATCTACTTACATTCTATATGTATGAAGTATAGTCCTTGTTTCCATCTTCTTTAAGGATATGTTTAGGCTTTCTCTTGTGATCTTTAATTTTAAAACGCCAAATCTATTCCATTTTCAATGTCTTCAACCCATTTTCGTCTCACCAAATTCAAGAAACAACAAAATATAAATCTTTAATCTATTATTAGTAGTAATATTTTATATTGTAGTATATCATTGGTGCATAAATAAATTTATTTTGTATTTATCATATATTTTTACAATGACATATTCTATAGTTACTGAACTCATGTATATAGTAAAAAATAACATTGAAAATATTAAGGGGTTGATAAAAAATATAGATTCCCGACATGGTTTACATATCTACTTATAAAGGTCTAAAAACCTTATTTATGATGATATCAACATAGAGGTACTCAGTGATAATCAAATAGTTATTTAATATCCATTGGGTATAGTTTGTATCATGATCTATTAATAATTTCTTGCCTTTAGTCATCTTGAGAAAATACCTTAGGTAATATCCCTTAAGACAAGAAAAACCTAAATTATAATGAGTTATCCATCTATACCAATTGGCCCATTGTTGTCCCTACTTGATAATAGATTACAAGTTATTCATCCTCATTTTGATACCCCTAGAACTTAGGAATAACCTATCTTAAGGGATTTGGGAATCCACAACTCTAAGATCCGGGTAAGTGCACCAAGATGGTTCCCAAAAAGGCGACTTACGTGGACAACTTTTTTTTGAAGTTAGGAAATACAGACCTTGGATGTGAAATTGAGGATACTTAGACTGAAAATTTTGAGATGGAACAAAAATAAGGATTCAAGTTCTCCGAGTCTACTTTCTAAACTACTAATTTATTTTGAAAATGGTTGATATTAAGGGGTTGAAATGAGGGACACACACAAATTGGTGTTGATTTTGTCATAAAAACATAACATAGCAACTCTTGTACGACCCTCATACGGTGATCTTTTTCTTAGTATTTTTAAAATCACAACGGTCAGAAGTTAGCTAATAGTATGTAGTTGATGCACGATTTTTCTGATAATTTTTTAATCAATATTTAATTTTTTCCTAATTTATGAAGTGGACATATCCTGAAAATATAATTTTGGCCGTGCTACCCCTACAAACTTTGGAAACTAATTGATTTTTTTTTAATTTTGTAAAATGGGGTCTAGTTTCTAAAAATGTAATTTATTTGAAAAATTGATGAACGGTTAATTTATAACGAAAAAAATACCAAACACTGCTTTTTGGAAAAAAGAAAAGACATAGAGATAAAATAAATTATGGATGAAAGACTTATTATTTTCAGAAAGTGAAAAAAATTACATCGTTGGATAGCTAAGAGATAACCCAACATTACCCATGTGTTCAATTTTTTTGATATTGAACCATGTGCAATCCTGACAGTGAGCATGAACTCGATTATGAGAAATATGGTGGATTTTTTATAAACACATCTTTGGTCATTGGGAATTCCCTCCAAGCCTTTGGGTTGGTATTCCAAGGAAAATACCAAGCCTAAGGCTCAGGAATTCCCAAAGCAAGATATAGTGTGAGCACGTTATAACACGCTCGCGTTATATCTCACTTTTCACATGGTTTTTTGCTTCTGCGGGGAACATGTCAACTAGGACATAACGCGAGCGTGTTATAACACCCTCGCATTATGTCTTCCTTTATGTTAAATGCCAATATATTGAATGTATGCTGATATATTTGTATGTTTGTATGTACATGTATGTCATGTATGTATGTATGCTTGTATGGATGTAAGATTATATGTACATATGTATTATGCTTGTATGTATGCATTTATGTATGTCTTTAGACAGAGGGAGAATTTAGAGAGAGAAAGAATCTAAAGAGATGGAGAGGGGGTGGAAGTGAGAGTTTAAGAGAGAGGGAGTGGGAGAGAAGGGGTTGGAGTGAGGGGGACTTAGCTAGGTAGGGTGGGAGGGAGAGAGGGAGGGAGAGAGAGAGAGGGGAGGTGGGAGAGAGAAAATTGAGGGAGAGGGAGAGAGAGAGGGGGGTGGGAGAGAGAAAATTGAGGGAGAGGGAGAGGGAGAGAGAGAGGGGGTAGAGAAAGAGAGAGTTATGTAGGTAGGGTGCCAAAGGGAGAGACTTGAGAGTGTGAGGGGGGTGAGAGGGAGTGGGAGAGAGAGGGAGTGTGAGTGAGAGACCTGAGAGAGGGAGAGGGTGTGGGAGGGAGTGACCTAATAGAGGTAGAGAAAGAGGGGGTTGGAGTGAGAGGGAATTTTCTAGGTAGGGTTGGAGAGATAGATAGAGAGAGGGGAGAGAGAAAAAGAGAGAGTTACCTAGGTAGGTTGCCAGAGGGAGAGACCTGAGAGAGAGAGGGGGTGGGAAGGAGAGACATGAGAGAGAGGGAGAGAGAGGTAGTGGGAGAGAGTGGGATGGAGTAGGAGGGACATAAAGAGATATGGATAGAGGGAGCAAGAGAGGGTGGTAGGGATTGATTGAATGAGAGGTACACAAAAAGAGGGAGATGATAAATAGAGACAATTAGAGAGGGTAGGAGGGAGGGAAGGAGGGAGAGGTGAGATGTATAGATTGAGAGAAAGTGATAGGGGTTGAGGGTATATGATTGAGGGATTAGGGTGGAGGACCTATAGGGTTGATGGTTTCTAAGGTATTAGGGTTTAAGGTTTGAGGGTTGAGGGAATAAGGTCGATGGTAGAGAGTATTTGGATGAGGGTATAGGGTAGAAGGTTTAAGGGTTTAGGGTTGAAGAGTTTGGGGTTAAGGGTTTAGGGTTAAGTGTTTACTTGTATGAGGATAGAGGGTTTAGGGTATAGGTTTGAGGGTATATGGTTGAAGGATTAGGTTCAGGGTCCACTATAAGGGGTAGAGGGTTTAGGGTTTAAGGATTGAGGGTTGAGGGATTAAGGGTTGAGGGTTGAGAATTGAGAGTTGAGCCTTTAATGTATAGGGTAAAGGGTAGAGGGTTTAAGGTATAGGGTCGAGGGATTAGGGTTGAGGGTCCAATATATAGGGTAGAGGTTATAGGGGTTGACTGATTAAGGGTTGAGGGTTTAGGGATTAGGGTAGAGAGTTTTCTTTGATTTCACGGTATAAAGGTTGAGGGATTAGGGTTTAGGGCAGAGAGTATTGGGTTGAGGGTAGAGGGTAGAGGGTAGAGGGTTTAATAGTTTAGGGTTTAAGGGGTTAGGGTTGAGGGTTGACTATTTAGGGTTGAGTGTTTAAGGGTTTAAGAGTTGAGGGTTTAAGAGTCAAGAGGGTTGAGGGATTAGGGTAGAGAGTTTACTAAGTGGCTTTAAGGGTTGGGGGATTAGGGTTGAGGGTAGAGGGTAGAGGATTGACGATAAAGGGTAGAGGGTTTACAGGTTAGGGTTTAAGGATTTAGGGTTTAGGGATGAGGGATTAATAGGTTATAGGGTAGAGGCTATAGGGGTTGAGGGATTAGGGTTTTAGGGTTGATGGTTGAGGGATTAAAGTTTAAGGGTTGAGGGTTGAGTTTTGAGGGATTAAGAGGATATAGGGGTTGAGGGATTAGGGTTTAAAGGTTGAGGGTTGAGGGTTCAAGGATTAAGAGGGTATAGGGGTAGAGGGATTAGGGTTCAGGGTTCACGGTTCACGGTTCAGGGATTAAGAGGGTATAGGGGTTGAGGGATTAGGGTTTAAGGGTTGAGGGTTCAAAGATTAAGAGGGTATAGGGGTTGAGGGATTAGGGTTGAAGGGTTGAAGGGTTGAGAGTTGAGAGGTTCAGGATTAAGAGGGTATAGGGGCTAAGAGATTAGGGTTTAAGGGTTGAGGGTTGATGGATTAAGAGGGTATAGGGGTTCAGGGATTAGGGTTTAAGGGTTGAGGTTTGAGGGTTCAAGGATTAAGAGGGTATAGGGGTAGAGGGATTAGGGTTGAAGGGTTCAGGGTTCAGGGTTCAAGGATTAAGAGGCTATAGGGGTAGATGGATTAGGTTTGAAGCATTGAGGGTTAACAGTTCAAGGATTAAGAGGGTATAGGGGTTGAGGGATTAGGGTTTAAGGGTTGAGAGTTGAGGGTTCAAGGATTAAAAGGGTATAGGGGTAGAGGGATTAGGGTTCAAGCATTCAAGGTTTAGGGTTCAGGGATTAAGAGGGTATAGGGGTTGATGGATTAGGGATCAAGGGTTGAGGGTTGAGGGATAAAGAGGGTATAGGGGTTCAAGGATTAGATTTTAAGGTTTCAGGGTTCAGGGTTCAAAGATTAAGAGGGTATAGGGGTAGAGGGATTAGGGTTGAAGGGTTAAGGGTTCAGGGTTCAGGGATTAAGAGGGTATAGGGGTAGATGGATTAGGGTTGAAGGGTTTAGGGTTTAGAGATTAAGAAGGTATAGGGGTTGAGGGATTAGGGTTTAAGGGTTGAGGGTTAAAGGATTAAGAGGGTATAGGGTAGAGGGATTAGGGTTGAAGGGTTGAGGGTTAAGGGTTGAGGGATTAAGAGGGTATAGGGGTTGAGGGTTCAAGGATTAAGAGGGTATAGGGGTAAAGGGATGAGGGTTGAAGGGTTCAGGGTTCAGGGTTCAGGGTTGAGGGATTAAGAGGGTATAGGGGTTGAGGGATTAGGGTTTAAGGGTTGAGGTTTGAGGGATTAAGAAGGTATAGGGGTTCAGGGATTAGGGTTTAAGGGTTGAGGGTTGAGGGTTCAAGGATTAAGAGGGTATAGGGATAGAGGGATTTGGATTGAAGGGTTCAGGGTTCAGGGTTCAGGGATTAAGAGGGTATAGGGGTAGAGGGATTAGGGTTGAAGGGTTCAGGGTTCAGGGTTCAAGGTTCAGGGATTAAGATGGTATAGGGGTTGAGGGATTAGGGTTTAAGGGTTGAGGGTTGAGGGTTCAAGGATTAAGAGGGTATAGGGGTAAAGGGATTAGGGTTGAAGGGTTGAGAGTTGAGGGTTGAGGGATTAAGAGGGTATAGGGGTTCAGGGATTAGGGTTTAAGGGTTGAGGGTTGAGGGATTAAGAGGGTATAGTGGTTGAGGGATTATGGTTTAAGGGTTGAGGGTTGAGGGTTCAAGCATTAAGAGGGTATAGGGGTAGAGGGAATTGGGTTGAATGGTTGAGGGTTGAGGGTTGAGGGATTAAGAGGGTATAGGGGCTGAGGGATTAGGGTTTAAGGGTTGAGGGTTGAGGGATTAAGAGGGTATAGGGGTTGATGGATTAGGGCTTAAGGATTGAGGGTTCAAGGATTAAGAGGTTATAGGGGTAGATGGATTAGGGTTGAAGGGTTGAGGGTTCAGGGATTAAGAGGGTATAGGGGTAGAGGGACTAGGGTTGAAGGTTTGAGGGT